>OY282559.1:25458643-26691768 GCA_958295665.1 Tipula vernalis
CGAGCTGAAAAAATTATCAAAATATACGCGATGGTTCTCTGGCTTTTCGACAATTTCCAAAAGATTACGTACTACATTTTCTCCTAGTCCTCTTTCTGGATTGAAAGTTTCTGATTTACCGCCATATGGAAAAAATTTATATAAAAACCCATTTGCAGAGGTCATGCACCAAATCTTGTAACCAAATCTAATGGGTTTAGCACAAATGAACATTTTACCGCTATGACGCCCGTGATATGGCCACATTGATTCGTCTACCGATAAATTATGCGCAAAAATTCCAAATTTTGAACAGTTACTGGATATCATGCTCATATATGTTCTCACTTTGTAAAATTTATCTGAAGTATCAATTTTATTATTATCTGCTAAATGCAAGTTTGATTTGATTTTATAAAACATACTTCAAGGCATTGCATTTCTTATAATTTTAAAATCATAATCCAAAGATACCGACCAATATAGGTGTTCTTGAGGAGCAGGATGATGCCCAGAAAATAATAGGATTCCCAAAAAGCGTTTTAAATATGGAAGAGTCAAGCTGAAGTTGCTAACATTCTTTTGGCTAGCATATATGTTACTTTGCTGTAGTATCAAGTTGTATACGGATTCATCAAAAAACTCGTGAAATAATTCAATTGGCGATTTTTCAGCTAGCAGGTTTTTTAAATGTTCTGTTCTCTCGAATTCAATATTTTTCTGTTTTTTCAAAAATTCGATTTTTTGGGATTGAGGCAAAGTCCACTTACTATTGTATATGGGTATAGTTTTACGGGGTAATAGTTGGCTCAATGGGACTAAATCATCTTCGTCCCAAATAGCATCAGCATCTAAAACTATCTCATCCAAAATTATTTCCATCGTACCTGCAATATCATGCGGAAATTCTTCGTTTATATTATTCACGTCCAGGACATCCTCATCCAGAAACTCTTCATCACTTATTCCTCCAAAATCAGCAGGAGGTAAAATAGCAATATCCGGCAACTCGGGTTCGTCCTCATTTTCATCCTGCCATTTCTCCATTTCAGCCACAGCTTCGGCCAACGTGTAAAATTTTTTTGTCATCTAAAAAAAATAATTAGTTACTATACGGTTGTTCCATTTTTGGACACATAATAATCACAGGTTAAAATATGGGGTAATAAACCTCTTTTCCCAATTACTTTTAACTAAATCCTTTTCGAGTAGCTTTCAGGTTTCACTAATCCACAAATTTAATAAAATAATTATTTTATTTAATTGATTATTTTATAATTTTTCGGAGCAATAAAAAAAACCACCATGCGGACTAAATTCCACTGACACTAAATTTCATAAAAGGGGAACCCCAAAAACATAAATCATGTGGTATATTCTTTTCAAATAGTTATACTGTAATATAGATGTCATTCATGTAAGATAAGGGATACACGATCGTTTGAAATTAGATGCAAACTTGTGTGTCCAAAATTGGAACAGCTGTAAAAAACGGGTTAATAAATAATATTAATAGTAGAGACACTGTGGTTGACCCATGTATATTGAAATTTTTAATTAAACAAATTTATTATGTAATAATTAAAACATGTATGGCTAGAACACATTATCTTACCAAACAATAGCTTTGTTGGATCTTCTTTATCAATATAGCTTTTGTAATTTTGTTTCGATTTTCCAGAAATATTACAAAACGAAAATCCAATTACTTCTCAACACTAGAAACCAAATTCTCTAATAGAGAAACACAAATTCTCTAATTCTTTAAGTCTCTAAATTATAACTTCTAATGTCGAATTTTTCGTCTAAATTTCTGACTAAAAACTAAATTACGCTACATTGTGCTATTAAATCCAGACGGCTAACTAAAAATCGCCTCACGAAGATCCTTTTCACTTTAATTGTCATTTTTATTAAGAATGCTTGGATTATGCAATTTTTATTATGAAAAATTTTAATTTGTGCCAGCTTCTCCCTTTGTTCAGATTTTCTGTTTTTGTTTGCAGCTTTTCTGACGAAGAATATTCCCTTCCGTAAACGGGTATGTGAGGTTCAGGCGCAAGTTTCCCTGAGAAATGCAAGAGGAAGGATAGGTACATATTATTTTTGTATACCTATTGCTGAAAAAAAAACAAGAGACTCTGAATCCAATGATATGTATTTAATTTCTATTACTTAATTTCTTTTCTTCTTAATTAAGTTACAAATCTGATTTAAATTAATATAAATTACAAATTTACAGTTTATTGTGTTAGATGTTGGTCGATTGTGTACAAATCGAATCCGTTGCTTAGTTGCCCGTTGCTTTGGTAACTTTAAATCAAAAACTAAAATCTAATCCATTTTTACGAAAGCAATACAGCTATTATTCGCTAAATATTCGGTCATTACTCACTCATAATTCATCCATTATTCACTGATCATTCGCTCATTATTGACTCATATAATTCATTAAATATTCACTCTATATTCTTATATTATTCAACCATTATTCATTCATTACTCCTCATTAATCACAGATTAATGGTTTCGATTATTAATCACCAATTATTATCATTTACATTCTTCAATTTTTACTTATTATTCGCTAATAATTCATTCATTATTCACTCGTTAGACATAGATTATTCGATCAATATTTAATCGCAAAGTACTCTCTTAATATTCTCTCTATATGGACTAGTTATTCACTGAAAGATGAATGGTGACTAATAAAAACAATTAATATTCATCAGTGAATAATAAGTGTTTAAGGAGTGAATAATAAGAGAATTCTGAGTAAATAATGTCTGAATAGTGAATAAATAATGACTGAATAATCATTCTCTCTTCATTCTCGAAAAATCGCCACACCTTTTCTAAGGGGCTGTGGGTTCCGCAATTGGCGGTACTCCGTAGAGGAATTTATAAAAATTAGCCGATGCCATTGTAAACGTTATGTAGATATGTAACGTGACACTGAATCGATCGAATCATTATGCGACCAAAAAGTGAGGTATGAGTTAAAATCCGAAATTACCCAACCAGTTCTGGTTGTGTGGAATTATTTTGTGAATGCGGTTTTCTACTAAACGAGAATTTCCCATTCCGGTTCAGTGGAATGAGAAAATAAATCCCGCTTTTGTTGAAGGAAAAGTCAAAATTTCTCATCGTCAACTATTAGCAAAGTGTGGATTTGGCTCTTTGGAAAATTGTTGGTCATATAGGACAAGTGGAATGTGAGAGCAGAAAGGCCGCTGAATGTAACAATACATCAAAATATACAATTAAATTTTAGTTCAATCAACAAAATGTCCAAGCAGTTATTCGAAAAAGCTATTAACGAATTTTAGTTCGCTAACCCTTCCCTAATTCTACTTTGTTTATTTAACTGTCAAAATTACTGTACGGTATTAGGCAGCACGTAATTTTGAAGAACGCTATTTTTATTTCGAAATCCTACCTGTCACCGTAACACGCATTTACTGGACTAGAAACTTACAAATGGTCAGGAAATCTGATGAAATTTGGCGGCCGTGTGGAAAGTTGGAGAATATACTAGAGTTTAAAATGCCCAAACATTAAGTTATTGGTGTTTATTACCGTATATCCACGATTGCATGTCTATTTTATGCGAAACAACGATATTCAGCAAAAACGATGTTGCACGAATTTGAATTCGTGACGTTTGGTTTACATAATTCACCCCAAACGTTCCAACTATTGATAATACATGAATATCTGTGGCTTATGTATATATGTATGATCCCCATTTGGTTTTATAAATATTAGTGCTGGTGCGGTTAATTTATGTGGTATATGTGAAAACCCACGCGGAAACAGTAACCTCTAAAGCAATTTTTGGGGCACAATTTAATACGCTTTGATAATTCACGAACAATTTAATAAACGTTAATCGTACTGATTTTTAACTGTTTTTAATTAAATAACAATTTTGATTCGCGAATTATTAATGATTAATTTTAATTGAATTTTATCAAAATTACGGCATGTGATATTAACACGACTTAATTTTACCAACTTTTTTTGAACAGTAAAGAAAAAACAAAAAGTGTACCAAAAAGAACAAAACGACTGACGCTAAAATATTATTTTTGTCGCTTGTCGCGACATCTACGATTAAAGTGCGTCTCACACTACTCATTTTGTTACATTGTACAACTGTAAGCATGGCTTACACTGTATTAAAAATGTATACCTTCCAAACTTAATTAATGCCAATTCAACTTTTGGAAACGAACTTTATTAAATTTAAATTATAAAATAAAAATAACGCTAACGCCACACGAATCAATCACATAAACGCGCGGGCAACCTAACACTACGGCTGCTCTAGTAACCGTCGCTCCAGATCATAAATCATCTGGTGGATCGACGTTGAACGTGACTTTCTTCGACACTTCCTGTTTGGGCGTGGTGACCTCGACACTCGGCTCCGTTGTTCGTGACTCAACAGGGATCGGTTCCTGCATAAAATCGCCAACTTCCTCCCCCTCACTACAGCACGGTTTAAGACGGTCTATCGAAATTCTAGTGCTCCTACTATTACAGTCGATGTCGTAAATCTTGTCGGGGCGCTGAATTACGCGATACGGACCAGTATAAGAAGGTTGCAACGACCTACGTAATGCATCGGTCCTTAGGAACACCTGCGGGCACGTACGTAAATCCTGACTAATAAATGGCTGCTCGGTACAATGGCGCGTGGCCGATTTCGGACGTAGTTCATCAAAATGAGCCTTCAACTCCTTAACGAAATGAGACTGAGGGGATACGGGTCTACCGACTTCCAGGAACTGGCCCGGCACGCGTAAGGAGCTACCGTAAGTTAATTCCGCCGATGAAGTCTGCAACTCCTCGCGGAACACTATTCGTAAGCCCAACAATACTGAGGGCAATATCCGAGTCCAGTCTGGTCGGTTATGACACATGATGGATGTCTTTAGTGACCGATGCCACCGTTCCAACATGACATTGCATTTAGGGTTATATGACGTGGTTCGCTTATGTTCGAAACCTAATAAGGTGGACAATTCGGAAAACAACAGGAACTCAAACTGTGCTCCCTGGTCTGTTACTATGCATAAAGGTACTCCAAAACGCGCTACCCACCCCGAATAGACTGCGAAAGCTACGGTTGTTGATGTAATGTCTGGTACTGGTACAGCTTCAGCCCACCTTGTGTACCTATCATTAGAGTAATGCAGTATCGGTGATTATCCGATACAGGCAATGGACCGACGAAGTCCAAGTGCACCTCTGCGAAACGATTTACCACAGGATCGAAATTTCCTAATGGTGATCTGGTATGCCTGGCTATTTTCGATTTTTGACATGCGATACAACTCCGTGCCATGGTGCGGATGTCTTTATTCATGGCGGGCCATACCATCTTGTCTGCCAATAATTTAACGGAGGTTCTTAATGCCCGGGTGCGATGAATTATGCAACATTTCGAAGACCTTTTTCCTGGATTTACTTGGTATAAAAGGTCTAGTCTTATTACTTGACATATCACAGTATATAAACTGTGGAGAATCAAAGGACAACGGCTCTCTTTTAATAACTCCAATAATTCCATGTCTATCACCTGCGCTTTAGCGATTTCTGTATAATCTATACTCTCAGGTAATGAAATTTGATCTAGGAGAGACAATGCATCTGCGATCACGTTATCCACACCGGATAAGTGTTGCAAATGGGTCGTAAACTGTCCTATAAAATCAAGGTGACGGAACTGGCGAGGAGAAGCTTTGGACAAACTTTGCTTAAAGGCGTAAACTAATGGCTTATGATCTGAGATCAGAGTACGCCGCCAACAATTCACGGTCATATGCACTGTATCTATGTTGGTTCTCACTCAAACAAACAAAAAAAAAAACCTAGAGGTTGCCAAACGTTGTTTACAAATTGCGGTCCAACCGCCCCGACTGCATTGTCAGAATCATCGACCACAATTGCCAACATTGCGTTAGCTACAGGATGCGCCAGAATCGTTGCTTCGCACAATTTAGTCTTGCAAGCCTAGAACGCTGTAATAGATGACTCCGACCATTCGACCTTTGTATATTTATTTTTCTTATAACCTTTAAGAAAATTGTTTAAAACAGCTTGGTCTCTGGCAGCAGCCGGTATAAAACGCCTGTAAAAATTGCACATGCCGAGAAATCGGTACAGCTGCTGCACGGTCTGCGGTCCCTCGTATTTCGCAATGACACTACACCTTTCTTGTGATGGCAGTATCCCCTGCGAATTAACCGAATGACCCAAAAATGTATCTCTGGTTTTGCAAATACGCATTTATCCGTATTAATTACCAGACCTGCTTCCGATAATCTGGTGAAGACTATCTTTAAATGCTTAAGATGTTCCTCCATGGAACTGGATGCCACTAAAACATCGTCCAAGTAGACGAAAACGAACGACAACCCAAACAAGACGGAGTGCATTATTCTTTAGAATGATTGTGCCGCGTTTCTCAGTCCGAACGTCATTTGACAAAACTCGAATAACCCGAATGGTGTAGCAATGGCCGTTTTCGGAATATCACAGTGCTCGATGGGTATTTGATGATACGCCCTCACTAAATCTAACGTAGTAAATATGCTTCAACCGGCAAGCTGGAAGAAGAAGTCCTGTAAGTGCGGTACAGGATAGCGATCGGGTATGGTAACGTCATTCAAGGCCCGGTAGTCCCCGCATGGTCTCCATTCACCGTTCTTTTTGCGGACCAGGTGCAGCGGGCTAGACTAAGGACTCTTACTAGGGCGACAGATGCCTTGGGCCATCATTGACTCGAAATGTGCCTTAGCTATGTTTAACTTGTCCGGAGGCAACCGACGTGTCTTGCTAGCAACTGGTGGACCACTTGTCTCGATACGATGGGTAACCTGATGCTTTACAGGAACTGGACTCACTGAGTCGCGCGTGATTTCCGGAAAATTCAATAATGCTGATTCGTCAACCGTTGTCAACGGTGGATAGTTATTACTAGACAACGATCCTATAGACGATCCTGTATTAAAAATGTATACCTTCCAAACTTAATTAATGCCAATTCAACTTTTGGAAACTAACAGCCTTACCTTAGCAAAAGATTTTGAAACTTTCTTAAGGGTATGATAAATTATTTTTGGAAATTTATTCTAAACGCCATAAATTCACAAATAATACCTCATTCGATGTTTAAGAGTAGGCAGAAAAATAACAAGACAATGTTAATCTGAACCGAGAGCTCACATTTCCGATGAAAGATTTTAAATTCTATCTAAACGTAACAAAAATATTGCATACCAGCAAAAATGGGAGAAAGTTTTCCCCTAGACAAATCCGCCATTTAGACTTCGTTGGACGGCATATCAGCGATCGAATTAATTTTATCTTTGTGTTAATAGTTCGATCAAAATAATATTAATGGCAAAGATAACGTTTAGTTTACTCGTCGTACTTCCGGTAATTATAAACGATTAACTATTCCAAGATGATTTTTAATCCAGGTAACTCCAATTAGGTAAATAAAATGTGGGCATTTCACCTAGTATTCTGCAAATTATAAACAAACTTAAAATGCCAGCTAATACTTTTTCAAATTTCAAATCAAACATGATTACAAATTTCGTCAAAAAAAAACAAATACCAATATGAATGAACAAAATATCGTAATCCCCTAAAATACACACCACGCACGCGATAATTATAATTTTAACATAAATAATTTAAATTTCATGTCCAATTAATTAACATCAAACAAAATTAATGTGCAGTATTGACTGATTCGATTACAAAATAAGATTTGTATAAACAGTTTTGGGGATAAACGAAGATACATGTGACAAATAATACTCTAAAATTAGATCCCAATTAGCACGCGATGTTTTGAAATGTGCTAAATCTCGGTAGTACTAGTAATGTGTATGTATGTGGCGCTATGATCTAACACACCGTATGATAAGCGTGCTTAATCTACATATATAAGATCGCAATGTGAATAATTTTCTAGATGCTTTCATTGAAATCAAATGTGTTCGCGACAAATGTTTTCATGGTCAAATTTTCTTGATATACATTATGTCTGAGTTCTTTGTTTTAAATATAATACACTTTACCCTTACTCATAACTTAAGATGACATTCCAAAAATATATATAAAAATCCACATAAAGTCTGAACCCTTTTTTTTTTTATATACATAATGATGACTGACACATTTGGGATACAACAAGCAAGTTATGAGCTGTGACCAAATTTATTCATGTTTATGTACACAGTAATGATCTAATACTCTACAAATTTGAACAGATTTTCTTTAATTAATAAAATCGAATTATCTAGAAAATTGAAATGTACATATGTGTCATAATGACGATGAGTACACCTCATGAAATATAAATAAAAAAAATTCGTTACATCTCTCCGATCCATATCTCGGTCGAAATTAAACAAACACATTGTTTGTATACGCTCGTATGTACAAGTATGCTCATTACTTCTGTCTTACAACTCATCATTTCAATTCTGTTGTTTCTAAATTTGTGTAACGTTTTCTTCTTCTTATAATTATTAAAACGCGAGTATGATCTAAAAATAACCACATGGATATCGGAGCCATACGCCGAATAGTTTGAACTGCATACTCAGTGTATTTGTATATGTCTGTATATAACGTACATATGTATATACAAACTAACAGCTGTTTTAAATTAAATTTATTTTCTTTCTTTGCGGGATGAGATTTCTTGTATAGTGCGTATAGTAGCGGCAGAGTAATAAAGAAATCTTAAGATTTATTTTTACATTACATTTGTTACAGGAAATCTTTCTGTTTTGTATTTTTATTTTTATTTGGTTATGGAATGATAAAAATACCGATTTTTTTATTTTTTATTTTTTGGGTAAGTTAATTGAGTGTTACATGGTGTTTTATGGTGTGGTAAGATAAAGTTCATTGCCACCCGTATAGTAATGAAGTTTTGCACTTAGTCGAGAGTTCTTACGTATTTCGGTAATCTTGTTGGTCGTATTTGGTCGATTTTGGTCGTAAAATGAGACGTGAGAGTTGCAACTTTCATGTAGTAAATAGTAAAGTTTTATTGTTGTTTGGTTGTATCTTAATAAAATTTACTATCATATTGGTGCAGAAAAAACTCTCATGGTTGATTCCCGAGACTATATAACTAAAACGTGTGTATTGATTGGTTTAGAAGATTCCAGAAATAAGTACCCAGGACACCAATCCAAGAAATCTCAACACAAAATATTTTATTAAATTTAAAATTGAGAAGCCTATTGTTTATCAGAGTCAAACTACAGCACACACATTTTTTTAAATTTTTATCTATGAGGGTCTTTAACCTCTTATTCGGCCTTGCCAATTTTTAACGATTCATCTGAACAAAATGACTTGATGAAATAAGAATTTCAATTCAAGACCTAGGAAAAAGGAGAAAAATTAGAGCAATTTAACTTATTCTTATGCAGAAGGTGCGAAAGCCCAATAAAGTAAACTGATATGCGGTAAAATAGAATCAAATACCTAGAACGATTGTCTTCTGAAAAACTGTAGCTGCAGAAATCATAACCATAAGCGCTCGATTTCAACGTTTAAATTGCTTTTAATTTAAGAAAAGTATTTTGTCCATAGAGGACAAAACATTGGATACGTTCAATGGACCGGTCAAGAATAGAAGAATAGAAAACGAAGGTCAAGACTGAGGTCGAGACTGAATCAAAATTGGTTTTATCCCGGTTTGCTGTTACATTCCAAATTTCTGTTTTTCCTTTCATTTCAGTTTCGGTTTTTATTTATTTTAAAGGCTCGGAATACCATAGGACAAATAGCGGTAAGAATTTCATTCAGAATTAATTTGCTGTTTTTAATTTACTGTGCTGCCAGGCGCAGAATTGGGAGTTTGAGTAAAGTTCCAATAAAGGCAACTTCCTGATATTTTTTTGCTCTATTTGCTTTCATTCGTCGTAATAATTGTGAAAGCTATTTGTCGTCAAGCTCTCATAATCTGTTCTAACCGTTGAATTGGAACTGGATTACCAGTTACATCATCCTTATAATTTGATAACGAATCAATCACTTAAAAAAAACAAATCGAAACGGTTCACAAAAAGGTCGATAACACGTCGCTTACCTCTTGGTGATTCTGTCCAGAAACTCTCGATGGATGGCTGAAACTATCAGTTAGTTGCTAAAACAAGTTTGCTTAGTCTGCGTTTAAGACCTGGGCTGCTTATTGTTGAGTTTTGAATGCTGATATCCGTTGGGTGGTGTTATTAAAAGCAGAGTACTGCAGTGGACGGCATGCTGCTGAATAATGGTGTAGGCTGCGTGCTGATTCTCGATATGTAATAGTGGGCTTGCTTAACCGGGCCAAAAAATTATAAATTTCTATTGACAATTTACATCGATTAAATCAATCGTCAACAGAAATGTTTAGTAAATATTTAATTATTTATTAGTTAATATTTTAATTAAATGTCACTTTTTTTTAAATTTTTTTTGAATGTTAATTAATTTTTAAAAATAATTAAAAATTAAAAAAAAGTAAAATTAGCTTACACAGAAATAGAGCTGGGTGAATGTCGTGAAGAAGAAAAAATTGTAAGAGAATTTATCTGTATTAGTATGATTCGCTAGTACATAACGCACAGTACATTCTGTATATATAGAATGTAAATTGTGGTATAATCAGTCCAGTCGTTGTGGCCTGATGAGAAGATTGATTTTTTCATAATCATAAGCACGTCAGTTCGAAACTGGATTTGAATTATCTTACAATCTTCGGAACATATTAAAATCATATAAATTAAAAATTAAATTTTGGAAAATTAAATAATTGTGGTAGTGGGGATGCTTTTCGGTCAAATTTTAATTTTTGCTGAGTTGAGGTATTCCAATTGAGATTGGAGCACCATAAATTCCACTAAGTGGAAAATTTTTAAACTGAGCTTGCTGATAATTTGACGTTTATGATTGTTGGTAAAACCATTTTCCATTAATAAAAACATGCTTTGGCAATATTTCTACTTAAATAATGCCAACTTTTAATTAGGTTCTAATTTGAGAGGCAATGCTCAACTATACTAAACCTGAAAGCTAAATTTTCTTTCGTCGAATTTGAGACAAATGGCAGTTTATCAGTAGCATTATTTTCAGTTTCTTATGCATATAAAAAAAAAAAGTTTTGTTAACACTTTTTTTTTGAAATTTAAGAAAGTTTCAGATGGGCACCTTTTTTATACAGCACAAGGATGGGAAAGCGAAACAACGCTGTTGTGAATTAATCAATTCCAAGCATTGAAGTATACTACACCAATAAAAACATTAAACACACTTAGATGAACTTTTTTAGCCTATAGACAACTTCGTGGCTTATTTGGTATGGCCAAGTCAGCCACGAGGTTTTAATATGGCCGAAGAAGTTCATCTAACATTTCAAACACAATGATATTTCCAGGTTTTAAATTCGAATTGATTTCCGAAATAAATGTTTAGGATTGAGATTGTTCACTGTCGGATCGCTAAAATTTACGCTGATAAAGTTTTGACTGTTTTATAGAATGTTGTTTAAAAAAAACTTCTGTATTAATTGCCTAGGCACACAAAAAATAAAAGTGCTCTGTAATTTTGACCAAGCCCAGAATCACTCCTACCCCCCACAGATTTGGCGTTAATCGCAAAAATAGCTGAACTAGCGGAAAATCTCGAGAAGCCCTTTGATGGGTGCTTTTTAACCTCTACAGCACCTTAAATGTAGAATTTTACGCCCTCACAGTCTCATAATGTGAACTTAAAAACTCCCATAACCCCATAATGAGAACTTGTAAGCCCCTGTGACCACAATATAAACTTTTTAACTCCCACATCCCCATAGTATACTAGACTTCTACATCGTCCTAATCCCATAACATGAAGAGTTCCCATAACCCCATTATTTAAACTTACAAATTCTCATAACCCATTAACACAAAAGTTTAGAATGTTTACCCAACAAAGTAAACCCTTCAACTTCTCAAGAGATATCATCTTCTTTTATACCGAAATTTTTTTTCTACGAAAGATCTTTGCAATGGATTTCTTTTACGCTTTTTTTCTAGATGTTGTGTTTCTATTTGTAATGCGTCCAACAAAAATCTGCCGTGATCCTCTCATCCCACCTACCTTGATGTCTATGCTCCATCTCTTTGATAGCTTGGTGAATTCGGTCACCTTGTTCCTTGCTGGAATCTTCAACATTCTTTGGAACGTAATCCAATTGTGAATCTAGAATATGTAGTTTGAGACTCATATTACATCCCAATGTTCTAAAGGTAGAGCCTTTTTTGAAATTGCTGCTTTTTTAATACTTTTTATATTTTTTATGAAACTATGGTATCTAAAGATTCCTCGGATCACGCGTGCATCGAATATTCCCTCGTTTAATTTTGCATCTGTTAAATTTTCTCGCAAGTATTTATACGATTCGTTTTTCTGACCTAATGCTTTAACGAACTGCCTCATAAGTCCGAGTTGTATGTGTATTGGAGGAATCAGAATTTTTCTCTGGTCGAGTAACGACTTCTGTATAACATTTTAAAAGCCTAAGTTAAAAGAAACATTAACTGGCCACTTTTTTCTCTTACAATTTTCTTATCCCTATTATCCCACAAATAGAGAAAGCATGGATAATTAGTGTATCCATATTGTTAGCCTAATATCATTGTGATGATTTTGAAATCTCGAATGTACTATTGGAATTGGTGCATAAACGTTAGTATTGTGAAGTAAAACTGCTTTGTGACTTCTTTTACTTGAATCAATAAAAAGTCTCCTCTCTTCATTTTTGTAAATATTTAGCTTTAGAAAAACATCGTCCAGCACGTAATTACAAGTCGCAAATTAGATCGTTTAATTCTTCCTCTGAAAATGTTTCCTATTAAGACCACTTGGAATATATTCGTCACTATTATCGAACTATCTGATGACACTCACTCGATTGTATCATCGTTATCATCTGCGTTTTCCTAACCCTCGATTATTTCTATTTTAATGCCTTTAAAGTGTTCTTTACTATCATTAGGGCAATTTTCTATCCGTATACCATTACAAGTCTTCTGTGATTCTGACGCTGGATTCTGTGTTTCAGCGCATCGAAATATGCACATGAAGCAAAGTGGGTCTTGTCAAAAGTACTTGATACCAGGCACCCTCTAGTTTTATTTAGCCTTCCTGTAGTAAAGCTGGGTGACCTACAGGCGATTTGCAATTCCCAGCAACTCGTAATAGTAAAATCAAACGGAAGACGGGGCAGGAGTAGGAATATACGGGAGTGGGACAACCCTCTCGAGGTCCTTGGGCTCCAATGCTACCGTCTTTCTAGCGGAACTACATGATGTAGTAAACATCTAGGAGGGAGAGCAATAAGCCCAGATAGTATGTATCACGTACCGAGAGGCAGGTGGGTTTATTGTCAGGTTCATTAAGAACCTGAATATTGACTGGACGGATAATTAAGCAGGCTCCAGCACAATAGATAATAATAATAATAACATTAAGTTATTTGAAAATAATTCGGTAGTTTCGCTAATTTTCGGATTTGAAATATTCTTGGGTTTACCAACAGGCTTAAAGGAATTAGTCATTATAATCCAGACTTTTCCGTATTATTAAATTTGTTCGAGATCAATCGAGATTCATATAATAAAGAGATTATTCGAATTTTCCTTGGGTAATCGAGATTATTCCGCGGTTTATTCTAGATTTCTTAAGTTAGTCGACTATTTTAGGATTATTCGAGATTTTTGAGTTTATCAGAATTTTGTATGGTAATGTTTTGAGCTTCATACGACGAGACTATTTGAAATTATTCAAGAATGTTCAGATTATTAAAATTTCACATGGCAGTGATTACCCATCCCGTATAGGATTTCCTTCGGTTTTACGTAGTTACGAATAATTCGACGTTTGAGGACTTTCTAGAATATTCAAGATACGTTGAAAATTCAACATTTTTGATTTATTTATTTCGTGTCAGGTTGGAGTATCACATTCCTTTCATATAAAATCCTATTTAGTTAGCGGCGCAAAAATTGTGTTCCTCTATTCAATAACGAATTTAAGCAACATTATGTTTAATTTTAATTACTGGTAAAAATTTCAGGTAAATGGAAAATCGCCAAGTTTACCGATAAATGGTTACGAGCCTTACCGGTAAAAAACTATCTTCCACTGCATTAGTTGAGATTTTTTTCGGTTTGCAGGGTCTAAATATCAACTTGCCAACTTAAATCCTCCTTTCGAAATCAGATAATTTTAAGCCATGCGGGGCTTGAGGCCAGATAATAATTTGAAGAAATAATTTTTTAATTAAAAAAAGAAGCATTTTAGGAGTCCAAGACAAATTTTGCGGAGGGCCAAAATTTATAGTTACGCCACTGCTTCAGCGGTGAAGATTTTCTAGCATTCGGTTGAGTTGGTAATAAAACCCTTCTATTGTTTTCCTTAACGCACAGACAGGCATCCGAGCAAGTCTACAATGTATTTTAATATGAGCCGTGTTTTCCATGAGAACTGCACTAGAACTCGATAAACTTTAAATTCATTTTATTCTATGTAAAACGAAAAAAAAATAAATTCATAAAGCGCGAATGTGTAGTGTATTTGATATAATTACTTATTTTAAGTTTAAAAATTTTCCCCTTCAGTTATTTCATCAATATTTTCATATTTGTTGCTGACGTCATTACACGCAACTACACTCGATAAATTCATGGGTTTATCCAGTGTAACTAAAAAATAAGCTATAATTGTCATTATTTATTGCTGTAACAACTTAAACTGTGTATTTATGTGAAATGCACTACACATTATCACTTTATGAATTTAATTTTTTTTCTGTTTACATAGAATAAAAGGAATTTAAAATTTATCGAGTTCTAGTGCAGTTCTCATGGAAAACACGACAATGGTTGCCCGGCATGCTCAATAAGCTAAGTATTTTCTGACTGTTTAAATTTAAAATTAGTCAGATACTGAAGAATACAAAATTACTCTTGCATATCAGCTTTTCATTAACAGTTGAGATTTTCTAGAGGTTATTGATAACATCCGAATTCTTGAATTGCTTTCATACTTGGCAAAATTTGAAAATTTTGTACCTTCCGAGTACCTTTGTACCTTCCAGCTTACTAAACATCGGGTCGTCAAATTATTTTCCGTGGTTGCATAAGTATTTAAATAGGAAGTACTTACCCAATTGACGAAATGAAACCTTAATATGCCATTTCACCAATTATACGTCAATATGACATTTGATATTATTGATTGCTGGATACTAATAAAAAGCGAATTTTCGTAACTTTCGGAAGCATATTTGTGTAAGCGCGGTACTTTTGAACTAAATTTACAGAAAAATGAGGAAAAATGTTGCTCGAAATTTTGTCGATTTCAAAATGGGGCCACTAGAATAAAGTGTGGGAAGTACTAGTCTAGACAGTCCTAGGCCAACTTTTGAAATTTTAAATTTGTCCAAAGCTTTAAATAAACCAAAATACTAAAATTTGTGAGGTAAGGTCAACCGAAAAGATTTCTTTTTATAAAATTTATCGGGAAAAATAAATTAAATTACCGGTTAATTAGAAACCTGATTTCAGCTCCTTTCCTGTTTTCCTAATGCAATCCCTAGATTCAATACGGCGAAGAACCAGATATTTTTACATAAAATCGCGCTTGCGTTGAAACAGATTAAAACTATTTACTCAGAGATTTATGAGTTCCAGCAATACTAGCCAATGCTTGCTGTCAGACAAAAATACTGGTCAGAAAACTGTTTCACTGAAGTTGAATATTTCGACTATACAAACTTTTTAAAGAAACAACAGTCACAAATATTTGGACTGAGTCAAATATGTTTAGTCTGAAATACTTTTTTATAAGGTAGTTAAATCTAAAATTTAAAATACCATTCAAGTCAAAAATTTTTTTGACTGGGACTTCTTTTGGATTTTTCACTGTAATACCTCTTGAGTCCAGAAAAATCTGGAGATTATTTTCATTTAGGAAAAGGCCACAATACCAAATTTAAAAAGGCAAATACTCTTAAATAAAAAAAAGAAAATAATTACATGGAAGGTAATATTTAAAAATATTGAGGTTGAGTCTTTTTTGTGTGCCTGGGTTATAAGGCATTAACTAAATAATAATATCTGGAATAAATTCCGTGATTGTTGGTCTCGGAGGTAGGCTGCAATTTCAACAGTTTCCAGACTGTTACATTAATTCATTATTTCGGTAATCTCGGATAAATATTCTCTAACCGCGTCCTATCATATTATCCTTATTTCAAGCAGCAGGTGATCAACCTTTCAAAGTAAAATGAAAGAAGATTTTAAGTTATTGCTTCCACCTCTAGTGTAAAGCATTCCCCTAATTTTAGTTAGTATAATGCGAAGCGCCGATATTTTACCTGGGATCCAATCAACTGGAAAGAAACATGTTACCAATTACATAGATACTTGGCTTACACAAGTTAATATTGTTTCCCAAATTTATCTTTACGATTTCTTGCCAAAATTCATCTCAAAATGCCGACCTTGAGTTCAATTGCACGCATATTTCTTCAGATTGATTTTTCAATCATTTGAACATAAACAACCATCCAACGTTAATTTTTTTCAGTTATTTATAATTTTCGAACAATCTACCAGAGGTTGTGTTCTCTATTCGTACACCTATTTACCATCTCAGCGCCTGGATTAGTATAGTGCTTCTTTTGTACATAGCGACAAGATCCGAAATTCAAACCCAAAAACCGTTCTTACTTCATTTATGGGTGAATGCAATAAGATTTCGTCGGGATCATCAAAAACATTACGACATGAATTTTCAAAAAAAAAAAAACACAATAAAACGAAGGATTTAAACGCCTATTTAATTTTCTATGAGGGTCTGGTTCTTACAAAATTATATTATTTGAAAACAACCGAAAAAAAGAAATGAAATTCCCCAAATCTTGTGAAATTTTAGTTTGGTATCAAAAAAAAAAAAAAAATTCCATAAATGTCTATTAAGACATCCATCCGTACGTAGGATTACGAAGCAAATCGTACACAAACTAATAGGATTATGTAGAATTTCCAAAATGATTTAAATTCTTTGTGTCATTAAGTTGTAAATTTGCCTAATCATTTTTTCTGCTTTCTTATTTTGTATGTACACACAAAAGAAAGAAATCTGATATAAATTTTATGGTATTTGTTTATTTTGTAATAAAATCTTGTAACGAAACAACTTCATAGCGATCTGCTCATTTTGCAATATATTATATTCCTATTATATGTGTATATAATAAACAATAATTGAGATTTTTTATGATATTTATATATAAAAACCGCGAGATGAGATTGATGGAACGGCAGATGTATTTCACCGCCACATATTTCGACACCACAATGGCTAAATCTTTTTCTTAAATCCACCTACAAGTTCACCTAATTTTAGGTCCGAGTTCTCCAAATGAAACAACAACAAAAAAATACACCGTGTTAATCCACCTACAATCTGTGCCGCACACACGCCAGACAGGTTATATATTTTACATACTATTATAAACAAAATGCACTCATATATTGAATTTTATTACCTTGAATGGATTTTTAAAATATTCATCCATAAAAGCTTTCTTATTCTTTATATCCATGAATTGGAAATAAATAAAAGTGTAAGAATCTCATTATCTTTTGTGTTGGCTTGGAAGCGCGTTCGAATTTGTTTGTATGTACCTATACATTGTGTAATATTGAAAAGAAATTTAAGACGCGTAAGATTTTTAATTAATATTTTATGTTTTTTAACGAGATAAATCGAATGAGATTAAAAATTGTATTTAATTCTAGTTTGAATATTATATAAAAACAATGTTGCGTTGGTTCCACAATAGAAGTATATAGTATGTACATATGTACATATTTTATATAGGTGTAATGAGCTAATAAATAGAGTAGGTGAATATATTGTACGAATTTTTAACATTCCATTCCACCAAACTTTATATGTAAATGGAATGAACAAGTTTATTTCAATCGGAAGTGAATTCCAGTAAAATATTTTACTTTAGAAACGATGTAAATTTTAAAAGTAAAAAATCACGTAGACGGCAGCGCATCATTTCGTGAAGCACTGCAACCATTTTCATATCGAATTGGTAACGCACCTTAATATGTACAATTTTTGTTTTGAAATGTCATATTTCGTTGTAGTTTTATTAAATATAATTTGTTGTGGATTTCATTTATAATTATGAACCATATTTTATTTAGATCAATATAAAATAAATTATTATTCTTGTTTATGTTTCGCAAATTTTTGAGGTCAATTAAAAATATTTTCTTATATATTTGTGTCTTATTACCATATTAGAAGTAGGAAGTATAACACATTGGTTTTTAAAACAAACTAAAAATAATCGATTTATTTGAATAATAATATCACGTGATTGGCATTTGGCAATAAATTTTATAACAATCTAACATTTTGTGCAGCAAATAAATGTGTCCATAGTGTGTAGGTGCCAATTTTCAAAAGAAAGCATATCTGGAAATTGGGTTTTGCATCGAATGGAATTCGGCGAAATGTCATTCGATATATATTAATTTAGACCTCATCCAATAATATTGATACAATTTTTTTATTACAACGGCGGCGGCAGCTTGGGTATAATTTACAATTGCGGGAGATTAATTACAAAACACAAATCATTTAACTGCATCTAATATGCGAGGGCATACCTAGACATATTCTAAATTACATTTGCGTGCATAAATTAAAAACTATTTAGCGATAGATTGGTAGGTAAGTAACTTAGTTGTTGGAAAAAAATCTAATTTTATTTTAATTGGCAGTTAGATGCAGCAACAACAATAACTATACGATACGATTAATTGATGGTTATTTAGCTGTGTACAGCGTTATAAAAGTGTTTATTGAATTGCGCGAATTGAAATGGATACAATAAATTTTAAGAGTTTAAGAGTTTTTTTTTTGCTTAATGCATTTTGATATACATTGCAACATCTAATTGTTTGTAATTTATTTAGAATTTACTTATTGTATATACAAATAATACAAAGATAGTAATGGTTTTAATGTACTATTATAAACCAGATAGGCGCCATAACTTTATACCGCATACAATGTCGAAGGTTAAAATATTGCCTTCATCAACCTTGATCGAGGTGATCGACTGTGTTGCGGTGATCCAATTTGGCGCCTTTTTTTGAATACAAGAAAATATTTGCATGCAGACATGCATATAAATTTCAAACCGCGCCATCCTACATCAACCGCGCAATAACTCGATATAAATTATTATTATTTTTTTTTTTTTCATAAATTACATGCAAGTCAGATAATTCAGTTTATAGTTTTTTTTTTTTCTATAATTAATTCAACTAACTGACTATCAATGACACATTTTCATTCATAAAAATATCAAAAATAAAAATAAATTAATGAATGATATGACAACATTCATTCATTAAATAAAATTCATTGACAAAACTAAATATGAGCACCTCAAAACATAGTTTAGCTACAAAAATTTAAGAAGGTGTTAAACCAATGTCGCCAAGTTATTTAAAAACGAAACTACATTACACAGTGTCTAATGCGTCTGCTGCATACAGATTTAAAGGTGTGATGTAATTTTGTAAAACGCGCGCGATCATATATCGTTAATTTGATTACGCTTCCTCTTCCTTTATAATAATGTATTATTGGTATAATAATGAGTTTTGTGTATTATTATTACAAATTATTTTTAATAATAAAGAAATAAATTTCATGTCATTTTTATAATTTTGACACCTCGTGTAGGCTGCTTTCAACTGCATTGCGGACTGACAAAAACTAAAAACAAAATTTAAATTATATTTTATTTTACACCATTATGAAATATGTTTTAACCCTTTGTGAAATGGGTGTGGTGGAATTCATTATACATACATACATAAGTATTGTGTTGTTTAATCTGATTGATATTTTTAAAGAATGTATAATAATGAAGCGTGCCTATTAGTTAAGGTAATATTATTTTTAAATTGTCTGATTTGATTTATGACGTCAAATTTCTCTGCGTGGGGCTTGGCATAATTTGACGCCATAGGGGCACATTTGCTCTTATAAAGTCGCAAGAGGCTTTGAACAAAAAAATTCTTCACATCATCGACTCTAATAAATCCCATAAAAGTAACCTTCATCAATCGAATCATAATTGTATCTATATTTAGACCACAATATGACATAATTATTCATTAAACAATAAATTAAAATAAAATTTATAACGAACTACAAGTATTCTCCTGATAAAAATTAACTTCAGAAAACGTTTAGTTGAATTCAGAACGCTTCCCAATTTTGCTCATATTTTAAAATGGACTGCTGTTTGCAACCAATTTAAAAAAATTGAAACAATTGAAACATAAGTTGTCATTGATCACAACGATATCATGTTCTTTATATAGTATTGCGTAGAAAATGTGTAAATACAAATTTTAATTAAATAAAGTGTTTTTTTTTATTAATTAAATAAGTTTTAATAAATATTTTAATTAAATTGTGATTTTTTATATTAATCGTTGAAGGTTTATTCCTTTACAAATACAATCATGTTCGTACATGTTTTTACAAAATGTTACTGCAGTAAGTTGTTTCAATTAATTTAAATACATATCGACGGCTTAATCCACAAAAGCTCCAACTCCAATTTTAGTCCAAATACACATTTTATTACCAGCAGCTAAATGACATCAGCATAATTCTGAAGAAGCAACAAATGCAAAATCGACGCTAAAAGGCTTGTAACGGCTCGCACAAAAGCAAGGTAATTCCATATCTACTGTCATATCGAGTAAATTACACAGTTTTATGATGCTACTAAAAAACAAACATTTATGGAGTTGGCTTTTCTGCGGATTAAGCCGTCGATATATGTTATTTTGGAATACTTCGGTAATTCGGTCTGTTTAGCATTCAGTTTTTTTTGTTTGGTAGGGAATTGATGAAAATGTTCTTAACAATTTTTTGGAATGTTATTGTGAAAATGTCAATTTTTTACAAATTGTTACTTAAAATGTAGATCAAAGACCACTAATAATGGTTAAGCATTGTCTGTTTAATATGGTTGAACTGAGACTTTCACAGATGAAAAGTTTTGTGCGTTCTCTAAAATCAAATAAAAAGTTCTAGAGTTCAATCGAAATTTTTAAAATTCGAGAATAAATTTTATTGAGTAACTAGTTTAACGAAATTTAAATTTAACTTAAGACAAATTAAGAAACATTGAACGAAGTAAGTTTCTTATAGATATCAGAATTCCATTCAGCTGTCAATCTTTTGGTGAATTTTAGAAATTTCGTTATGTACAATAATATAACTCTCACCGAAAATTTCCTATTTCAGACCTTTTAATATTTTGAAATGATTTGTTTAATTTTCTTTTTCGGGTTAGAATGTATATCAAGAAATTTCTTTGATTTAAAATTTAGAATGTTGGTTCAAATTGTATTAAATTATTTTCAAACTTCGTTCATTTGACTTTATTTGACAATAAATTGAGTGAAATGTGAACTTAATTGTATTTTCAATATAAATACATGCATTGCGATAAAAGTAAAATATTTATTTGAATTAACTTATCAAATCAAACAAAAAAAAAAAATTTACTTCAAACAAAAAATATTTTCATTAATCGATCAAGTTCTGAATATTTTAAAATTGAGCTAAACATTAATTTGATCCAGAGTGCAGTTTTATGGCGGAAATTTTGAAAATTGAACGGTTCCACGAACTATTCAAAACATTAAGTTTAGGATAAAATTAAAATTTTGAAATTTAAACTTGCTGCTGTTTTGTAATTTGATATGTAACCTAAGATTTGTCTTATACTGTCTTTATACAAACAGTACTGGACATTTTATTCGAATAAACTGCCCAGAGCGTTTTATTCAAGTTAAATTATTTAAGTTCCTAAAGGGCAAATCCTCGATTCCTTTGCAAGCGTGTTAAGTTAACACAATTGAATCATGAAATTGATATCCTCGATGCGAAAATGTCGATCACAAATTGTTAACTTTTTCTTGCTGTTTTGAGACCCCGATTTTGGAGTGATAAATGTATTTAACATAGTACATAACATCGGTTTGCGATAATTATCGAGGATGCCGTTTTAGGGACTTACTAAGATCCTAAATATTTTGGTGAAATGTTTTGGCCCTTGCCAAATTGTGGCTTTTTAATTGCGACCACATCATTAAGTTTGTATTTCGTGGCCGCTTTTCTTTGCTTGTTAAAATTCCTTAGATTCTCCTGTTGGGCCTGCTCAATTTTGCTTACAGCTTGATTACGTAGGCTTGTGCATTCTCCGTTGAATCTTTCAGGTTCGCTGCCAACTGGTATTAATAAAGATTTGTAATTGGTTAACAAATTTGTACCAACCTTCAAGATTGGATACGGATACTTTTTGTTAAAACAGGTATGATAAGCAGGTGTTTCCTTTCGACTTGTCTATTCCCCCTTGGTACTCCCGTCGTTATCAGCAAATGCTGAATATTTTCGTTTGAACAATATGTATTAAAATTAACAGAAGTTAAAGCGGTAACTCTATCTGAGATAAGTCTACGTGGGCTACTGAAGTTCGTTTTCTGCACTTCAAGTTTCTGGATCATCTCTATTGTTGTTATGGCCTTTATACAACCAACCCTGGATACAACCAAACGGATTGTGAATCCGTCGATAATTTCCAAACCATAAAAATGTTGTTTTTTGGTAACAGTAATCGGACCTAAATGATCGACGTTAGGTTGACAAAGGCAGATCTTACTTTGGTGTTGGATTCAGGAGGCGTTCTTTTTTGCCCAACTTCCGCTCTGATAGTATATATGGAATACGACTCTGGATTACATTTTGAATTTTTACATATTCTTTTTGTATCCAAAATAGCCTCTTTCATGGGTACCTAGTTTTTATTAATTCAAATTGCATTCCTCTGGAAATACATAAAAAATCGTAACCATCTGTAGTTTTCAATAGATCCTTTCTCCAAGCACTTTTTGGTTAAATTTAATTGTTCATCCGTCACTTGCGCAACCCGGATTCGCTCAGTTAATGCGTTCTCAATATAACGAGCATTAAATGCAGTACAGTCGTATAAATAAACAAGAAATTTTTTTAAGGCACTGACAATAGCTAACACTTCCAAATTGTAACTATCATAGTTTTCTTGGCTTTACTTGTTCTTTTACTATAATAAAGTACCGAATGGTACAATTGGTTTTCATCATTCCTCTGCAATAAAACTGGATTAAACCCAAACTTTGATGCGTTCGTATAAACCTCTGTGTTACGATTCGGATTAAATATGTGTAAAAGAGGATGTGAGATAGTTTGGCTTAAAATCCAAACTTATGAAAATTATTTGTCAATCCCAAAAAACTTTGTATGCTTTTGACATCTTTTTTTGACAGTTTTCTGAGATGACGGCTTCGTCATACCATTGTATATTTCGTACCCCAAATAATTGTTCGTGCTCATTAGAAAGGCGCATTTTTTCATTTGGTAACTAACCCATATTCAGTAAAGACGTTTAATACTTCCTTTAATATTATAATATTAGATTTTACATTTTCTGATGGTATAATTAAACCATCCATGTAGAACAGCATCTTGCGCTGTGCAACGAAATCACGTAAAATTTCATTTATAAATCTGGAAAAACGGCAGCTGCCGTACAAAACCCAAAGGACATTCATAGAAACTCATACTGGCCGCAGGAACACGACAAAACCCGTTTCTCGAATCTAACATGGTGAATAGTTTAGCATCGTACAGCTGGTCAATTTGTTCATCTATAATTGGTAGTGGATAATCAGCCATGCTTACCCTTTTTATTCAGCTTTCTGAAATTTACACACAATCTCTTTGAGCCGACCTTTTTATTTACGAGTACAATCGGGCCGTCAGTCGCCCGTATTCATTCATTTTTGATTGCTAATTGCTTAATTTCCGGTTTTTGTAACTATACCTACGGCTAATTCAGCTATTGCCTTTTCTGTTTTCCTTAATTCATTTTCCTTTTCCAGAATACTTGTTTGCATCTCTAGAACCATCTCATCTATTTTTGAGTTTATAGAGCGATTATACTAACCTTGGCCAATTTTATTGTCTGAATCAATGAAAGTTATTTTGTTGATTTTGAACTGTCACTCTATTGTTTAAAAAAAATGTTTTATATTAGGGTGCATCGGTAGATTGGAATTTGTTCCACTTCAATTTTAGCACTAACACTTTTTATATTCTTCACAAAACTTTATTTCCAATCGCACTATAGCATGGATGTATCGCGGATGAGCCCCCAATTTATAGAATTAATGGTTTAAGCTGTTTTTAATTAAACTTAAACTTTTATTTGGATTTGTCGCGTTTAAAACCAATCACAGACTACCCTTTTCTCTTCTTAAATTTTTATTATATCTATTCTCATCCCGTTTTTACCAATACCAATTTTGAATGAATCTGTAATCTCTATACATTGCGTGATTGTCTTGACCTTGATTTTATTTGCGTCGTCAAGAACTCCATAGTAACTCGAAATAAGACTCAAAATAATTTATTTTTAAGTGATAATTAAAAAAAAAAATCAAAATATATTGCAGTAAGTTATCTGCTAAGCCAAGGCAAAGCGTTCCGCAAACACGACTACAACATTTTAAAGCAGTATTAAAATTCAGTGCTGTCACTTTTTAACATTTTTCGGTTTTTGCCTAAAATGGCCTATTGATGCGGCTATTTTGATTGCCTTACAGTTTGGAACGACTGTTTGATATTTACCGAAGAACCTAGCTCAAATGTACGTTACAAATTCAGAATACCTCAGTTCTTGCCATAATTCATGTGTAGACTGAACCAAAACAAAATATTTGATAGCAACCGAATTTTTAAAGTCGACTCCACCTGCATGAAAGGATCTAACCTTCATATTTGTGGTATCGAGAAATTTTGAGGCGAGGCTTCTGGTTTGAAAAGTACTTAAATCTTCAATTGAAAAGTCACAAGTCAAAATAAAATTGAGTTTTTATATTGTCTAGCGTAAAGCGCATTTGCGGCCAAATGGAGGATATGCCCATATAAGCTGACTTTCAAGCCAGTCGAACATGTTTATTTTTCTTAAATTTTATAATTATATTTTCAAAATTTAAACCGAACAGATGAGCGAAATGCTCCAACCGAAACGACCCGTGGTCGAAAAAGTTCCTAGTAAAGATTTAATATTACCAGATGGATTTGAACGAGTGCGCAGCACTTAAATGTGGACACCAGACAAGAGGGAGGTTGTTACGTTAAGAAAAAGATGTAGGTACATTTATTCAGTACTTCCAACAGAATTAATCGGCTAAGCTGTGATCCTTGATGCAATCTGTTTTTTATGTGTGTAATTTAACTCTTCTGGTACACACTATGTCAATGAGCATCCTGCTCAAAATGGAGTGTATCTTAAGTTATATAAATTGATAAGTGAATTGATAACTAAATAAATATAAAACCTATTTTGCTTGATATTTTGTGCAATATGTTTTTCATTATATTTTGTGTGTACTAATTGGTTTTATTACATTTTTTTCCGAGATACTTAAATAGTACATTTCTACAAAACATCCGCAAACATATCTTACATTCGTCCTCGCTTTACGAAAACAGCATGATATTTTCGTTGAAATTTAGTTTTATTTTCTTAGTTGTATTTGAATTTCCAAATACAGTGCTTGGGGGTTTTATTTGAATGGGCGTTTTATTTGATTTGTTCCCTTCATTTTCAAAATGTTCCTATTTTCTGCTACTCCCGAATAAAGCACCTATGCGTTTTTTACGGTGGAAGACAGTAGCTCTTCGGACGATTTAGGCTAAGTGCATTCCATGCTCCAAATCTAAAATCGTTCTCCTTATGTCGTGTTCGAGATCGTTGTTGTTAAAAATATCCAATGCTCACGTTGAGGTTTCATAACTATAAGTTTGTACAGGTTAGGCTATTAACCCAACGCAGCGCAAGGCAGGATTTTTTGGTGAATAACCAAAACTTTTGAATTGTTTGTTTTGATTTTTGAAGTTTGGTTGCATTCAGTAATACATAAACTGCATACGATGTTAAAGTTACATTTTTAATAGCAGTACTTTGGTTGACATAAATAACCCAAACTCATACAAACAGGCAAATGATAGTTACAGTCATCTGAATTTTTGAATATGGCAGTTTCACAAGTATAGGAGAGGAATAAAGTTTTTAATTAATTGCACCCTTATCCCACATAAAATGTGACCTGAAATCTTGTGTGTTGTTTTTTTAAATAAAACAATTCATTCTGGAACCCAAAACCTGAAACTCAAACCAATTTAAAATATTTTTACTGAGGTTCCATCTAACCTTAACCAAAAGAAAGACAGTTAGTAGAGACACATTTTAATAAGCTTAATATTTTTTGGGTGATTTTGCCTATTTTTGTTGTAAAACATTATAACTACAATTTTTGCTTTAATAATTTAACTTTAAAATATTTATTTATTTAATTATACACAAATAAGGCATAGCCTTTTTACAATATCCAGGGATATATTCCTATGTGTATTCCAGCAATTACACAGAAAAATATTTAGAACAATAATTAAAATTAAATATAATATAATTAAAAATACAGAAGAAAAGATTAAGAACAAAAGATAAAATATTAGAAGACGTGATAATGAAAAAAAAAAAAACGAATTAATGGAAACGAATTATGTGCCAATCAGCCCCTCGAGGTACAGTCCCTTGAAACCACGCAAATTAGATGCTGCCTTTATAGACGGATTCAGACTATTCCAGAGCTTCACTCCATGGATAAAGAAAGCACGTTGTCTTGGCTTAGTTTTGCATGATTTAGCCAAATTTAAATTTAATGTCCTCTGCGATTTCGAGAATTTCAGTTTATCCTAAAGGTAGTTCGGAACTTTATTTTTAGTCAAACCAAACATCACAGTCAACACCGACAGTTCCAAAAACTGGTTCAAGCTTACACCAAATATCTGTTCAGAAAGGTGCGAAATTGGATCGCCCGATGAAATAAATTTCGTCGTGCTCCACAATTTACCTAAGATACCATAAATTTTACCACATAGGTTATTAACATGGGTACTCCAATTTAATTTAGTGTCTATGATCAACCCCAAACTCTTGATAACGTCATAAAACTCAATTCTGTGATTGTCAATTATAAGACTGTTTATCGCTAAATTTATACGTTTTTTGTTAGTTATTTATTAGTATGGCTTGTGACTTCGCAGGATTAATTTGAAGTTTGTGCACTTTGGACCATTCCCAAATATTACACAAAGCTTGATTTAGATTATTAATCACAGCGTCAACCGAATCAATATTCCCGAAAGAATAGATTTGCAAATCATCCGCAAAAAGGTGATATCAAATGTTTCCCGTTTGTTTAATTGATTGACAAATTTGATTTATGTACAATGAAAACAGATTAGGTCCTAAAATAGATCCTTGAAGAACCCCAGATGTGACAAAAATGTTGTCGCTAAAGTTGCCATGATATTTTACAGATTGTTGTCGCAGATGGAAGTAAGAACCTATAAGTTGACAAGCAATCTTGGAAAAGTTATATTCATAACATAGTTTCGATAACAACATAGCGTGGTCTAAGTTAAGTGAGGTAGCAAAACCGGAAGTAGAATTTGAATGAGGTTAAGTGGAATACCATCAACTCCTACAGAACTCGATTTGATTTTATCCAGATGGAAATAAACTTCTTCAGCAGAAACATTTTTAAAGTAGAAAGCATTTACGTCGGCGGCAGAATGAACTGCATCACAAACAAAATTTACATCATTGGAGTTGAAAACCGAACCGAAGTAACTATTGAACTCATCAGAGGTTTTTTTTTTTTTTTTTTTTTTTTCCCTTTATTTAATATTACAACTGATTTACAAATCATTTAGTAATTTATCTTTCTTAAATGAAGATTCACATTTGACGGGCAGTAGCCCAATGGTTACTCCCAATTTACATAGTAATTATTTTTCTCTATCCGAATTAAATACAACTGCCCAATTCCAAAGGTTTCTGCCTTTGAAGTCTTCTTACTGCATTGGTGGTATCCAACAAACTTCGTATGTCTGCATTTTGGTGCCGAGATATCCGCTGAATGTGTTTCTTCGCATGATTTTATATTTCTTCACTTACATATTCCATGTTTAAGTCCCTATGGAGGTTATCATTTCTAATGTACCATGGTGCGTTTACAATGCCACGCAGCACTTTGTTTTGAAAACATTGAATCATTTGTACATTTGTCTTCTTGGTACAACCGCAAAGTTGAATACCGTAGGTCCATATTGGTTTAAGTATTTGCTGATATAATAGCAATTTGTTATGTATTGTAAGCTCAGAGTTTCTACCTATTAGCCAATACATTTTCCTATATTTAATGTTCAATTCTTCTTTTTTCTTTTTAACATGCTCTTTCCATCTAAGCTTGCAATCGAGAGTCATGCCGAGGTATTTGGCTGTATTTGCATTTGGAACCGGCCTTGAATTAAGTTTCACTGGAATCCAGTTAGCTTTCTGGTTCGTGAAGTTTACGTGAATCGACTTTGCTTCGTTTAGGCTAATGCGCCATTTCTTTGTCCAACTACTCACTGTGTCGGTTGCTTTTTGAAGTTTGGTCGTTGCTTCTGATATACACTTTCCAGTCGCCAGAATAGCTGTATCGTCTGCAAATGTTGCTATGGTGGCACCTTCTGTATTTGGCATATCTCTGGTGTACAGGATGTACAATATAGGACCCAGTACGCTACTCTGTGGTATGCCTGCTGATATTCTCTTTAGATCGTTCGCTGGTTTGCCTGGTTTGGGGATCATAATTACTTCAGCAACCTTCCATTGCCGTGGGACATATTTTAGTCTGAAGACAGCATTGATAATTTGAATCAATTTTCGTAGTCCCTTCTCGGGAATGGCTTTTACGACTTGTCCAGTAATTAAATCATATCCTGGAGCTTTTTTTGCGTTCAAATTACACTTGATCTCATTTTTTAATTCCTGTAATGTTACACATCGAATATTATATTCATCAATTTTGCTAATTGTTATTATGTTTTCATCTGCTGTTTGTCTAGGCAACGGTTGAAAGGTGTCTTCCAAGTGAGCTGCAAATAAAATAGCTTTTTGCTTGTCGCTTTTGGCCCAGGTTCCTTCCCCATTTTTAATAGGTGGCACATGCATTTTAGTTCTTTTTAATCCCTTTGTTGCTTTCCAAAGAGAGTAATCAGTATCTTTATATTCGGTGAGACCATTTAAGTACTTGTTAATAGTTTCATTCTTAATAAGTTGTTTTAGTTTATTGCATAGAAAATTGAGGATTTTTTTGTTTTCCGGGGCGCGTGTCCTTTGCCAGGTTTTTCTTGCCTTCCGTTTCTCTCTAACTAACTCCCTGACCTCAATAGGATAATTTTGATTCCTACGGGATTCGGTGTGACTAGCAGGAGAACTTTCCCATGCTGCTTGTTGAATAGTACTGTTAAATACCTCTAGTTCGTCTTCCAACTGTATCGGTGTTTTAATCGGCACTCGTAGATTTATTTGCATTTCAATTAGTTCTTGGAATAGGTCCCAGTTAGTTCTATTATTTGTTAATTTATGCAGGTTATCCTTATTAATTATCATTGTGCTGAGTGTCATGATAACAGGTGTATGATCGGAATATATCCCTTCGCTGTTTTCGATGTACATGTAATCCTCGAAGATCCCTTTCGTTACATAAAAATCAATGAGATCTGGTATTTTATTTATATCAGCAGGCCAGTATGTCGGTTTACCTCCAGAGTGGAACTCGCAGTTATTTATTCGTCCGGCTTCGAATAGCTCTTTTCCTTTATGGGTTGTAAGTCTTGATCCCCAATAGGTGTTTTTTGCATTAAAGTCACCACCAATAATAAAATTGGATCCTAGTGATCTAAAGAGTCTATTATAATCTTCTTTGTTTAGATTATAGCGTGGAGAGCAGTAGATAGAGGAAATACTGTTTTCATTATTATTGTTAGTTTCAACTTTTATGGTTTTAACTTGCATACTTTCCTCTTCTATACTAGGTTCTTCATAGTGTTTGAGACTCTTTTTCACTATTACTGTTGATCCTCCTCTGGGTTTTCCTCCTGGGTGAACAGCATGGTAACATTCATAATCACGTATTTTAATAAATGATGTTTTTGTCAAATGGCTCTCCGATATAAGGCAGATATCTATTTTTTCTAAATTTAGAAAAATTTCTAGCTCTGGCACATGTTGCGCTAGTCCGTTCGCGTTCCAGGTGACAATTCTTAGTGATCTGCTCATTTTAGTATATGAGGGCTGTTGCCTCGTTCAAGGTTTGATGCATATCTAGACGCTTATATAAAGCTTCTAGACCACGTTCTTGCTTTGCTAGCCTTATATTTATGGCTTCTATGCTTCGACAAATCCTTTCAAGGGGATTATCATTCGTAGCATTAGATGATTGCTGTACAATTTGTGAATAACTTTTCCGCTCTGTACCAATACCTGGTGGTTTTGGCTCCGCTTGGGTTTTAGTTGGTTTCTCTTCTCTGGTAACCCTAGGGTTTTGAGGAAACTGATGCGTTTTGTTTCTTAGTCTTTGAAGTTCTTTGGCTACTTCACAGCCTCTATAATTTGCAGGATGATGCCCTTTACAGTTTATACATCTTGCAGGGGTGTTTCTACTTTCTGTACACTCTTTCGCGTTGTGTTTTCCAGCACATTTTACGCATCTTGGCTCCCGTCTGCAATATTTTTGCGTGTGATTGAAACCTTGGCATTTTTTGCATTGAGGTATTAGCCTCGTGTTTTTCTTAAGCGGTTCTATTTTAACCCTCATGTTGAGAATTGCTTTAATGTTGAAGATGTTTTCAACTTTCTCCTTTTTGTTAAACCTAAGCATGAAGAGTGGAAGTCCCCTTTTTTGACTTGATTGTTCTCACCTCTCTCTCGTTTTAGGATGTTTACTGCATCTTCTATTTGCAGATCTCTTGCCTTTAGGTCCTCAATTATGTCCTCCTTCGTACACGTTGGATGAAGGCCTCTGGCCATAACCTTAATTGCGCGTTCGTTTTTATCTTCGTATGTGAACCATTCTTTACCTTCCGCATTGAGCTTTGTTGCTAGAGCTCTATATGTGTCGGAATCTGGTGTATTGATTTTCCACACGTTATTGTTTAGTGACACTACTCTATATTCCTTAGCTGTCACTGATTTCATTATAGATTGTATACTTGCAAATTCTGTTATGCCGATTACATTAATTGGCGGAGGAGCCTTTTCTTTCGGTACAACCTTTTGTTGCTGTTGCTGGTGAGTTGGTTTGGTATTAGTATCACCAGTTACTAATACATTAGCTTGCGAATGATCTCCAACTTCAGGCGCGAATTCTGCTTTTCGTTTTTTGGTAGGTCTTTTCTTCCTTTTCAGTACCCAATCTGTTTCTCTCATGAGATCCTCTTCATCAGTATGGAACTCATTGTTATAACTAGTGTGAGTACTTGTTTCATTATAACAAGTTAGCGGGTTTTCAGAAATCTCCATTGGTTTGGGCTTCTTCAATTCTTCATTTTCTTTTTTGAGCTTTTCAATTTCGCTTCTTAATTGCGTTAAAAGTACCTCTACTTCACTGAGTTTTCGACAGAGTTCAGCGTTTTCGTCTTTCTGCTGATTTGCAGAGTTAGTATGATTGTTTGGTGATCTTAACAACATTGAACTTCTTTCGAATGGGTTTAGCAATGATTGGCTCACCCCATAATCCATTGAGCCAGCCTCGTAAGAGGGTGGATTAGCCAACTGGGTAGTTGGTTTACCATCTGGGGTATTGTTTCCTTTTTGCGTTGAACTCATTGCTTTAAAACTGGTTATGTATCAACTACCAACCTAACCAGTACAAGTTGGTAGTGGGTCATTGAAGAGAACATCATTTGCTATGTTCTCGGTAGTCGGTTATTCCGCCGTATCTCGGTCGCCAGAGCCTCGTTAGTTAATTAGCAGGAAGTACCACGTGCAGGTGAGGTTGGCATTTGGGCTAGTATAATAAGACCATCTAAACCGGCACCCCTTACCCCCCCCCCCCCCCCGAGGTAATGTCACATTTACACTCCGGAAATGGCGGATTTACATATGTGTTGAAGTTCTTCCAGAACAATTTACTCGTAGTATTATTGCTAAAACGATCATTAAAAAACTGGCATTTGGCAGCTTTGATCATATAATTAACTTTATTACGAGCTCTAACGTATTTTAACCTATTAATGTCAGTCTTATGCTTTCTCCAATTCTCATGTAGAAAATCACGAATACTACGGTTGGAATATTGGTGTTAATTAAATCATTTTTGGGAAACCGGCTGATTCATCTCGCACATTTCATCCCAAATCAGTTCATCCCTTATGGTTATTCAAATTCTTTTTCTTAGTATTTTTCTAAGTATTATAAATTTCCGTGTCTTCTGGAATATATTAAAAATTGGAAAATATTAATAAAATATTTATGCCAATTTAACTATTAATTTTAATTTAAGTAAGTATGGCTTTATTAATTTTATGAGTTTAAAAAAATTAATATTAAAAAATTATTTTTAAAAAAATATAATTTTTAACAAGAAATTAGAAGAAAGAAAATAAGAAATGGAGGAACAAATAAAATTTTCAAAACCGGAGAAGAATAAGAACTGTTTGATATATCAGGGATTCGTTTTCTATTTGGATAAAACATTAAATGAATAAATAATTTGGAAGTGCGCTCAGTATTACTCCACAAAATATCGTGCTCGCTTACATATTCGTGATAACGTTATTGAAAGGAAACTGCCCGACCTTTTTGAACACAACCATGCTGCCGAAGCTGCAGAGCTTGCAGCTCATCAGCATATGGCAAATATTGTTCAGAATTCCAGAAATTCTCAGATTGGTAGCACACAACAAGTAATTTGCAAAGAAATACCGACTATTTCCGATGCTGCTGCTGCAAAAATGCCACTGTAGAGATCGATCAAGCGTACTATTCGAAGACTACATAATAACATTCCGATGTTCCACATTTACCACTTCCAAACGATCGAAAATCACTTGTGGGTCCGGAATGTTAGCACAATGAAAGGTGACACATTTTTGCTTCACGATTCACTGACCGATGAAACCTATAATAATGGAGAAAATCACGAGCACCGATGTATAATATTTGCAACTAAATACGTTTTGAATATAGTATATTAGCAAGAAGTAATTCCTGGTATGCCGATGGAACTTTTGAAGTATGTGGCTACTTATTCAAACAATTATTCACTATACATGCTCTACAATATGGAATCAACATTCCAATAGTTTACTCTGTTTTACCAAATAAATCAGAGAAAATATATTGTAAAGTTTTGGAGATACGTATTGCGAAAACATGAACCTAATCTTGCTCCAGAAAAGATCATAATTGATTTTGAGCTCGCGGTAGTCAACGCTTTCAGAAAAAAATTTTTTGAATTTTGTTGAACCATAAAATGTTCCAAAATGCTTTTGTTGAACCAGAAAATGTTCCAAAATATTTTGATCTTCTAATTTTCTCGAATATTTTAACTGAAGTTGACGGTTTTATCATATATTTTGAAGACAATTATACATTGGTAGAATGATATCAAGCACACAGCGTCGCCAGCCAAGATTTCCAATAAATTTATGGAATGTATGGTATGCCAGGTTTTCGACAAATTGGTTAAACGAACGAGCATAATGACATACGAACCTAATTCTAATTTATAAATTAAATAACTTAAGTTTTATTACGGTTTAATGGCGAGTCTCGTATATTTAAAATTGTTAATTGGGTTACTACTTCCTATATTGCTCCTTTCTAAATAAATCTACCTGGAATCTAATGCTAAGCTAATTCAAATTTTTGTAATGTCTCTCGATTAGAGTACTAACATTTTATTTCTTCCTCAAATGGCGTTTGCGGGATGAATTGTGTGGAATGAATTATGCGGGATAAATTGATATCGGGGATAAATTGTGCGGGATGAATTGATCCGGGATGAATTGCCCGGGATAATATAGCCTAGATTCCATTTTTGTATTATTTTGAGTCCAAGATAAAATATTACAGACACATTTAATATTGGGTTCCATTTCAAAAAATCGCAAAATCATTCGTGCTTGGTTCATCTGATATTCTTATCTGGTTCATCTGATATTTCTTATACTCTTTTGTATTTCGGAAAGGAATAAGGCTTTTAAATACATTTTAATGTATTGCATAAATAATAATGTATTTCTAAAAATTACAGCATTTATAGAAATAATTAACTGTCAAAAAATTTAACACTGAAATTTGTCTATATACTTGAAGTATTAGCTGCATTTCTTGACGTTTGATCTGATCTGGATCAGGTCATGTGTCATGAAACGACAAACAATAAAATCTAATACTTGGGTCAACATTTTGATCCAAAAACAAAAATTTGTTAAATTTCGGATCACAATGCGGCAATAGCAAATATTATTACTTAATAAATTTAGAATTTTTTTCTTCTTTAGTTTTCGGCCAATACAATGATGTGGTTGATTTTTTCTGCTGAAGTTTAAAATATGTCAATATTAGCGATTTTTTTTCGTACTGAAATTTTCTGCTAACTCCAATAGTACCTACGATCTACTTACATTTTAATTAGAAAAGTTTTTCTAATAAAAATTTATTTGGAAATTCTACATTTAATAGGCCACACAAAATTGCAGTGTTAAGTTGCCTATTTTAAAGGATTTTAAACTCGTAAGAGTAGAATTATAGATCAGTCCATAAAACTACCCAATTTCTTCCAAACTAAAAGAAATTCCAATTTTGAACTATTGTTTGTTTTCACTTGGCATTATTCGTAAACTTATTTTGAATTATGACATAATTCTTGGGCGTTTAATACTCTCTAACGCTCCAATGTCCAATAATAGGCGGACTAGCTATGACTTCACTGAAAATTGACTCCAAATCCTACCTTGAATTATGACTTAATTACATTGAATTATGACTTAATTAAAGCAACCAGTTTGACCTTAATTATTTAATTGTATAGCAATTTCCTAAGCTTCTTATATACACAGCACTTTGTTTCCGGTGATTATGATGTCAAGAAAACCAACATAATTTTACTACACTCGTATGGGAGAGTCAAGAGTGGAATTCCTGTAAGTTTTATGTAGGTCGTGTATTCTTTAGTGCAGCAGTAAATTATTTATGGTAGTTTAGCGTAAAATAATTTAGCTTCATCTAAGTCCGTATTGCAACCACTTATGATATGATTTACTTGACTCTGTGATTGACGAACAAAAATTAATTAATTAACAAACGGAAAGAATTAAATTGATCATATAAAACAAAAATTGTCAAGGTTTCTATTTTTTTCAATTAAACTGCAAATGGATTGTAAACAAAATCGAGCACGTGAATTGAAATTTGTAACCATACAGCTACATCAAGTCTTTATGGTACACATATTAAAAACTTCAACAGATATTATTAATTAAGTGAAACAGAACAAGTAAAGTTACATGTAAATTTTATACCTTACAATGTGCGGCATCTTTTGATGAATTTACGTATGTACAAAATTGTTGTTAAAAATGTGCATGCAATAAAATATATACAAGTAAAAGTCTAACCAATTAGTTATATCTAAATATTAATCTATTCAAAATAATATATAATAAATATTGTAATTTTTTATCATACAAGTAATAAATAAGAAGTTAAAAAAAAAAATAAAAAACTTGTAGTAAATGGAATAGGTAATGTAATAAGAAATATAAATTAGAAGCCGCGCGGTATGATAAAAAAAAATTAACCGCGCCACGTAATTATAGCCTTAATTTTCGTCACCTTTTATTATCGATTTAAGCAGAAAAATTATCAGGCAAAAAAAAAAATCGATTAATTAATTAATTAAAATTGGTTAATAATTAGATATTTATTGAAACATGGCGTTAATTGGCTACTGTAAAATATTCTCGCATAAATTTATAGTTCATCGAGTTATCGTCATCTTGGGAAATCTATTTAGTGCATTTTATGCAATTACCACACACACAATTTATAAATAAAATTTTAATTAGGCGATTAATTACTCTCATCATATACAACATTGAGATATCAATGAGATGATTTATAAATAAATTAATGGGCGCCATAACTTTTACTATTTCATATTTTCTTTATAAAAATACATAAGCGAGACTAAATCAGATCACCCACGCACAAAAAAAAAGCTCTCATCCGCATAAACTGCAAGCCAAGAGACAATACACGAGTGAAAGTTGATTTATTATCGTGCGCGCACACTTAAGACGAAAAAATTTAAAAATTAGATTAGTCTTTTGAGTATACAGTGACAGCTTCAAGTATGATAATTAATTTTTTTTTTTTTGTTGTTTTTGTCAAGTTATATTGTACACTTATTGTGTCATTGTTTTTAATTAATTAATTTACCACGTGCATGGTAGCATTTCAACATCATCCCACATCATCGCTTTGTTTGGAAATTATTCGAACTAATGGACAATGTCTCAATTCTCAATTGTGCAATCATACTAATAAAACGGACAACTAATTTAAAACTCAAAAATATCTAATCAAAAATTCAACTTTCTTGATTTCCCGCCGGATGACACCTACAATTTTCATAACTAAAAGAAAATTTTAAAAATTGAGATATTTGAGAATATATTAGATGGAATTTAAAGTGCAAAAATTTGTACTATACAGTTTCGAAGGCGTTATTAAAATTTGTCTTTAACGTTGATTTCACATCAAACGTGTGATAATAATTTAATTTACCTAAACCTAAGATTAAGTCGCTCATCTTGTTTGAGCGGATTTATCTTAAACCATTCCATTGAGCATTGGGTGTATCCCACAAAACCAACATAAAACGGTTAGGGCTTATGAAAACTTGCATAATTCAAAAAACCCTAAAAGTACAATATTAGTAAAGTAAATTAATAAAATTATAAAAATTTAAGCTTTGAGAACTTTGATCAGACCATGCTTCATCCGTTTCGCAAATAACCCTCTCCTTACACAAATTGAGGCACTATTGCTGAAACTAAATTTAGCCGGCGTAATAACTCAAAAGCAGAGTAATTAAAAACTCTATTCAAACAGAAGTCAGCTACATTTTGGAATAATGGAAGAGAAATGAAAACAACCATTTAAAGTTAGAGCAAAATCAAAAACTACAAAAAATACAAAATACGTATTATATAAATACGTCAAAGGTCTTAGAACCAAAATATAGCTTCAGATAGGTACTAGACAACACTGTCATAAATAATACGGTTTGGTTATTTTTGAAATTTTCTCAAATTTTCGCAATTTGGAATGTCTATTATGGAAGCACAAAATTTCAGTTGCCCGGTTTCACTCTAAAAGATACAATCTCCAATTAATTAATATTTGCCCCCCCCCATTCTTCTTTTATTAAATTGAGGTTTGTTTCATAATATAAATTCAAGGGGCTAAATATTTGAATTCCCATTTTCGTCCAGTTAAATATTTAGCCGAAGGATAAATATTTCTATATAACAAAAAAAGTCGGTATTTTTTGTTATCCTTCGGCTAAATATTTAGCTGGACGAAATTGGGTAGCCCGATATTTAGCCTTCCAGTTAAAATGTTTATAGTTTCACTCAATTTCCTTATAAATAGTCTTCTAAAAGACTGTAGCGCCAGAAAACTGAAGTATAAATGATATAATTCTGACATTTTAATTTTGATTTTCTACAAGTTTTAAAGAGGGACATAGCACTTGTGTGCTTTAAGTTATCGATATAATAAACTTATATTAAATTTGTATTAAGCCATAAATCACAATTTTATAAAAGAAAAACAGGGGAAATATTCTCTAACGAACGATGATTTCCGCTTTCTCTGGGTTAAAATTCGGGTTTCAAAACATACCCTCTTCCTCTGCGAGCTCTACCGAAGGCCAAACATTCCAAGCTACACTGTTCATGTATAGGGTTTGTAACTCTTTCAGATACAATCGAACTAATTCTTTACAAATCACTATACGTAGAAATTAAAGCAGCGGTTGATTTAAATGTCTACAATGACAATTGGCTTTCACATTGTTATTCCCGAACTCCAGCGAAATACCTAAACGGGTCAACGACACGAGTCATTTGTTAGATTTATTTTTAACATCTCACCCTGACAAATATACCATATATAAATATATGTATATAAATATATATATATATATATATATATATATATATATATATATATATATATATATATATATATATATATATATATATATATATATATATATATATATATATATATATATATATATAAGTTAAGATTAATAATTCATTAATCTTTAAAAAAAATGTTTTTTATTTGGACTATGTCCGTTTTATTCTAAATCTTTCTTAAAACTTATTATATTTTTACAATTTTTCAATTATAAAAAGTTCTATATTGCGAAAATGCTGATTAAAGGAGTTTTATGGAAAATTACAGAAATTATATTTATGTGAAAACAAATGAAATTTGAGTGTTAGGAATTTCACTTCTACGCAAAATATGCAATGTTGCGATTTTACTATACATATTGACTGATGTTAAATATTGATGACGATGGTCATTAATATGTTGTCTTAACTCTTCCCCCTCTAAAAATCCTCGTCCCGTGGATTTAAAAATTCAGCTGGACTGGTTGTATCCCAAGCGGTACAGGATGTTGATTGGTCACTTCGTTGTTCTTGAACAGGGCTATTCCTTTGCGGCTCCTTGATCTTATTACAAATCCTATAATTACTATGACTATGGTAATTATGATGATAGTGTCCGTGACATTATTTATCTGATGGTATGTTGATAACTTCTGGAGTTTCCCTATGTTGTTTACATGTAGGTCATGTAGGTATTCCAAATTAAGTTTCATCCCTTGTTCTGTAATATTTGTTTGCAATACTGGTGGTAGTATTTGAGATGTTCTCATTTCTTTGTTGGTGAAGATCCATCCTTTTATTTTTACTGATTCGTTTTGGTATTGAACCAAATAGTTGCTTTCTAGATGTTTGACTGAATTGTTATATGTTATTGCGCCATGAAAGTTGCTTAGGAAGATAGTGTTGTCAGTTATGGGTTCTATTAATTCCTTTTCATTAAATGTAAATTCACACCCGGCATCTAATCCCTTCAATAATTGGGTAATACAATGGTTTTCTTTCAATTCTTGTAGTTGGCCGAGGTCACAATTAATGGTTTCTCTTCTGGTTTGGCATTTGTCAATATAATCTCATATATGTTTTGTTAGTTTATAAGGATTTCGTTGTATTCCAAATGAATTTGTTTGTTATTTTTTATTGTAGATTTTATTTTGATGTGATGGAATTCTTCTTTGCTGGTTTTAGGTATTGATATGACGTATAAAATCGTTGTGTTTTTGATGATCATTGCAGGTTCGCCATATTCAATGGCTTCGATTTCGTTAGCGTAGGGTAAGGTTTTGATTTCTGTCACTAGACGTCCAATTTCGTCTTTGTCTAATAAGTTGGAATTGATTATCCCACCTTTAGCAAGTTGCGTAGCTCTTACAATTTCTTTTACTTCTTCTTTAACTATTTGTAGTCGATTGAACATCATTTGTTGAAAAACCTCGTTTGTATGGTCATCCAGATGTAGCAATATTTCGTTATGTTGATCGAGAAGCTTTTGAATCTTATTCGCTATGGGAGTGTTTATTCTATACTGCTTGTTGTTGTTCTCAATGATCCGGTCCTGACTTTTAAGGATCTCGTTCCAATCAGTTGCATCTGGAGAGTCGGCGATCCACTTCCAAGCAGAGCCAATCCAGTTGATTGCTGGTTTCGCCCTCGAAGGTTGACCTTGAAGTTCTTCCAGTAGTTTTTCTGTTTCATTGATTTGATATGTTAGTTGAGATTTCATGATGTTTGTTGAATCGATTCCTTTTAATTCCGATTTGATGTTTGCCAATATTCCCACATAATTCTGCAGGTCAATTTGATGTATGATCTTGAAGTTCCCGCTTATTATATTTCCATTTCCTTGTTTTTGTTTCCCTGAATTTGTTTAACAGCTGTGTTTATTTGTGCTCCAACTTCGTATGTTCTTGGCACGTTCTTTTTCAAGTTTTCTCTTTGTAATTTAAGCCTCTGATTATTTCTGATCCTTTGTATTACATTTTCATTTACTTTCTCCTTGAAGTTTAATAAATTTTGATAATTGACTCGTTGTGTCCGTCCAAAAAACATGTCACTAGGCTTCCTTCCTGTGACAGAGTGTATTGAGTTGTTGTACCTATCAACCGCTATATTGACCAATTCTTTAGTCGTGAAATCCTTGTATTCATTTTGCAGACATCGGATTATTTCGATTATCGTGGAGTGAACCCTTTCCACTGTTCCGTTTACTTCGCTTTTTTGTGTAGGGGTTAAGTAAATTGAAATCCCTAGTGTTCTTAGGTAATCCGCAATGATGGGACTGATGAAGCTTGCTTCGTTGTCCATAACCATTATTTTGGGTGTTGTGAAATAATGCAGGATTTTGATAATTTTGTCTCTCATATGTACTGATGCTCTGTCCTTGACGCGAAATAGTTTGACGAATTTCGAAAATTTATCAATGCATGTTATAAACTTCTCGCCTTTCATGTCGATTAGGTCGATGTGTAGAATTTCTGCAGGATACGTTGGTATTGGCGTTTCCTGGAGTTGCGGTTTATTAGGGTGACGGTCGTATTTATTTTGGTTGCATATGTCGCAGTTCTGCGTATATTTTTTTATTAAACTGGTCATCTGAGGGAAATAATACTTTTCTAGTATTTGTTCCTTATTTTCCCTTGCATTTCGATGCGCTCTTCTGTGTTCTTCTTGTATAATGCGGTATTTATTATCTTCATTGCGGATATCCTCTACTATCCTCTGTGTTATCTGCAATTTGTAATTGTGCAGATGTTCTGCGTAAATTTCCTGAAGTAGCTGGAGATATCCTTCCGGAATTTTGATTCCATTTACAGATGTTGGGTGTAGTCTTTCTTTCAGATGTTTGATGAGTTTTTCCTTTGCCTGATCTTCTGTCAGGGAGATGTAATGCCTATGATAGTTCTGGTGTGGTTCCTCGTAAGCGTAAATTCCGTTTCCCTCGGATATTATTAATTGATTTTTAAAGACGTTTATTGGGGCTTCGCAATGCGGAATAAGTTGTGTGCCATCTTCTTCTGCACTATGTTCGGTCTCATCGCTTGATGACGAAAGTGTGTTGAACCTCCAACTTGAGACTTGATAGTGCGTCCGCTACTTTATTTGTAATTCCGGGTTTGTAGGCAATCTCGTAGTTGTACTCCTCTAGCCTGGCTTCCCATCTTTTCAGCTTGCCGTTGCTATTCCTATTGCTGAGAGCGAAGGTCAGTGGCTGATAGTCAGTAAGAATCTTAATTTTCTTCGCTCCATAAAGATAATTCCTTAGGTTATCTAGAGCCCAAACAACCGCCAAGATTTCTTTCTCGTTCGTAGCATAGTTCTCCTCGGTTTTATTGAGGAATCTAGATATATACGTTATAGGTTGGTCCTTGCCAATATCTCCTTGCGAGAGTACGGCCCCGATGATGTGGTTCGATGCGTCCGTTGTTAGTATAAACGGTTTGTCGAAGTCCGGAAATATCAATAGGTCCGCCGATGACAGTAGTGATTTTAGATGTTCGAATGCTTTCAATTCGACGTCTGTTAAGTTGATGTCTACATTTTTGACTGGCTAGCTTTTATTTGCGCAAAACCTTTGACGAATCTTACAAGAGGGGATTGTAAGATTCGTCAAAGGTTTCGCTACCTTTGCGAAATCTTTGATAAATCGCCTATAGTATGATGTTAATCCAAGGAAACTTTTGAATTCCTTAAGATTTTCAGGTGGTTTTAGTTTCTGCACAGCCATTATTTTTTTTGGATCCGTTCTTATTCCTTTGTTCGTTATTATATATCCTTGGAATTCGATTTCCTCTTTTAAAAATTCGGTCTTGTCTAAATTGACTCGGAGATTGGCTTTCCATAGCCCGTCTAAAACTTTATTGACATTTTTCAGATATTCTTCTTGGTTTTCTCCTCCAAATATGATAATATCATCGATGTATACATAACATATTTTACCAACGTATTCCTTTAAGACGTCGTCGATTATCCTCTGAAAAATCGCTGCCGTGTTTTTCAGTCCAAACGGTAGTCTGGTGAATTCGTATTTCCCGTTCATTGTCGAGAATGCCGTCTTAGGTATATCCTTTTCCATCATCTTAATGTTGTGGAATCCGGATGTAAGGTCTATCGTTGTGAAGAATTTGGAGTTTCCCAGATTTGCGATGGTATTAGATATGTCTGGTATTGGATTGGTGTCCGAGACGGTAACTGTGTTTAATCTTTTATAATCTATGACCATTCGATACTTTTTCACTCCCGATGCATCCAATTTCTTCTCTACAATCCAAATAGGTGAATTATACGGACTTTTCGATGGTCTTATAATGCCGTCATTGAGTAGTTGTTTTATTTGTTGGTCCACTTCGGCCCTCATGTTGATCGGGTATGGATACGATTTTGTGTAGATCGGGTCATTGGTATTAGTTTTGATCTCCGCCCTCACGTTCGTTTCAATAGTCGGTTGGTATCCAGTGGCTCCGAAGAGTGGTATATATTTATAGATTATGGTTTTTAATTTTAGCTTTGTTTCTTCGTCCAAATGGTTGTCTCTCATTTCAATGTTGTTGAAGTTAGGTTCGGTAATATAAAGAAGTCTACTTACATATTATTTCCAAATTTTTTGAATATAGGTGCGATTATTTTCTGTTTTATTTGTATATCACCTCCAGCTGATTTAACGGTGAATGGTTTATTTACAGGCTGAGCAACCTTAGCGAGTTCCTTTCTTACAAAGTTTTTATTTGCGCCCGTGTCTATGAGGAACTTTAATATTTTATTATTGCGGCACTGGTATTCTATGTAAGGTAGGCTAGGGAGGCCTCCTCTATAAAATTTATTTCATCGTTTACATCTGAGTCTTCTTTCTCGTTGTGTCTTCTTTCTCGATATTCTTCATACGGGTCTTCATCGTTTTCCTGTTCCAGGTGAAATACTCTTTGTTGTTTCTGAGCTTTTTCATTGATATCCGACTTTTGTTCTCTCTTGAAGGTTGGGCTCGGATAATTGTTTGGTCGGTTCATGTAATCGACCTTCCTGGTTTTTATAGATTCGTCCACCTCCATCGGTGTTCGTGGTTTTGGATATTGCGGCCTTGCTGGCGATGGTAAAAAGTAATTTTGTTGTTGCTGGTATGGTTGTTGATATTGCTGTTGTTGGTATGGTTGTTGCTGATATGGTTGTTGCTTGTATGGTTGTTGATACTGCATACTGTACCCCATATTTCTCTGTTGTAGCGATATTCTTGGTAGCGGTATCGGCTTCGTGTATTGTTGAACTCTATTCGCATTGATTTGGTTTACGGGAATTGTGATTGAATTGTTAAAATTTCTATTGTGTATTGGCATACTTCGGAAATTAATATTTTGTATCCCCAGACATGATGAATACGCCTCTGGGAGATTCGTCGATCTCTGAATAGTTAGCATTCTTGATATATCCCCAGTTAAACCTCTAACGAAGACATCTAATGCCCGATTCCTGTATGTGCCTATCAGCACTGTCATGGTGTCTGCATTGTAGTTTTGAGTTTTAACTTTGTTGATAATGAGGGATAGTTGATGATTTACAGTTGCGTAAAATTCGTCGATACTTTTCTTTCCCTGAGTTAGGCTGTCCAATTGATATTCGAGTGTCCTCACATCTCTTTTGTCGGCATAATGTAACGAAACTGGATTGAATTATCTTACTACAATCCTCGAAACATATTAAAAATCATATAAAATTTTAAAAAGTCATTATGTTGTCTTAACTTATATATATATACGAGTATATATATATATATATCGGTCCGCCATTGGGGAATTTAATTCATCGGCGCATCAGAGCTGAGTTCCATGAATCGTTTGTGCGTCAAGAAAGTATACCAAAAAACGGCAACTCTGCCATTATTAGTGCACTGACTGATTGAAAATTATTATGTTATTCCTTAAATTTGATTTGCGAATATGCTTCGTAACATCGACATGACAATATTCAGTTCTTGGAAAGGAAAGTACATAGTGCTCCGTGGTACTCCTTTGAGAACTGTTTTCTATAGAATCCAAATTACGCGAGCTTCGAAGTACTCGGGATATTTAAAACTATCTAGAAAAATTTCTGTGCATACTGTATCCCGACTGACGATTTATAATGAATCTGACGGTTTCGATATTTCATACGGGGCAATGACATTTTCTTCAATATTACTACCATGACCATTCAATGTCTTCTTTCCTAAGAAAATTTCATGCGTTTTTAAACGATTTATTGTGCTCGTCGTATTGTCCCGACTTGTGGCTAGATTCTCATTAAATAACAAATGACACTTCTAAAAGATGGAGATACTTTTTTTCTACTGCTCAGGATAAAGCTGACCATCTCGCCTCTTAGTTTACCGCCAACTCAAATTTGCCTGATTCTGTTCAGATACCTCCGACTAAATGATCACTACCTTATATCCGATCATCAGTAAGGTTTTCGTCGTGGTCGATCGACTGGAGATTGTGTAAATAGTATAATAGATGTATCCATCTATTCCGGCTTTCGATCTTGTGTGGCAAAAGGTATCCAACAAGTATAAGCTGCGAGCAATTGGACTCCAATCTTCGGTGAATCATGGATAGAGAATTTTTTTCTTGTTGCAAAATACAAGTGGGACAGCTAACACATTAAATGCTTGTGTCCCTCAAGGATCCGTATTGCCTCCAACTCGACGACAGTATACTCTCTTCTTCTCTTATTACCTCTAGTCTTCTATTACTTCATCGCAAAACAAAGATCTCGCTAGTTCAATAGAGTTGGTAGGTTTGACTATCACCAGGAAAATCTCTTGGGCCGAGTCGTCAACTTCAAAATTTGATATTTTTACGAAAACCGATTAAGGATCGGACCGGACTGGACGAGAGGGCCTTTCCGTTGGCTTGTAATTTAGAATCAAAAGCAAAATATTCGAAGACTGGAATCGTTTTTTAATATACATTTTCCTTTCCTTTATTTTCCTTTTGGTAGTGCTGTGTGTATGCTCCAAGGTACAAGATCGTATATGCTCCAAGGCATTAAGCAATTAATTACTAAACGTTGCCGTTTAATTGATTATTTTTCCAATTGACGTATAGTTAAGTCTAACCAAATTAAGAATTAAAAATTTGAAAGCTTTTAATCAAAAAAATTCTGTCTAATTCTAAGACAAAAAATTGTGCTGTAAATTAATAAAATTTAACAATTACAAATTGTTTTACTTTAATTTGAATTAACTAATTAATTCGTGTGATTTCTAATATGCGACCCGGTCTTAAGATCATTTTAATTGTAATTTGTAATATGAGTAATAATTGCGGAAAGTGTAAAGGCAACGCGTCAAGCCGGGAATTATTACGATGTTTTGGTGAATGTAAGAAAGCATTTCACCCCGTAAGTATTGATAACTTCAAAGTTGATCAATGGGGTAAATTCTTTAAAGATTGACCATTTGCTAAATTTATTTGCATTGACTGCCAAAATGCTTCTGGAACGCACAATGATACAGAGATATCGATGCTGAAAGACATTTTGAAGAAGGTCATCAACTCAGTTAACAAGCTATCAGCAAAAGTTGATAGCAAATTTAATGAGATTAATAATAATATGACGGGGATTGATCGGAAAACTCACCCTGCTTCAACATCATTGGCAGGTGAACTCGATAGTGTAAAAACAAATGTTTTGAATTATGCGCAAATAGTTGGAACTGGTGATACATCGGATGCTATTCAAACCGTGGCTGTAAAAAAGAATCAGTACCTATATGTTAGCCATCTTCATCCATCAACAGTTGCTGAATACTCTATTGACTACTGGCCTTTGATTCCTAAAAAACCGAGATTTAAATTCGTTAAATTTTATCTCGTTTAAGGTTGGTTTACCTGAAGAAGTTTTTGATAAAACCCTAGCACCTGATTTTTGGCCAACCGAAACATCAATCGGCACTTTATCATAAGCGATCGGCAAAAAACTTCAATTTTCCTGTTATTCCTGTAAAAAGCCATTCAACACATGCCATTTATATACCAGCAACTCAACGCAATAGTTTACATGTGTACTACCATAATTGTAGCGGTATTCGAACCAAAGCTAAAACTATTTACTCCTCGATACCTTGTAAATGACTACGATTTGATACTTTTTGGTGAAACATGGTTAAATAGTAAACGTTTAATGTTGCTGAATTTTTTCCATCTGTTTATACTGTTTTTCGTCGTGATCGCTATGTGGATTCCAGTGCATCTGATCATCGAGGCGGTGGCGTTATCATAGCAGTTCGCAATGAATTAACATTCCAGCAGTTAAATATTAGATGCGACATTTGCGAATTACTGGCTGTTAAGGTAAAGTGCGGTTTCTTTTGGCTTTTTATCATTGGTATTTACATTCCGTTCGGCAGTGCTGGGGATGTCTATATGAGCTTTATAGAATTGATCACGAAGGAGATATTGCCATTGATGCTACAAGACGATCAAATTTTAATAGTTGGTGATTTTAATTTACCTAAAATTTAGTGGATCCATATAGATGGTGCTTTCGTTAGATCTTCTAATGAATTGATATCAAACAATGTCTTGGATGTATTGTCAAGTTTTGGCGTTCAACAAATTAATACTGTTCGGAACAACATGGGTCGTATTCTCGATCTGGTGTTTACATCAATTCAATTAGTTCATGTGATAGCTTGTGCTGACTTGGGAGGCAGTTCCAGTATCTTTCATACATCATTGCTCATCGAAATAAATTTTTTAGAATATAGCATAGCTGAATTTATTGTTAAGGATGTTCAATTTGATTTTTTGAATGCAGGCTTTGTGTCCCTTGATGAATATTTTGGTAAAATTGACTGGTCTGAGTTTTTAGTGAATAATAATAATAATAATATTTCCGAAATTGTTGAACGGTTTTATGGTGCTGTAAATGCAGGATTTGACCAGTTTGTTCCCAAAAAGGCGACACGCTGTGAGTACAGTGAACTGTGGTTTAACCATTCGTTGAAAAATTTTGCTAACAGCAAATCTAAGGCTAGTAAGTTATTTAAGCGTTCTGGTAATGGTACGGATTATGAAAAATATTGTATGTTAAGGAAAGAATGCAAATATCTTAATGATTTTCTTTACAATATTTATATTTTACGAATTGAGGATGAAATAAGAAGTAATCCTAGAAGATTTTTTTCATTTATTGATGGTAAAAGAAAATTTGTAGGTTTTCCAACAGTAATGTCTCACAATGGGGACTCAATTTCAGGTCCTGAGGCGATATGTAACGCTTTTGTACATTTTTTCAAAGGTGTTTTTGAGAAGAAGAATGATTCTAGTTTCGGTAATGGTCCATCAAGCGATAAGTTGAATGTCCTTCAACTTATGAAACAGGAAATTTGGGTTGGTTTATTACATCTAGATACATACGTTTAAGGGCACCGGTCCGGATGGGATTCCATCGATCATTTTAAAAAATTGTGCTCATTCTTTAGCTGAACCGTTATATTATACATTTAACATTAGTCTTCAAACTGGTATTTTTCCTGATATATGGAAAACCGCATTTGTTCGGCCAGTGTTTAAGTCTAAAGAAAATAAGTAAGATTAGAATGGCTGGGTATACAATAGCAAAAAAAAATAAAAATAAAACAAATACGGCGATTCTTGCATATGTATACACACCCACAAACACATATAGGATATCAACTACCAAATTCAATCAAGCACTAAACGATTGAATAGAACAAAGCACCATAGACCTAAAACTTTTAAAAGAACATAAGAATAAATCACATTCAAGAAAAAAACATTATGATTTGACTGCAACCTGGATAACGGGTTTGCAAAGCCAAGATTAGTCCTTGAGAAGGAAGGAAGAAACAACATTGCATTTCTAACTCTGCGAAATGGTGCAAAAATTAAGACAAGATAATGAAGATGCCTCACCCAGGTTATTAATTAATTTATAAAGAAATATTTCATCAAACAGCAATCTTCTGGAATCAAGCGACTGTAATTCAAATATTTTAAGCCTGACTTTGTAACTAATACAACTACTAAACGGTATACACTTGTACATTAAAAAAATGGTAAATTTCTTCTGCACCCTCCCAATTTGGGCTTTGTAAGTTTCATAATAGGGAGAGTATTCCAAAGAACTACGAACTAAACTTTTATATAATGTGATAAAAACATAAGGATCACGAAACTCTTTCCCACGTCGAAAGATAAAGCCAAGCAACTTAAGTGCTTTAGCACAAGTGACAAATATATGCATATCAAACTTAAGATTTGAATCAAATAAAACACCTAAATCAGAGACCTCATGAACCCTTTCCAATTTGACACCATTAATAATACAGGGAAAGTGAATTTGGTTAATTTTCCTCGTAAATGAAATCACAACACATTTTGTTATATTGGGTTTTAAATTGTTAAGATTGGACCAAGTCAAAAGTTAATCTAAGTCAAACTGAAGCCTAAAGCAGTCTGTTGGAGTAATGATAGGCGTGAAAATTTTTAAATCATCAGCATATAATAAATACTGACACGACAAAATATTGGGCAAATCATTAATAAATAATAGAAATAAAAGGGGACCAAGTGTGGAACCCTGAGGCACACCAGATTTAGCCACAATTTCCCTTGATACAAAACCATTAAATTTTACTTGCTGTACACGTTCGCAGAGAGCTATGAACACAGCCATTTCAAAATTTGCTCAGAGAGTCCCATTTTAACACATTTATCTAATAAAATATTATGTGATACCTTATCAAATGCTTTCTCAAAGTCAGTATAAACACAGTCAACTTGCCCACCCATATCGACACTGCAAAATCAAATTGGTGGTTGTGGAACGCTTAGGAAAAAATACCATGTTGGGACGTATTAATTATATGTTTAACTTCATTGAAGATTATTGCATATATCAGTTTCTCAAAAATTTTGCTAGAACTATTTAAAATTGAGATGGGCCTATAATTTTTTATATTACTCGCATCAAGTTTTTTGAAAACTGGAACTAAATAAGCTTTTTTCCACTGATGGGGAAATACACCATTTTTTAACGATAAGTTAAATAACATAGTTAACGGTTTGGTTAACTGAGATTTGAGTTGGTAAATAAAATAATTAGAGATATTATCTGAGCCAACACCTTTCTTCGTATTCAATGTTGATAGAACTTTGAATATATCTTGCTCGGATATTAAATCAACAGAATAATTTATATTATAATTATTATTAACAACATCACAAAAATGATCAGTTGAGTCATACACCGTTTCAAAATGATCAGCAAATAAATTACACAAATTTGAAGTGGACTAGTAGATTGAACATCACCTAGTTTCATACATGATGGGAATAGTGATTTATTTGTAAGAGCCTGAGAATAGATCCAAATTAACTTTGGATCTTTCTTTATATGACTTTCGATATACTTTGTGTAATTAAAATAACATTTAAGGATTTCCAATTTTACATTCTTACGCAGTTTGGAAAATATCGCATAGTCATTGGGAAACTTAAATTTACGATACCGATTGTAATAGTTTTGCATACTGAAAATTTAGCACGTACCTTAAGCTGATTGGTAGGCCTGATAAAACTATAAAGAACATCATAGAATTTCTGAACAGCTAGATCAACACTACTATTTGAAAACAGGTGGTTCCAGTCAACCAGTTCCAAATCACTTCGGATAGCGTTATAGTTAAGTATTTTATAATTAGGCTTAAATAACTGTTGGTAGGACAAACTGTTCAAAAAACTCTTTTCATATCTAACAATCAGTGGGGGATGGTGCTTATCTATTCTTGACAGTGAATGACGACTTTGATAGACATTAACAATACTACGATCAAGGTTAGACAAGACAAGGTCAAGGATTCTATCATTAATATTTTTGACATGATTATGTTGCTTTAATTCAGTAAATATCATTGTTTCCAGTAATTGATTAACTATCTGACCAAAGGAAGGCACTGGAGAGATAGCATCACAATCAGTACTCCAAGGTATATTAGGCAAGTTAAAATCCCCAAGGACTAAAAATTGACATTCAACAGGAGAACCTAATATCAAGTTAGAAAGCTTATTACAAAATGCTTCATATTGTTCTAAGTTACAGTAGCCTGGGAAATAAACTAGACAAATTATCAAAAATTTACCATCAAATGTTTTAACTTTTATCCACATGTTATCAAAAATATCTTTAATCGCATCAAGCTCAGATGTGAGAACAAAATTTAATAATCTCTATATATCGATCTGAAATGCTAAGATTTTACTCGTAATAGAAAAACTTTTATTAAAGAATTTTTCTCTTAGAAGAAGCGAAAGTCAATTTAGAAAATATTGGATCGTAGAAGTGAAGTCATGTAACGTCTGAAGAATGAAGTGTCAAAGAAAGAAAATAAAACTTATTTGACTTTTTGAATGCAATAGAGAACGTCTGTATTTATTTTTCCCCTCGGAAGGACTAGAGTTTAATTATTTTAAAACCATCACACTGAAAGGAAAAGCAGCCAAAACTTTTTGCAAACGATCATAAATTCTTAAGTAAGTGAAATCTACCAAAATATTTTTTTTAACGCAAGTCAAATTGAACTTCCACATTTTTTGGAAGCGCGCACGATGATCTAACAGAGTAAACCAGTTAGCTTAATAGTCTGACGTCTTTTACAATAAAATGATTGATTGATTTGGAAATCATTAATTGCTGGGACCGATCCACCCCTCACCAAATTATATCCGCATTTCACATAACTGACGTTTTTTCTTAAGTATCTGATTAATCAGACGATTTAAATATACATTTCACATTTAATTATCGAGCAAAAAAAAAAATTTAAAATCCGAATCGAAAACTGAAAACTTGAAAAATAATTTCATTTTGACATGGATATAAATTCGACAGTTTTTTTTTTTGTATTTATGCGCGGCCACATACATTTAATGGATATACCATAACTAATTTCTTAATTATATATTTGCTGTGTATATATGAATTTATGTATGTAAGACTCGCAGCTTTGAATAAATAAAACGATTCTTTTGAATATTTTGATCACGTATGTACACAAAAAAAAAAAAGTCGTTGTTGTTTTTTATTAATACTTAACATCATAATAAAGTCATTAAATCATTAGTGTGCCGGCTTGATGACGATGACTTCTTATCTTTATGTGCTGCCGTGTAAAATTAACCGTTTATATAGGTCTCAGATGCGGATACACACAAAATAAAATAAAAGAAGCCATTATAAACAGATTATAGGTTATGTTTGTATATGCATTAATTGTTATAATTAAATTAATAACATTTTTTTTTTTTTTTGGTTGGGTTTTTATAACAAAGTTGTTGACACAAATATACATAAATATTGCATGCAACTTATCGACCGGAATAATCTTTTTCTTTCACACAGACACTTCGGAATATATAATTTGTGATTATTTCTTAGGAATGTTCGCACATATTGAATATTAATTTCAATCGCGCAATGTTATAATTATCGCCCATATTGAATTGTAGTAAAAAAAAAACAATATTTCTAATTTTTATAATAATCAAATTAAGCGATGATTATAGAGAAGGCGCACACGCTATATACCAAAACACTTTGCGGACTTACAATTAATTCCCAATTTTTTTTTTTGCTTTGTTTTCTTGCGCTTGGAATTTCATTCAGTTGTTAAGAAAATTAAGAAATGATTGTGGTGATGAAAGAACAGCTGGATATGTGCGCGTCCGCGGATTAGGTAATTTCATTAAAATTAATTGTATTAATAAAACATATTAATTTACGAATTGTAAAATATTTGGATTGCTACTTTACTACAAGTATACATTATAAAAGAATGCTTTTGTACGACTTATATGGTTGGTGTATTGCGGTCATAAATACAATATATAAATACAAGCTCTTCGTGGCAAATAATTTAATTAGACTTTTTCTTTTCAATTTCAGATTAACAATAGCCAGTACACAAGTGATTCGATGAATTGAAGCTGATTAAAATATAATATAAATTGGTGGTAAGTTTTGGGGGTCTCTCACTTTTATCTAAATTTCACCAATTTGTCGACCACACATATCACAATCGCATACATTTCGATATGAAATAATTCATGTAACCGTTTCTGATTTGTAATAATTTCAACAATTTCTTTTTACCTTTTATAGATTTCCATCAACAAAAATAATATTTTTCACAAGAAAAATTTTCAATTCACTTTTTTTTTTGTTGTTGTATTCGTTTTGACTCATCGCCAATTGATTTTTCCATTTTTGGCTAAAATTTCTTATTTTGGTAAATCACAATTTCATTTTTATTATATCGTATGTTGTATGATTGGAAAAAAAAGAAAATTACAACATTTTTTCTCTTTGGTACGCATGTTCTACATAGTGGACATCAAAAGAAAACAATGTATGTATGTTCAACACAAAAAAAAAAAAAATGTTGATGACATAATCAAGTCACTTTAAAGTATCTAAGATTGAACTTGCCACTTTACACGTCCAATTAGTTAAAAAAAATGTTAATCCTTACAAATCATCATAATACCCAAGCAGGCGAACTCAAATACCGCGATCATCATAGTAAAAACTTATGTATACGGTTTGGGAGAAGCGTGCGCGGCGCACAAGATAAATTTACATGTTATGCGATAAGAGCTTACAACAAATTCAATCTTTTTTTTTTTTATTACTTCATTTGCATTTAAATGTACAATTTGTTGTTGCTGCAATGTTTAATGCACTTTCCTATATACATTTGTAACCGTTTAAGGCTACAAACTTGTGTTATAAATATTTTTTATTGTGTCATTTTGTCGTTTGTTTATAATTCCGCGTTTTTTTTTATAAAATCAATTCGCACTGCAATCAGAAAACAAATTAGAAGAAACTAATGACCTGCGTATCTAATGTATTTCGTGTGGTAGGTATATGCAAACCCGGTTGTGTAGGTAGTTTGTTTGTGCGATATAAATTAGATCCAGTCATTTAGTTTAGAAAAAAACATTTTCTTTAGCACTCTTAGGCTATGACGATTTTTATATCAGATATATAATCTGGAAGCTTTTCGATTGTCGTCTGGGGATGGATTAAACTGAAAAATATAAAAAATGAAAAATAAAACTTTATGAGTTGAGAAAAAGTCAACTGTTTGATTCGGTGCTACTAAAACGCTGAAGTAATGTTCTGAACTGTTCTTTGGTTATGTTGTGCAAACTTTTAACACACAATATATTCCGCAAATTCCACCCTTGAATCTTTATAAGTGCAACCGATACAGTTAAATATCATGAGTGACTTGTAAAACTGGTAAGGTTAACAATATATTAAACAATAATATTTAATTACCTAAACGGTAATAATATTTAATAACCTAATTGCCTTCTCAAGGACATCATAAAAATGTTAATGGGAACACATACGGCCAAAGCATGTTCTGTTCAAATCAAAATTGTTTTTTTGTCTTTATTCCACTCATCAACTCTTTGAGCAAACCGCGCATTTTCGTTCGCATTTTCATTCACTCTTTAAATTGAGAAAAAAGCAATTTGAATTGTGCATGCAAGTGGGAATATTATTTGAGTCGAAATGTATTTGTATTTCTTCGACCATCAAAGACTAAGATTTTTTAAATTTGTTTAAAATTATTGTTCCAACAACAACTTCATTTTTGTGGTTGAGTGATGAACAAATTAAAATTTTAGATTCGATGCATAAAAATGACTGTATATCTAAAAAATATCTGAAAAATATCTAAATGGCCTTACCAATTATATTGAGCAAAATCTTATCGAGTGAACATTCAAAATGCACAATATACTAAATATCGATGAAACACGAATTCTGCTGCCAATTTCTGATAATATTAAACAACACGATTATGCACAATAGATTTCGGATGTACCCGAAAAATTTCGAATAAACAGAATCCTATATCGAATAACTCTTTATGCCAGAAAATCCGTTTCATGTAAGATCATGTGAGTCAGTGCTATGCTTCATTCAACTCCAAGCTAAACTCTAATAATAACTAACTCAAAAAATAGTTTAGCTTAGAACCTCGGAAGTCCCTTAAAATATCGCGAATCTCGATGTATCACTGTAATTCTGTAACATATCGCTTCTGCAGTACTTTTTAAATTTAGTGTAATACCGAGAACACAAATAGATTCGAATGAACTTTAAAAGCTCGAATAATCTCGAATCACCTTAAAATTCCAGAATTATTCCAATATTCTCAAAAAACTCGAATATTCCCGAAAATCTCGAATAAACTTAGAACTACAGAAAATCCTTCAAAAATCTCAATGCTAAGTGATTCAAAAGCAAAAAGATCGTATTTCTCCTAAAAATAACTGAAAGTTGAGAATTCTGAATGAAATCTACAATATAGTCCAAAATATCGGATTTCGAGTTTCACCTAACTCAATGCTATACTTAATTCAATCAAAACAAAACTCGAAGAATATCGAAAATCTTTAATAAAAAATCTATCAAATCTTGCGCATTTTATATACGAGTATGTTTAGAATAATTCTCAAGCCCAAACAAACCTCGAATGCCCTTAAAAGCCTCGAAAAATCACGAGAAACTCGAATAATCTGGAATAATTCCCATTCAGTAACCATTACATGAGTTCCCAATTTTTTTTGGAAAATTATGAAACATTTCGAGCTGTCGTAATCCCTATATAATCGAGTTCTCAACACTCGTAATTCGAAATACGCGAGGCACATAACCGACGCCCGACAATAACTGTGTACAACTTGGTGTGAAATTGATGTGCAGCAGCCGCCACTGTCTCCAAATAAAGTATTTGAGACTGTATTCAACAAAGCTTTCTTATCGCAAGTTATGCATCATATATTTAGCTGCAAAGAAAACCGGTAAATTTCATTTGATACAAAGTGTCGCCCTGTTACAATTAGAAAATCGAGCTCTACTATAGCTGGGCATTAACTTGACACTATTTCGATTATACTGGAAGCCAGGTCAATTTTGCATAATCAAACAAATTCTCCCAACGTACTACGTTTTATTTTTTTTTGTTATTTTTGTTACAGAGGGTTACGATTATCTACCTTGGAATGGCTGATGGAAGGATTACTAAAATTTCGATTAGAATAAAATGCAGATGTTGCATTTATCCATTTAGGAATATAGAATGTTTCAGGTCGTTCCAGAATTTGCTAAAAAATTCTAAAATGTTCCAAAAACACTCAGAACTCTAGAAAGTTTGACAATCTTCCAGAATGGGGAGTGAAATGCATTTGAATATTCTAGAATGTTCGAAAACCGGAAATCGAATGCATCTGAATGTACTAATATGTTCTCAAATTTTACAGAATTTCCAGTATTTTCTAGAATTTTCCAGAATTTCCCAAATGTTCTAGAATGTTATAGGACGCTTCAGAATTTTCTAGGATTTTCTAGAAAATTTCAAAATCTTTCAGAATTTTTTTTAAAGGTTCCAGAATTTAGAGTGAAATGCATTTTAATATTCTACAATGTTTGGAAACCGGAAATCCAATGCATCTGAATATTCTGGAATTGGTAATCGTAGGTGCTATACAGAAATTTCAAGAATATTCTCAAATTTTGTAGAATATTCCAGAGTTTTCTAGAATTTTCCGGAATTTCTAAAATGTTGTAGAATGTTCCAGGACATTCCAGAATTTCCTAGGATTTTTTAGAAAACTTCAGAATATTTCAGAATGTTCTAAAAGGTTCCAGAATTTGCTAAAAAATTCCAGAATATTCTTAAAAGTTTCAGAACTCTAGAAAGTTTGACAATCTTCCAGAATGGGGAGTGAAATGCATTTGAATATTCTAGAATGTTCGAAAACCGGAAATCGAATGCATCTGAATGTACTAATATGTTCTCAAATTTTACAGAATTTCCAGTATTTTCTAGAATTTTCCAGAATTTCCAAAATGTTCTAGAATGTTATAGGACGTCTCAGAATTTTCTAGGATTTTGTAGAAAATTTCAGAAGCTTTCAGAATTTTTTTAAAAGGTTCCAGAATTTAGAGTGAAATGCATTTTAATATTCTAGAATGTTTGGAAACCGGAAATCTAATGCATCTGAATATTTTGTAATTGGTAATCGTAGGTGCTATACAAAAATTTCAAGAATATTCTCAAATTTTGTAGAATATTCCAGAGTTTTCTAGAATTTTCCGGAATTTCTAAAATGTTGTAGAATGTTCCAGGACATTCCAGAATTTCCTAGGATTTTTTAGAAAACTTCAGAATATTTCAGAATGTTCTAAAAGGTTCCAGAATTTGCTAAAAAATTCCAGAATATTCTTAAAAGTTTCAGAACTCTAGAAAGTTTGACAATCTTCCAGAATGGGGAGTGAAATGCATTTGAATATTCTAGAATGTTCGAAAACCGGAAATCGAATGCATCTGAATGTACTAATATGTTCTCAAATTTTACAGAATTTCCAGTATTTTCTAGAATTTTCCAGAATTTCCAAAATGTTCTAGAATGTTATAGGACGTCTCAGAATTTTCTAGGATTTTGTAGAAAATTTCAGAAGCTTTCAGAATTTTTTTAAAAGGTTCCAGAATTTAGAGTGAAATGCATTTTAATATTCTAGAATGTTTGGAAACCGGAAATCTAATGCATCTGAATATTTTGTAATTGGTAATCGTAGGTGCTATACAAAAATTTCAAGAATATTCTCAAATTTTGTAGAATATTCCAGAGTTTTCTAGAATTTTCCGGAATTTCTAAAATGTTGTAGAATGTTCCAGGACATTCCAGAATTTCCTAGGATTTTTTAGAAAACTTCAGAATATTTCAGAATGTTCTAAAAGGTTCCAGAATTTGCTAAAAAATTCCAGAATGTTCTTAAAAGTTTCAGAACTCTAGAAAGTTTGACAATCTTCCAGAATGGGGAGTGAAATGCTTTTGAATATTCTAGAATGTTCGAAAACCGGAAATCGAATGCATCTAAATTTACTAATTATGTTCTCAAATTTTACAGAATTTCCAGAATTTTCTTGAATTTTCCAGAATTTCCTAAATTTTCTAGAACGTTACAGGACGTCTCAGAATTTTCTAGGATTTCCTAGAAAATTTCAGAAGCTTTCAGAATTTTGTTAAAAGGTTCCAGAATCTGGAGTGAAATGCATTTTAATATTCTAGAATGTTTGGAAACCGGAAATCCAATGCATCTGAATGTTCTAAAATGTTCTGGAATTGGTAATGGTAGGTGCTATACATAATTTTCAAGAATTTTCTCAAATTTTGTAGAATATGCCAGAGCTTTCTAGAATTTTCCGGAATTTCTAAATGTTGTAGAGTGCTCCAGGACGTTTCAGAATTTCCGAGGATTTTTTAGAAAATTTCAGAATGCTTCAGAATGTTCTAAAAGGTTCCAGAATTTGCTAAAAAATTCCAGAATGTTATTAAAAATGTCAGAACTCTAGAAAGTTTGACAATCTTCCAGAATGGGGATTGAAATGCATTTGAATATTCTAGAATGTTCGAAAACCGGAAATCGAATGCATCTGAATGTACTAATATGTTCTCAAATTTTACAGAACTTCCAGAATTTCCAAAATTTTCTAGAATATTATAGGACGTTTCAGAATTTTCTAGGATCTTCTAGAAAATTTCAGAAGCTTTCAGAATTTTTTTAAAAGGTTCCAGAATTTGGAGTGAAATGCATTTTAATATTCTACAATGTTTGGAAACCGGAAGTCCAATGCATCTGAATGTTCTAAAATGTTCTGGAATTATTAATCGTAGGTGCTATACAGAATTTTCAAGAATATTCTCAAATTTTGTAAAATATTCCAGAGCTTTCTAGAATTTTCCGGAATTTCTAAAATTTTCTAGAATGTTCCAGGACGTTTCAGAATTTCCTAGGATTTTTTAGAAAATTTCAGAATGTTTCAAAATGTTAAAGGTTCCAGAATTTGCTAAAAAATTCAGAATGTTCTAAAAAATTTCAGAACTCGAGAAAGTTTGACAATCTTCCAGAATGCGGGGAGTGTAATGCATTTGAATATTCTGGAATGTTCGAAACCCGGAAATCGAATGCATCTAACTCTACTAATATGTTCTCAAATTTTACAGAATTTCCAGAATTTTCTAAACTTTTTACAGAATTTCCTAAATTTTCTAGAATATTACAGGACGTCTCAGAACTTTCAAGGATTTTGTAGAAAATTTCAGAAGCATTCAGAATTTTTTTAAAAGGTTGGAGAACTCCAGAACTTGGAGTGAAATGCATTTTAATATTCTAGAATGTTTGGGAACCGGAAATCCAATACATCTGAATGTTCTAAAATGTTCTGGGATTGGTAATCGTAGGTGCTATGCATAATTTTCAAGAATATTCTCAAATTTTGTAGAATATTCCAGAGTTTTCTAGAATTTTCCGGAATTTCTAAAATTTTCTAGAATGTTGAAGGACGTTTCAGAATTTCCTAAGATTTTCTAGAAAATTTCAGAATGTTTCAGAATGTTCTAAAAGGTTCCAGAATTTTTTAGAAAATTCCAGAATATCCTAAAGAATTTCAGAATTCTACAAAGTTTGACAATGTTATAGAATGGGGAGTGAAGTGCATTTGAATATTCTGGGATGTTCGTAAATCGAATACATCTGAATGTTTAAAATGTTCTGGAATTTGTAATCGTAGATGCTATGCAGAATTTTCAAGAATATTCTCAAATTTTCTAGAATATTCCCGAATTATATAGAATTTTCTAGAAAGTTGTTCTGTACTGAATGGACTGTATATTTTGGTTGGTTAACTGTTCACTTCACTATGGCACTTAAACACTACACTACAAGCTTTCATATAATTTAGTTTTTACTAAGCACCAAATTTATGTTCTTATTATTGTCCACTTCACCCTCAGGCCACAGCACAAATTTTGAATAAATATCCACGTTATTCACAAATAAAACAACAAGAACTTTATTTTAGTTTGATTACACAATTTATTTTTCAATTTAACCAACTTTATTTTAATTTTATATTTCAACAAAAAATGGCAGCTTATTAATTAATTTATTTTTATTTGGATAATTGCTCGCCAAAACACCACTGCACAACTCTGATTTGATCTTACTAACTTATTTTGGAACTCCGTAAGAGGCTTTTATTTAATTCGTGCCATAATAATAAAATACGTATTAAATTTTGATTGGTTAAGCCGAATGTTATTATGGTTCAACTCGCGGCAATTTTGGTTTAGTCGAGGCACATTATCTACTGGTATAATTTGCAAGATCAATCAATATTGTATCAGTGGTTACAATAGGTGGCAGCTGTGAATTTAATTTATTATTTCAGCTATTACAAAATTATTTAGAAATAGAGATATTTACATTTGTGTTGTCAACAAAACAATAACATAACCTATTATAACAAGATAAGTCTATACAATTTTCACTATAAATTTTGATAATAATTAAATTTCTAATTTTATTTATTTTTTTTAGATTCGATAATTGTTGGGCTCAAACATCCCGCCCGCTTTGAATCTGTTGATTCAATTCAGTTTTTTTTTGTAAGTCTACACAGTTTATAGACAGGTCGCTTTAGATGTCCAGCTTGGGTTTTTAAGGTTACAACTCTAACCACTCCATCCGCTCCTCGATGAATCTGTTCTACCCGGCCTAGCAACCATTTTGTAGGTGGCAAATTGTCCTCACGAATTAAGACAACATCGTCGACTGTAATTGGTTGACCCTTTGTTTGCCATTTGGTTCGTTGATGTAAAGAGGTTAGATACTCAAATTTCCACCTCTTACTGAAATGTTGTATTGCCTGTTGTAACCTTTGCCATTTACATAGTTTTGTTAATTTTACTTCCAGCAAATTTGGTTCTGGTATCTGGATAAGAGGACGTCCAATTAAAAAATGCCCTGGTGTAAGAGCATCAACTTGGTCATCTGACAGAAGGCATAATGGCCTAGAATTTAACACCGCTTCGATTTGTGTGACTACGGTACTAAGCTCCTCATATGTGAATATCATCTTTCCCATAACCCTCTTAAGATGATATTTGAAGGACTTTACAGCGGCCTCCCATAGTCCTCCAAACGATGGTGCTGCACTGGGGATAAAGTGCCATTTAATATTTTCTGAAGCGAGAAAAGCAAATATTTCATTAGAATTAGATTTTAGAAATTCATTGGTCTCCTTCAACATATTATTGGCTCCTACGAAATTGGACCCGTTGTCGGAATAGATATCGGTGCATAAGCCTCTGCGTGAAACAAATCTTTGAAGTGTTGCAATGAAGTTACTTGCTGTGAGATTGGACACAACTTCAATGTGGACAGCCTTTGTACTCATACACACAAAGATAGCTAGGTAAGTTTTCCATACTTTGGTAGACCGGCCGTAAATCTGCTTTATTTGTAACGGTCCGGCGAAATCCACACCGGTTTTGATAAATGGACTTTGAAGTTGAACACGATCTGAAGGTAAGTTTCCCATAATTTGATAATTCGGCCGTGAATTAAATCTTCGACATGTGTGGCAATTTTTTACTACATCTCTGATTATTCTGCGGCTGTTGATCAGGAAGTATATTTGGCGAAGAATACTCATTAATAGGGAGGTGCCAGCATGATGGTGTTTGATATGTAGATTTTGTACAAGCAATATAGTTATCTCGCATTTAGGAAGAATTAGTGGATGTTTTGTTTCGTATACTGCTAATGAATTTTCTATCCGACCGCCGACTCGTAAAAGTCCACTGTCATCCAAAAATGGATATAAACTGCAAATTTTGCTGGTTTTTGGCACTTGTTTATTTGCATTCAATAAGAAAATCTCGGTTGAAAATTGGTCACTTTGTATCCATTTGATAATAGTACGGCGGCTTAAGGATATTTCATCCACGGTAAGTAATTTATTTCTGCTTTGCTTGGCGGTTCCTTGTTTGCTTCTTTTAACATATAATTGTACCCATGCAAGAACTCTAACAATTTTTTCGAACGATGAAATTCTGGTTACCAGCTGGTTTAAAATGCAAAATTCTGGCTTTTTTGATTTAATTGCGGATAACACTGTTACTGTGGGTTTCTTCTCTTCCGCTAATAGTTCGTCAAATTTCAAGTGTGATTGCTGTGGCCATTCTGATGCATCCCGACTTAACCATACAGGTCCGTTCCACCATAATTCGTATTTTACTAGTTTTGAAGGTGACATCCCTCGCGATGCGCAATCAGCTGGGTTCGTTGGTGAATCAACATATCTCCAGTGTTGCCGAGAATATGAAGATAATATGTCTGCTGTGCGATTTGCTACGAAGGTACTCCATCTCCTTGGGGGAGATGACAGCCAACCCAAGACTATTTTGGAATCCGACCACATGGTAACCTTCGTATCTGGTAATTTTAGTGCTTCATTGACCATTCTAATCAATTTGGCTAGCAAATTGGCAGCGCAGAGTTCTAGTCTCGGGATTGAGACTTGCTTAATTGGAGCGACTTTTGTTTTAGAGGCTACTAAACTTACTTTAACCTCACCGTTTTCGTCAATACTCCTGCAATATACTACAGCGGCATATGCTATTTCAGAGGCGTCACTAAATCCATGAAGCTCAAATTCGGTTTCCTTTGTCTTATGCCATCGCGGAATTCTAATTTTCTCTAATTCAGGTAGCTCATCCTTAATGGTTCGCCAGATACTTGCTTCCTTTGGCGGTAGTTCGTCATCCCAATCTATATGTAGTAACCATAAGCTCTGAAACAATGTTTTTATCGTTACTATGGCGGGTGCCAACCAGCCTAATGGATCAAAAATTCTTGCGGATTGAGATAGTACTTCACGTTTTGATCCCTTTGACTGCTGAATCGACGTTACTTTAAACTGGAAGGAATCTGTCAAGGGATTCCATTGTATACCAAGCAGTTTGAGGCTAGAATTTGAATCTGCGTTTTCTATATTAAGAGGTAGTTGCTCTTTGCTTTCAACTGGGATTTCTGACAATATATCCGGATGATTGGATGCCCACTTTCGAAGATTGAAGCCGTATGATTTTAAAAGTAATGATACATCCTTTCTAATATTATGAGCATCTTCTAAAGTATGTGAACCCGACATGAAATCGTCCACATAAAAATCGTATATAATTTTGTTCGCAATTAATGGATTGCTTTGTAGCACACTATTACCGATGACTTGAAGCGCTTTCGTTGCTAAATATGGCGCTGATGATGTGCCATAGGTGACTGTACGCATTCGATAATGAGTTGGTTGTTCTGTTGGTTCAGTTCTCCAAATAATTCTGTGGTAGTCTCGATCATTAGGATGCAGAATTATTTGCCGGAACATTTTCTCTATATCCGCTGTGAAGACAAACTCGTACATGCGGAATCGTATTAATATGGCGGTAAGTGGTTCGTAGATAGTAGGTCCCACCATTAGCGTTTCATTTAGCGAAACGCCGTCTTCTGATTTAAATGAAGCGTCGAAAACTACTCTCAATTTCGTTGTAGAACTAGATTCTCGAATTACCCCATGATGTGGAAGATAATACACTCCTTTGGATCTATGTACTTCTGCAGGTGGTATGATTTCCATGTGATTTAGTGCCAAATATTCTTCCATAAATGATTTGTATGCGGTTTTGAAATCAGGATCCCGGTCAAATTTCCTTTCCATCGCTTGTAATCTTCTGAATGCTCCGTTGAGAGTGGCTTTTAATTGTGGTCGAGTTGATTTGAATGGAAGTTTAACTATAAACTGACCTTTATCGGAACGAGTGGTATGTTTGGTGAAGTGTTCCTCGCAAGCTATCTCTTCCTCTGTATAATTTGCTAACGGGTGTGGTGATGCAACTTCTTCCAGCTCCCAAAACTTTCTTAATGAGTGATCAATATCAACTTCGCAATGTAGACCGTATGTCGTTGTTGATTTGTGGTCGCCTGTGGTAATTGATCCAGCGACAATCCACCCAAAAATTGTGTTGTGTGCTACTAGCCCTGGTTTATCTCCGGTAATCCTTCCCGTGGTTAATAAATTGAAAAAATGATCGCTTCCTATCAATAAATCGATTTGATTTGGTTGGTTAAAATTGGGATCAGCTAATGGTAGGTGTTCTACGTGTTGCCAAAGATTCTGATCAATAAATGAGACCGGTTGATAAGATGTCAATCTAGGTACGATTAAACATTCAATATTCAAGGTGGTTTGGTTTAAACGAGATGATATCAGTAAACTAGCTTTGCCTCTAGATGTTCCCGCTTTGCTTTGACCTATACCAGAAATAGTAACACGAGCACTTTTTCGTGGAAGATGCAATCGTTGAATCAAATTTTCGCTGGCTAAGGAAGTTTGAGACCCTGAATCAAGCAGGGCTCTACACAATTGCCATTGACCTGTATTATCTTTAATTTTCATCAGTGCTGTTGGTAATAAGGAACAACATGATGTGCTAGGAGCTTGGTAAACGCTCACGTTAAGCTGCGTACTTGATTTATCTTCTGTTGAACCATTGGTTGATGAAGTTGGTTGGGTTTTAGTAATCAGTGATTCTGATTCTCGACTATTCAATAAATGTGCACTGGTGGTTGATGGTTCATTTGATGGTTGATGGTGTAAAAGCGTATGGTGTTTTCGGCTGCACGTATGGCATCTTGCTTTAGTTCGACAATCGTAAACCCCGTGGGATGAATTTAAACAATTAAAACAGCGTGATTCTCGTTTAATTAGATCTCGTCTATCGAGACTATTCATAGATTTAAATTTATTACACTCAAATAACTGGTGGGCATTAGATTGACAGACTGGGCAACTGAATTCAGATTTTACATGAAATCCCTTAACAACTACATTTGGTCTAGGTGGTTGAATTTTACTGAGTGGTTTAAGGCCTTCAAGTTCGTCCGAACGGTGTGCTAAAAATTCGTAAAAACTCTGCAACGTAGGAAATTCTTCATCAGTGGTCAATCGTTTCCAAAGTTGCTTTGAATCATCATCAAGTTTGTTAAATAGTAGGTAGATAAGCCATACATCCTTTGACTCGGCTTGTGTTCCAAGAGCCTTTAAACCACGTGTTGCTTCGTCGGATGTATCAAGAAGCTTTCGAATATTTGCTGAATTTGCTTGATAAATCTTTGGTTGATCCATAAATAATTTAATAAACTCGTTTGCTGTTACACTTTTACGATCGTACCGCTTACATAATTTTTGGTAGGCTTCAATATAATTGGCTTCAGTTATGGAAAAATGTCTTACTAAACCGCTAGCATCACCTCTCAATAAGCCCTTCAAATATTGTAGTTTTTGAGCAGGTGATAAGGACGAATTCTTATGAACGGTAATATCAAAGAGGTCAATGAAGCTCTGCCAATCGCGATAGTCACCAGAAAAATTAGGTATATTAAGCCTGGGTAATTTTACGTCACTACTAACTGAACCTTGGGTGGCGTTTATAACGGATTCACCTAACTGCGTACCGGAAATTGATTGCTTTCGTAACCACGTGTTAAGTTTAGCGATCACACGATAATATTGTTCCTCAATTTCCTCTGCGTCAGATTGATGAGAATTATCTAAGCCGAACATTTCATTTTCAATGCTAGTAAAGGATTCTAATAGATCCTTGGTACGTTTTATACGTTCTTTAACCTCTTCTTCAGATGTTTGATCGGAAATGGAGTTACAAAATTTATCTAGCTTGGTTAACAACCCTTTAACGATACTACGTCGTTTGATTAACGCATCCATTTTGGAAATATTCACAACAAGTTGATGGTAGAAATGTACGAATTATGGTGGATAACAACAAATTGGTGGCTTGCAAATTTACAAATTTGGTGGATGGTGGAAACTTGTCGTATTGTATCAATACTAAGAAGCAATTTAACTAATATGCCTACGTGTTTACTCGCAATATAGTTCAATAAAATTTTGCAAATATTATAAAAAATGTGATACTCATCTGGTTTTTGCTGCGGTTCTTGTGGATGGGTTTTAATCCAAATCGCTCAATCAAATATTTGTTAGCTCGTAGATCTGCAATGCTAAGACTGATGCGGAATATCCGGCTCGAAGGACCAATTGTTCTGTACTGAATGGACTGTATATTTTGGTTGGTTAACTGTTCACTTCACTATGGCACTTAAACACTACACTACAAGCTTTCATATAATTTAGTTTTTACTAAGCACCAAATTTATGTTCTTATTATTGTCCACTTCACCCTCAGGCCACAGCACAAATTTTGAATAAATATCCACGTTATTCACAAATAAAACAACAAGAACTTTATTTTAGTTTGATTACACAATTTATTTTTCAATTTAACCAACTTTATTTTAATTTTATATTTCAACAAAAAATGGCAGCTTATTAATTAATTTATTTTTATTTGGATAATTGCTCGCCAAAACACCACTGCACAACTCTGATTTGATCTTACTAACTTATTTTGGAACTCCGTAAGAGGCTTTTATTTAATTCGTGCCATAATAATAAAATACGTATTAAATTTTGATTGGTTAAGCCGAATGTTATTATGGTTCAACTCGCGGCAATTTTGGTTTAGTCGAGGCACATTATCTACTGGTATAATTTGCAAGATCAATCAATATTGTATCAGTGGTTACAATAGGTGGCAGCTGTGAATTTAATTTATTATTTCAGCTATTACAAAATTATTTAGAAATAGAGATATTTACATTTGTGTTGTCAACAAAACAATAACATAACCTATTATAACAAGATAAGTCTATACAATTTTCACTATAAATTTTGATAATAATTAAATTTCTAATTTTATTTATTTTTTTTAGATTCGATAATTGTTGGGCTCAAACAAAAGTTTCAGAATGTTCCAGAATTTTCCGGAATTTTCAAAATTGTCTAGAATATTCTAGGACGTTCCAGATTTTTCTAGAAAATTTCAGATTATTTCAGAATGTTCTAAAAATTTTCAGAATTTTTTAAAGAATTTTAAAATTCTAGAAAGTTTGACAATGTTCCAGAATCGGGAGTGAAATGCATTCGAATATTTTAGAATGAAAATGTTCTGGAATCGGTAATCGTAGATACTCTGCAGAATTTTCAAGAATTTTTTTAGAATATTCCAGAATTTTCTAGAATTTTCCGGAATTTCTAAAATTTTTTAGAATGTTACAGGACATTCCAGAGTTTCCTAGGATTTTATAGTGTAGTGATTGGCTTATTAACATCAATTGAAATTATTTAGATGGGTCTTATGCTGAACTAGAGCTTTCGATTTAAAATTTGTCAGCGTAGCATTGTGTAGCAGCATTCGATATTGATTGTTATGGGTGACCGCATCGATCGACAACTGTTGCTTTTTAAAGTCAAAATTTTCACAGAAGAGGAAATATACTATATGCAAAGAGCTTATTATTTAACAATTTAGGAAAGATCATGCAATTCGGACGTGACGTATATCCATCCAAGTTCAAAAAATAAAAATCTCGAATCGCATTCATACGGCAAAACTAATAGCTATTTGAGACTGGTAGTCTTTCATCAAATAGGCTTGTTTAGATAAGGTTAGTTTTCTCACAATATATGGGCTTTGAATAGAATCATTTTATCTGACTGCAGATAGTATTGTGTTTTATAGTATCACCACCTTGTTCGACAGGCCCGATTCAATTGTATTATGGCTACAAACTTTTGGAGTTTGTTATAAATACTCTTTGAAAAAGCTGTGGTTTATGAAATTTAAACTTGTCTTGTTGAACCCATTCATTCACTACAACCGCTCATTCCCCAAGGGGCTACTCCACTAATGTCGTTTTACACTTTAAGCATCGGTTAATTTACCAAATAAATACTGCTGCCGATCACGAAGAACGTTGGAACCGCTCCGCAGTTCCGGGCGCGTTCATAACTGCCCTACGAATGTGTTGGCCGTGACCAACCATAAAACGATTTTGATAGACTCCAAACCACTTCACACGTTGCTGCGTATGATGTATTCCCTGGATGGAATCAGCCAACAAATTGCTACTTTGTATAATTTAAACAAACAAATGGATTAATTATCTAGACTGTTTCGATAAAAGATTCCTACAAACTTTTAGAAATTCTAGCTTACTACAATATGGTCTAATCAATAATCTTAAAATAATCACGCCAAATTTTCTTTTGAAGCTAGGCCAAGTTTTCTTGGATCACATTTCTTACATGCTTGTGAACCAATTTCAAATTATCAACCACATTCACATTGGCTTCTGCTTGCGTGGGTGTTAAAATATATTTACCAACAAAAAACCAATTTACCCATCCTGTTACAATAAAGATATTGTGGGCTCATTTAACCACACAAATAAATCACCACAAAATTTTGATTGAGGTCACCACAAAATTATTTTTTGACATGAGAACTTCCATACCAAAAATTTCGTAGTCATTCAACTTAGCAATTATCGTTAACTAAACCGCAAAAACTCCACTGTCATGTTTATTGTACAATATTAAGCATAATCATAAACGATTTCACATAACCCTAAAACCGCACTCATACTCAATTATCATCATCGTCTTGTCTTTTAGTGTTAGACAACAACAACAACAAAAAAAGATTAGAATAATTTGACATATAGCGATAATTTACGCGGTGTGAATATATGAAGACTACAACAACAACAACAACAACAAATGTATATTGTTATTATTAGTTATAGATCACCATATATGGTAAATGTCTTGTCTTTTTATTTTTTATGGTCTCGCGTATGTATATAGGAAAATTACGTCGACACATTAATAATTTAATCATTGTTGTTGCGTTTCAAATTTTCTATACTATATGTACAAAACGATGATTCAATGTTTATAAAAATAATAAACTTTGATTTCAATTATGCATATTATAATAGAGTCGACGTAAGTATGCGATCGAGACAAATTTGGTGTGAATACTATAAAGCCCCAAAGTCTATATGTATAATTATGGAATTGTTTTATTTCGCGAACTATATAAAACGTGTGCACGACTCGACACATGTGGAATTTTATATAGAGCACACGTGCGCCGTGTCATTTGATCGTTTTGAATTTTTTGTTATTGATTTTGTGTGATTATCGTCTCGCGTGTTTAATTCTAATTTTGGTTTTATTTCGTCAGGCATTATTTTGTTTATTTGAACGCGATCGTTAATCAGTCACATATTGATTTGGTTTGTTTGTCAGTGACATCAGTGTTAAGTATAGTAACCAGGCGCCTCAATTTCGGAAAGATTGTTTTAGGTTTTTCAGCATAGCTCAGTTTTGCTCAATTTGTAGTTTGCGGAATAAAGGCGGAATAAAGGGAAATTTTATTGCCTAAACCAGCAAAAACCATATTTTAAATGTCACAGAGTCTTGCTGACGACTACTGATTAACATCATATTATAATAGGTTTGACAACAAAAACTTCAGATTTAGGATTTTGATAACAACAAAATATCACAGAGGCTTCCTTGAAAATACACTTCAATACCCAATATTTAGGGCATTAAGATTTACATATTTTCATTCAGTGTCATATTTATAATTTTATCCCGATATTTTGTAACGAAAAATAGCTCAAATTTTTTACGAAATAAATATGGTTTGCTCAATATATGTTAAGTAAAGCAAACCAATTATTTCCGCAGTTCATTTTTGATATGTTGCTCAAAATGGTTCTTGTACTATAGTCTAATTTTCTTAATCTAATTTCAGTTGTTGCTTAATATGAAGAAATTAATTTCGTTTAGCCTAAAAAGATTAAAAAAAGAACCTACTAAAAATAAATTTGCTTATAATTGGACAATTATAAGCAAATTTGATTGCACCAAACATATGCCAATAACAATTACAAATAACTCAGTATTAAAATACTGACGTAATTACTTTGAGTCAGCATATAAGCTTTGAGCGTTTTCAAGATTCCAGACTACCTTTAGATTTCCCAAAAATTGCGCTATACGAAAGATTCAAGTAATTAAAGTAACCCAAAATCTTACAAATAACAAAGTGTATAATTTTGATAACGTCATTCTGAAATTTCGTAAATTATCATGAGTGTGAAGTTTATGCTAAAAAAATAACAAAAAATTACACTGTTAAATTAGCTATTTTTCCAATTGGAAATTAAATTATATGGCAATTTTAATTTTTCATAATTTTGGATTTTTCGTACCACCAAACAAATTCTTTTCATCGTTTTCAGATAGCTGGACCATCTTGAACATTACTATATTTCAGATAATTTAAAAGTTGACTGATTTTTGATGGTTTAAATTATTATTTAGCGTCGATCCTGAAAATGTCCCGAAGGCCCCGCACATTTCTTAGAATAGCTTAGCCAAATAGCGGTCAATGTCACCAAGCCAATCTAATTATATCGGATAAATTGTTGTATCATATATCCCTCTACGTGGCCAACTTTATCCAATTGTGATGAACTGTACTATACTTCACAAAATTTAGAATTTTTAATAATTTTTATGGTTTTAAAAATTGTTGTATCTCCGATCACAGAGATGTCCACAAGGTGTTGCCCATATTTTCGGATAAATTGGCCACGTGCCAGTCTACGTGGTCAACCTTATGTAATTGTGATGAACTATACTAAATTTTACAGAGTTTAGTGCTTTGTGTAAAATGATTTAAAATCGAACACATGGTGCATTGCATAGCAATTAACTGCGGTGTTCGGCCAGGAGAATCTCTATTGCTAATACTCCTAAGTCTCACGGTATCTGATATAGCAACGGAGTGTGTGGCATTTTATTGTTTTTGATGTATGCACTTATTTTAATTTTTGATTTAATTTGTTTGGTGGATTCAAAATTATGTTGCGGAACGCAATGTAGCTCACACCGCTAGGTGAGGAGTAACAAGGTGCAGATACTTAAGATCTCTTTTACTTAATGATAATACTGTATTGTAAGGTATTAAGAAGCGTCTTGCCGAGGAAATGGTATTCTAAAATAGTTTTTAGATAAAGTTCTTTATTATGGCCAATTAGAATGGGAATTACCGATTATTTCTTTACCGATTTTCGATTTGCGTCAAAGTAGATAAACATCGACAGCTACATAGTCTATGGAAACTGCAACAGACAGTAAAACAACCCTTTATGACATTGCCTGTTGATATTTTTGAGAATTTATCAGCTGTTGAGGTTTTTCATATTGATAAATTTATTAATAATTAAAAAACTGGTATATGAAGTTAAATTAAGATATATTTATTATACATCTGCCGGGAAATTTAATCCTAATCAAAGGAAAATCAGAAAAAATGGGTAAGAGCACGCACAGAAACAGTAAAACTTCCAAAGTTAGCGTAGGGTTTCGGAATTAGAAAAATCATTTTAGAATCTCATTTCCGTAGTTGATGTCAAATTTAATTCAAATCAGTTGAGGAATAGCTGAGTTCTAACCAAACATATTCCACAACTTTATCTAAAAATAATTTTAAGGTCCCATTTCCATAGCAAATGTCACTGAAATCGGTTCCAAAATAGATACGTTCCATTCCAGTTAGCTTTATTCCAGAACTTCATTTAAAAATCATTTTAGAATCCTATTTCCAAGGCACATGTCAAATTCAATCACAATCGGTTAAGGAATAGCTAAGTTAAATCCTAATTAGCCATATTCCAAATTTATTAAAAATTCTAAATTCTGTGAAGTATAGTATAGTTCATCACAACTGGATAAGGTTGACCACGTAGAATCTCACATGACCAATTTATCGGAGAATATGGGCAAGACCTTGTGGGCATCTCTGTGATCGGCGATACAACAATTTATAAAACCATCAAAATTGAAATTCTAAAATCTGTGAAGTATAGTATAGTTCATCATAATTAGATAAGGTTGACCCCGTAGACTCGCACATGGTCAATTTATCCGAAAATATGGGCAAGATCTAGTGGACATCTCTGTGATCGGAGATACAAGAATTTTTAAAACCATCAAAATTACTAAAAATGATAAATTCTGTGAAGTATAGTATAGTTCATCACAACTGGATAAGGTTGACCACGTAGACGGGCACATGGCCAATTTATCTGAAAATATGGATAAGATCTTGTGGACATATCTATGATCGGAGATACAACAATTTTTATAACCATCAAAATTATTAGAAATTCTAAATTCTGTGAAGTATTGTATAGTTCATAACAATTGGATAAGGTTGTCCACGTAGACTCTTACATGGCCAATTTATCCGAAAAAATTGGCAAGACCTAGTGGACATCTCTGTGGTCGGAGATACAACAATTTTTAAAACATCAAAATTATTAAAAATTGTAAATTCTGTGAAGTATAGTATAGTTTATAACAATGGGATAAGGTTGTCCACGTAGACTCGCACATGGCCAATTTATCCGAAAATATGTGCAAGACCTTGTGGACATCTCTGTGATCGGAGATACAACAATTTTTAAAACCATCAAAATTATTAAACATCTTAAATTCTGTGAAGTATTGTATAGTTCATCACAATTGGGTAAGGTTGTCCACGTAGACTCTTACATGGCCAATTTATCCGAAAAATTTGGCAAGACCTAGTGGACATCTCTGTGGTCGGAGATACAACAATTTTTAAACCATCAAAATTATTAGAAATTATAAATTCTGTGAAGTATAGTATAGTTCATCACAATTGGATAAGGTTGTCCACGTAGACTCATACATGGCCAATTTATCCGAAAATATGTGCAAGACCTTGTGGACATCTCTGTGATCGTAGATACAACAATTTTTAAAACCATCAAAATTATTAAAAATTCTAAATTCTGTGAAGTATAGTATAGTTCATCATATTTAGATAAGGTTGCCCACGTAGACTCTTACATGGCCAATTTATCACAAAATATGAGCAAGACCTTATGGACATCTCTGTGATCGGAGATACAACAATTTATAAAACCATCAAAATTATCAGAAATTCTAAATATTGTGAAGTATAGCATAGTTCATCAAAATTGGATGAGGTTGGCCCCATAGAGCTGCACATGGCCAATTTATCCGAAAATATGGGCAAGATCTTGTGGACATCTCTGTGATCAGCGATACAACAATTTTTAAAACCATCAAAATTATTAGAAATTCTAAATTCTGTGAAGTATAGTATAGTTCATCACAATTGGATAAGGTTGGCCACGTATAGGGGTTTTATGGCCAAGTTATCTGACATACTAGTCTTTCCGAGGATATGTGAAAGACCTTGTAGATATCTTTTCATCTTCTCTGATGAAAAGAATCTATTTGGTGGTACGAAATATCCACAATTATAAAAAATTTTAATTTTCATATAATTAAATTTCCAATTGGAAAAATAGGTTATTTAACAGTGTAATTTTTTGTTATTTTTTTAGCATAAACTTCACACTCATAAATTATCACAGTTGCTCAATATTCCTAATTTTTACAATAACTTATAGAAATATACAGTGTAGATGTAGGCCACTTTACTAAATTGAAGACCCGATGAATTAGGCCATGTTTGTATTATTTAGCAAACAGCGTGCCAAGTAATTCGAATTCTTACGGATTGCTCAATATTGATGGATGTAGTTAAGACATATCATTTATCTTAGTAGCTCAATAATTCAGTAGCTCAGTTAAATTTTGTGGCTCAATGTGTATGAAACATATTCCAATGATAATTAACTGTAAAAAATCATACGGATATCGGACAAACAGATGGTATTATTTTTTGCTCAAAATACTTTCTGACAACATTTATTGATTATATTTGAACCCATCCATAAATTGAGTAAACAAAAATACTAATAACTTCAAGCTGACTGGCAATTAAGTTAAACATGTTAAATATTTATTAAAACTCGTATCTATGATACGGGTTATACATTTTGATCGACACTATACAAATACGCAAGAGACAAGATCAGTTCGAAATATGTACATTTTTACGTATTTTGTTTTAATCGGTTTGATAGATTTATAGCTTCTGTATTACAGACATAGCCTAAAAGCTTATAATTTCCTGATTTTTTTTTTTTTTGTGCCAAATTGCGCGAATGACACCTTACACATAAGTCGTCTTTTATAAATATATTGGCAATTCAATTTCTAAACTAAATGGTGGTCGTTCTTCGTATATTTTACGTATGTATATATCTCGATCGTATAAATAAATAAAGACTATTAAATTGGAATAATTTAAATATAAATTGAATTTTATTTTATGGAAACAAAAACGAACAAATCATGTCAATTGGTGAGACACATATCAACGTTAACACCTTCATTTTCAATTAGATTTCTAATCCATCGCGATATTATCTTTGCTTTGTGCTATGTACTACATATGTACCTATATATGCAGAGAACGACTTTTTATTAATCGAAATAAATAATTAAATTTTATTATTATTGCGATTACGATTTTATAATGTATAGAAAGAAATGTGTTTGTTTTTTATATTACACTTAAATTACACAGGTGATCTCTCTGTAGTAGCGTTGTTTGTGGTACTCGGTGGTGTGTATAGTAAGAAATGGAAAAGGAATTTAAATTGAATTTTATTTATTAAAAGACGAATAAAATAACTTGTTATTATTTATAAATATATCTATATATATATAATTTAAATTTTACAATAATTTTACAACAATTTATGTGCCTTTTAAAATCTTTGAAACACGCGCGTCGTCATCGTCTTTTCTTATGGTGATGTCGAGTCTTTTATATGCCGCGCGCGCGCCCGCGAAAGACTTTGAAATTGATTTATTTGTTTGCAGATTAAAAGTGATTGTGGTATGTCCGATCACGTTGCTACAGAATGGTTGATTTATGAATTAATAAGGTCATAATTTATATGATTTTAAGATTTAGTATTTTCTTTTTAATTTATATGACTTTAATATGTTCCGAAGATTGTAAGAGAATTTAATCCAGTTTCGAACTGATGAGCTTATGATTATGAAAAAATCAATCTTCTCATCAGGCCGCGGCGACTGGACTGATTATACCACAATTTACATTCTATATATATACAGAACATACTGTGCATTATGGTACTAGCGAATCATAACTAATACAGATAAATTCTCTTACAATTTTTTCTTCTAAGAAGAGAATTAATCTGTATTAGTTATGAGTAGGAGAACCCGTACAATCTTATATCTGGCCTCTAAAATTAGAACGATTAACAAGTATATCAAAATGTTTTTCTGATTGATCGGCCGATGATGCAGGATGCCTGTTCTCTGATAACACTGGTTCTGATCTCTCTTCCATAAACCACGATCTGTCTTCACTAAGTAGACCATTATACCAAAAAGTTTTGCAATTTCTCCAGGCACCCATCTAGGACCTCTTGAGTAGTTTTTTGTGAACACTTTCTGTCCTATTTGAAATTTAGACTGCCCGACTTTATCCAACCCGACTTTTGGGGAAAGTAGAGACAAGATGGTTTTCGGCTGTCAGCCGTGAAGAAACTCTGCTGGAGTTTTCCCATTTAGAGTAGGCGATGGTATAGTACGGTAGGAGACCAGAAACTTGGTCAACGCTTCATCAGGAGATTTGGTAGTGGTTAGGATTTTTTCCATTGATCTCTTGAATGTTCGAACTGTTCTTTCCGCTTGCCCATTCGATGCTGGATGAAAAGAAGCCTCCCCTGAACTCCCCGGAAACAAACTGTAGTCCATTGTCCGTTACGATAGTATTAGGGATGCCTTCCCCAAAATTAATTGTAGTGATCGAATTGTCTGAACTGCGGTGGTACTCCCCATTCTTGTAATGTAAGGAAATTGTGAATAAGCGTCGATGCAAATGAGCCACATATTATCGATGAATGGACCAGCAAAGTCTAAATGAACTCGTTCCCAAGGCTTCTCTGGAGCAGGCCAAGCTGCAAATTTCCTCTTTGGGTCGGCCTGTAAACCTTGGCAAACCTCGCAATGCACTGACAGCTTTTCTATGTCTCTGTCTATATTTGGCCACCAACAGTAACGTCTTGCCATTTGTTTCATTCGAACTGTACCCCAATGGCATTCATGCAGAATGTTAAGCACCCTTGACCGGAGTTGTGTTGGGATAACCACTCGGACATACTCCGTATGTAGCAACAACGTACCCTTACGAACTGTGAGACTAGTCCGTCTTCGAAAATATGCCATTATATCTTCATCAATCTCCGCTTACCTTGGCCAAAAACATTGTACATACTTTAAAACTCTGCTCAGGATCGGATCTTGCATTGTCGCTTCTTGAATATTGCGGCGTCCACTGGAAAAACGTTTAATTGTTGTTGTAATCGTTGAAAAAGAGATTCTAGATTACGTAGATGATGCTCTTCATTTGTGCCCGTGACGACGATGTCATCTAGGTAACTACCGGAATGTGTCAATCCCGCAATCACTTGTTCAATCAGACGCTGGAATATAGCAGGCGCGCTGGACACGCCAAATGATAAGCGCTGGTACTGAAATAGTCCGAAGCAGCTCGATTTGGAAATATGCATCCGACAGGTCGATCTTCGAAAAATGTTTCCCATTCTGTAATTTATGGAACAACTCTTCGGCTCTTGGAATAGGAAATCACTCTACTTCTATTTGTGGATTTATGGTTGCTTTGAAGTCCCCCCAGATTCGTATTGACAGATTGGCTTTTGTAGTAACTACTATCGGTGTCGCCCATCGGCTAAATTGTACTGGCCTGATGACTTCCTGAGATAGAAGTCTGTCGATATAATTGTAAATGCGCTTGGAAACATACACAGCAACCTAGCGTGTTCTGAAAAATAGGGCAAATTTTTTGCACATCTTTTGAATAAGAGCTTGATTTTTGGAATCGGGTGCTGAAATTGTTTCAGATTTTTGCATCAGATCATAATTAAACGCGTCAAACCAATCCATTCCTAGAATGTTCGATCTATCCTGACTATTTGTAACCAGGAGCAATAACATGTATTTATTACCGTCGTATTCGACGTTTACGTCGAGAATACCTTTAACCGGCGCGTGTGTATTTCCATATGCTCGTTAACTCTGCTTTGATTGGCGCACTGGTGGTTCTGATAGTTGCTTGTACCCCTTTAGACCAACCATTGAACACGTTGCACCAGTGTCCACTTGAAAGTCTAACTGTTTGCCGTTTACGCAAACCTTAATTAAGAGTTTCCTCCCTTTCCGTAAAATAGAATCCGAAAATTCGAAAACCTCGTTAGAACTCGACACTTCATTGGATACCACACAATCGGGTGATTCTGACAATTCCAGAGTTTGGATGCTATTAAATTCGAACGATGTATCGACATTTTTAGCATCTTCCCTTCCTATAAGTCACTCAGTTTGACAGATTGAAAACATAAACAATTACAGAACTGATTAGTGTTTGGCAATGCTTGTTTAGAACAATTAGACGCTATTTGCAGTAAAATACTGTATACAATACAGAAAGAGGAAAAAAAAAATCTCTTTCCAGATCAAATTTGGTGTGAAACCTTGGTTATATATGACACATTTGATTGAAACTATAGTTAAATCGAAATTATTTTTAAGATGAATTTTATGATCCTGATACTAATCGGCACAACATTAAGCCGTCAGAAACCTAATGCTATAGAGGAATCAATCATTGTATAATAGGAGCATTTTGGATTTTTGGCTTCGAGAATTTCTTTTGAATTAAATGCTAAGTTGGGGGTCGAGTTGAGCTTGAGTTTAGGTTGGGTATGGTTGAATTGTGGTTGAGTCAGCGGTTCGGTTTAGGATTTGTTTGGGGTTGTGTTGAAGCTTCATTTGAAGGTTAGCTTGTGTTATTTTGAGTTGAGTTCATGTACGCCTATAATTTAATGTGAGGATAGAGTTGGATGTTGAGTTAGGGGTTAAGTAGAGGGTTGAGTTGGATTTGAGGGTTTTGTTATTTATTACTTACCGCGTTGATTTGAGGATTGAGTAGGCATTGAGTTTGAGTTGAGGGTTGAATTGCGATCGAGTGGGGTGTTGAGTTGGGGTTGTACGAACAGTAATTTTGAGGATATATTTGGACGGTTGAGTTGAAGGTTAGACGCACATGTAGTTTGGGGTTGAGTTGAGGGTTAAGTAGGGGTTGAGTTGAAGGTTGAGTTTTAGCTGAGTTGGGGTTAAACTGGAGTTGAGCTTAGCTTTGAGTTTAGGGTTGAGTAGGGGTTGAATTGGTAATTGAGTTGAGGGTTGGGTTGGGGGTTGATCTATTAAATAAGGAATTGAGTGGAACGTTGACTTATGGAGATTGAGTCGGGGGTTGATTTGGATTCAATTGGGCAGGTTGAATAAGAGATTAAGGGTTTCAGATAGAGACTGATTTGGGAGTTGGGTTAGAGGATAGAATGAATTGACTTCACTCATTTGAAATGAGTACGTATGTAGTTTGTGCCAGTTTTTCTCGTGATCCACGATAAATATCTGGGATTTTTAACTTTGAGGGTCCCAAAAGCATCTACAGCAAGCATGTAAATACATGTTTCGTTTATTTATGCATAGTTCCTAAGGAAATCGAAGCTATATACGAAAATCGATGCATTGCTGAAGAAGATGAAGGACTAAACCAGATCTCTCTCTCTTTCTTTTGGTGGCTTTTATATCGATTTGTCTTCCAAACAGCTAAACAGGCGCCCGAGCTGAATTGCCATTTGTAAGCAATTTAACTACTTAGTAGTCTCCATTTTTTAAAATGATATTTCGGTTTTGATTTATTAAAAACTGGGCTAAGTAGCCTGCTTTCAAAGTCTAGTGCTAAAGTTTAACCCCTTACACCCGGTATAAATTTAAATTTCATTTTATCACCCGGTATAAATTTAAATTTCATTTATTCTTCATTTTATTTTATTTCCAGAACAAACACAAAACATGGGTGCAACCAAAATGGACGTATATCAATATGAATCATCGGACGAGCTTAACAACAGCAATGTACTGAATCCTGGAAATGGTGGAATAAAAAAATATGAAAAATATTCATTGCGTAAACGTCATAAACGCGGTGCTGAAAAATCAAATTTTAGTGAAAGTTCTAGTGAAAAAAATAGTAAACAAACAAATAAATCGAATAGTAAAAATAGTAATAGTAAATCGAGTAGTAGTAGTAGCAGTAAGCAGGATAAGGCAAAACCGAAATCAAAACCAGCACCGCTAAGTAAATACCGAAGAAAAAATGCAAATGCACGTGAACGTACACGAATGCGTGAAATAAATTCGGCATTTGAAAATTTGCGTAAAAGTGTGCCCGTCTCAATTTTTGGCAATTTTAATAATCCAGCTTCACCATGCCCGTCAAGTTCATCGTCATCATCCTCGTCGTCATCATCATCGTCGGCCGCATCTAATGAAAAACTTACAAAAATTACAACACTCCGGCTGGCGATGAAATATATTAAGGCGCTCAGCGAGTGTTTAACTAATGATTGTGAATTAAATATAGATAGTAATAACAATAGTAATGATAATATCAATAACATTTGTAGTAGTAGTAGTAATAGTAATAGTAATAGTAATAGTGATAAAAAATATGTTCCAGTCAATCATAGTAACATAGTGACAACACCTACTAAACTAGTATCCAACCATAAGAATAGTACAATTAATGTAAAAAGACGCCAACCAAAATCCATTATATCGACCCCCTCAAATTCATCATCCATGTCAGATTTAACACAATGTCCCCTCTCCCTTACATCTACACCGCTAAATCCTAACGATTTATTCCTGCACAATGATTTAATATCGAATTTACTCATTGACTCGGACAACGATTCGATGGCACAATACTCGGAGCACAGTTTAAGTTCACTTTGTCATGATAATATACGAACATTTAACAATATTACAACAACTGATAATGATTTTGAGTTAGGTTTACTGCTCGAATCGGATGGTGAATCGTTACAATTATCTGAACCGTGTTTAAGCCCGCTCGCTCCACTAGATGGATTAGGTCCGTTTAGTGATTTGCTTGCGGTCTCCGGATTTAGTGAACATAACACACTTGACATTTATTTAACATAACAGTTAATTGTACAATAAATTTTATAAGTTACCGCGCGTCTTTCTACAATATATACAAAACTATCAAACAACTATATATATATATATATATATATTGATGAGCTGTACATAAAGAATATAATAAATAAAAAAATATCCACCTTCTCGAATTTGTCTTGAATATCACTTACGTAATTTTTCTTCGTCATTATTATCTTTATATTGTATATACATATGTAAGTAACAACAGCAGTGATTAAATTGCCAAACAAAGCGAACAGCTCGATGGAATGTGTTGGTGTAATTTGATTGACTATTAAATTGAGTGTGTTTGATTTGTGCGCCGCCGCTTGTACGAGTTTTATGGATTTAGATGGCGTTTTGTATGCGGCGCTTTTTTGTTTATTACAAATTTTTTTTTTTTTTTTTAATTTATAGGAAAATTGATATTTGAATGGAAATAAAAAGTTGCTTTAAGCCGTAGTGGGCTTAGTCGAAGCCGAATGTATATGGGAAATAACAATTTTTTAAGTTTGAAATTACTTTTCTTCTGGTAGGTGGTTTAGGAGTTGCCTCTTTTTCTTCTAGCTTTATGACACGATTTAAAAAATTCTTCACTTCAGGTCGGTTGAGAAGTAGGAATTATCTGGTTATTTCAGAATTCACAGATGTATCGAAAAATTATTTTAGAATCTCATTTTTAAAAGTCATGTAAGCTCCCATTTCCGCCGCAGTCGTAGAGATTACTCATGATGTTTCTCTCTTTCTGACATGATATTCCACAACCATTTGTGATTTTGTCAAATCTTCAGTCGACTCTTCCGATTTTCTCGTATATAGCGCCAATAATTTCTGGAATGATTCAGTCATCCGCATCACATATGATTTTTCAGAACACATCAGTTTTGATCTAGGCTCTTGTATTGCAGGCTGGTTTTGCTCCACCAGATTGGATAACTTGGTTGCATATGGTTGGTGAGCGAGGGATGAGTTAAAATACTTAGGCCGAAAAATATTCGACAAATGAGGCGATTGCTTAACGACATGGTAAGCTACGGTAACGTCTCTACTTGCCTCTTACGAATAATAACAAAAAAGTTTGTCTGTCAGACGAAGTTGAGCCTCTTTATTGTTTATCAGTTATTGCTACCCCTAACTTTAATTTTTATTTAACTTCGGTCCGCAAGGGCCAAAGCTTGCTGAAAAACCACTTTGGGGCCAACCATTTTAACCTCCATCATCGACGTTTTCAAGGTCCCTGTGGCCGAAAAAGCAAAAAAAAATGTTCGTACTGAGGTATCGTTCTCGCGAATGGTTTGTTCAATTCGGATTTATTTCAACCAATCTGTTTCTATGGTCCAATTTGAGAATTTAAAAGTTTTAGGAACTTGTACGTCGAGAATCGAGTATCTGCCATAACAATTTACCCAAAGCTACGTATTTATTAATCTTAACGGTCGAGAGCTTTTTTTTGTAATACTCGCCCATAAGATGACAGAAAATTAGATGAAAGACTGGATTAGATTAAGTTCTGGGATATGGCCAACTATAGGATGGAACTTAACTATTCATTTAGCGATTGTGATGCAATTCGACATGTGTTGGATGAAGTTCCGGAATGGCAAAGAAGCGTGAAACTTTGTAATTCCTTAATCGATTTTAGTGAAATTTGAAATGTGATTATGATTGTGATTAAATTTCCCGCTAGATGTATAATAAATATGTCAATATGAGAAAACTCAACAGCTGCCAAATTGACAGATCGAAAATCGATTAAAAAATAGAAAATGTCCATCCCAATTGGCCAAATTCCAGAACTTTATCCAAAAAACATTTTAGATTCCCATTTCCATTGTACCTGTCGAGTTCCATCGTAATCGATTGAGAAATAAGTTCCATCCTAATTGGCCATATTCCAAAAATTCACAAAAAAAATCATTTTCGGATTTCTTTTCCAAGACGTATGTCAAATTTCATATCCGTTTTGTACGGAAACCTATTAATCATCCATGCTCTACTTCACATGTTACCCTATTAGGGCCTTTCAATTTCTATGGCATAAGTGCTACGTCCTCGCAGCGGGAATTTTCGACTGTTTAGGGTTCACACGTGGTATTACTACATGGAGTTCGATCCACGTTGAACGTTTTTTAGTTGCGCTGCTTTGAGAGAGAATTAAGTTGGGCATTGAGTTTGGGGTTAAGGTAAGGGTTGAGTTTGGAGTTGAGTTGAGGTTGAGTTGGGATCGAGTGAATAATTTGGTTGGTTTAGTACCAATCCTGGTAAGCAGGATTGGTGTGCGGTTTGATTTGGTGATTGCATTGAGATTGAGTTAAAGGTTTAGTTGGAGGTTTAATCGGAGATTGAATTGGGGTTGCATATGGGATTAAGGGTTTTAGTTTGAGGTTAGATTGAGTTGACTTGAGATAACTTCACGGCATCATGTGATTTCACAGATCATGTTAATCACTAACAGAAAGGTCAAATCTAGAAAGATCAAATACGATCAATGTGAATTCAAATCTGTCAGTCACACTAATGCTTTCATAATATCATTCTTGAGTCTTCAAATTATTCTCCGCAATTACTGGTAGTCGGCTAGTTGTTGAAAATTACCTTCAAAGTGAAGATAAATATTTTCTATAATGAAAGGATTCCAATCTAGGTTCAGAAAATTGTATTTTGTTTCTTATCGTAAACGCTTGCCATTTCATTATAAACGGACAATTTCAACTTATAACCATTTCAATCATTTTTTACCATTAAATGAAACAGACAGATGACATACATCTAAAAAAATAAAATTATCTCATCAAGTTGTGATAACATTAAACGTTCTCCGTATTAAATCACCATAAATCGTGGGGTTTTATGCGATTGCCCTAGAAAACTGATTGTCACAGACCACATTTATGTAAATAATCTAGCGTAGGACGAGTGTTAATGAAAGAATTATTGTTAATTAAATCAAAGCAAAAAATTAGAATCGTCAAAAATGTAGGCTTAACTCGTAGGTGTTGATTACCTGCTGTTAATTTCTTCACCATTTTGCGGAAGGAAGTAAATCGATCACACATCTGATCTTTTGTCTAATTCTTTAATAATAATTCACCAATACAAAAACAACTGTGATATGATTCAGCGAAATTAATTTTAACCTGCGCGTTGTTATTTTAAATATAGATTTATTCAACCTACATCCAGCTTGCACTACCTACCCTGTCTCTACATAAATGTCTAAATTTATTCACCGCAGATATACAAAACAATGTCGCTTTAATAAGTTTAATACCATTTTAAGGTCGTTTAACAACAGGTAATTGAATTTATCTGTGTCTTTCACTATTTATGTAATATTACGATTGATTTATGTATTCTATTCAACATATATCGATTTATGTGTACATATATACATAATTCTCACATATTACATTATCCCCAAAAAACTATCAAATCCTTTCAAAAAAAAAAAAAAACTAAATGATTTACTATGTAATTGTAGAGAACGGTGTGGGTGGTTTAATTTGTTGCATATGAATCCCACATAATTTTTCAAAATTCAATCGAACGTGTATCGATCGATCGCAACATACAAATCAAATACAAATACTCGTATACTATTTTCTGCTACCCACTACTAAAAAATCGAAATTGATTTGATCTCTTGCGCGTATAACAAGTGTAGGTTTGCATAATTTTTTTGTTTTTTTTTTTTTTTTTCTAAATGCTAATAATTAATTAAATCTAATAAATAAATTGGTTGTTTGCGAGCGGACTTGAAAAAAAAAAGTTATTTGATTTTGACTAATTTCTTGTGTGTGCGTTACGATCGATCAAATTTGTTGATTGTTATTTAAATAAGAATATATTGTATTGGGTTGTGTGGTACGTAAGAAGGTCGTGTAAAAAATTGATTCGTCATTTCCGGTTGATCTACATATTAAACGAGTACAGTTCCCCAAAAAAAAAAAAAAAAAAAACTTATGTTCCACAAGGGAAAAAATTGTGGAACTTATGTTTAATTTTACATTTTTCAGTTAGATAGTCAAAAAGGTGACTAACCACCTATTTTGTTACTATTAGATTGTGCAAGCAAGTGTGGAACGTATGCAGATTTTTGATCTTATCGAGAGGAACAAGTTTGGAATAATGTTGCAACAAAAGTTTTTTTTTTTCTACAAAATAAAGACAAATCCAAGAAGGTTGATGATTTATGATTTTAATGTTTAAAAAAAAAATATTTACCAAATTCTTAAATAAATAAATGTATAAGTTACCGCAAAAAATCCCGAATTAAGTTTAAAAATAATTTTAAAATGAAAACTATTTTTTTTTTATATAAAACTATTATTTTTAATATGAATATTTATAGACATACATAAAACAAACATATCATACATAATAATCTAATAGGTTTAATTTGTAAATAAATAAACAATTTTTTAATTTTAATTTTTTATTGTTTTTCTTTTTAAATTTGTTTGTAAATTAAATAATTTTAATATAAAATTATTTTATTTATTACAAAGTGTAATTCAATGGTGCCAATAATTTTTATATAATATGTGTATATAAATAATAAATAAATAAAAAATATATACTATTATTTTATTAGTTTGTATGCGTGTTACAATAATTAATTATATAAATATTTAAAATAATGTAATTTTTATAATTTTTGTATTCTTTTTTTTTATGTAATTTTTAATATTTAAAATGAAATTAATATATTATATATGAAATAGACAAATATATATTTGTAATTAAAAATTTTATATTTTTTGTGTGTTTTATTAATTATAATTATACTGGAAAATAGAAATAAGAAGAAAGAGAACTGACAGGCATTTTGATTAAGATTTGATGTGCTTGATAACAGATGGCATTTTTTTTTTGAAACTCGCCGATATTTGTAAGTATTGTATACCGACCGGAACAACTGTGAAATTTAAAATAAATGCAAATACCGAAGAACAAAATATACGAAGAACTGGATGCATCCAACGTCAGATTAGAAATCCTTAATAATCTATTTAATGCTATTAGCGCCAACAAAAGTTTTTGATAATATTTGTTTGACTAACCTAATAATAGCTGTGTTAAAAATTGTTACACACCCTGTGTTAATATTGTCTAGCATGTCATGATATCAATTTTGCTATGTTCAATTGTTTTTAGTCGTGGTTTGTCTTTCTTTCGATTACAACGTGTAATTTGTATATTTATCAACTATAGCTAATATTATACGAGTAATTCTTTCCTCAGTTTGGAACAACGCCGGAATATATTTAACTTGCTAATCGGTGCTTCGTAATTGGAAATCAGCCAAATAAATATCGACAGGTTATGAGTCCAGGACACGCAAAATGTAACAGCTACGGTAAAAGTGTATACGTATGAAAAATCACAAACGAGAATATTTTAGAAGGCTGATGCAATAACCTATAAATATGAAAACGATTCTGTAAAACTGTTTAAGCTGGAATCATTGTAATTATTGTTAAATAATTCTATTTAAAAGATGGGACTAAGATCACTGAATTAAAGACAGATAATTATATCTAATGATAACCACACTTTATTTGTCTTATATTTATATCTGCATAATAAAAATAACACATGTTATCTTAATGACATATTTGCTGCGTTCCATTTAACGTGGCAAAGTACACACATGCACTTCTGACTGCAAGCAGCTACTCTTGCTAAATTTTATGAGTAGTTTGCCGAATTTATGGCGACTTCGTTACCAGAATATTTAGTACAACTAATCCATATTATTTTAATGCAATAATAATGTTTAAAAACAAAATTTTAATGCAATAATAATGTTACGTAATTAATAAATTATTTAAGAAATCGAGCCTCAGACAGTTTTACAAAAGTAAAACAACGCCCTATTTTAAGCAAAACCAAATATTTCAACACTTAGCAGAAACACTGTGTAGTAAATGTAGTACATATGCCCTAACAGAGATGTCACCATATCGACATATTATAGACACATTTGTTTTGATTGCATAAAACAAACAAATGTATGCCAACTTGTATATGATGAGATAGCCGAGGTAGTAAGGTGATGGAGTGGAGTGAAGAAGGTCTCGAGTTCGAATCTAAGCAAAACCAACGATAAATTTTGTTTTTAGATGAAAAATTTTGAATTGAGGATAATCCGAGAAGATTAATCGGGATCGAGATCGCAACAAAAAAAAATTTGGTAATATTCGTGGAAATAAAAAAAAATCAAATTTTTGCTTAAAAAAAAAAAAAAACTCGGAAGTTTGAAGAATCGAACTCCAAACCTTTCGCACATCACTCATTCATCTTACCACCCAACCACTCATCTCTATATAATTTCTACTCAGTTTTTCGTTTAAATACTGATAAATTCGGACTTTGCGAAAAATCGCCTAAAAATTTTTGTTATTTTACCAGGCGAACAGAATTTAAAAAACAACATAATTGTCAGCAACGTGGCAGTATTTTGTATCAAAGCGTGCCACTTCAAGTTATGTGACACTTGAACATACAAAATAAAGTCATATTGCTGACAATTCTACCTTCTTATAATTTCTGTTCGCCTGTTAAAATGACAAAATTTTTTTGCGATTTTTGATGAAAAAAACAAAATTTTTTTTTTAAATTTCTGCTCACCTGATAAATAAAAATTAACTTTTTTTAATTAAAAAGGCAATCATAACTCAACCAACCACCAAATAGAAAATTTGGAGATTATTATTACAAAAAAAAATGCCTTCAGATGCGGGGATCGAACTCTTACCATAAGAGAGCAGATTAAAACCATAGAGGTCTCGAGTTCGATCCCCGCATCTGAAGGAATTTTTTTTTGTAAAAATAATCTCCAAATTTTCTATTTTCTTTTTCATACGGTTACTCAAAAATCCAGAGTTTCACAAAAAAAACGATGCATATAGATATTCGGTATGATTTCATCCGAGAAAAGTTTGAATCTGGAGATTTTGAGCATGCATATGTTTCGACGGATGAATAGACACAGATATTTTTACCAAATTGTTGACAAAGGTTAAACATATTGGCTGTACAAAAAAGTATTGAGGGATTTACAAAAGATGGCGTAACTAGTATTATATTGCATCGGACCATCTTGTAACGACATACATATATTCATGTTAAAGTGTCATCATTTCCCTCTACAAATCAGTGTGTGTCATTTCGCTACCATTATCCATGTCAACTTTTGTGCCAACACAACACAATGGAGACGCCATATTCACCAGACGGTCGACGACTCATGACCTGGCCGAGCCGCACTTCACTGCTTGCGAATAAGTCAAAAATTGGGTCGATTCGGGGATCGCCTCAAAAGACGAGGAATTTTTTTTCGACGAGGAATCCGTATGCTGAATTAAAGATGGTATAAAGTCGTACCTAACGATGGACAATATTTGAATAAAATACATTGTACCAATTTCTCTGAATAAAGCTTTGAAGTTATTAAAAAAACGTCAAAACTTATTTGTACCGCCCGTGGCGTACTGCGATAGGTAGGTTAGCAGTGAATTAAATAAGCCGCCCCCAACCGCAGTCCAGCTGGTGGGAGAGTCTCAGGAAACTGGGGAGTGGTTAACCTAAGTTTATTAAATTCTGAGTGCCTATGATGCCCAGCATGGAAAGGCGAACGGATGGCGCCAGAAAACCATCGACGAATAACGAGACCAACATCACGGGCGATGAGTGGGGTACGTACCCTTTAAACGGGTGACCCTGGGAATGAAATGGATCCCATTGGATTTGGCTCTCTATGTGAATAGGTGAAAGAGAGAGAGCATTGGAGCGGAGGGAAGGGGGTGCTGGGAGGCCGGGGTGCTAGCGAGCCGAATGGGCTGGATTAAGGTGTTAAGCGACCCGTGCTGATGATCAACTAGGCTGGGGGTCCATTTAACAAAGCCCAGTCGCTAACGGAGCCCTCTGGATACCTACCGACCTCCAGTTGTATTTAGCCTTACCTGTGTATACGGATCTCTGCACAGGTGGATCAATGTTTCTCCGATACTCGTGGGAATAGCATGAATGATATCAAAATCAAAGAAATATGGGCTGATACAATTCTTGAACCTTAAAGGTGGGGCTCCCTCCTTAGCAGCGGGGGAAAGCAATACCGTGACATTAAAGCCAGATAGAAGCGGAACCGGAGCCAAACAAAAAAGCAGGGGATCAGAAGGGGTCCCTCCGGCGAAGCGACGATATCATTATAAACGATCGGCGCACAGAATTTCTGTGCGATTTCTTTCTTCTTTGTCAGGAATCGACAGGAGGTCTTGGATGTGACTTTTGCGTCAGATACTATTTTTCATATGATCAGCAGATGGAGAGTGGAGAATGAGCACTCATTCTCTGATCACCGGTATATAATATATAACCTCAACGTCAACCCTGTTACCCGGAAAGCCTTCAGGAATCCTAGAAGGACAAACTGGAACAAATATGGGGAGGTGTTAGAGGAGGTATTGCCGCTGGAGGTTCCAGAACTTCCGGCGACAGTAGAAGAACTGGATTGCATGGTTGATATTGTCACAAAGGCATGCAATCTTTCATTTAAGGCTGCGTGCCCCTTGATAAAACCTATGAGCAAACAGAAGCGGACATGGTGGTCCACTGGGTTGAAGACCTATCTGAAGGCTTGTAGGGTAGCCTTTAATAGGGCCAGAATACCAGGGAAGCTCGGCATTGGGACTCATATAAAGAAGACCTAAGGAATTATAGGAATTGTAATGTCCCCTTCTCTATGGAGTATAGTGATTAACGAATTGCTATTGGAACTGGAGAGAGAGGGGGTATAGGTTGTAGGGTACGCAGATGATGTAGCGGTATCAGGTAAATATTTCGACATGATTAGAGATGTTATGCAGAATGCACTATTGATCGTTACTAAATGGGCCAGCAAATGTGGATTAGAGATTAACCCGTCCAAGGCAGAGCTGGTACTTTTTACCAGGAAGTATAAAATTCCGGTAGTTTACCGCCTACGATAAACGGCACTAGACTGACTTTTTGTGATAGGGCGAGATTCTTGGGCATAATCTTGGACAGTAAACTCAGCTGGATGCCTAACACGTTAGAGAGGGTAAATAAGGCCACTGTAGCCATTTACTCGTGCAGGAATGCTATAGGTGAGAGAGGGGATTTGAAACCGGAGCTGGTACACTGGCTGTACACTGCCGTAGTGAGACCTGTACCTATGTATGGAAAGGGCGTATGGTGGCCAGCTCTGGACAAGGTAACATACAGGAGTAGAATGTAAAGGGTGCAAGGAACGGCCTGCATACTTATAACCGGGTTGCTTAGGACGACACCTACTCGCGCTTTGGAGGTTATATTCCACCTTATTTCAGTAGAGATTTTTGGTAAGCAGAAGGCAGCCAAGGTGGCTTTGCGACTTACGGCTGTCTCTCAACGATAGTTGGATCTAAGGGATGAACTGGTGAATCTAGATTATGTTATACCAGCCTTGTGCTTCGATAAAGAGTTCCGGACCGTCTGTCCTTCAAGAGAATCCTGGAGGGACGGATCAATACTGGAAAATGAGGCTGTGCAATTTTTCACGGACGGCTCTAAGCTAGATGGTAAGGTAGGAGCCGGAGTCTTCTGTGAGAAGCTTAATGTTAATATTTCTGTTCGTCTTCCTGACTACTGCAGCGTGCACCAAGTTGAAGTGGTGGCGATCGGGGAAGGCGTGACATGGTTGAAGCATAATGTGGTATCAGTAAGGGATATCGCAATTTATGTGGACAGTCAGGCGGCGGTCAGGTCACTAGAGGCGGTTTGTCTGAGGTCACGGGTGGCGCTGGATTGCCGATCATTTCTTAAAGAGATGAGCGAGTATTTCAGTATCCAGATAATCTGGGTCCCTGGTCACCCGGACATCACGAGGAACTGCAGGGCAGACGGACTAGCTAGGTACGGTACGACTCTCCAGATGCAGACGGAAAGGGCAGGCCTGGGGAAGCCTATAGCAGCGCCCAAATTGGCGCTCAGTAGAAAGGCAATCGCCTTGTCAAATGAGAGATGGACCAACACTCTCACGTGCAGGGTAGCAAAACAGGTTTGGCCAAAACTGGACTTGCGGCGCTCCAAGGCACTGATATCCCTGGGAAGATGAGAGTTAGGATTGGTCTTAGGGATACTGACAGGACACTGCCTTTTTGGGGAACACGCGAGAAGGCTGGGTCTACAGACAAATGACTTTTGTAGAAGTTGCATGGACGAGGAGGAGGAAGAGACTATAGATCACTTCCTATGCTCATGTCCGACACTATCATACAGAAGACATAAATACTTGGGTGTGTACGGTATGGACAGCCTTTCGGAACTCGCGAACTGTGGAGTGCGAGATATTTCAGGGGTAAAAGGGAGATAAGATCCTGTGGTACAACAATGTGCCATGTTACGATGACAGTCTGAACGACCTTATCCTAGCAAGCCGGGATATACCCCGCCTGGCAGATGTCATATCGACAAGCTACACACAAACTAAAAATAAAGTATATACTGTCAGTAATCCTTGGTGTATCATTTATCCGAATAGAACCATCTCATGTTCGTCAAAGCGCTCACGGGAGCTGAAGACTCACTCGTTCTCAAAAAACTTCTCATTAAGCTCAAGGAAGTCGAAATAACCCGTGCAGCAGCAGCCAATCCAGACACAGTGACCAGATTGAAGCTGAACGATGTCTGCGAGCTAGCAAAGCGGTTGTCTTATCTCAAAGACGAGAAATTGATGGTCCAACACTCCAACTCAGCACTGTGAAGCGATGTGATGCAGATGTTCAGAAAGAAAGAAGGACAGCAACAGCAAGGTCGGCAGAAATCCACACACAAATCAACAGAAAAATTGGACACGCCTCCTAACAACTGCTACTTATGCGGTGACTGCCACTGGCATAAGGATTGCCCGTACAAGAACAAAATCTGCGATACTTGCAAGGTAAAGGGTCACAAAGCTGGCCATTGTACCTCGGCGATCGAATTCCTGCGCAGATTCCGATCAAGACCAAGCAGACCTAGCCACAGATCAGAACGTCATCAAAGTCTGGCAGTCACAACAGCATCGATCTCTAACCGCAAGTTTGTTGAACCAGCCATCGATGATCACAAGCTTCGCCTGCAACTAGATTCTGGCTCCGACTGGACAATTATATCAGAGAAAAGTTGGAAAAAGATTGGTGAACCACCGTTGACGCCATGCGAAGAGCAAGCAATCAGCGCTTCAGGCGATCAGGTGTCGATGGTCGGAAAATTCACCGCACGATTGAAGCTCCACGGACGAGAAGAAATCGGCCCATGCTACGTCGCAAATTCAAGCTTGAACGTCCTCGGCAGCGACTGGATGGAAGCTCTCGACCTATGGAATATTCCCATCACCAGCGTCTGCAACAACGTCCGACTCGACGCTTCACAGCAGTTTTCAAGCGAGTTGAGGATCAAATTTCCAGCCCTTTTCAGCGATTCGCTCGGCCTTTGCACCCAAAAGGCATCGTTGACGCTCAAACCAAATGCAAAACCAATTTTCCGCAACAGCCGTCCAGTTCCGTTTGCCGCTTTGTAGCCTATCGAGAACGAAGCAGCTCTTAAATGTGATTAGCCCCGTGTGATACTCAGCATACGCCGCACCAATCGTTGCTGTCAAGAAGAAGGATGGACGGGTTAGAATCTGCGCCGACTACTCAACTGGCTTAAATCATTCGCTTGAACCGGAACAATTTCCACTGCCAACGCCTGACGAGATTTTTGCTCAGCTATCGCCATCCAAACTCTTTAGCAAAATCGACCTCTCAGACGCGTTCCTTCAAGTCGAGCTCGACGACGATCACTGCGGACTTTTCAAAGTCAATCGGTTGCAGCCAGGAGTCAAGCCAGCATCGGGAATCTTCCAAAGACTTGTGAGCAGCATGATGAGCGGAGCAAAGGGCGCCTTTCCGTTCACCGAATCTGTACGAAGTTTCAAGTCGCATTCAGGAGAACGGCTTCCACCTCAAAATCGACAAGTGTTGGTTCCGTCAGAAAGAACTCGAATTTCTTGGCCACATACTCAACACTAACGGCATTAAACCGAGCCCAGAAAAGATCAAGACGCTTCAGAACATTCCGCCTCCAACAGACGTCAAGCAACTTCAGGCATTTCTAGGAGCAGTCACTTGGTACGGAAAATTCATTCCTGGTATAAAGAAACATCGCGGCCGATTAGACGAGCTTCTTCAAGATGATATCACGTTTGCATGGGAAACAAAACATCAAGAATCTTTCGACGAGCTCAAGACAATTCTGGCATCTGACCTCGGACTTACTCACTACGACCCAACTAAGAAGTTGATCGTTGCCGCTGACGCTTCAAGCTATGGAATGGGAGCAAGTCTAATGCATGAGATGCCCGGTAAATCGTTGCGCCCAGTAATGCACGCCGCACGCTCATTCACAGCAGCAGAAAAAACTACCCGCTACACCGCCGTTTCACCGCTACATTTATGGTCGAAAATTCGAGCTCCAGACTGACCATAAACCCTTGCTCGCAATATTCGGGAACAAGAAGGGAATTCCGGTACACACGGCAAGCCGCCTTCAACGCTACGCGTTGATATTGCTCGCATACGACTTTGAAATCTACGATTTCGTAGATTTCATCTCTAGACTCATTAGTCAACACGAGAAGCCTGACGAAGACGTCGTCATTGGAAAGATCATTGCAGAAGCTGCCAGTAACCTTCGAAGCTATTCAGTACGAAACAAGTCGAGACGAGACGTTGAAGGTAATGACAAGTTGCATTGAGAAGGGTTGGCCACGCAAACGAGAGCAAATTCCTGACGTTGAGGCTGCAGACTACTTCGCAATACGAGATTCGCTCACAGTCATCAACGGTTGCATTTTTATCGGTGATCGCATCATAATTTCGAAGCGCTACCGCAGCGAAATACTGAAAGAACTGCATCAAGGTCATCCTGGCATTGAGCGCATGAAGCTATTAGCTCGACAGAAAGTTTCTTGGCCATCGCTCGACAACGACATCGATAAACAGTTCGAACCTGTAACAGCGCAACGAATGCGTTTTCACCGATCAAAGCTAAACTGCAGTCGTGGCCGATTCCAGAAGCGCCGTGGTCGCGATTGCACGTCGACTTCGCTGGTCCAGTCAACAGCTTCTGTTATTTTGTCATCATCGACGCCTTTTCAAAATGGCCAGAAGTTTACAAGATGCAGAGCACGACGTCCCAGCAGACAACAGATAAGCTCGAAGAAGCCTTCGCAAGACACGGCGATTGCAAAACAATCATTTCTGACAACGGACCGCAATTCAAATCGGAACAATTTATCATCCGCAATCGAACGGTCAGGCAGAACGGTTCGTGCAGACGCTGAAACAGGGACTCAAGAAGCTTGAGAAGGATGGAAACGCTAATGAAGTCTTGCGAAAGTTCTGTAACGATTCGGTTAACAAAAATAATTATTTTTTTTTCTCTCAAATTTATTGAATCGTGAATTATATACTACTTGTGATGACAGATTGACAGCTTATTGGCTGCTTTCTGTGAAAAATACTTCACACTCAGTAATCAGTCATTGCACTGTAATTGTCGATTGGAGGTAGCGAGAAAGCACTACCTATCGGAATAAAATAAAGCTGTAATACCATAGAAAAAATTAGCATCAGCGCTCGCAGAACGACTGAAGTATGGTATAGTGGAATTTTTTTGAAGTTTTTATGCATCAAATATTTTTTGTCTAAAATCACGGTTCCAATCGTTAATGGATAGTGGTTGGTAGGGATGACTTACGCAAAATTCGCGGTAAAAAAATAAAATAAAATAAAAATAAAAAAACGAAACGAGCGTCAGTCAACATAGCGATTTTAGCGAAGTATTTTGTATTCGTTCTCGTCAAAAAAGCGAGATAGTTTTTTTTCCATTGTGTGTCCTAAATAAAATGGATGTGAATTATTTATTATAAAACATTTTTTTTTCTCGTTCCATTTGTTTTTTTGTATTTTAAATTAACAAAGAATTATTTAAAAAAAACAAAAGAAAAACTAAAATAGATTGGACGCACCGAAAATGTTATATGATTTTTTTTTTTGAGTTATCGTAGAATATAACCAATTAAAAGACAATTTTTGTATTTGGCATCGTACTTAAACCGCGTTGGACGCGTGAAAAATTCTGTGAAAAAAAAATTACATAAAATTAAAATAACTATTGTATATAACAACCGTGTGTTACTTGGGGGAACGTTGATTGTCGGGTGATTCTCCTTGCGATTGGTGTTGTGAAGCCTGGAGGTGGGAGCCGTGGGTGCGCGTGGTTACGAAAAAAGAAAAAAAATATTGTTTGTGAGCTGCTTACGATTAACATGGTGATCTCTACGGTAAAATACTGTTTCTGAGCTGTTTACGGTAAAAAAATATTTCATGAGCTGTTTACGGTAAATCCATTGATTTGGTAGCTGTTTACGGTCAAGGTTCTATTACGATACCGGTTAAAATACTGTTTGGTGAGCGGTCTACGGTTAGAGGTGAATATAAATTTGACCACTTCGTGCTACGCAATATAACTGGAGATAAGTGTGTAGAACAAGCATTAATCGGATAACATCAGCAGCATATCGTGGCATACAACAGTGGGCGATGTTGAGGGTCGTCAACAGCTATAGAACAGCACGACAAGGGTATAAAAAAAATTTTAGATTGTAAGAGGAAAAATTTGTTTATATATATATGGGTGATTATTATTATTATTTTTGTTCATAATCCAATTTTGTTGTTGTTTTTTTTTTGCTCTACATAACACTGTGACACAGGGGAGGGCAAAAACAAAAAAAGAAATTTTCATTGTTTATTTCCAGATTCCAGTGGCGGGTTCAAAGAGCTCAATGGACTCTACACGGGATGCGCGTCAAGTTTAAAAAAAATTCAACGGGAAAAGGAACTTTCCTTTTTATGGTGTTATATTAAGGGGAAGGTGACTAAAGACGAGAACAAAACGAAACAGAAAAAAAAAAAAAAATAATAATAATTGTTAATTACCAAATAGTAATTTAGTAATTTTTTTTATTATTAGAAAAAATATATTTAAAAATTTGTTAATGGGATACTGAAAAGAATGATGTGTCGTTAATTTTTTTGTTGTGTTCGGCGGGGTTGGCAGACGTTGAGCTAACGTCGCAGACGTAGGTATGAATATTAACATCTAGCAGTTTTTAGGTCTTGCGAGACACCACCAACGGGACCCATCCTCGACTGAGATATAGCCGCAAACGCTACAGGTGGTGATTGCAAGATGTTCTGGCTACGAGAGACGACACGTGTGAACCGAATCGTGACAGCGGGACAAGAGTCCTACTTCAGCTGTTCAGCCGCGTGATATATAATTGGTCTTATCTCGTAACAGTTCCTTAAGCACTACCGTTTCACACCGTCATACAACCTTGGATCGAAATCGCCGCATGAGCAGATGATGGGACGACAAGCAAGATCGAAGCTCGACTTGCTCATGCCAACTACGAAAGCTATAGTAGAACGAAACCACAAGATGGAACAGCAGTTCAACACTCACCACGGTCCTAAGGAAAAGACGTTTGAGATCGGCGACAAAGTTTTCGTTAAAACCCACTTAAGCAACAACCAGTGGCGCTGGGTTTCAGGAGAAGTCGTGTGTAAAATGGGAACGGTCAATTACAAGGTGCAAACCGATATACGAGAGATCGTTGCTCATGCAAATCGTATCTCGACGATGGCCACAACGTTCTTATGGACAGTTTTGATATCCAGGTCTCAGGAAAGCAAGAGATTGAGCCCGAAATCATCGCAGAACCCGAGGAGGAGAAAGACAACAAGAAGACTTGCCAGCGCTCCAGGAGCAAGTTCCACGAAGAACTCAACGAGCAACAGCTGGAGTTCCACCCGCCTATCTCGGAGACTACGTGTGCTAAACAAGGCATTTTCCCATTTCCATTTATTTTCATTCACATCCGAAACAATTGTAATCATTATAATGGGGAGAAGTGTTACGATGACAGTCTGAACGACCTAACCCTAGCAAGCCGGGATATACCCCGCCTGGCAGATGTCATATCGACAAGCTACACACAAACTAAAAATAAAGTATATACTGTCAGTAATCCTTGGTGTATCATTTATCCGAATGGAACCATCTCCAGGATTACAACAGGCCACTATTGGCCTAAGTGTGCGATAGCAGCCACTCTAACGTAACCCTTGACGTAACCTAACCTAACCTATTTGTACCGCCAATATATAGATGAACTATGAGATCTGAATTCTCTTTAGGCTAGAAATCCTCGAATGTTGATGTTATCCACCGTTACCGTAAAAACGATCGATAACCTTATAATTTGCCTATACAACTTTTGCGCACCTTATACCAGGGCATTAATCCATAAGTAAAGAAAACATGAATGAATGACCATCAAAATATTTAATTAGTTGAGAAAGAAAATGACAGCAACATTGTCGTATGGTTGTTATGTACAAATTTGCTTTAAAATTTTAATTTATTTATATCACATAAATTAAAGTCTGCAGCAGCCAAAATATTAAATTACCGATACAAATATAATTAAAATCGAATATATTTCCAAATAATGCAGAATCGTGAATTTTCAACTTTTAGATCAGCCATAAATTAAGATAAATCGCTTTCCTTTAAAATTTTTTTACGCAGAGCGCGCATATAAAATCGAATCCATAAATTAACCAATCAAATTGGAAATCAAATAATAAATAAAATTTATGAAATATTTCAATATTTATTTATTTTATTTTATAGAATGGATAATTTATTAAGCCATAACGTGTATACCGTATGTATATACCTATACGAGATAATCGGTTTAACGCAGAGTTATAATTTTGTTAGCGCGCTCAAAAGAAAATCGCGCAAAATATCGCGATCCCATATTTCATAACAAAAAAAAATTTTTTTTGATTAAAATTTTCGGTCAACTTGATAAGCCGGCCAAATTCCGATTTACATACATATAAGGAACTATATTTTTGAAGATTTCTAATCGCGCGCGCATTAATAAATTTCGATCGAACGCAGGCCCTATAATTTCACCTGTCACATTTCTCTTCGTTTTTGGCATTATGATTATCGCTAATCGTTATTACATGTTTCGCGCCGATAAATTTGTAATCTTTACCTTTCTTCGTTTTTTGCTTGGTTTTATTTTTTTGGGGTATGGATAATGAATTACTTCCAATCACTTGACTTTCTTATGTTTAAATACAAAACGATTTTTTTTTTTGCTTTTTTGTTATTTATGTGCGCCAGTGAAAATTACAGATCGGTCGTACATACAAACATGATTTGATTAAAATTTATATGCTGGAAAATGCCAACCAGATATTTAACCCACTTTGGTTTGGTACAATATACGATCTGTATGTATACGGATTTACAAGTAATTTCTAATGTATTTAATCCTACACAAATTTTAACGATGGTTTAAAGATGATGATATGCGGATGATGATGATGCACTTTAATAACCAATTTTATTACTATCGCCGTAACGATGTCTTTTATAGCCGAACTTAAATCATTTCTTGTATATGAGCAGCGTGCACAGATTTACATAAATTTTTTTGTACGTGATGAAACACCACCACCCACAAATGATGATAGCTCGAGCGGTCTCACACACAAAAAAAACCAAATTGTAAATTTTGTTTTGCAAATTAGCAGGATTAGCGAATTAAATTTTAATTAAAATTTTGTGTTAGATGGGGTGGGTGCGCTCTAAACTAACACAGATTATAAATACAAAATGAAGCTTAGTAAAATATAATAGGCGCATGATGTTGTTGAATTTGGGAAAAAAAAATTCAGTCAAAATAAAACTTTCGATCTTGATTAATTTTTATTCCGAGAATTATGAATTGTAATATTAAGAAATCATCAAATTTCCAAATTAACTTGTATAGCAATTAAAATCTTTTATAAAACAGCAAATATCGTTCACCTGAACAATCCGTATTAAATTACCGATCCTTTCTCATCCCACATATACGAGATATGAAAGTCTATACCGAAAATTGTGCTGCATTTGGTATTTTAATTAAATTAATCGAACTTCTTTTACCGGGCAAATTAATTAACAAACCCAGGTACAAATGTATATTTTCTACCTACGTTAAGATGTGTACAAGAATTAGGTGAAGAAATACATTTATACCTAAAGAACCACAAAAGTACAAAAAAAAATTTTGTTGAGATGAGAATCGCGATACGAACGTGAGATAATTTTTCATTTCTTCATTTAATATTTTCACGATATAGTGTGCAAACCAATCCGATAATTTGTTTCCATATTTAATTTCGGTTTATTTGCCTTTTATGAATTTCTGCATTTTGAAGCAGTTTGTTTGTTATCTTAAATAAAAATCTTCGGCACCTTTATATTTGGTGTACATATCAATGTAGAATAGCAATACAATAGGAGGTGGTTTGGTATATTATTTGTCAAATAATCGAAATCCGTTTAGTTTGTGGATACCGCGCGAATTTCTTTTAAATGCTTAAAAAGTAAAATGTATCAAAAGCTTTCCACTATCATCATTATCATCATTGCAGCATAATGATTTTTAATTGAAATTCCATTGGGATGACGTGACAAGCTGAATTTACCATTTTTGAAACATATTTCGAGCATAATAAGAAGCAGTTTTACTGAAGACATAATACCTACAAATAAAAAAATAATTTTCATGTTTTTCTTTAAACGACGACGACGACGACGACGAAATATGTTACAAACCAACTTACAATATTGACAACTTTCCTTTCGATCGATAAAATGTAAAAAAATATAAAAATAAAAATAACTTAACGTTAAATTTAATTCTCATGAGAATAATTTTTAAGAAATTATTTCGTTTAAATGTTTAATCATAAATAAATAAATAAAACTTTGGAGAACAAACTGATAACAGTACATTCGTAATCAAAAATTAATAAGAAAATTTGTTGTCGGCGTCGGCGCAGGGCTGGCTAAATTTGATGAATTCAATCAAGAAACAATTGGTTGGAATGTCACTGGTCACAAATCAATAAATAAAAGAACATACGCTCCTTACTCAAAATGTTGTTTGTTACTGTCATCTTCACCATAAAATGATTAAACAGCGATAAATTTAGAGCAAATACAAACACTTCCCAGTTGCTCATTTCGCCTAAATGTAAGCTACCTGTACTAAATAATAATTTTTGCAATGCGTGAAAAGAAGGCGGGATTTAAAATAACTAATCACCTTTTCGATAGATCGAAAATATCGAAAAATATTTGACCACAAAATACATTCAAACGACAGAAGATCTAACCTAAAAAATATACAGGGCTGAAACCTCACGAGGTGGTCAGAACTTCGGTTCCGAAAATTAATTCAATTCCCCAATCAATTCCTAACTTAAACTCTCAACGCAATCTTCGGCTCAACCTCCAACTCAATTTACAATTCATCTTGCTATACCTCTATCAATAGGTTTCGGGACCTCTATCAATAGGTTTCGGGACCTGTTCTTGCTGTGACAATTTTCATTTTGATTGCTCGATTATTTCTAAACATTTCTTAGAAAATTCAATTTTATTGAAAATCAACTGGGCTATAGCCCACAAGTTTATGGGCGCCAAAAATCTAAAATGGTCCGATTACGATGGTTGATACCTCTATCAATAGGTTTCGGGACCTGTTCTTGCTGTGACAATTTTCATTTTGATTGCTCGATTATTTCTAAACAGTTCTTACAAAATTCAATTTTATTGAAAATCAACTGTGCTATACCCCACAAGTTTTTGGGCGGCAAAAATCTAAAATGGTCCGAATACGATGGTTGATACCTCTATCAATAGGTTTCGGGACCTGTAATTGGTGTGACAATTTTCATTTTGATTGCTCGATTATTTCTAAAATGGTCCGAAGTTTTTGGGCGGCAAAAATCTAAAATGGTCCGATTACGATGGTTGATACCTCTATCAATAGGTTTCGGGACCTGTTCTTGCTGTGACAATTTTCATTTTGATTGCTCGATTATTTCTAAACATTTCTTACAAAATTCAATTTTATTGAAAATCAACTGTGCTTACCCCACAAGTTTTTGGGCGGCAAAAATCTAAAATGGTCCGAATACGATGGTTGATACCTCTATCAATAGGTTTCGGGACCTGTAATTGCTGTGACAATTTTCATTTTGATTGCTCGATTATTTCTAAACATTTCTTAGAAAATTCAATTTTATTGAAAATCAACTGTGCTTACCCCACAAGTTTTTGGGCGGCAAAAATCTAAAATGGTCCGAATACGATGGTTGATACCTCTATCAATAGGTTTCGGGACCTGTAATTGGTGTGACAATTTTCATTTTGTTTGCTCGATTATTTCTAAAATGGTCCGAAGTTTTTAGCGGCAAAAATCTAAAATGGTCCGATTACGATGGTTGATACCTCTATCAATAGGTTTCGGGACCTGTTCTTGCTGTGACAATTTTCATTTTGATTGCTCGATTATTTCTAAACATTTCTTAGAAAATTCAATTTTATTGAAAATCAACTGTGGTATACCCCACAAGTTTTTGGGCGGCAAAAATCTAAAATGGTCCGAATACGATGGTTGATACCTCTATCAATAGGTTTCGGGACCTGTTCTTGCTGTGACAATTTTCATTTTGATTGCTCGATTATTTCTAAACATTTCTTAGAAAATTCAATTTGATTGAAAATCAACTGGGCTATAGCCCACAAGTTTTTGGGCGCCAAAAATCTAAAATGGTCCGATTACGATGGTTGATACCTCTATCAATAGGTTTCGGGACCTGTAATTGCTGTGACAATTTTCATTTTGATTGCTCGATTATTTCTATACATTTCTTACAAAATTCAATTTTATTGAAAATCAACTGTGCTATACCCCACAAGTTTTTGGGCGGCAAAAATCTAAAATGGTCCGATTACGATGGTTGATACCTCTATCAATAGGTTTCGGGACCTGTTCTTGCTGTGACAATTTTCATTTTGATTGCTCGATTATTTCTATACATTTCTTACAAAATTCAATTTTATTGAAAATCAACTGTGCTATAGCCCACAAGTTTTTGGGCGGCAAAAATCTAAAATGGTCCGATTACGATGGTTGATACCTCTATCAATAGGTTTCGGGACCTGTTCTTGCTGTGACAATTTTCATTTTGATTGCTCGATTATTTCTAAACATTTCTTAGAAAATTCAATTTGATTGAAAATCAACTGGGCTATAGCCCACAAGTTTTTGGGCGCCAAAAATCTAAAATGGTCCGATTACGATGGTTGATACCTCTATCAATAGGTTTCGGGACCTGTTCTTGCTGTGACAATTTTCATTTTGATTGCTCGATTATTTCTAAACATTTCTTAGAAAATTCAATTTTATTGAAAATCAACTGTGCTATAGCCCACAAGTTTTTGGGCGGCAAAAATCTAAAATGGTCCGATTACGATGGTTGATACCTCTATCAATAGGTTTCGGGACCTGTTCTTGCTGTGACAATTTTCATTTTGATTGCTCGATTATTTCTAAACATTTCTTAGAAAATTCAATTTTATTGAAAATCAACTGGGCTATAGCCCACAAGTTTTTGGGCGGCAAAAATCTAAAATGGTCCGATTACGATGGTTGATACTTCTATCAATAGGTTTCGGGACCTGTTCTTGCTGTGACAATTTTCATTTTGATTGCTCGATTATTTCTAAACATTTCTTAGAAAATTCAATTTTATTGAAAATCAACTGTGCTATACCCCACAAGTTTTTGAGCGGCAAAAATCTAAAATGGTTCGATTACGATGGTTGATACCTCTATCAATAGGTTTCGGGATCTGTAATTGGTGTGACAATTTTCATTTTGATTGCTCGATTATTTCTAAACATTTCTTAGAAAATTCAATTTTATTGAAAATCAACTATGCTATAGCCCACAAGTTTTTGGGCGGCAAAAATCTAAAATGGTCCGATTACGATGGTTGATACCTCTATCAATAGGTTTCGGGACCTGTTCTTGCTGTGACAATTTTCATTTTGATTGCTCGATTATTTCTAAACATTTCTTACAAAATTCAATTTTATTGAAAATCAACTGTGCTATACCCCACAAGTTTTTGGGCGGCAAAAATCTAAAATGGTCCGAATACGATGGTTGATACCTCTATCAATAGGTTTCGGGACCTGTAATTGGTGTGACAATTTTCATTTTGATTGCTCGATTATTTCTAAAATGGTCCGAAGTTTTTGGGCGGCAAAAATCTAAAATGGTCCGATTACGATAGTTGATACCTCTATCAATAGGTTTCGGGACCTGTTCTTGCTGTGACAATTTTCATTTTGATTGCTCGATTATTTCTAAACATTTCTTACAAAATTCAATTTTATTGAAAATCAACTGTGCTTACCCCACAAGTTTTTGGGCGGTAAAAATCTAAAATGGTCCGAATACGATGGTTGATACCTCTATCAATAGGTTTCGGGACCTGTTCTTGCTGTGACAATTTTCATTTTGATTGCTCGATTATTTCTAAACATTTCTTAGAAAATTCAATTTTATTGAAAATCAACTGGGCTATAGCCCACAAGTTTTTGGGCGGCAAAAATCTAAAATGGTCCGATTACGATGGTTGATACCTCTATCAATAGGTTTCGGGACCTGTTCTTGCTGTGACAATTTTCATTTTGATTGCTCGATTATTTCTAAACATTTCTTAGAAAATTCAATTTTATTGAAAATCAACTGGGCTATAGCCCACAAGTTTTTGGGCGGCAAAAATCTAAAATGGTCCGATTACGATGGTTGATACCTCTATCAATAGGTTTCGGGACCTGTTCTTGCTGTGACAATTTTCATTTTGATTGCTCGATTATTTCTAAACATTTCTTAGAAAATTCAATTTTATTGAAAATCAACTGGGCTATAGCCCACAAGTTTTTGGGCGGCAAAAATCTAAAATGGTCCGATTACGATGGTTGATACCTCTATCAATAGGTTTCGGGACCTGTTCTTGCTGTGACAATTTTCATTTTGATTGCTCGATTATTTCTAAACATTTCTTAGAAAATTCAATTTTATTGAAAATCAACTGTGGTATACCCCACAAGTTTTTGGGCGGCAAAAATCTAAAATGGTCCGAATACGATGGTTGATACCTCTATCAATAGGTTTCGGGACCTGTTCTTGCTGTGACAATTTTCATTTTGATTGCTCGATTATTTCTAAACATTTCTTACAAAATTCAATTTTATTGAAAATCAACTGTGCTATACCCCACAAGTTTTTGGGCGGCAAAAATCTAAAATGGTCCGAATACGATGGTTGATACCTCTATCAATAGGTTTCGGTACCTGTAATTGGTGTGACAATTTTCATTTTGATTGCTCGATTATTTCTAAAATGGTCCGAAGTTTTTGGGCGGCAAAAATCTAAAATGGTCCGATTACGATGGTTGATACCTCTATCAATAGGTTTCGGGACCTGTAATTGCTGTGACAATTTTCATTTTGATTGCTCGATTATTTCTAAACATTTCTTACAAAATTCAATTTTATTGAAAATCAACTGGGCTATAGCCCACAAGTTTTTGGGCGGCAAAAATCTAAAATGGTCCGATTACGATGGTTGATACCTCTATCAATAGGTTTCGGGACCTGTTCTTGCTGTGACAATTTTCATTTTGATTGCTCGATTATTTCTAAACATTTCTTAGAAAATTCAATTTTATTGAAAATCAACTGGGCTATAGCCCACAAGTTTTTGGGCGGCAAAAATCTAAAATGGTCCGATTACGATGGTTGATACCTCTATCAATAGGTTTCGGGACCTGTTCTTGCTGTGACAATTTTCATTTTGATTGCTCGATTATTTCTAAACATTTCTTAGAAAATTCAATTTTATTGAAAATCAACTGGGCTATAGCCCACAAGTTTTTGGGCGGCAAAAATCTAAAATGGTCCGATTACGATGGTTGATACCTATATCAATAGGTTTCGGGACCTGTAATTGCTGTGACAATTTTCATTTTGATTGCTCGATTATTTCTAAACATTTCTTAGAAAATTCAATTTTATTGAAAATCAACTGGGCTATAGCCCATAAGTTTTTGGGCGGCAAAAATCTAAAATGGTCCGATTACGATGGTTGATACCTCTATCAATAGGTTTCGGGACCTGTTCTTGCTGTGACAATTTTCATTTTGATTGCTCGATTATTTCTAAACATTTCTTAGAAAATTCAATTTTATTGAAAATCAACTGGGCTATAGCCCACAAGTTTTTGGGCGGCAAAAATCTAAAATGGTCCGATTACGATGGTTGATACCTCTATCAATAGGTTTCGGGACCTGTTCTTGCTGTGACAATTTTCATTTTGATTGCTCGATTATTTCTAAACATTTCTTAGAAAATTCAATTTTATTGAAAATCAACTGGGCTATAGCCCACAAGTTTTTGGGCGGCAAAAATCTAAAATGGTCCGATTACGATGGTTGATACCTCTATCAATAGGTTTCGGGACCTGTAATTGCTGTGACAATTTTCATTTTGATTGCTCGATTATTTCTAAACATTTCTTACAAAATTCAATTTTATTGAAAATCAACTGGGCTATAGCCCACAAGTTTTTGGGCGGCAAAAATCTAAAATGGTCCGATTACGATGGTTGATACCTCTATCAATAGGTTTCGGGACCTGTAATTGCTGTGACAATTTTCATTTTGATTGCTCGATTATTTCTAAACATTTCTTAGAAAATTCAATTTTATTGAAAATCAACTGGGCTATAGCCCACAAGTTTTTGGGCGGCAAAAATCTAAAATGGTCCGATTACGATGGTTGGTACCTCTATCAATAGGTTTCGGGACCTGTTCTTGCTGTGACAATTTTCATTTTGATTGCTCGATTATTTCTAAACATTTCTTAGAAAATTCAATTTTATTGAAAATCAACTGGGCTATAGCCCACAAGTTTTTGGGCGGCAAAAATCTAAAATGGTCCGATTACGATGGTTGATACCTCTATCAATAGGTTTCGGGACCTGTTCTTGCTGTGACAATTTTCATTTTGATTGCTCGATTATTTCTAAACATTTCTTAGAAAATTCAATTTTATTGAAAATCAACTGGGCTATAGCCCACAAGTTTTTGGGCGGCAAAAATCTAAAATGGTCCGATTACGATGGTTGATACCTCTATCAATAGGTTTCGGGACCTGTTCTTGCTGTGACAATTTTCATTTTGATTGCTCGATTATTTCTAAACATTTCTTACAAAATTCAATTTTATTGAAAATCAACTGGGCTATAGCCCACAAGTTTTTGGGCGGCAAAAATCTAAAATGGTCCGATTACGATGGTTGATACCTCTATCAATAGGTTTCGGGACCTGTTCTTGCTGTGACAATTTTCATTTTGATTGCTCGATTATTTCTAAACATTTCTTACAAAATTCAATTTTATTGAAAATCAACTGTGCTTACCCCACAAGTTTTTGGGCGGTAAAAATCTAAAATGGTCCGAATACGATGGTTGATACCTCTATCAATAGGTTTCGGGACCTGTTCTTGCTGTGACAATTTTCATTTTGATTGCTCGATTATTTCTAAACATTTCTTAGAAAATTCAATTTTATTGAAAATCAACTGGGCTATAGCCCACAAGTTTTTGGGCGGCAAAAATCTAAAATGGTCCGATTACGATGGTTGATACCTCTATCAATAGGTTTCGGGACCTGTTCTTGCTGTGACAATTTTCATTTTGATTGCTCGATTATTTCTAAACATTTCTTAGAAAATTCAATTTTATTGAAAATCAACTGGGCTATAGCCCACAAGTTTTTGGGCGGCAAAAATCTAAAATGGTCCGATTACGATGGTTGATACCTCTATCAATAGGTTTCGGGACCTGTTCTTGCTGTGACAATTTTCATTTTGATTGCTCGATTATTTCTAAACATTTCTTAGAAAATTCAATTTTATTGAAAATCAACTGGGCTATAGCCCACAAGTTTTTGGGCGGCAAAAATCTAAAATGGTCCGATTACGATGGTTGATACCTCTATCAATAGGTTTCGGGACCTGTTCTTGCTGTGACAATTTTCATTTTGATTGCTCGATTATTTCTAAACATTTCTTAGAAAATTCAATTTTATTGAAAATCAACTGTGGTATACCCCACAAGTTTTTGGGCGGCAAAAATCTAAAATGGTCCGAATACGATGGTTGATACCTCTATCAATAGGTTTCGGGACCTGTTCTTGCTGTGACAATTTTCATTTTGATTGCTCGATTATTTCTAAACATTTCTTACAAAATTCAATTTTATTGAAAATCAACTGTGCTATACCCCACAAGTTTTTGGGCGGCAAAAATCTAAAATGGTCCGAATACGATGGTTGATACCTCTATCAATAGGTTTCGGTACCTGTAATTGGTGTGACAATTTTCATTTTGATTGCTCGATTATTTCTAAAATGGTCCGAAGTTTTTGGGCGGCAAAAATCTAAAATGGTCCGATTACGATGGTTGATACCTCTATCAATAGGTTTCGGGACCTGTAATTGCTGTGACAATTTTCATTTTGATTGCTCGATTATTTCTAAACATTTCTTACAAAATTCAATTTTATTGAAAATCAACTGGGCTATAGCCCACAAGTTTTTGGGCGGCAAAAATCTAAAATGGTCCGATTACGATGGTTGATACCTCTATCAATAGGTTTCGGGACCTGTTCTTGCTGTGACAATTTTCATTTTGATTGCTCGATTATTTCTAAACATTTCTTAGAAAATTCAATTTTATTGAAAATCAACTGGGCTATAGCCCACAAGTTTTTGGGCGGCAAAAATCTAAAATGGTCCGATTACGATGGTTGATACCTCTATCAATAGGTTTCGGGACCTGTTCTTGCTGTGACAATTTTCATTTTGATTGCTCGATTATTTCTAAACATTTCTTAGAAAATTCAATTTTATTGAAAATCAACTGGGCTATAGCCCACAAGTTTTTGGGCGGCAAAAATCTAAAATGGTCCGATTACGATGGTTGATACCTATATCAATAGGTTTCGGGACCTGTAATTGCTGTGACAATTTTCATTTTGATTGCTCGATTATTTCTAAACATTTCTTAGAAAATTCAATTTTATTGAAAATCAACTGGGCTATAGCCCATAAGTTTTTGGGCGGCAAAAATCTAAAATGGTCCGATTACGATGGTTGATACCTCTATCAATAGGTTTCGGGACCTGTTCTTGCTGTGACAATTTTCATTTTGATTGCTCGATTATTTCTAAACATTTCTTAGAAAATTCAATTTTATTGAAAATCAACTGGGCTATAGCCCACAAGTTTTTGGGCGGCAAAAATCTAAAATGGTCCGATTACGATGGTTGATACCTCTATCAATAGGTTTCGGGACCTGTTCTTGCTGTGACAATTTTCATTTTGATTGCTCGATTATTTCTAAACATTTCTTAGAAAATTCAATTTTATTGAAAATCAACTGGGCTATAGCCCACAAGTTTTTGGGCGGCAAAAATCTAAAATGGTCCGATTACGATGGTTGATACCTCTATCAATAGGTTTCGGGACCTGTAATTGCTGTGACAATTTTCATTTTGATTGCTCGATTATTTCTAAACATTTCTTACAAAATTCAATTTTATTGAAAATCAACTGGGCTATAGCCCACAAGTTTTTGGGCGGCAAAAATCTAAAATGGTCCGATTACGATGGTTGATACCTCTATCAATAGGTTTCGGGACCTGTAATTGCTGTGACAATTTTCATTTTGATTGCTCGATTATTTCTAAACATTTCTTACAAAATTCAATTTTATTGAAAATCAACTGGGCTATAGCCCACAAGTTTTTGGGCGGCAAAAATCTAAAATGGTCCGATTACGATGGTTGGTACCTCTATCAATAGGTTTCGGGACCTGTTCTTGCTGTGACAATTTTCATTTTGATTGCTCGATTATTTCTAAACATTTCTTAGAAAATTCAATTTTATTGAAAATCAACTGGGCTATAGCCCACAAGTTTTTGGGCGGCAAAAATCTAAAATGGTCCGATTACGATGGTTGATACCTCTATCAATAGGTTTCGGGACCTGTTCTTGCTGTGACAATTTTCATTTTGATTGCTCGATTATTTCTAAACATTTCTTAGAAAATTCAATTTTATTGAAAATCAACTGGGCTATAGCCCACAAGTTTTTGGGCGGCAAAAATCTAAAATGGTCCGATTACGATGGTTGATACCTCTATCAATAGGTTTCGGGACCTGTTCTTGCTGTGACAATTTTCATTTTGATTGCTCGATTATTTCTAAACATTTCTTAGAAAATTCAATTTTATTGAAAATCAACTGGGCTATAGCCCACAAGTTTTTGGGCGGCAAAAATCTAAAATGGTCCGATTACGATGGTTGATACCTCTATCAATAGGTTTCGGGACCTGTAATTGCTGTGACAATTTTCATTTTGATTGCTCGATTATTTCTAAACATTTCTTACAAAATTCAATTTTATTGAAAATCAACTGGGCTATAGCCCACAAGTTTTTGGGCGGCAAAAATCTAAAATGGTCCGATTACGATGGTTGATACCTCTATCAATAGGTTTCGGGACCTGTTCTTGCTGTGACAATTTTCATTTTGATTGCTCGATTATTTCTAAACATTTCTTAGAAAATTCAATTTTATTGAAAATCAACTGGGCTATAGCCCACAAGTTTTTGGGCGGCAAAAATCTAAAATGGTCCGATTACGATGGTTGATACCTCTATCAATAGGTTTCGGGACCTGTTCTTGCTGTGACAATTTTCATTTTGATTGCTCGATTATTTCTAAACATTTCTTAGAAAATTCAATTTTATTGAAAATCAACTGTGGTATACCCCACAAGTTTTTGGGCGGCAAAAATCTAAAATGGTCCGAATACGATGGTTGATACCTCTATCAATAGGTTTCGGGACCTGTTCTTGCTGTGACAATTTTCATTTTGATTGCTCGATTATTTCTAAACATTTCTTACAAAATTCAATTTTATTGAAAATCAACTGTGCTATACCCCACAAGTTTTTGGGCGGCAAAAATCTAAAATGGTCCGAATACGATGGTTGATACCTCTATCAATAGGTTTCGGTACCTGTAATTGGTGTGACAATTTTCATTTTGATTGCTCGATTATTTCTAAAATGGTCCGAAGTTTTTGGGCGGCAAAAATCTAAAATGGTCCGATTACGATGGTTGATACCTCTATCAATAGGTTTCGGGACCTGTAATTGCTGTGACAATTTTCATTTTGATTGCTCGATTATTTCTAAACATTTCTTACAAAATTCAATTTTATTGAAAATCAACTGGGCTATAGCCCACAAGTTTTTGGGCGGCAAAAATCTAAAATGGTCCGATTACGATGGTTGATACCTCTATCAATAGGTTTCGGGACCTGTTCTTGCTGTGACAATTTTCATTTTGATTGCTCGATTATTTCTAAACATTTCTTAGAAAATTCAATTTTATTGAAAATCAACTGGGCTATAGCCCACAAGTTTTTGGGCGGCAAAAATCTAAAATGGTCCGATTACGATGGTTGATACCTCTATCAATAGGTTTCGGGACCTGTTCTTGCTGTGACAATTTTCATTTTGATTGCTCGATTATTTCTAAACATTTCTTAGAAAATTCAATTTTATTGAAAATCAACTGGGCTATAGCCCACAAGTTTTTGGGCGGCAAAAATCTAAAATGGTCCGATTACGATGGTTGATACCTATATCAATAGGTTTCGGGACCTGTAATTGCTGTGACAATTTTCATTTTGATTGCTCGATTATTTCTAAACATTTCTTAGAAAATTCAATTTTATTGAAAATCAACTGGGCTATAGCCCATAAGTTTTTGGGCGGCAAAAATCTAAAATGGTCCGATTACGATGGTTGATACCTCTATCAATAGGTTTCGGGACCTGTTCTTGCTGTGACAATTTTCATTTTGATTGCTCGATTATTTCTAAACATTTCTTAGAAAATTCAATTTTATTGAAAATCAACTGGGCTATAGCCCACAAGTTTTTGGGCGGCAAAAATCTAAAATGGTCCGATTACGATGGTTGATACCTCTATCAATAGGTTTCGGGACCTGTTCTTGCTGTGACAATTTTCATTTTGATTGCTCGATTATTTCTAAACATTTCTTAGAAAATTCAATTTTATTGAAAATCAACTGGGCTATAGCCCACAAGTTTTTGGGCGGCAAAAATCTAAAATGGTCCGATTACGATGGTTGATACCTCTATCAATAGGTTTCGGGACCTGTAATTGCTGTGACAATTTTCATTTTGATTGCTCGATTATTTCTAAACATTTCTTACAAAATTCAATTTTATTGAAAATCAACTGGGCTATAGCCCACAAGTTTTTGGGCGGCAAAAATCTAAAATGGTCCGATTACGATGGTTGATACCTCTATCAATAGGTTTCGGGACCTGTAATTGCTGTGACAATTTTCATTTTGATTGCTCGATTATTTCTAAACATTTCTTACAAAATTCAATTTTATTGAAAATCAACTGGGCTATAGCCCACAAGTTTTTGGGCGGCAAAAATCTAAAATGGTCCGATTACGATGGTTGGTACCTCTATCAATAGGTTTCGGGACCTGTTCTTGCTGTGACAATTTTCATTTTGATTGCTCGATTATTTCTAAACATTTCTTAGAAAATTCAATTTTATTGAAAATCAACTGGGCTATAGCCCACAAGTTTTTGGGCGGCAAAAATCTAAAATGGTCCGATTACGATGGTTGATACCTCTATCAATAGGTTTCGGGACCTGTTCTTGCTGTGACAATTTTCATTTTGATTGCTCGATTATTTCTAAACATTTCTTAGAAAATTCAATTTTATTGAAAATCAACTGGGCTATAGCCCACAAGTTTTTGGGCGGCAAAAATCTAAAATGGTCCGATTACGATGGTTGATACCTCTATCAATAGGTTTCGGGACCTGTAATTGCTGTGACAATTTTCATTTTGATTGCTCGATTATTTCTAAACATTTCTTACAAAATTCAATTTTATTGAAAATCAACTGGGCTATAGCCCACAAGTTTTTGGGCGGCAAAAATCTAAAATGGTCCGATTACGATGGTTGATACCTCTATCAATAGGTTTCGGGACCTGTTCTTGCTGTGACAATTTTCATTTTGATTGCTCGATTATTTCTAAACATTTCTTACAAAATTCAATTTTATTGAAAATCAACTGTGCTATACCCCACAAGTTTTTGGGCGGCAAAAATCTAAAATGGTCCGAATACGATGGTTGATACCTCTATCAATAGGTTTCGGGACCTGTTCTTGCTGTGACAATTTTCATTTTGATTGCTCGATTATTTCTAAACATTTCTTACAAAATTCAATTTTATTGAAAATCAACTGTGCTATACCCCACAAGTTTTTGGGCGGCAAAAATCTAAAATGGTCCGATTACGATGGTTGATACCTCTATCAATAGGTTTCGGGACCTGTTCTTGCTGTGACAATTTTCATTTTGATTGCTCGATTATTTCTAAACATTTCTTAGAAAATTCAATTTTATTGAAAATCAACTGGGCTATAGCCCACAAGTTTTTGGGCGGCAAAAATCTAAAATGGTCCGATTACGATGGTTGATACCTCTATCAATAGGTTTCGGGACCTGTAATTGCTGTGACAATTTTCATTTTGATTGCTCGATTATTTCTAAACATTTCTTACAAAATTCAATTTTATTGAAAATCAACTGGGCTATAGCCCACAAGTTTTTGGGCGGCAAAAATCTAAAATGGTCCGATTACGATGGTTGATACCTCTATCAATAGGTTTCGGGACCTGTAATTGCTGTGACAATTTTCATTTTGATTGCTCGATTATTTCTAAACATTTCTTAGAAAATTCAATTTTATTGAAAATCAACTGGGCTATAGCCCACAAGTTTTTGGGCGGCAAAAATCTAAAATGGTCCGATTACGATGGTTGATACCTCTATCAATAGGTTTCGGGACCTGTTCTTGCTGTGACAATTTTCATTTTGATTGCTCGATTATTTCTAAACATTTCTTAGAAAATTCAATTTTATTGAAAATCAACTGGGCTATAGCCCACAAGTTTTTGGGCGGCAAAAATCTAAAATGGTCCGATTACGATGGTTGATACCTCTATCAATAGGTTTCGGGACCTGTAATTGCTGTGACAATTTTCATTTTGATTGCTCGATTATTTCTAAACATTTCTTACAAAATTCAATTTTATTGAAAATCAACTGGGCTATAGCCCACAAGTTTTTGGGCGGCAAAAATCTAAAATGGTCCGATTACGATGGTTGATACCTCTATCAATAGGTTTCGGGACCTGTTCTTGCTGTGACAATTTTCATTTTGATTGCTCGATTATTTCTAAACATTTCTTAGAAAATTCAATTTTATTGAAAATCAACTGGGCTATAGCCCACAAGTTTTTGGGCGGCAAAAATCTAAAATGGTCCGATTACGATGGTTGATACCTCTATCAATAGGTTTCGGGACCTGTTCTTGCTGTGACAATTTTCATTTTGATTGCTCGATTATTTCTAAACATTTCTTAGAAAATTCAATTTTATTGAAAATCAACTGGGCTATAGCCCACAAGTTTTTGGGCGGCAAAAATCTAAAATGGTCCGATTACGATGGTTGATACCTCTATCAATAGGTTTCGGGACCTGTTCTTGCTGTGACAATTTTCATTTTGATTGCTCGATTATTTCTAAACATTTCTTAGAAAATTCAATTTTATTGAAAATCAACTGGGCTATAGCCCACAAGTTTTTGGGCGGCAAAAATCTAAAATGGTCCGATTACGATGGTTGATACCTCTATCAATAGGTTTCGGGACCTGTTCTTGCTGTGACAATTTTCATTTTGATTGCTCGATTATTTCTAAACATTTCTTACAAAATTCAATTTTATTGAAAATCAACTGGGCTATAGCCCACAAGTTTTTGGGCGGCAAAAATCTAAAATGGTCCGATTACGATGGTTGATACCTCTATCAATAGGTTTCGGGACCTGTTCTTGCTGTGACAATTTTCATTTTGATTGCTCGATTATTTCTATACATTTCTTACAAAATTCAATTTTATTGAAAATCAACTGTGCTATACCCCACAAGTTTTTGGGCGGCAAAAATCTAAAATGGTCCGATTACGATGGTTGATACCTCTATCAATAGGTTTCGGGACCTGTTCTTGCTGTGACAATTTTCATTTTGATTGCTCGATTATTTCTAAACATTTCTTAGAAAATTCAATTTTATTGAAAATCAACTGGGCTATAGCCCACAAGTTTTTGGGCGGCAAAAATCTAAAATGGTCCGATTACGATGGTTGATACCTCTATCAATAGGTTTCGGGACCTGTAATTGCTGTGACAATTTTCATTTTGATTGCTCGATTATTTCTAAACATTTCTTACAAAATTCAATTTTATTGAAAATCAACTGGGCTATAGCCCACAAGTTTTTGGGCGGCAAAAATCTAAAATGGTCCGATTACGATGGTTGATACCTCTATCAATAGGTTTCGGGACCTGTTCTTGCTGTGACAATTTTCATTTTGATTGCTCGATTATTTCTAAACATTTCTTAGAAAATTCAATTTTATTGAAAATCAACTGGGCTATAGCCCACAAGTTTTTGGGCGGCAAAAATCTAAAATGGTCCGATTACGATGGTTGATACCTCTATCAATAGGTTTCGGGACCTGTTCTTGCTGTGACAATTTTCATTTTGATTGCTCGATTATTTCTAAACATTTCTTAGAAAATTCAATTTTATTGAAAATCAACTGGGCTATAGCCCACAAGTTTTTGGGCGGCAAAAATCTAAAATGGTCCGATTACGATGGTTGATACCTCTATCAATAGGTTTCGGGACCTGTAATTGCTGTGACAATTTTCATTTTGATTGCTCGATTATTTCTAAACATTTCTTACAAAATTCAATTTTATTGAAAATCAACTGGGCTATAGCCCACAAGTTTTTGGGCGGCAAAAATCTAAAATGGTCCGATTACGATGGTTGATACCTCTATCAATAGGTTTCGGGACCTGTTCTTGCTGTGACAATTTTCATTTTGATTGCTCGATTATTTCTAAACATTTCTTAGAAAATTCAATTTTATTGAAAATCAACTGGGCTATAGCCCACAAGTTTTTGGGCGGCAAAAATCTAAAATGGTCCGATTACGATGGTTGATACCTCTATCAATAGGTTTCGGGACCTGTTCTTGCTGTGACAATTTTCATTTTGATTGCTCGATTATTTCTAAACATTTCTTAGAAAATTCAATTTTATTGAAAATCAACTGGGCTATAGCCCACAAGTTTTTGGGCGGCAAAAATCTAAAATGGTCCGATTACGATGGTTGATACCTCTATCAATAGGTTTCGGGACCTGTTCTTGCTGTGACAATTTTCATTTTGATTGCTCGATTATTTCTAAACATTTCTTAGAAAATTCAATTTTATTGAAAATCAACTGGGCTATAGCCCACAAGTTTTTGGGCGGCAAAAATCTAAAATGGTCCGATTACGATGGTTGATACCTCTATCAATAGGTTTCGGGACCTGTTCTTGCTGTGACAATTTTCATTTTGATTGCTCGATTATTTCTAAACATTTCTTAGAAAATTCAATTTTATTGAAAATCAACTGGGCTATAGCCCACAAGTTTTTGGGCGGCAAAAATCTAAAATGGTCCGATTACGATGGTTGATACCTCTATCAATAGGTTTCGGGACCTGTTCTTGCTGTGACAATTTTCATTTTGATTGCTCGATTATTTCTAAACATTTCTTAGAAAATTCAATTTTATTGAAAATCAACTGGGCTATAGCCCACAAGTTTTTGGGCGGCAAAAATCTAAAATGGTCCGATTACGATGGTTGATACCTCTATCAATAGGTTTCGGGACCTGTTCTTGCTGTGACAATTTTCATTTTGATTGCTCGATTATTTCTAAACATTTCTTAGAAAATTCAATTTTATTGAAAATCAACTGGGCTATAGCCCACAAGTTTTTGGGCGGCAAAAATCTAAAATGGTCCGATTACGATGGTTGATACCTCTATCAATAGGTTTCGGGACCTGTAATTGCTGTGACAATTTTCATTTTGATTGCTCGATTATTTCTAAACATTTCTTACAAAATTCAATTTTATTGAAAATCAACTGGGCTATAGCCCACAAGTTTTTGGGCGGCAAAAATCTAAAATGGTCCGATTACGATGGTTGATACCTCTATCAATAGGTTTCGGGACCTGTTCTTGCTGTGACAATTTTCATTTTGATTGCTCGATTATTTCTAAACATTTCTTAGAAAATTCAATTTTATTGAAAATCAACTGGGCTATAGCCCACAAGTTTTTGGGCGGCAAAAATCTAAAATGGTCCGATTACGATGGTTGATACCTCTATCAATAGGTTTCGGGACCTGTTCTTGCTGTGACAATTTTCATTTTGATTGCTCGATTATTTCTAAACATTTCTTAGAAAATTCAATTTTATTGAAAATCAACTGGGCTATAGCCCACAAGTTTTTGGGCGGCAAAAATCTAAAATGGTCCGATTACGATGGTTGATACCTCTATCAATAGGTTTCGGGACCTGTAATTGCTGTGACAATTTTCATTTTGATTGCTCGATTATTTCTAAACATTTCTTACAAAATTCAATTTTATTGAAAATCAACTGGGCTATAGCCCACAAGTTTTTGGGCGGCAAAAATCTAAAATGGTCCGATTACGATGGTTGATACCTCTATCAATAGGTTTCGGGACCTGTTCTTGCTGTGACAATTTTCATTTTGATTGCTCGATTATTTCTAAACATTTCTTAGAAAATTCAATTTTATTGAAAATCAACTGGGCTATAGCCCACAAGTTTTTGGGCGGCAAAAATCTAAAATGGTCCGATTACGATGGTTGATACCTCTATCAATAGGTTTCGGGACCTGTTCTTGCTGTGACAATTTTCATTTTGATTGCTCGATTATTTCTAAACATTTCTTAGAAAATTCAATTTTATTGAAAATCAACTGGGCTATAGCCCACAAGTTTTTGGGCGGCAAAAATCTAAAATGGTCCGATTACGATGGTTGATACCTCTATCAATAGGTTTCGGGACCTGTAATTGCTGTGACAATTTTCATTTTGATTGCTCGATTATTTCTAAACATTTCTTACAAAATTCAATTTTATTGAAAATCAACTGGGCTATAGCCCACAAGTTTTTGGGCGGCAAAAATCTAAAATGGTCCGATTACGATGGTTGATACCTCTATCAATAGGTTTCGGTACCTGTAATTGGTGTGACAATTTTCATTTTGATTGCTCGATTATTTCTAAACATTTCTTAGAAAATTCAATTTTATTGAAAATCAACTGGGCTATAGCCCACAAGTTTTTGGGCGGCAAAAATCTAAAATGGTCCGATTACGATGGTTGATACCTCTATCAATAGGTTTCGGGACCTGTTCTTGCTGTGACAATTTTCATTTTGATTGCTCGATTATTTCTAAACATTTCTTAGAAAATTCAATTTTATTGAAAATCAACTGGGCTATAGCCCACAAGTTTTTGGGCGGCAAAAATCTAAAATGGTCCGATTACGATGGTTGATACCTCTATCAATAGGTTTCGGGACCTGTAATTGCTGTGACAATTTTCATTTTGATTGCTCGATTATTTCTAAACATTTCTTACAAAATTCAATTTTATTGAAAATCAACTGGGCTATAGCCCACAAGTTTTTGGGCGGCAAAAATCTAAAATGGTCCGATTACGATGGTTGATACCTCTATCAATAGGTTTCGGGACCTGTTCTTGCTGTGACAATTTTCATTTTGATTGCTCGATTATTTCTAAACATTTCTTAGAAAATTCAATTTTATTGAAAATCAACTGGGCTATAGCCCACAAGTTTTTGGGCGGCAAAAATCTAAAATGGTCCGATTACGATGGTTGATACCTCTATCAATAGGTTTCGGGACCTGTTCTTGCTGTGACAATTTTCATTTTGATTGCTCGATTATTTCTAAACATTTCTTAGAAAATTCAATTTTATTGAAAATCAACTGGGCTATAGCCCACAAGTTTTTGGGCGGCAAAAATCTAAAATGGTCCGATTACGATGGTTGATACCTCTATCAATAGGTTTCGGGACCTGTTCTTGCTGTGACAATTTTCATTTTGATTGCTCGATTATTTCTAAACATTTCTTAGAAAATTCAATTTTATTGAAAATCAACTGGGCTATAGCCCACAAGTTTTTGGGCGGCAAAAATCTAAAATGGTCCGATTACGATGGTTGATACCTCTATCAATAGGTTTCGGGACCTGTAATTGCTGTGACAATTTTCATTTTGATTGCTCGATTATTTCTAAACATTTCTTACAAAATTCAATTTTATTGAAAATCAACTGGGCTATAGCCCACAAGTTTTTGGGCGGCAAAAATCTAAAATGGTCCGATTACGATGGTTGATACCTCTATCAATAGGTTTCGGGACCTGTTCTTGCTGTGACAATTTTCATTTTGATTGCTCGATTATTTCTATACATTTCTTACAAAATTCAATTTTATTGAAAATCAACTGTGCTATACCCCACAAGTTTTTGGGCGGCAAAAATCTAAAATGGTCCGATTACGATGGTTGATACCTCTATCAATAGGTTTCGGGACCTGTTCTTGCTGTGACAATTTTCATTTTGATTGCTCGATTATTTCTAAACATTTCTTAGAAAATTCAATTTTATTGAAAATCAACTGGGCTATAGCCCACAAGTTTTTGGGCGGCAAAAATCTAAAATGGTCCGATTACGATGGTTGATACCTCTATCAATAGGTTTCGGGACCTGTAATTGCTGTGACAATTTTCATTTTGATTGCTCGATTATTTCTAAACATTTCTTACAAAATTCAATTTTATTGAAAATCAACTGGGCTATAGCCCACAAGTTTTTGGGCGGCAAAAATCTAAAATGGTCCGATTACGATGGTTGATACCTCTATCAATAGGTTTCGGGACCTGTTCTTGCTGTGACAATTTTCATTTTGATTGCTCGATTATTTCTAAACATTTCTTAGAAAATTCAATTTTATTGAAAATCAACTGGGCTATAGCCCACAAGTTTTTGGGCGGCAAAAATCTAAAATGGTCCGATTACGATGGTTGATACCTCTATCAATAGGTTTCGGGACCTGTTCTTGCTGTGACAATTTTCATTTTGATTGCTCGATTATTTCTAAACATTTCTTAGAAAATTCAATTTTATTGAAAATCAACTGGGCTATAGCCCACAAGTTTTTGGGCGGCAAAAATCTAAAATGGTCCGATTACGATGGTTGATACCTCTATCAATAGGTTTCGGGACCTGTTCTTGCTGTGACAATTTTCATTTTGATTGCTCGATTATTTCTAAACATTTCTTAGAAAATTCAATTTTATTGAAAATCAACTGGGCTATAGCCCACAAGTTTTTGGGCGGCAAAAATCTAAAATGGTCCGATTACGATGGTTGATACCTCTATCAATAGGTTTCGGGACCTGTTCTTGCTGTGACAATTTTCATTTTGATTGCTCGATTATTTCTAAACATTTCTTAGAAAATTCAATTTTATTGAAAATCAACTGGGCTATAGCCCACAAGTTTTTGGGCGGCAAAAATCTAAAATGGTCCGATTACGATGGTTGATACCTCTATCAATAGGTTTCGGGACCTGTTCTTGCTGTGACAATTTTCATTTTGATTGCTCGATTATTTCTAAACATTTCTTACAAAATTCAATTTTATTGAAAATCAACTGTGCTATACCCCACAAGTTTTTGGGCGGCAAAAATCTAAAATGGTCCGAATACGATGGTTGATACCTCTATCAATAGGTTTCGGTACCTGTAATTGGTGTGACAATTTTCATTTTGATTGCTCGATTATTTCTAAAATGGTCCGAAGTTTTTGGGCGGCAAAAATCTAAAATGGTCCGATTACGATGGTTGATACCTCTATCAATAGGTTTCGGGACCTGTTCTTGCTGTGACAATTTTCATTTTGATTGCTCGATTATTTCTAAACATTTCTTAGAAAATTCAATTTTATTGAAAATCAACTGTGGTATACCCCACAAGTTTTTGGGCGGCAAAAATCTAAAATGGTCCGAATACGATGGTTGATACCTCTATCAATAGGTTTCGGGACCTGTTCTTGCTGTGACAATTTTCATTTTGATTGCTCGATTATTTCTAAACATTTCTTAGAAAATTCAATTTGATTGAAAATCAACTGGGCTATAGCCCACAAGTTTTTGGGCGCCAAAAATCTAAAATGGTCCGATTACGATGGTTGATACCTCTATCAATAGGTTTCGGGACCTGTTCTTGCTGTGACAATTTTCATTTTGATTGCTCGATTATTTCTATACATTTCTTACAAAATTCAATTTTATTGAAAATCAACTGTGCTATACCCCACAAGTTTTTGGGCGGCAAAAATCTAAAATGGTCCGATTACGATGGTTGATACCTCTATCAATAGGTTTCGGGACCTGTTCTTGCTGTGACAATTTTCATTTTGATTGCTCGATTATTTCTATACATTTCTTACAAAATTCAATTTTATTGAAAATCAACTGTGCTATAGCCCACAAGTTTTTGGGCGGCAAAAATCTAAAATGGTCCGATTACGATGGTTGATACCTCTATCAATAGGTTTCGGGACCTGTTCTTGCTGTGACAATTTTCATTTTGATTGCTCGATTATTTCTAAACATTTCTTAGAAAATTCAATTTGATTGAAAATCAACTGGGCTATAGCCCACAAGTTTTTGGGCGCCAAAATTCTAAAATGGTCCGATTACGATGGTTGATACCTCTATCAATAGGTTTCGGGACCTGTTCTTGCTGTGACAATTTTCATTTTGATTGCTCGATTATTTCTAAACATTTCTTACAAAATTCAATTTTATTGAAAATCAACTGTGCTATACCCCACAAGTTTTTGGGCGGCAAAAATCTAAAATGGTCCGATTACGATGGTTGATACCTCTATCAATAGGTTTCGGGACCTGTAATTGCTGTGACAATTTTCATTTTGATTGCTCGATTATTTCTAAACATTTCTTACAAAATTCAATTTTATTGAAAATCAACTGGGCTATAGCCCACAAGTTTTTGGGCGGCAAAAATCTAAAATGGTCCGATTACGATGGTTGATACCTCTATCAATAGGTTTCGGGACCTGTTCTTGCTGTGACAATTTTCATTTTGATTGCTCGATTATTTCTAAACATTTCTTAGAAAATTCAATTTTATTGAAAATCAACTGGGCTATAGCCCACAAGTTTTTGGGCGGCAAAAATCTAAAATGGTCCGATTACGATGGTTGATACCTCTATCAATAGGTTTCGGGACCTGTTCTTGCTGTGACAATTTTCATTTTGATTGCTCGATTATTTCTAAACATTTCTTAGAAAATTCAATTTTATTGAAAATCAACTGGGCTATAGCCCACAAGTTTTTGGGCGGCAAAAATCTAAAATGGTCCGATTACGATGGTTGATACCTCTATCAATAGGTTTCGGGACCTGTTCTTGCTGTGACAATTTTCATTTTGATTGCTCGATTATTTCTAAACATTTCTTAGAAAATTCAATTTTATTGAAAATCAACTGGGCTATAGCCCACAAGTTTTTGGGCGGCAAAAATCTAAAATGGTCCGATTACGATGGTTGATACCTCTATCAATAGGTTTCGGGACCTGTTCTTGCTGTGACAATTTTCATTTTGATTGCTCGATTATTTCTATACATTTCTTACAAAATTCAATTTTATTGAAAATCAACTGTGCTATACCCCACAAGTTTTTGGGCGGCAAAAATCTAAAATGGTCCGATTACGATGGTTGATACCTCTATCAATAGGTTTCGGGACCTGTTCTTGCTGTGACAATTTTCATTTTGATTGCTCGATTATTTCTATACATTTCTTACAAAATTCAATTTTATTGAAAATCAACTGTGCTATAGCCCACAAGTTTTTGGGCGGCAAAAATCTAAAATGGTCCGATTACGATGGTTGATACCTCTATCAATAGGTTTCGGGACCTGTTCTTGCTGTGACAATTTTCATTTTGATTGCTCGATTATTTCTAAACATTTCTTAGAAAATTCAATTTGATTGAAAATCAACTGGGCTATAGCCCACAAGTTTTTGGGCGGCAAAAATCTAAAATGGTCCGATTACGATGGTTGATACCTCTATCAATAGGTTTCGGGACCTGTTCTTGCTGTGACAATTTTCATTTTGATTGCTCGATTATTTCTAAACATTTCTTAGAAAATTCAATTTTATTGAAAATCAACTGGGCTATAGCCCACAAGTTTTTGGGCGGCAAAAATCTAAAATGGTCCGATTACGATGGTTGATACCTCTATCAATAGGTTTCGGGACCTGTTCTTGCTGTGACAATTTTCATTTTGATTGCTCGATTATTTCTAAACATTTCTTAGAAAATTCAATTTTATTGAAAATCAACTGGGCTATAGCCCACAAGTTTTTGGGCGGCAAAAATCTAAAATGGTCCGATTACGATGGTTGATACCTCTATCAATAGGTTTCGGGACCTGTTCTTGCTGTGACAATTTTCATTTTGATTGCTCGATTATTTCTAAACATTTCTTAGAAAATTCAATTTTATTGAAAATCAACTGGGCTATAGCCCACAAGTTTTTGGGCGGCAAAAATCTAAAATGGTCCGATTACGATGGTTGATACCTCTATCAATAGGTTTCGGGACCTGTAATTGCTGTGACAATTTTCATTTTGATTGCTCGATTATTTCTAAACATTTCTTACAAAATTCAATTTTATTGAAAATCAACTGGGCTATAGCCCACAAGTTTTTGGGCGGCAAAAATCTAAAATGGTCCGATTACGATGGTTGATACCTCTATCAATAGGTTTCGGGACCTGTTCTTGCTGTGACAATTTTCATTTTGATTGCTCGATTATTTCTAAACATTTCTTAGAAAATTCAATTTTATTGAAAATCAACTGGGCTATAGCCCACAAGTTTTTGGGCGGCAAAAATCTAAAATGGTCCGATTACGATGGTTGATACCTCTATCAATAGGTTTCGGGACCTGTTCTTGCTGTGACAATTTTCATTTTGATTGCTCGATTATTTCTAAACATTTCTTAGAAAATTCAATTTTATTGAAAATCAACTGGGCTATAGCCCACAAGTTTTTGGGCGGCAAAAATCTAAAATGGTCCGATTACGATGGTTGATACCTCTATCAATAGGTTTCGGGACCTGTTCTTGCTGTGACAATTTTCATTTTGATTGCTCGATTATTTCTAAACATTTCTTAGAAAATTCAATTTTATTGAAAATCAACTGGGCTATAGCCCACAAGTTTTTGGGCGGCAAAAATCTAAAATGGTCCGATTACGATGGTTGATACCTCTATCAATAGGTTTCGGGACCTGTTCTTGCTGTGACAATTTTCATTTTGATTGCTCGATTATTTCTAAACATTTCTTAGAAAATTCAATTTTATTGAAAATCAACTGTGGTATACCCCACAAGTTTTTGGGCGGCAAAAATCTAAAATGGTCCGAATACGATGGTTGATACCTCTATCAATAGGTTTCGGGACCTGTTCTTGCTGTGACAATTTTCATTTTGATTGCTCGATTATTTCTAAACATTTCTTACAAAATTCAATTTTATTGAAAATCAACTGTGCTATACCCCACAAGTTTTTGGGCGGCAAAAATCTAAAATGGTCCGAATACGATGGTTGATACCTCTATCAATAGGTTTCGGTACCTGTAATTGGTGTGACAATTTTCATTTTGATTGCTCGATTATTTCTAAAATGGTCCGAAGTTTTTGGGCGGCAAAAATCTAAAATGGTCCGATTACGATGGTTGATACCTCTATCAATAGGTTTCGGGACCTGTTCTTGCTGTGACAATTTTCATTTTGATTGCTCGATTATTTCTAAACATTTCTTACAAAATTCAATTTTATTGAAAATCAACTGTGCTTACCCCACAAGTTTTTGGGCGGCAAAAATCTAAAATGGTCCGATTACGATGGTTGATACCTCTATCAATAGGTTTCGGGACCTGTTCTTGCTGTGACAATTTTCATTTTGATTGCTCGATTATTTCTATACATTTCTTACAAAATTCAATTTTATTGAAAATCAACTGTGCTATAGCCCACAAGTTTTTGGGCGGCAAAAATCTAAAATGGTCCGATTACGATGGTTGATACCTCTATCAATAGGTTTCGGGACCTGTTCTTGCTGTGACAATTTTCATTTTGATTGCTCGATTATTTCTAAACATTTCTTAGAAAATTCAATTTGATTGAAAATCAACTGGGCTATAGCCCACAAGTTTTTGGGCGCCAAAAATCTAAAATGGTCCGATTACGATGGTTGATACCTCTATCAATAGGTTTCGGGACCTGTTCTTGCTGTGACAATTTTCATTTTGATTGCTCGATTATTTCTAAACATTTCTTAGAAAATTCAATTTTATTGAAAATCAACTGGGCTATAGCCCACAAGTTTTTGGGCGGCAAAAATCTAAAATGGTCCGATTACGATGGTTGATACCTCTATCAATAGGTTTCGGGACCTGTTCTTGCTGTGACAATTTTCATTTTGATTGCTCGATTATTTCTAAACATTTCTTAGAAAATTCAATTTTATTGAAAATCAACTGGGCTATAGCCCACAAGTTTTTGGGCGGCAAAAATCTAAAATGGTCCGATTACGATGGTTGATACCTCTATCAATAGGTTTCGGGACCTGTACTTGCTGTGACAATTTTCATTTTGATTGCTCGATTATTTCTAAACATTTCTTAGAAAATTCAATTTTATTGAAAATCAACTGGGCTATAGCCCACAAGTTTTTGGGCGGCAAAAATCTAAAATGGTCCGATTACGATGGTTGATACCTCTATCAATAGGTTTCGGGACCTGTTCTTGCTGTGACAATTTTCATTTTGATTGCTCGATTATTTCTAAACATTTCTTAGAAAATTCAATTTTATTGAAAATCAACTGTGGTATACCCCACAAGTTTTTGGGCGGCAAAAATCTAAAATGGTCCGAATACGATGGTTGATACCTCTATCAATAGGTTTCGGGACCTGTTCTTGCTGTGACAATTTTCATTTTGATTGCTCGATTATTTCTAAACATTTCTTACAAAATTCAATTTTATTGAAAATCAACTGTGCTATACCCCACAAGTTTTTGGGCGGCAAAAATCTAAAATGGTCCGAATACGATGGTTGATACCTCTATCAATAGGTTTCGGTACCTGTAATTGGTGTGACAATTTTCATTTTGATTGCTCGATTATTTCTAAAATGGTCCGAAGTTTTTGGGCGGCAAAAATCTAAAATGGTCCGATTACGATGGTTGATACCTCTATCAATAGGTTTCGGGACCTGTTCTTGCTGTGACAATTTTCATTTTGATTGCTCGATTATTTCTAAACATTTCTTAGAAAATTCAATTTTATTGAAAATCAACTGTGGTATACCCCACAAGTTTTTGGGCGGCAAAAATCTAAAATGGTCCGAATACGATGGTTGATACCTCTATCAATAGGTTTCGGGACCTGTTCTTGCTGTGACAATTTTCATTTTGATTGCTCGATTATTTCTAAACATTTCTTAGAAAATTCAATTTGATTGAAAATCAACTGGGCTATAGCCCACAAGTTTTTGGGCGCCAAAAATCTAAAATGGTCCGATTACGATGGTTGATACCTCTATCAATAGGTTTCGGGACCTGTTCTTGCTGTGACAATTTTCATTTTGATTGCTCGATTATTTCTATACATTTCTTACAAAATTCAATTTTATTGAAAATCAACTGTGCTATACCCCACAAGTTTTTGGGCGGCAAAAATCTAAAATGGTCCGATTACGATGGTTGATACCTCTATCAATAGGTTTCGGGACCTGTTCTTGCTGTGACAATTTTCATTTTGATTGCTCGATTATTTCTATACATTTCTTACAAAATTCAATTTTATTGAAAATCAACTGTGCTATAGCCCACAAGTTTTTGGGCGGCAAAAATCTAAAATGGTCCGATTACGATGGTTGATACCTCTATCAATAGGTTTCGGGACCTGTTCTTGCTGTGACAATTTTCATTTTGATTGCTCGATTATTTCTAAACATTTCTTAGAAAATTCAATTTGATTGAAAATCAACTGGGCTATAGCCCACAAGTTTTTGGGCGCCAAAAATCTAAAATGGTCCGATTACGATGGTTGATACCTCTATCAATAGGTTTCGGGACCTGTTCTTGCTGTGACAATTTTCATTTTGATTGCTCGATTATTTCTAAACATTTCTTACAAAATTCAATTTTATTGAAAATCAACTGTGCTATACCCCACAAGTTTTTGGGCGGCAAAAATCTAAAATGGTCCGATTACGATGGTTGATACCTCTATCAATAGGTTTCGGGACCTGTAATTGCTGTGACAATTTTCATTTTGATTGCTCGATTATTTCTAAACATTTCTTACAAAATTCAATTTTATTGAAAATCAACTGGGCTATAGCCCACAAGTTTTTGGGCGGCAAAAATCTAAAATGGTCCGATTACGATGGTTGATACCTCTATCAATAGGTTTCGGGACCTGTTCTTGCTGTGACAATTTTCATTTTGATTGCTCGATTATTTCTAAACATTTCTTAGAAAATTCAATTTTATTGAAAATCAACTGGGCTATAGCCCACAAGTTTTTGGGCGGCAAAAATCTAAAATGGTCCGATTACGATGGTTGATACCTCTATCAATAGGTTTCGGGACCTGTTCTTGCTGTGACAATTTTCATTTTGATTGCTCGATTATTTCTAAACATTTCTTAGAAAATTCAATTTTATTGAAAATCAACTGGGCTATAGCCCACAAGTTTTTGGGCGGCAAAAATCTAAAATGGTCCGATTACGATGGTTGATACCTCTATCAATAGGTTTCGGGACCTGTTCTTGCTGTGACAATTTTCATTTTGATTGCTCGATTATTTCTAAACATTTCTTAGAAAATTCAATTTTATTGAAAATCAACTGGGCTATAGCCCACAAGTTTTTGGGCGGCAAAAATCTAAAATGGTCCGATTACGATGGTTGATACCTCTATCAATAGGTTTCGGGACCTGTTCTTGCTGTGACAATTTTCATTTTGATTGCTCGATTATTTCTATACATTTCTTACAAAATTCAATTTTATTGAAAATCAACTGTGCTATACCCCACAAGTTTTTGGGCGGCAAAAATCTAAAATGGTCCGATTACGATGGTTGATACCTCTATCAATAGGTTTCGGGACCTGTTCTTGCTGTGACAATTTTCATTTTGATTGCTCGATTATTTCTATACATTTCTTACAAAATTCAATTTTATTGAAAATCAACTGTGCTATAGCCCACAAGTTTTTGGGCGGCAAAAATCTAAAATGGTCCGATTACGATGGTTGATACCTCTATCAATAGGTTTCGGGACCTGTTCTTGCTGTGACAATTTTCATTTTGATTGCTCGATTATTTCTAAACATTTCTTAGAAAATTCAATTTGATTGAAAATCAACTGGGCTATAGCCCACAAGTTTTTGGGCGCCAAAAATCTAAAATGGTCCGATTACGATGGTTGATACCTCTATCAATAGGTTTCGGGACCTGTTCTTGCTGTGACAATTTTCATTTTGATTGCTCGATTATTTCTAAACATTTCTTACAAAATTCAATTTTATTGAAAATCAACTGTGCTATACCCCACAAGTTTTTGGGCGGCAAAAATCTAAAATGGTCCGATTACGATGGTTGATACCTCTATCAATAGGTTTCGGGACCTGTAATTGCTGTGACAATTTTCATTTTGATTGCTCGATTATTTCTAAACATTTCTTACAAAATTCAATTTTATTGAAAATCAACTGGGCTATAGCCCACAAGTTTTTGGGCGGCAAAAATCTAAAATGGTCCGATTACGATGGTTGATACCTCTATCAATAGGTTTCGGGACCTGTTCTTGCTGTGACAATTTTCATTTTGATTGCTCGATTATTTCTAAACATTTCTTAGAAAATTCAATTTTATTGAAAATCAACTGGGCTATAGCCCACAAGTTTTTGGGCGGCAAAAATCTAAAATGGTCCGATTACGATGGTTGATACCTCTATCAATAGGTTTCGGGACCTGTTCTTGCTGTGACAATTTTCATTTTGATTGCTCGATTATTTCTAAACATTTCTTAGAAAATTCAATTTTATTGAAAATCAACTGGGCTATAGCCCACAAGTTTTTGGGCGGCAAAAATCTAAAATGGTCCGATTACGATGGTTGATACCTCTATCAATAGGTTTCGGGACCTGTTCTTGCTGTGACAATTTTCATTTTGATTGCTCGATTATTTCTAAACATTTCTTAGAAAATTCAATTTTATTGAAAATCAACTGTGGTATACCCCACAAGTTTTTGGGCGGCAAAAATCTAAAATGGTCCGAATACGATGGTTGATACCTCTATCAATAGGTTTCGGGACCTGTTCTTGCTGTGACAATTTTCATTTTGATTGCTCGATTATTTCTAAACATTTCTTAGAAAATTCAATTTGATTGAAAATCAACTGGGCTATAGCCCACAAGTTTTTGGGCGCCAAAAATCTAAAATGGTCCGATTACGATGGTTGATACCTCTATCAATAGGTTTCGGGACCTGTTCTTGCTGTGACAATTTTCATTTTGATTGCTCGATTATTTCTATACATTTCTTACAAAATTCAATTTTATTGAAAATCAACTGTGCTATACCCCACAAGTTTTTGGGCGGCAAAAATCTAAAATGGTCCGATTACGATGGTTGATACCTCTATCAATAGGTTTCGGGACCTGTTCTTGCTGTGACAATTTTCATTTTGATTGCTCGATTATTTCTATACATTTCTTACAAAATTCAATTTTATTGAAAATCAACTGTGCTATAGCCCACAAGTTTTTGGGCGGCAAAAATCTAAAATGGTCCGATTACGATGGTTGATACCTCTATCAATAGGTTTCGGGACCTGTTCTTGCTGTGACAATTTTCATTTTGATTGCTCGATTATTTCTAAACATTTCTTAGAAAATTCAATTTGATTGAAAATCAACTGGGCTATAGCCCACAAGTTTTTGGGCGCCAAAAATCTAAAATGGTCCGATTACGATGGTTGATACCTCTATCAATAGGTTTCGGGACCTGTTCTTGCTGTGACAATTTTCATTTTGATTGCTCGATTATTTCTAAACATTTCTTACAAAATTCAATTTTATTGAAAATCAACTGTGCTATACCCCACAAGTTTTTGGGCGGCAAAAATCTAAAATGGTCCGATTACGATGGTTGATACCTCTATCAATAGGTTTCGGGACCTGTAATTGCTGTGACAATTTTCATTTTGATTGCTCGATTATTTCTAAACATTTCTTACAAAATTCAATTTTATTGAAAATCAACTGGGCTATAGCCCACAAGTTTTTGGGCGGCAAAAATCTAAAATGGTCCGATTACGATGGTTGATACCTCTATCAATAGGTTTCGGGACCTGTTCTTGCTGTGACAATTTTCATTTTGATTGCTCGATTATTTCTAAACATTTCTTAGAAAATTCAATTTTATTGAAAATCAACTGGGCTATAGCCCACAAGTTTTTGGGCGGCAAAAATCTAAAATGGTCCGATTACGATGGTTGATACCTCTATCAATAGGTTTCGGGACCTGTTCTTGCTGTGACAATTTTCATTTTGATTGCTCGATTATTTCTAAACATTTCTTAGAAAATTCAATTTTATTGAAAATCAACTGGGCTATAGCCCACAAGTTTTTGGGCGGCAAAAATCTAAAATGGTCCGATTACGATGGTTGATACCTCTATCAATAGGTTTCGGGACCTGTTCTTGCTGTGACAATTTTCATTTTGATTGCTCGATTATTTCTAAACATTTCTTAGAAAATTCAATTTTATTGAAAATCAACTGGGCTATAGCCCACAAGTTTTTGGGCGGCAAAAATCTAAAATGGTCCGATTACGATGGTTGATACCTCTATCAATAGGTTTCGGGACCTGTTCTTGCTGTGACAATTTTCATTTTGATTGCTCGATTATTTCTAAACATTTCTTAGAAAATTCAATTTTATTGAAAATCAACTGTGGTATACCCCACAAGTTTTTGGGCGGCAAAAATCTAAAATGGTCCGAATACGATGGTTGATACCTCTATCAATAGGTTTCGGGACCTGTTCTTGCTGTGACAATTTTCATTTTGATTGCTCGATTATTTCTAAACATTTCTTACAAAATTCAATTTTATTGAAAATCAACTGTGCTATACCCCACAAGTTTTTGGGCGGCAAAAATCTAAAATGGTCCGAATACGATGGTTGATACCTCTATCAATAGGTTTCGGTACCTGTAATTGGTGTGACAATTTTCATTTTGATTGCTCGATTATTTCTAAAATGGTCCGAAGTTTTTGGGCGGCAAAAATCTAAAATGGTCCGATTACGATGGTTGATACCTCTATCAATAGGTTTCGGGACCTGTTCTTGCTGTGACAATTTTCATTTTGATTGCTCGATTATTTCTAAACATTTCTTACAAAATTCAATTTTATTGAAAATCGACTGTGCTTACCCCACAAGTTTTTGGGCGGCAAAAATCTAAAATGGTCCGAATACGATGGTTGATACCTCTATCAATAGGTTTCGGGACCTGTAATTGCTGTGACAATTTTCATTTTGATTGCTCGATTATTTCTAAACATTTCTTAGAAAATTCAATTTTATTGAAAATCAACTGGGCTATAGCCCACAAGTTTTTGGGCGGCAAAAATCTAAAATGGTCCGAATACGATGGTTGATACCTCTATCAATAGGTTTCGGGACCTGTAATTGGTGTGACAATTTTCATTTTGATTGCTCGATTATTTCTAAAATGGTCCGAAGTTTTTGGGCGGCAAAAATCTAAAATGGTCCGATTACGATGGTTGATACCTCTATCAATAGGTTTCGGGACCTGTTCTTGCTGTGACAATTTTCATTTTGATTGCTCGATTATTTCTAAACATTTCTTAGAAAATTCAATTTTATTGAAAATCAACTGGGCTATAGCCCACAAGTTTATGGGCGCCAAAAATCTAAAATGGTCCGATTACGATGGTTGATACCTCTTTCAATAGGTTTCGGGACCTGTTCTTGCTGTGACAATTTTAATTTTGATTGCTCGATTATTTCTAAACAGTTCTTACAAAATTCAATTTTATTGAAAATCAACTGTGCTATACCCCACAAGTTTTTGGGCGGCAAAAATCTAAAATGGTCCGAATACGATGGTTGATACCTCTATCAATAGGTTTCGGGACCTGTAATTGGTGTGACAATTTTCATTTTGATTGCTCGATTATTTCTAAACATTTCTTAGAAAATTCAATTTGATTGAAAATCAACTGGGCTATAGCCCACAAGTTTTTGGGCGCCAAAAATCTAAAATGGTCCGATTACGATGGTTGATACCTCTATCAATAGGTTTCGGGACCTGTTCTTGCTGTGACAATTTTCATTTTGATTGCTCGATTATTTCTAAACATTTCTTACAAAATTCAATTTTATTGAAAATCAACTGTGCTATACCCCACAAGTTTTTGGGCGGCAAAAATCTAAAATGGTCCGATTACGATGGTTGATACCTCTATCAATAGGTTTCGGGACCTGTAATTGCTGTGACAATTTTCATTTTGATTGCTCGATTATTTCTAAACATTTCTTACAAAATTCAATTTTATTGAAAATCAACTGGGCTATAGCCCACAAGTTTTTGGGCGGCAAAAATCTAAAATGGTCCGATTACGATGGTTGATACCTCTATCAATAGGTTTCGGGACCTGTTCTTGCTGTGACAATTTTCATTTTGATTGCTCGATTATTTCTAAACATTTCTTAGAAAATTCAATTTTATTGAAAATCAACTGGGCTATAGCCCACAAGTTTTTGGGCGGCAAAAATCTAAAATGGTCCGATTACGATGGTTGATACCTCTATCAATAGGTTTCGGGACCTGTTCTTGCTGTGACAATTTTCATTTTGATTGCTCGATTATTTCTAAACATTTCTTAGAAAATTCAATTTTATTGAAAATCAACTGGGCTATAGCCCACAAGTTTTTGGGCGGCAAAAATCTAAAATGGTCCGATTACGATGGTTGATATCTCTATCAATAGGTTTCGGGACCTGTTCTTGCTGTGACAATTTTCATTTTGATTGCTCGATTATTTCTAAACATTTCTTACAAAATTCAATTTTATTGAAAATCAACTGTGCTATAGCCCACAAGTTTTTGGGCGGCAAAAATCTAAAATGGTCCGATTACGATGGTTGATACCTCTATCAATAGGTTTCGGGACCTGTTCTTGCTGTGACAATTTTCATTTTGATTGCTCGATTATTTCTAAACATTTCTTAGAAAATTCAATTTTATTGAAAATCAACTGGGCTATAGCCCACAAGTTTTTGGGCGGCAAAAATCTAAAATGGTCCGATTACGATGGTTGATACTTCTATCAATAGGTTTCGGGACCTGTTCTTGCTGTGACAATTTTCATTTTGATTGCTCGATTATTTCTAAACATTTCTTAGAAAATTCAATTTTATTGAAAATCAACTGTGCTATACCCCACAAGTTTTTGGGCGGCAAAATTCTAAAATGGTTCGATTACGATGGTTGATACCTCTATCAATAGGTTTCGGGATCTGTAATTGGTGTGACAATTTTCATTTTGATTGCTCGATTATTTCTAAACATTTCTTAGAAAATTCAATTTTATTGAAAATCAACTATGCTATAGCCCACAAGTTTTTGGGCGGCAAAAATCTAAAATGGTCCGATTACGATGGTTGATACCTCTATCAATAGGTTTCGGGACCTGTTCTTGCTGTGACAATTTTCATTTTGATTGCTCGATTATTTCTAAACATTTCTTAGAAAATTCAATTTGATTGAAAATCAACTGGGCTATAGCCCACAAGTTTTTGGGCGCCAAAAATCTAAAATGGTCCGATTACGATGGTTGATACCTCTATCAATAGGTTTCGGGACCTGTTCTTGCTGTGACAATTTTCATTTTGATTGCTCGATTATTTCTAAACATTTCTTACAAAATTCAATTTTATTGAAAATCAACTGTGCTATACCCCACAAGTTTTTGGGCGGCAAAAATCTAAAATGGTCCGATTACGATGGTTGATACCTCTATCAATAGGTTTCGGGACCTGTAATTGCTGTGACAATTTTCATTTTGATTGCTCGATTATTTCTAAACATTTCTTACAAAATTCAATTTTATTGAAAATCAACTGGGCTATAGCCCACAAGTTTTTGGGCGGCAAAAATCTAAAATGGTCCGATTACGATGGTTGATACCTCTATCAATAGGTTTCGGGACCTGTTCTTGCTGTGACAATTTTCATTTTGATTGCTCGATTATTTCTAAACATTTCTTAGAAAATTCAATTTTATTGAAAATCAACTGGGCTATAGCCCACAAGTTTTTGGGCGGCAAAAATCTAAAATGGTCCGATTACGATGGTTGATACCTCTATCAATAGGTTTCGGGACCTGTTCTTGCTGTGACAATTTTCATTTTGATTGCTCGATTATTTCTAAACATTTCTTAGAAAATTCAATTTTATTGAAAATCAACTGGGCTATAGCCCACAAGTTTTTGGGCGGCAAAAATCTAAAATGGTCCGATTACGATGGTTGATATCTCTATCAATAGGTTTCGGGACCTGTTCTTGCTGTGACAATTTTCATTTTGATTGCTCGATTATTTCTAAACATTTCTTACAAAATTCAATTTTATTGAAAATCAACTGTGCTATAGCCCACAAGTTTTTGGGCGGCAAAAATCTAAAATGGTCCGATTACGATGGTTGATACCTCTATCAATAGGTTTCGGGACCTGTTCTTGCTGTGACAATTTTCATTTTGATTGCTCGATTATTTCTAAACATTTCTTAGAAAATTCAATTTTATTGAAAATCAACTGGGCTATAGCCCACAAGTTTTTGGGCGGCAAAAATCTAAAATGGTCCGATTACGATGGTTGATACTTCTATCAATAGGTTTCGGGACCTGTTCTTGCTGTGACAATTTTCATTTTGATTGCTCGATTATTTCTAAACATTTCTTAGAAAATTCAATTTTATTGAAAATCAACTGTGCTATACCCCACAAGTTTTTGGGCGGCAAAATTCTAAAATGGTTCGATTACGATGGTTGATACCTCTATCAATAGGTTTCGGGATCTGTAATTGGTGTGACAATTTTCATTTTGATTGCTCGATTATTTCTAAACATTTCTTAGAAAATTCAATTTTATTGAAAATCAACTATGCTATAGCCCACAAGTTTTTGGGCGGCAAAAATCTAAAATGGTCCGATTACGATGGTTGATACCTCTATCAATAGGTTTCGGGACCTGTTCTTGCTGTGACAATTTTCATTTTGATTGCTCGATTATTTCTAAACATTTCTTACAAAATTCAATTTTATTGAAAATCAACTGTGCTTACCCCACAAGTTTTTGGGCGGCAAAAATCTAAAATGGTCCGAATACGATGGTTGATACCTCTATCAATAGGTTTCGGGACCTGTAATTGCTGTGACAATTTTCATTTTGATTGCTCGATTATTTCTAAACATTTCTTAGAAAATTCAATTTTATTGAAAATCAACTGGGCTATAGCCCACAAGTTTTTGGGCGGCAAAAATCTAAAATGGTCCGAATACGATGGTTGATACCTCTATCAATAGGTTTCGGGACCTGTAATTGGTGTGACAATTTTCATTTTGATTGCTCGATTATTTCTAAAATGGTCCGAAGTTTTTGGGCGGCAAAAATCTAAAATGGTCCGATTACGATGGTTGATACCTCTATCAATAGGTTTCGGGACCTGTTCTTGCTGTGACAATTTTCATTTTGATTGCTCGATTATTTCTAAACATTTCTTAGAAAATTCAATTTTATTGAAAATCAACTGGGCTATAGCCCACAAGTTTATGGGCGCCAAAAATCTAAAATGGTCCGATTACGATGGTTGATACCTCTTTCAATAGGTTTCGGGACCTGTTCTTGCTGTGACAATTTTCATTTTGATTGCTCGATTATTTCTAAACAGTTCTTACAAAATTCAATTTTATTGAAAATCAACTGTGCTATACCCCACAAGTTTTTGGGCGGCAAAAATCTAAAATGGTCCGAATACGATGGTTGATACCTCTATCAATAGGTTTCGGGACCTGTAATTGGTGTGACAATTTTCATTTTGATTGCTCGATTATTTCTAAACATTTCTTACAAAATTCAATTTGATTGAAAATCAACTGGGCTATAGCCCACAAGTTTTTGGGCGCCAAAAATCTAAAATGGTCCGATTACGATGGTTGATACCTCTATCAATAGGTTTCGGGACCTGTTCTTGCTGTGACAATTTTCATTTTGATTGCTCGATTATTTCTAAACATTTCTTACAAAATTCAATTTTATTGAAAATCAACTGTGCTATACCCCACAAGTTTTTGGGCGGCAAAAATCTAAAATGGTCCGATTACGATGGTTGATACCTCTATCAATAGGTTTCGGGACCTGTAATTGCTGTGACAATTTTCATTTTGATTGCTCGATTATTTCTAAACATTTCTTACAAAATTCAATTTTATTGAAAATCAACTGGGCTATAGCCCACAAGTTTTTGGGCGGCAAAAATCTAAAATGGTCCGATTACGATGGTTGATACCTCTATCAATAGGTTTCGGGACCTGTTCTTGCTGTGACAATTTTCATTTTGATTGCTCGATTATTTCTAAACATTTCTTAGAAAATTCAATTTTATTGAAAATCAACTGGGCTATAGCCCACAAGTTTTTGGGCGGCAAAAATCTAAAATGGTCCGATTACGATGGTTGATACCTCTATCAATAGGTTTCGGGACCTGTTCTTGCTGTGACAATTTTCATTTTGATTGCTCGATTATTTCTAAACATTTCTTAGAAAATTCAATTTTATTGAAAATCAACTGGGCTATAGCCCACAAGTTTTTGGGCGGCAAAAATCTAAAATGGTCCGATTACGATGGTTGATATCTCTATCAATAGGTTTCGGGACCTGTTCTAGCTGTGACAATTTTCATTTTGATTGCTCGATTATTTCTAAACATTTCTTACAAAATTCAATTTTATTGAAAATCAACTGTGCTATAGCCCACAAGTTTTTGGGCGGCAAAAATCTAAAATGGTCCGATTACGATGGTTGATACCTCTATCAATAGGTTTCGGGACCTGTTCTTGCTGTGACAATTTTCATTTTGATTGCTCGATTATTTCTAAACATTTCTTAGAAAATTCAATTTTATTGAAAATCAACTGGGCTATAGCCCACAAGTTTTTGGGCGGCAAAAATCTAAAATGGTCCGATTACGATGGTTGATACTTCTATCAATAGGTTTCGGGACCTGTTCTTGCTGTGACAATTTTCATTTTGATTGCTCGATTATTTCTAAACATTTCTTAGAAAATTCAATTTTATTGAAAATCAACTGTGCTATACCCCACAAGTTTTTGGGCGGCAAAATTCTAAAATGGTTCGATTACGATGGTTGATACCTCTATCAATAGGTTTCGGGATCTGTAATTGGTGTGACAATTTTCATTTTGATTGCTCGATTATTTCTAAACATTTCTTAGAAAATTCAATTTTATTGAAAATCAACTATGCTATAGCCCACAAGTTTTTGGGCGGCAAAAATCTAAAATGGTCCGATTACGATGGTTGATACCTCTATCAATAGGTTTCGGGACCTGTTCTTGCTGTGACAATTTTCATTTTGATTGCTCGATTATTTCTAAACATTTCTTACAAAATTCAATTTTATTGAAAATCAACTGGGCTATAGCCCACAAGTTTATGGGCGCCAAAAATCTAAAATGGTCCGATTACGATGGTTGATACCTCTATCAATAGGTTTCGGGACCTGTTCTTGCTGTGACAATTTTCATTTTGATTGCTCGATTATTTCTAAACATTTCTTACAAAATTCAATTTTATTGAAAATCAACTGTGCTATACCCCACAAGTTTTTGGGCGGCAAAAATCTAAAATGGTCCGAATACGATGGTTGATACCTCTATCAATAGGTTTCGGGACCTGTTCTTGCTGTGACAATTTTCATTTTGATTGCTCGATTATTTCTAAACATTTCTTAGAAAATTCAATTTTATTGAAAATCAACTGTGCTTACCCCACAAGTTTTTGGGCGGCAAAAATCTAAAATGGTCCGAATACGATGGTTGATACCTCTATCAATAGGTTTCGGGACCTGTTCTTGCTGTGACAATTTTCATTTTGATTGCTCGATTATTTCTAAACATTTCTTAGAAAATTCAATTTTATTGAAAATCAACTGTGCTTACCCCACAAGTTTTTGGGCGGCAAAAATCTAAAATGGTCCGAATACGATGGTTGATACCTCTATCAATAGGTTTCGGGACCTGTAATTGGTGTGACAATTTTCATTTTGATTGCTCGATTATTTCTAAAATGGTCCGAAGTTTTTGGGCGGCAAAAATCTAAAATGGTCCGATTACGATGGTTGATACCTCTATCAATAGGTTTCGGGACCTGTTCTTGCTGTGACAATTTTCATTTTGATTGCTCGATTATTTCTAAACATTTCTTAGAAAATTCAATTTTATTGAAAATCAACTGTGGTATACCCCACAAGTTTTTGGGCGGCAAAAATCTAAAATGGTCCGAATACGATGGTTGATACCTCTATCAATAGGTTTCGGGACCTGTTCTTGCTGTGACAATTTTCATTTTGATTGCTCGATTATTTCTAAACATTTCTTAGAAAATTCAATTTGATTGAAAATCAACTGGGCTATAGCCCACAAGTTTTTGGGCGCCAAAAATCTAAAATGGTCCGATTACGATGGTTGATACCTCTATCAATAGGTTTCGGGACCTGTTCTTGCTGTGACAATTTTCATTTTGATTGCTCGATTATTTCTATACATTTCTTACAAAATTCAATTTTATTGAAAATCAACTGTGCTATACCCCACAAGTTTTTGGGCGGCAAAAATCTAAAATGGTCCGATTACGATGGTTGATACCTCTATCAATAGGTTTCGGGACCTGTTCTTGCTGTGACAATTTTCTTTTTGATTGCTCGATTATTTCTATACATTTCTTACAAAATTCAATTTTATTGAAAATCAACTGTGCTATAGCCCACAAGTTTTTGGGCGGCAAAAATCTAAAATGGTCCGATTACGATGGTTGATACCTCTATCAATAGGTTTCGGGACCTGTTCTTGCTGTGACAATTTTCATTTTGATTGCTCGATTATTTCTAAACATTTCTTAGAAAATTCAATTTGATTGAAAATCAACTGGGCTATAGCCCACAAGTTTTTGGGCGCCAAAAATCTAAAATGGTCCGATTACGATGGTTGATACCTCTATCAATAGGTTTCGGGACCTGTTCTTGCTGTGACAATTTTCATTTTGATTGCTCGATTATTTCTAAACATTTCTTACAAAATTCAATTTTATTGAAAATCAACTGTGCTATACCCCACAAGTTTTTGGGCGGCAAAAATCTAAAATGGTCCGATTACGATGGTTGATACCTCTATCAATAGGTTTCGGGACCTGTAATTGCTGTGACAATTTTCATTTTGATTGCTCGATTATTTCTAAACATTTCTTACAAAATTCAATTTTATTGAAAATCAACTGGGCTATAGCCCACAAGTTTTTGGGCGGCAAAAATCTAAAATGGTCCGATTACGATGGTTGATACCTCTATCAATAGGTTTCGGGACCTGTTCTTGCTGTGACAATTTTCATTTTGATTGCTCGATTATTTCTAAACATTTCTTAGAAAATTCAATTTTATTGAAAATCAACTGGGCTATAGCCCACAAGTTTTTGGGCGGCAAAAATCTAAAATGGTCCGATTACGATGGTTGATACCTCTATCAATAGGTTTCGGGACCTGTTCTTGCTGTGACAATTTTCATTTTGATTGCTCGATTATTTCTAAACATTTCTTAGAAAATTCAATTTTATTGAAAATCAACTGGGCTATAGCCCACAAGTTTTTGGGCGGCAAAAATCTAAAATGGTCCGATTACGATGGTTGATATCTCTATCAATAGGTTTCGGGACCTGTTCTTGCTGTGACAATTTTCATTTTGATTGCTCGATTATTTCTAAACATTTCTTACAAAATTCAATTTTATTGAAAATCAACTGTGCTATAGCCCACAAGTTTTTGGGCGGCAAAAATCTAAAATGGTCCGATTACGATGGTTGATACCTCTATCAATAGGTTTCGGGACCTGTTCTTGCTGTGACAATTTTCATTTTGATTGCTCGATTATTTCTAAACATTTCTTAGAAAATTCAATTTTATTGAAAATCAACTGGGCTATAGCCCACAAGTTTTTGGGCGGCAAAAATCTAAAATGGTCCGAATACGATGGTTGATACCTCTATCAATAGGTTTCGGGACCTGTAATTGGTGTGACAATTTTCATTTTGATTGCTCGATTATTTCTAAAATGGTCCGAAGTTTTTGGGCGGCAAAAATCTAAAATGGTCCGATTACGATGGTTGATACCTCTATCAATAGGTTTCGGGACCTGTTCTTGCTGTGACAATTTTCATTTTGATTGCTCGATTATTTCTAAACATTTCTTAGAAAATTCAATTTTATTGAAAATCAACTGGGCTATAGCCCACAAGTTTATGGGCGCCAAAAATCTAAAATGGTCCGATTACGATGGTTGATACCTCTATCAATAGGTTTCGGGACCTGTTCTTGCTGTGACAATTTTCATTTTGATTGCTCGATTATTTCTAAACAGTTCTTACAAAATTCAATTTTATTGAAAATCAACTGTGCTATACCCCACAAGTTTTTGGGCGGCAAAAATCTAAAATGGTCCGATTACGATGGTTGATACCTCTATCAATAGGTTTCGGGACCTGTAATTGGTGTGACAATTTTCATTTTGATTGCTCGATTATTTCTAAAATGGTCCGAAGTTTTTGGGCGGCAAAAATCTAAAATGGTCCGATTACGATGGTTGATACCTCTATCAATAGGTTTCGGGACCTGTTCTTGCTGTGACAATTTTCATTTTGATTGCTCGATTATTTCTAAACATTTCTTACAAAATTCAATTTTATTGAAAATCAACTGTGCTTACCCCACAAGTTTTTGGGCGGCAAAAATCTAAAATGGTCCGAATACGATGGTTGATACCTCTATCAATAGGTTTCGGGACCTGTAATTGCTGTGACAATTTTCATTTTGATTGCTCGATTATTTCTAAACATTTCTTAGAAAATTCAATTTTATTGAAAATCAACTGTGCTTACCCCACAAGTTTTTGGGCGGCAAAAATCTAAAATGGTCCGAATACGATGGTTGATACCTCTATCAATAGGTTTCGGGACCTGTAATTGGTGTGACAATTTTCATTTTGATTGCTCGATTATTTCTAAAATGGTCCGAAGTTTTTGGGCGGCAAAAATCTAAAATGGTCCGATTACGATGGTTGATACCTCTATCAATAGGTTTCGGGACCTGTTCTTGCTGTGACAATTTTCATTTTGATTGCTCGATTATTTCTAAACATTTCTTACAAAATTCAATTTTATTGAAAATCAATTTTTCACTCCCCACAAGTTTTTGGGCGGCAAAAATCTAAAATGGTCCGAATACGATGGTTGATACCTCTATCAATAGGTTTCGGGACCTGTAATTGCTGTGACAATTTTCATTTTGATTGCTCGATTATTTCTAAACATTTCTTAGAAAATTCAATTTTATTGAAAATCAACTGTGCTTACCCCACAAGTTTTTGGGCGGCAAAAATCTAAAATGGTCCGAATACGATGGTTGATACCTCTATCAATAGGTTTCGGGACCTGTAATTGGTGTGACAATTTTCATTTTGATTGCTCGATTATTTCTAAAATGGTCCGAAGTTTTTGGGCGGCAAAAATCTAAAATGGTCCGATTACGATGGTTGATACCTCTATCAATAGGTTTCGGGACCTGTTCTTGCTGTGACAATTTTCATTTTGATTGCTCGATTATTTCTAAACATTTCTTAGAAAATTCAATTTTATTGAAAATCAACTGTGGTATACCCCACAAGTTTTTGGGCGGCAAAAATCTAAAATGGTCCGAATACGATGGTTGATACCTCTATCAATAGGTTTCGGGACCTGTTCTTGCTGTGACAATTTTCATTTTGATTGCTCGATTATTTCTAAACATTTCTTAGAAAATTCAATTTGATTGAAAATCAACTGGGCTATAGCCCACAAGTTTTTGGGCGCCAAAAATCTAAAATGGTCCGATTACGATGGTTGATACCTCTATCAATAGGTTTCGGGACCTGTTCTTGCTGTGACAATTTTCATTTTGATTGCTCGATTATTTCTATACATTTCTTACAAAATTCAATTTTATTGAAAATCAACTGTGCTATACCCCACAAGTTTTTGGGCGGCAAAAATCTAAAATGGTCCGATTACGATGGTTGATACCTCTATCAATAGGTTTCGGGACCTGTTCTTGCTGTGACAATTTTCATTTTGATTGCTCGATTATTTCTATACATTTCTTACAAAATTCAATTTTATTGAAAATCAACTGTGCTATAGCCCACAAGTTTTTGGGCGGCAAAAATCTAAAATGGTCCGATTACGATGGTTGATACCTCTATCAATAGGTTTCGGGACCTGTTCTTGCTGTGACAATTTTCATTTTGATTGCTCGATTATTTCTAAACATTTCTTAGAAAATTCAATTTGATTGAAAATCAACTGGGCTATAGCCCACAAGTTTTTGGGCGCCAAAAATCTAAAATGGTCCGATTACGATGGTTGATACCTCTATCAATAGGTTTCGGGACCTGTTCTTGCTGTGACAATTTTCATTTTGATTGCTCGATTATTTCTAAACATTTCTTACAAAATTCAATTTTATTGAAAATCAACTGTGCTATACCCCACAAGTTTTTGGGCGGCAAAAATCTAAAATGGTCCGATTACGATGGTTGATACCTCTATCAATAGGTTTCGGGACCTGTAATTGCTGTGACAATTTTCATTTTGATTGCTCGATTATTTCTAAACATTTCTTACAAAATTCAATTTTATTGAAAATCAACTGGGCTATAGCCCACAAGTTTTTGGGCGGCAAAAATCTAAAATGGTCCGATTACGATGGTTGATACCTCTATCAATAGGTTTCGGGACCTGTTCTTGCTGTGACAATTTTCATTTTGATTGCTCGATTATTTCTAAACATTTCTTAGAAAATTCAATTTTATTGAAAATCAACTGGGCTATAGCCCACAAGTTTTTGGGCGGCAAAAATCTAAAATGGTCCGATTACGATGGTTGATACCTCTATCAATAGGTTTCGGGACCTGTTCTTGCTGTGACAATTTTCATTTTGATTGCTCGATTATTTCTAAACATTTCTTAGAAAATTCAATTTGATTGAAAATCAACTGGGCTATAGCCCACAAGTTTTTGGGCGCCAAAAATCTAAAATGGTCCGATTACGATGGTTGATACCTCTATCAATAGGTTTCGGGACCTGTTCTTGCTGTGACAATTTTCATTTTGATTGCTCGATTATTTCTAAACATTTCTTACAAAATTCAATTTTATTGAAAATCAACTGTGCTATACCCCACAAGTTTTTGGGCGGCAAAAATCTAAAATGGTCCGATTACGATGGTTGATACCTCTATCAATAGGTTTCGGGACCTGTAATTGCTGTGACAATTTTCATTTTGATTGCTCGATTATTTCTATACATTTCTTACAAAATTCAATTTTATTGAAAATCAACTGTGCTATACCCCACAAGTTTTTGGGCGGCAAAAATCTAAAATGGTCCGATTACGATGGTTGATACCTCTATCAATAGGTTTCGGGACCTGTTATTGCTGTGACAATTTTCATTTTGATTGCTCGATTATTTCTAAACATTTCTTACAAAATTCAATTTTATTGAAAATCAACTGTGCTATACCCCACAAGTTTTTGGGCGGCAAAAATCTAAAATGGTCCGATTACGATGGTTGATACCTCTATCAATAGGTTTCGGGACCTGTTCTTGCTGTGACAATTTTCATTTTGATTGCTCGATTATTTCTATACATTTCTTACAAAATTCAATTTTATTGAAAATCAACTGTGCTATACCCCACAAGTTTTTGGGCGGCAAAAATCTAAAATGGTCCGAATACGATGGTTGATACCTCTATCAATAGGTTTCGGGACCTGTTCTTGCTGTGACAATTTTCATTTTGATTGCTCGATTATTTCTATACATTTCTTAGAAAATTCAATTTGATTGAAAATCAACTGGGCTATAGCCCACAAGTTTTTGGGCGCCAAAAATCTAAAATGGTCCGATTACGATGGTTGATACCTCTATCAATAGGTTTCGGGACCTGTTCTTGCTGTGACAATTTTCATTTTGATTGCTCGATTATTTCTAAACATTTCTTACAAAATTCAATTTTATTGAAAATCAACTGTGCTATACCCCACAAGTTTTTGGGCGGCAAAAATCTAAAATGGTCCGATTACGATGGTTGATACCTCTATCAATAGGTTTCGGGACCTGTAATTGCTGTGACAATTTTCATTTTGATTGCTCGATTATTTCTAAACATTTCTTACAAAATTCAATTTTATTGAAAATCAACTGTGCTATAGCCCACAAGTTTTTGGGCGGCAAAAATCTAAAATGGTCCGATTACGATGGTTGATACCTCTATCAATAGGTTTCGGGACCTGTTATTGCTGTGACAATTTTCATTTTGATTGCTCGATTATTTCTAAACATTTCTTACAAAATTCAATTTTATTGAAAATCAACTGGGCTATAGCCCACAAGTTTTTGGGCGGCAAAAATCTAAAATGGTCCGATTACGATGGTTGATACCTCTATCAATAGGTTTCGGGACCTGTTATTGCTGTGACAATTTTCATTTTGATTGCTCGATTATTTCTAAACATTTCTTACAAAATTCAATTTTATTGAAAATCAACTGGGCTATAGCCCACAAGTTTTTGGGCGGCAAAAATCTAAAATGGTCCGATTACGATGGTTGATACCTCTATCAATAGGTTTCGGGACCTGTTATTGCTGTGACAATTTTCATTTTGATTGCTCGATTATTTCTAAACATTTCTTACAAAATTCTATTTTATTGAAAATCAACTGTGCTATAGCCCACAAGTTTTTGGGCGGCAAAAATCTAAAATGGTCCGATTACGATGGTTGATACCTCTATCAATAGGTTTCGGGACCTGTTATTGCTGTGACAATTTTCATTTTGATTGCTCGATTATTTCTAAACATTTCTTACAAAATTCAATTTTATTGAAAATCAACTGTGCTATACCCCACAAGTTTTTGGGCGGCAAAAATCTAAAATGGTCCGATTACGATGGTTGATACCTCTATCAATAGGTTTCGGGACCTGTTCTTGCTGTGACAATTTTCATTTTGATTGCTCGATTATTTCTATACATTTCTTACAAAATTCAATTTTATTGAAAATCAACTGTGCTATACCCCACAAGTTTTTGGGCGGCAAAAATCTAAAATGGTCCGATTACGATGGTTGATACCTCTATCAATAGGTTTCGGGACCTGTTCTTGCTGTGACAATTTTCATTTTGATTGCTCGATTATTTCTATACATTTCTTAGAAAATTCAATTTGATTGAAAATCAACTGGGCTATAGCCCACAAGTTTTTGGGCGCCAAAAATCTAAAATGGTCCGATTACGATGGTTGATACCTCTATCAATAGGTTTCGGGACCTGTTCTTGCTGTGACAATTTTCATTTTGATTGCTCGATTATTTCTAAACATTTCTTACAAAATTCAATTTTATTGAAAATCAACTGTGCTATACCCCACAAGTTTTTGGGCGGCAAAAATCTAAAATGGTCCGATTACGATGGTTGATACCTCTATCAATAGGTTTCGGGACCTGTAATTGCTGTGACAATTTTCATTTTGATTGCTCGATTATTTCTAAACATTTCTTACAAAATTCAATTTTATTGAAAATCAACTGTGCTATAGCCCACAAGTTTTTGGGCGGCAAAAATCTAAAATGGTCCGATTACGATGGTTGATACCTCTATCAATAGGTTTCGGGACCTGTTATTGCTGTGACAATTTTCATTTTGATTGCTCGATTATTTCTAAACATTTCTTACAAAATTCAATTTTATTGAAAATCAACTGGGCTATAGCCCACAAGTTTTTGGGCGGCAAAAATCTAAAATGGTCCGATTACGATGGTTGATACCTCTATCAATAGGTTTCGGGACCTGTTATTGCTGTGACAATTTTCATTTTGATTGCTCGATTATTTCTAAACATTTCTTACAAAATTCAATTTTATTGAAAATCAACTGTGCTATAGCCCACAAGTTTTTGGGCGGCAAAAATCTAAAATGGTCCGATTACGATGGTTGATACCTCTATCAATAGGTTTCGGGACCTGTTATTGCTGTGACAATTTTCATTTTGATTGCTCGATTATTTCTAAACATTTCTTACAAAATTCAATTTTATTGAAAATCAACTGTGCTATACCCCACAAGTTTTTGGGCGGCAAAAATCTAAAATGGTCCGATTACGATGGTTGATACCTCTATCAATAGGTTTCGGGACCTGTTCTTGCTGTGACAATTTTCATTTTGATTGCTCGATTATTTCTATACATTTCTTACAAAATTCAATTTTATTGAAAATCAACTGTGCTATACCCCACAAGTTTTTGGGCGGCAAAAATCTAAAATGGTCCGATTACGATGGTTGATACCTCTATCAATAGGTTTCGGGACCTGTTCTTGCTGTGACAATTTTCATTTTGATTGCTCGATTATTTCTATACATTTCTTACAAAATTCAATTTTATTGAAAATCAACTGTGCTATAGCCCACAAGTTTTTGGGCGGCAAAAATCTAAAATGGTCCGATTACGATGGTTGATACCTCTATCAATAGGTTTCGGGACCTGTTCTTGCTGTGACAATTTTCATTTTGATTGCTCGATTATTTCTAAACATTTCTTAGAAAATTCAATTTGATTGAAAATCAACTGGGCTATAGCCCACAAGTTTTTGGGCGCCAAAAATCTAAAATGGTCCGATTACGATGGTTGATACCTCTATCAATAGGTTTCGGGACCTGTTCTTGCTGTGACAATTTTCATTTTGATTGCTCGATTATTTCTAAACATTTCTTACAAAATTCAATTTTATTGAAAATCAACTGTGCTATACCCCACAAGTTTTTGGGCGGCAAAAATCTAAAATGGTCCGATTACGATGGTTGATACCTCTATCAATAGGTTTCGGGACCTGTAATTGCTGTGACAATTTTCATTTTGATTGCTCGATTATTTCTAAACATTTCTTACAAAATTCAATTTTATTGAAAATCAACTGGGCTATAGCCCACAAGTTTTTGGGCGGCAAAAATCTAAAATGGTCCGATTACGATGGTTGATACCTCTATCAATAGGTTTCGGGACCTGTTCTTGCTGTGACAATTTTCATTTTGATTGCTCGATTATTTCTAAACATTTCTTAGAAAATTCAATTTTATTGAAAATCAACTGGGCTATAGCCCACAAGTTTTTGGGCGGCAAAAATCTAAAATGGTCCGATTACGATGGTTGATATCTCTATCAATAGGTTTCGGGACCTGTTCTTGCTGTGACAATTTTCATTTTGATTGCTCGATTATTTCTAAACATTTCTTACAAAATTCAATTTTATTGAAAATCAACTGTGCTATAGCCCACAAGTTTTTGGGCGGCAAAAATCTAAAATGGTCCGATTACGATGGTTGATACCTCTATCAATAGGTTTCGGGACCTGTTCTTGCTGTGACAATTTTCATTTTGATTGCTCGATTATTTCTAAAATGGTCCGAATTTTTGTGCGGCAAAAATCTAAAATGGTCCGATTACGATGGTTGATACCTCTATCAATAGGTTTCGGGACCTGTTCTTGCTGTGACAATTTTCATTTTGATTGCTCGATTATTTCTAAACATTTCTTACAAAATTCAATTTTATTGAAAATCAACTGGGCTATAGCCCACAAGTTTATGGGCGCCAAAAATCTAAAATGGTCCGATTACGATGGTTGATACCTCTATCAATAGGTTTCGGGACCTGTTCTTGCTGTGACAATTTTCATTTTGATTGCTCGATTATTTCTATACATTTCTTACAAAATTCAATTTTATTGAAAATCAACTGTGCTATAGCCCACAAGTTTTTGGGCGGCAAAAATCTAAAATGGTCCGATTACGATGGTTGATACCTCTATCAATAGGTTTCGGGACCTGTTCTTGCTGTGACAATTTTCATTTTGATTGCTCGATTATTTCTAAACATTTCTTAGAAAATTCAATTTGATTGAAAATCAACTGGGCTATAGCCCACAAGTTTTTGGGCGCCAAAAATCTAAAATGGTCCGATTACGATGGTTGATACCTCTATCAATAGGTTTCGGGACCTGTTCTTGCTGTGACAATTTTCATTTTGATTGCTCGATTATTTCTAAACATTTCTTACAAAATTCAATTTTATTGAAAATCAACTGTGCTATACCCCACAAGTTTTTGGGCGCCAAAAATCTAAAATGGTCCGATTACGATGGTTGATACCTCTATCAATAGGTTTCGGGACCTGTTCTTGCTGTGACAATTTTCATTTTGATTGCTCGATTATTTCTATACATTTCTTACAAAATTCAATTTTATTGAAAATCAACTGTGCTATACCCCACAAGTTTTTGGGCGGCAAAAATCTAAAATGGTCCGATTACGATGGTTGATACCTCTATCAATAGGTTTCGGGACCTGTTCTTGCTGTGACAATTTTCATTTTGATTGCTCGATTATTTCTATACATTTCTTACAAAATTCAATTTTATTGAAAATCAACTGTGCTATAGCCCACAAGTTTTTGGGCGGCAAAAATCTAAAATGGTCCGATTACGATGGTTGATACCTCTATCAATAGGTTTCGGGACCTGTTCTTGCTGTGACAATTTTCATTTTGATTGCTCGATTATTTCTAAACATTTCTTAGAAAATTCAATTTGATTGAAAATCAACTGGGCTATAGCCCACAAGTTTTTGGGCGCCAAAAATCTAAAATGGTCCGATTACGATGGTTGATACCTCTATCAATAGGTTTCGGGACCTGTTCTTGCTGTGACAATTTTCATTTTGATTGCTCGATTATTTCTAAACATTTCTTACAAAATTCAATTTTATTGAAAATCAACTGTGCTATACCCCACAAGTTTTTGGGCGGCAAAAATCTAAAATGGTCCGATTACGATGGTTGATACCTCTATCAATAGGTTTCGGGACCTGTTCTTGCTGTGACAATTTTCATTTTGATTGCTCGATTATTTCTAAACATTTCTTAGAAAATTCAATTTTATTGAAAATCAACTGTGCTATAGCCCACAAGTTTTTGGGCGGCAAAAATCTAAAATGGTTCGATTACGATGGTTGATACCTCTATCAATAGGTTCCGGGACCTGTTATTGCTGTCACAAATTTTATTTTGATTGCTCGATTATTTCTAAACATTTCTTAGAAAATTCAATTTTATTGAAAATCAACTGGGCTATAGCCCACAAATTTTTGGGCGGCAAAAATCTGAAATGGTCCGAATACGATGGTTGATACCTCTATCAATAGGTTTCGGGACCTGTAATTGCTGTGACAATATTCATTTTGATTGCTCGATTATTTTTAAACATTTCTTAGAAAATTCAATTTTATTGAAAATCAACTGTGCTATAGCCCACAAGTTTTTGGGCGGCAAAAATCTAAAATGGTTCGATTACGATGGTTGATACCTCTATCAATAGGTTCCGGGACCTGTTATTGCTGTCACAAATTTTATTTTGATTGCTCGATTATTTCTAAACATTTCTTAGAAAATTCAATTTTATTGAAAATCAACTGGGCTATAGCCCACAAGTTTTTGGGCGGAAAAAATCTAAAATGGTCCGATTACGATGGTTGATACCTCTATCAATAGGTTTCGGGACCTGTTCTTGCTGTGACAATTTTCATTTTGATTGCTCGATTATTTCTAAAATGGTCCGAAGTTTTTGGGCGGCAAAAATCTAAAATGGTCCGATTACGATGGTTGATACCTCTATCAATAGGTTTCGGGACCTGTTCTTGCTGTGACAATTTTCATTTTGATTGCTCGATTATTTCTAAACATTTCTTACAAAATTCAATTTTATTGAAAATCAACTGTGCTATAGCCCACAAGTTTTTGGGCGGCAAAAATCTAAAATGGTCCGATTACGATGGTTGATACCTCTATCAATAGGTTTCGGGACCTGTTCTTGCTGTGACAATTTTCATTTTGATTGCTCGATTATTTCTAAACATTTCTTACAAAATTCAATTTTATTGAAAATTAACTGTGCTATAGCCCACAAGTTTTTGGGCGGCAAAAATCTAAAATGGTCCGATTACGATGGTTGATACCTCTATCAATAGGTTTCGGGACCTGTTCTTGCTGTGACAATTTTCATTTTGATTGCTCGATTATTTCTAAACATTTCTTACAAAATTCAATTTTATTGAAAATCAACTGTGCTATACCCCACAAGTTTTTGGGCGGCAAAAATCTAAAATGGTCCGATTACGATGGTTGATACCTCTATCAATAGGTTTCGGGACCTGTTCTTGCTGTGACAATTTTCATTTTGATTGCTCGATTATTTCTAAACATTTCTTAGAAAATTCAATTTTATTGAAAATCAACTGTGCTATAGCCCACAAGTTTTTGGGCGGCAAAAATCTAAAATGGTCCGATTACGATGGTTGATACCTCTATCAATAGGTTTCGGGACCTGTTCTTGCTGTGACAATTTTCATTTTGATTGGTCGATTATTTCTCAACATTTCTTAGCAAATTCAATTTTATTGAAAATTAACTGTGCTATAGCCCACAAGTTTTTGGGCGGCAAAAATCTAAAATGGTCCGATTACGATGGTTGATACCTCTATCAATAGGTTTCGGGACCTGTTCTTGCTGTGACAATTTTCATTTTGATTGCTCGATTATTTCTAAACATTTCTTAGAAAATTCAATTTTATTGAAAATCAACTGTGCTATACCCCACAAGTTTTTGGGCGGCAAAAATCTAAAATGGTCCGATTACGATGGTTGATACCTCTATCAATAGGTTTCGGGACCTGTTCTTGCTGTGACAATTTTCATTTTGATTGCTCGATTATTTCTAAACATTTCTTAGAAAATTCAATTTTATTGAAAATCAACTGGGCTATAGCCCACAAGTTTTTGGGCGGCAAAAATCTAAAATGGTCCGATTACGATGGTTGATACCTCTATCAATAGGTTTCGGGACCTGTTCTTGCTGTGACAATTTTCATTTTGATTGCTCGATTATTTCTAAACATTTCTTAGAAAATTCAATTTTATTGAAAATCAACTGTGCTATACCCCACAAGTTTTTGGGCGGCAAAAATCTAAAATGGTCCGAATACGATGGTTGATACCTCTATCAATAGGTTTCGGGACCTGTTATTGCTGTGACAATTTTCATTTTGATTGCTCGATTATTTCTAAACATTTCTTAGAAAATTCAATTTTATTGAAAATCAACTGTGCTATAGCCCACAAGTTTTTGGGCGGCAAAAATCTAAAATGGTCCGATTACGATGGTTGATACCTCTATCAATAGGTTTCGGGACCTGTTATTGCTGTGACAATTTTTATTTTGATTGCTCGATTATTTCTAAACATTTCTTAGAAAATTCAATTTTATTGAAAATCAACTGGGCTATAGCCCACAAGTTTTTGGGCGGCAAAAATCTAAAATGGTCCGATTACGATGGTTGGTACCTCTATCAATAGGTTTCGGGACCTGTTCTTGCTGTGACAATTTTCATTTTGATTGCTCGATTATTTCTAAACATTTCTTAGAAAATTCAATTTTATTGAAAATCAACTGTGCTATAGCCCACAAGTTTTTGGGCGGCAAAAATCTAAAATGGTCCGATTACGATGGTTGATACCTCTATCAATAGGTTTCGGGACCTGTTCTTGCTGTGACAATTTTCATTTTGATTGCTCGATTATTTCTAAACATTTCTTAGAAAATTCAATTTTATTGAAAATCAACTGGGCTATAGCCCACAAGTTTTTGGGCGGCAAAAATCTAAAATGGTCCGATTACGATGGTTGATACCTCTATCAATAGGTTTCGGGACCTGTTCTTGCTGTGACAATTTTCATTTTGATTGCTCGATTATTTCTAAACATTTCTTAGAAAATTCAATTTTATTGAAAATCAACTGTGCTATACCCCACAAGTTTTTGGGCGGCAAAAATCTAAAATGGTCCGATTACGATGGTTGATACCTCTATCAATAGGTTTCGGGACCTGTTCTTGCTGTGACAATTTTCATTTTGATTGCTCGATTATTTCTAAACATTTCTTAGAAAATTCAATTTTATTGAAAATCAACTGGGCTATAGCCCACAAGTTTTTGGGCGGCAAAAATCTAAAATGGTCCGATTACGATGGTTGATACCTCTATCAATAGGTTTCGGGACCTGTTCTTGCTGTGACAATTTTCATTTTGATTGCTCGATTATTTCTAAACATTTCTTAGAAAATTCAATTTTATTGAAAATCAACTGTGCTATACCCCACAAGTTTTTGGGCGGCAAAAATCTAAAATGGTCCGAATACGATGGTTGATACCTCTATCAATAGGTTTCGGGACCTGTTATTGCTGTGACAATTTTCATTTTGATTGCTCGATTATTTCTAAACATTTCTTAGAAAATTCAATTTTATTGAAAATCAACTGTGCTATAGCCCACAAGTTTTTGGGCGGCAAAAATCTAAAATGGTCCGATTACGATGGTTGATACCTCTATCAATAGGTTTCGGGACCTGTTATTGCTGTGACAATTTTTATTTTGATTGCTCGATTATTTCTAATCATTTCTTAGAAAATTCAATTTTATTGAAAATTAACTGTGCTAAAGCCCACAAGTTTTTGGGCGGCAAAAATCTAAAATGGTCCGATTACGATGGTTGGTACCTCTATCAATAGGTTTCGGGACCTGTAATTGCTGTGACAATTTTCATTTTGATTGCTCGATTATTTCTCAACATTTCATAGCAAATTCAATTTTATTGAAAATTAACTGTGCTATAGCCCACAAGTTTTTGGGCGGCAAAAATCTAAAATGGTCCGATTACGATGGTTGATACCTCTATCAATAGGTTTCGGGACCTGTTCTTGCTGTGACAATTTTCATTTTGATTGCTCGATTATTTCTAAACATTTCTTAGAAAATTCAATTTTATTGAAAATCAACTGGGCTATAGCCCACAAGTTTTTGGGCGGCAAAAATCTAAAATGGTCCGATTACGATGGTTGATACCTCTATCAATAGGTTTCGGGACCTGTTCTTGCTGTGACAATTTTTATTTTGATTGCTCGATTATTTCTAAACATTTCTTAGAAAATTCAATTTTATTGAAAATCAACTGTGCTATACCCCACAAGTTTTTGGGCGGCAAAAATCTAAAATGGTCCGAATACGATGGTTGATACCTCTATCAATAGGTTTCGGGACCTGTTATTGCTGTGACAATTTTCATTTTGATTGCTCGATTATTTCTAAACATTTCTTAGAAAATTCAATTTTATTGAAAATCAACTGTGCTATAGCCCACAAGTTTTTGGGCGGCAAAAATCTAAAATGGTCCGATTACGATGGTTGATACCTCTATCAATAGGTTTCGGGACCTGTTATTGCTGTGACAATTTTTATTTTGATTGCTCGATTATTTCTAAACATTTCTTAGAAAATTCAATTTTATTGAAAATCAACTGGGCTATAGCCCACAAGTTTTTGGGCGGCAAAAATCTAAAATGGTCCGAATACGATGGTTGATACCTCTATCAATAGGTTTCGGGACCTGTTATTGCTGTGACAATTTTCATTTTGATTGCTCGATTATTTCTAAACATTTCTTAGAAAATTCAATTTTATTGAAAATCAACTGTGCTATACCCCACAAGTTTTTGGGCGGCAAAAATCTAAAATGGTCCGATTACGATGGTTGATACCTCTATCAATAGGTTTCGGGACCTGTTATTGCTGTGACAATTTTTATTTTGATTGCTCGATTATTTCTAAACATTTCTTAGAAAATTCAATTTTATTGAAAATTAACTGTGCTAAAGCCCACAAGTTTTTGGGCGGCAAAAATCTAAAATGGTCCGATTACGATGGTTGGTACCTCTATCAATAGGTTTCGGGACCTGTAATTGCTGTGACAATTTTCATTTTGATTGCTCGATTATTTCTCAACATTTCATAGCAAATTCAATTTTATTGAAAATTAACTGTGCTATAGCCCACAAGTTTTTGGGCGGCAAAAATCTAAAATGGTCCGATTACGATGGTTGATACCTCTATCAATAGGTTTCGGGACCTGTTCTTGCTGTGACATTTTTCATTTTGATTGCTCGATTATTTCTAAACATTTCTTAGAAAATTCAATTTTATTGAAAATCAACTGTGCTATACCCCACAAGTTTTTGGGCGGCAAAAATCTAAAATGGTCCGATTACGATGGTTGATACCTCTATCAATAGGTTTCGGGACCTGTTCTTGCTGTGACAATTTTCATTTTGATTGCTCGATTATTTCTAAACATTTCTTAGAAAATTCAATTTTATTGAAAATCAACTGTGCTATACCCCACAAGTTTTTGGGCGGCAAAAATCTAAAATGGTCCGATTACGATGGTTGATACCTCTATCAATAGGTTTCGGGACCTGTTCTTGCTGTGACAATTTTCATTTTGATTGCTCGATTATTTCTAAACATTTCTTAGAAAATTCAATTTTATTGAAAATCAACTGTGCTATACCCCACAAGTTTTTGGGCGGCAAAAATCTAAAATGGTCCGATTACGATGGTTGATACCTCTATCAATAGGTTTCGGGACCTGTTCTTGCTGTGACAATTTTCATTTTGATTGCTCGATTATTTCTAAACATTTCTTAGAAAATTCAATTTTATTGAAAATCAACTGGGCTATAGCCCACAAGTTTTTGGGCGGCAAAAATCTAAAATGGTCCGACTACGATGGTTGATACCTCTATCAATAGGTTTCGGGACCTGTTCTTGCTGTGACAATTTTCATTTTGATTGCTCGATTATTTCTAAACATTTCTTAGAAAATTCAATTTTATTGAAAATCAACTGGGCTATAGCCCACAAGTTTTTGGGCGGCAAAAATCTAAAATGGTCCGATTACGATGGTTGATACCTCTATCAATAGGTTTCGGGACCTGTTATTGCTGTGACAATTTTTATTTTGATTGCTCGATTATTTCTAAACATTTCTTAGAAAATTCAATTTTATTGAAAATCAACTGGGCTATAGCCCACAAGTTTTTGGGCGGCAAAAATCTAAAATGGTCCGAATACGATGGTTGATACCTCTATCAATAGGTTTCGGGACCTGTTCTTGCTGTGACAATTTTCATTTTGATTGCTCGATTATTTCTAAACATTTCTTAGAAAATTCAATTTTATTGAAAATCAACTGGGCTATAGCCCACAAGTTTTTGGGCGGCAAAAATCTAAAATGGTACGATTACGATGGTTGATACCTCTATCAATAGGTTTCGGGACCTGTTATTGCTGTGACAATTTTTATTTTGATTGCTCGATTATTTCTAAACATTTCTTAGAAAATTCAATTTTATTGAAAATCAACTGGGCTATAGCCCACAAGTTTTTGGGCGGCAAAAATCTAAAATGGTCCGAATACGATGGTTGATACCTCTATCAATAGGTTTCGGGACCTGTTATTGCTGTGACAATTTTCATTTTGATTGCTCGATTATTTCTAAACATTTCTTAGAAAATTCAATTTTATTGAAAATTAACTGTGCTAAAGCCCACAAGTTTTTGGGCGGCAAAAATCTAAAATGGTCCGACTACGATGGTTGATACCTCTATCAATAGGTTTCGGGACCTGTTCTTGCTGTGACAATTTTCATTTTGATTGCTCGATTATTTCTAAACATTTCTTAGAAAATTCAATTTTATTGAAAATCAACTGGGCTATAGCCCACAAGTTTTTGGGCGGCAAAAATCTAAAATGGTCCGATTACGATGGTTGATACCTCTATCAATAGGTTTCGGGACCTGTTATTGCTGTGACAATTTTTATTTTGATTGCTCGATTATTTCTAAACATTTCTTAGAAAATTCAATTTTATTGAAAATCAACTGGGCTATAGCCCACAAGTTTTTGGGCGGCAAAAATCTAAAATGGTCCGAATACGATGGTTGATACCTCTATCAATAGGTTTCGGGACCTGTTATTGCTGTGACAATTTTCATTTTGATTGCTCGATTATTTCTAAACATTTCTTAGAAAATTCAATTTTATTGAAAATTAACTGTGCTAAAGCCCACAAGTTTTTGGGCGGCAAAAATCTAAAATGGTCCGATTACGATGGTTGGTACCTCTATCAATAGGTTTCGGGACCTGTAATTGCTGTGACAATTTTCATTTTGATTGCTCGATTATTTCTAAACATTTCTTAGAAAATTCAATTTTATTGAAAATCAACTGGGCTATAGCCCACAAGTTTTTGGGCGGCAAAAATCTAAAATGGTCCGATTACGATGGTTGATACCTCTATCAATAGGTTTCGGGACCTGTTCTTGCTGTGACAATTTTCATTTTGATTGCTCGATTATTTCTAAACATTTCTTAGAAAATTCAATTTTATTGAAAATCAACTGTGCTATACCCCACAAGTTTTTGGGCGGCAAAAATCTAAAATGGTCCGATTACGATGGTTGATACCTCTATCAATAGGTTTCGGGACCTGTTCTTGCTGTGACAATTTTCATTTTGATTGCTCGATTATTTCTAAACATTTCTTAGAAAATTCAATTTTATTGAAAATCAACTGGGCTATAGCCCACAAGTTTTTGGGCGGCAAAAATCTAAAATGGTCCGATTACGATGGTTGATACCTCTATCAATAGGTTTCGGGACCTGTTATTGCTGTGACAATTTTCATTTTGATTGCTCGATTATTTCTAAACATTTCTTAGAAAATTCAATTTTATTGAAAATCAACTGTGCTATACCCCACAAGTTTTTGGGCGGCAAAAATCTAAAATGGTCCGATTACGATGGTTGATACCTCTATCAATAGGTTTCGGGACCTGTTATTGCTGTGACAATTTTTATTTTGATTGCTCGATTATTTCTAAACATTTCTTAGAAAATTCAATTTTATTGAAAATTAACTGTGCTAAAGCCCACAAGTTTTTGGGCGGCAAAAATCTAAAATGGTCCGATTACGATGGTTGGTACCTCTATCAATAGGTTTCGGGACCTGTAATTGCTGTGACAATTTTCATTTTGATTGCTCGATTATTTCTCAACATTTCATAGCAAATTCAATTTTATTGAAAATTAACTGTGCTATAGCCCACAAGTTTTTGGGCGGCAAAAATCTAAAATGGTCCGATTACGATGGTTGATACCTCTATCAATAGGTTTCGGGACCTGTTCTTGCTGTGACATTTTTCATTTTGATTGCTCGATTATTTCTAAACATTTCTTAGAAAATTCAATTTTATTGAAAATCAACTGTGCTATACCCCACAAGTTTTTGGGCGGCAAAAATCTAAAATGGTCCGATTACGATGGTTGATACCTCTATCAATAGGTTTCGGGACCTGTTCTTGCTGTGACAATTTTCATTTTGATTGCTCGATTATTTCTAAACATTTCTTAGAAAATTCAATTTTATTGAAAATCAACTGGGCTATAGCCCACAAGTTTTTGGGCGGCAAAAATCTAAAATGGTCCGATTACGATGGTTGATACCTCTATCAATAGGTTTCGGGACCTGTTCTTGCTGTGACAATTTTCATTTTGATTGCTCGATTATTTCTAAACATTTCTTAGAAAATTCAATTTTATTGAAAATCAACTGGGCTATAGCCCACAAGTTTTTGGGCGGCAAAAATCTAAAATGGTCCGAATACGATGGTTGATACCTCTATCAATAGGTTTCGGGACCTGTTATTGCTGTGACAATTTTCATTTTGATTGCTCGATTATTTCTAAACATTTCTTAGAAAATTCAATTTTATTGAAAATCAACTGTGCTATAGCCCACAAGTTTTTGGGCGGCAAAAATCTAAAATGGTCCGATTACGATGGTTGATACCTCTATCAATAGGTTTCGGGACCTGTTATTGCTGTGACAATTTTTATTTTGATTGCTCGATTATTTCTAAACATTTCTTAGAAAATTCAATTTTATTGAAAATTAACTGTGCTAAAGCCCACAAGTTTTTGGGCGGCAAAAATCTAAAATGGTCCGATTACGATGGTTGGTACCTCTATCAATAGGTTTCGGGACCTGTAATTGCTGTGACAATTTTCATTTTGATTGCTCGATTATTTCTAAACATTTCTTAGAAAATTCAATTTTATTGAAAATCAACTGGGCTATAGCCCACAAGTTTTTGGGCGGCAAAAATCTAAAATGGTCCGATTACGATGGTTGATACCTCTATCAATAGGTTTCGGGACCTGTTCTTGCTGTGACAATTTTCATTTTGATTGCTCGATTATTTCTAAACATTTCTTAGAAAATTCAATTTTATTGAAAATCAACTGTGCTATACCCCACAAGTTTTTGGGCGGCAAAAATCTAAAATGGTCCGAATACGATGGTTGATACCTCTATCAATAGGTTTCGGGACCTGTTATTGCTGTGACAATTTTCATTTTGATTGCTCGATTATTTCTAAACATTTCTTAGAAAATTCAATTTTATTGAAAATCAACTGTGCTATAGCCCACAAGTTTTTGGGCGGCAAAAATCTAAAATGGTCCGATTACGATGGTTGATACCTCTATCAATAGGTTTCGGGACCTGTTATTGCTGTGACAATTTTTATTTTGATTGCTCGATTATTTCTAAACATTTCTTAGAAAATTCAATTTTATTGAAAATCAACTGGGCTATAGCCCACAAGTTTTTGGGCGGCAAAAATCTAAAATGGTCCGATTACGATGGTTGATACCTCTATCAATAGGTTTCGGGACCTGTAATTGCTGTGACAATTTTCATTTTGATTGCTCGATTATTTCTCAACATTTCTTAGCAAATTCAATTTTATTGAAAATTAACTGTGCTATAGCCCACAAGTTTTTGGGCGGCAAAAATCTAAAATGGTCCGATTACGATGGTTGATACCTCTATCAATAGGTTTCGGGACCTGTTCTTGCTGTGACAATTTTCATTTTGATTGCTCGATTATTTCTAAACATTTCTTAGAAAATTCAATTTTATTGAAAATCAACTGTGCTATAGCCCACAAGTTTTTGGGCGGCAAAAATCTAAAATGGTCCGATTACGATGGTTGATACCTCTATCAATAGGTTTCGGGACCTGTTATTGCTGTGACAATTTTTATTTTGATTGCTCGATTATTTCTAAACATTTCTTAGAAAATTCAATTTTATTGAAAATCAACTGGGCAATAGCCCACAAGTTTTTGGGCGGCAAAAATCTAAAATGGTCCGAATACGATGGTTGATACCTCTATCAATAGGTTTCGGGACCTGTTATTGCTGTGACAATTTTCCTTTTGATTGCTCGATTATTTCTAAACATTTCTTAGAAAATTCAATTTTATTGAAAATCAACTGTGCTAAAGCCCACAAGTTTTTGGGCGGCAAAAATCTAAAATGGTCCGATTACGATGGTTGGTACCTCTATCAATAGGTTTCGGGACCTGTAATTGCTGTGACAATTTTCATTTTGATTGCTCGATTATTTCTCAACATTTCATAGCAAATTCAATTTTATTGAAAATTAACTGTGCTATAGCCCACAAGTTTTTGGGCGGCAAAAATCTAAAATGGTCCGATTACGATGGTTGATACCTCTATCAATAGGTTTCGGGACCTGTTCTTGCTGTGACATTTTTCATTTTGATTGCTCGATTATTTCTAAACATTTCTTAGAAAATTCAATTTTATTGAAAATCAACTGTGCTATACCCCACAAGTTTTTGGGCGGCAAAAATCTAAAATGGTCCGATTACGTTGGTTGATACCTCTATCAATAGGTTTCGGGACCTGTTCTTGCTGTGACAATTTTCATTTTGATTGCTCGATTATTTCTAAACATTTCTTAGAAAATTCAATTTTATTGAAAATCAACTGTGCTATAGCCCACAAGTTTTTGGGCGGCAAAAATCTAAAATGGTCCGATTACGATGGTTGATACCTCTATCAATAGGTTTCGGGACCTGTTCTTGCTGTGACAATTTTCATTTTGATTGCTCGATTATTTCTAAACATTTCTTAGAAAATTCAATTTTATTGAAAATCAACTGGGCTATAGCCCACAAGTTTTTGGGCGGCAAAAATCTAAAATGGTCCGATTACGATGGTTGATACCTCTATCAATAGGTTTCGGGACCTGTTCTTGCTGTGACAATTTTCATTTTGATTGCTCGATTATTTCTAAACATTTCTTAGAAAATTCAATTTTATTGAAAATCAACTGTGCTATACCCCACAAGTTTTTGGGCGGCAAAAATCTAAAATGGTCTGAATACGATGGTTGATACCTCTATCAATAGGTTTCGGGACCTGTTATTGCTGTGACAATTTTCATTTTGATTGCTCGATTATTTCTAAACATTTCTTAGAAAATTCAATTTTATTGAAAATTAACTGTGCTATAGCCCACAAGTTTTTGGGCGGCAAAAATCTAAAATGGTCCGATTACGATGGTTGATACCTCTATCAATAGGTTTCGGGACCTGTTCTTGCTGTGACATTTTTCATTTTGATTGCTCGATTATTTCTAAACATTTCTTAGAAAATTCAATTTTATTGAAAATCAACTGTGCTATACCCCACAAGTTTTTGGGCGGCAAAAATCTAAAATGGTCCGATTACGATGGTTAATACCTCTATCAATAGGTTTCGGGACCTGTTCTTGCTGTGACAATTTTCATTTTGATTGCTCGATTATTTCTAAACATTTCTTAGAAAATTCAATTTTATTGAAAATCAACTGTGCTATACCCCACAAGTTTTTGGGCGGCAAAAATCTAAAATGGTCCGATTACGATGGTTGATACCTCTATCAATAGGTTTCGGGACCTGTTCTTGCTGTGACAATTTTCATTTTGATTGCTCGATTATTTCTAAACATTTCTTAGAAAATTCAATTTTATTGAAAATCAACTGGGCTATAGCCCACAAGTTTTTGGGCGGCAAAAATCTAAAATGGTCCGATTACGATGGTTGGTACCTCTATCAATAGGTTTCGGGACCTGTAATTGCTGTGACAATTTTCATTTTGATTGCTCGATTATTTCTCAACATTTCATAGCAAATTCAATTTTATTGAAAATTAACTGTGCTATAGCCCACAAGTTTTTGGGCGGCAAAAATCTAAAATGGTCCGATTACGATGGTTGATACCTCTATCAATAGGTTTCGGGACCTGTTCTTGCTGTGACATTTTTCATTTTGATTGCTCGATTATTTCTAAACATTTCTTAGAAAATTCAATTTTATTGAAAATCAACTGTGCTATACCCCACAAGTTTTTGGGCGGCAAAAATCTAAAATGGTCCGATTACGATGGTTAATACCTCTATCAATAGGTTTCGGGACCTGTTCTTGCTGTGACAATTTTCATTTTGATTGCTCGATTATTTCTAAACATTTCTTAGAAAATTCAATTTTATTGAAAATCAACTGTGCTATACCCCACAAGTTTTTGGGCGGCAAAAATCTAAAATGGTCCGATTACGATGGTTGATACCTCTATCAATAGGTTTCGGGACCTGTTCTTGCTGTGACAATTTTCATTTTGATTGCTCGATTATTTCTAAACATTTCTTAGAAAATTCAATTTTATTGAAAATCAACTGGGCTATAGCCCACAAGTTTTTGGGCGGCAAAAATCTAAAATGGTCCGATTACGATGGTTGATACCTCTATCAATAGGTTTCGGGACCTGTTCTTGCTGTGACAATTTTCATTTTGATTGCTCGATTATTTCTAAACATTTCTTAGAAAATTCAATTTTATTGAAAATCAACTGTGCTATACCCCACAAGTTTTTGGGCGGCAAAAATCTAAAATGGTCCGAATACGATGGTTGATACCTCTATCAATAGGTTTCGGGACCTGTTATTGCTGTGACAATTTTCATTTTGATTGCTCGATTATTTCTAAACATTTCTTAGAAAATTCAATTTTATTGAAAATCAACTGTGCTATAGCCCACAAGTTTTTGGGCGGCAAAAATCTAAAATGGTCCGATTACGATGGTTGATACCTCTATCAATAGGTTTCGGGACCTGTTATTGCTGTGACAATTTTTATTTTGATTGCTCGATTATTTCTAAACATTTCTTAGAAAATTCAATTTTATTGAAAATCAACTGGGCTATAGCCCACAAGTTTTTGGGCGGCAAAAATCTAAAATGGTCCGATTACGATGGTTGGTACCTCTATCAATAGGTTTCGGGACCTGTAATTGCTGTGACAATTTTCATTTTGATTGCTCGATTATTTCTAAACATTTCTTAGAAAATTCAATTTTATTGAAAATCATCTGTGCTATACCCCACAAGTTTTTGGGCGGCAAAAATCTAAAATGGTCCGATTACGATGGTTGATACCTCTATCAATAGGTTTCGGGACCTGTTCTTGCTGTGACAATTTTCATTTTGATTGCTCGATTATTTCTAAACATTTCTTAGAAAATTCAATTTTATTGAAAATCAACTGGGCTATAGCCCACAAGTTTTTGGGCGGCAAAAATCTAAAATGGTCCGATTACGATGGTTGATACCTCTATCAATAGGTTTCGGGACCTGTTCTTGCTGTGACAATTTTCATTTTGATTGCTCGATTATTTCTAAACATTTCTTAGAAAATTCAGTTTTATTGAAAATCAACTGTGCTATACCCCACAAGTTTTTGGGCGGTAAAAATCTAAAATGGTCCGAATACGATGGTTGATACCTCTATCAATAGGTTTCGGGACCTGTTATTGCTGTGACAATTTTCATTTTGATTGCTCGATTATTTCTAAACATTTCATAGCAAATTCAATTTTATTGAAAATTAACTGTGCTATAGCCCACAAGTTTTTGGGCGGCAAAAATCTAAAATGGTCCGATTACGATGGTTGATACCTCTATCAATAGGTTTCGGGACCTGTTCTTGCTGTGACATTTTTCATTTTGATTGCTCGATTATTTCTAAACATTTCTTAGAAAATTCAATTTTATTGAAAATCAACTGTGCTATACCCCACAAGTTTTTGGGCGGCAAAAATCTAAAATGGTCCGATTACGATGGTTGATACCTCTATCAATAGGTTTCGGGACCTGTTCTTGCTGTGACAATTTTCATTTTGATTGCTCGATTATTTCTAAACATTTCTTAGAAAATTCAATTTTATTGAAAATCAACTGGGCTATAGCCCACAAGTTTTTGGGCGGCAAAAATCTAAAATGGTCCGATTACGATGGTTGATACCTCTATCAATAGGTTTCGGGACCTGTTCTTGCTGTGACAATTTTCATTTTGATTGCTCGATTATTTCTAAACATTTCTTAGAAAATTCAATTTTATTGAAAATCAACTGTGCTATACCCCACAAGTTTTTGGGCGGCAAAAATCTAAAATGGTCCGATTACGATGGTTGATACCTCTATCAATAGGTTTCGGGACCTGTTATTGCTGTGACAATTTTTATTTTGATTGCTCGATTATTTCTAAACATTTCTTAGAAAATTCAATTTTATTGAAAATTAACTGTGCTAAAGCCCACAAGTTTTTGGGCGGCAAAAATCTAAAATGGTCCGATTACGATGGTTGATACCTCTATCAATAGGTTTCGGGACCTGTAATTGCTGTGACAATTTTCATTTTGATTGCTCGATTATTTCTCAACATTTCATAGCAAATTCAATTTTATTGAAAATTAACTGTGCTATAGCCCACAAGTTTTTGGGCGGCAAAAATCTAAAATGGTCCGATTACGATGGTTGATACCTCTATCAATAGGTTTCGGGACCTGTTCTTGCTGTGACATTTTTCATTTTGATTGCTCGATTATTTCTAAACATTTCTTAGAAAATTCAATTTTATTGAAAATCAACTGTGCTATACCCCACAAGTTTTTGGGCGGCAAAAATCTAAAATGGTCCGATTACGATGGTTGATACCTCTATCAATAGGTTTCGGGACCTGTTATTGCTGTGACAATTTTCATTTTGATTGCTCGATTATTTCTAAACATTTCTTAGAAAATTCAATTTTATTGAAAATTAACTGTGCCCACAAGTTTTTGGGCGGCAAAAATCTAAAATGGTCCGATTACGATGGTTGGTACCTCTATCAATAGGTTTCGGGACCTGTAATTGCTGTGACAATTTTCATTTTGATTGCTCGATTATTTCTCAACATTTCATAGCAAATTCAATTTTATTGAAAATTAACTGTGCTATAGCCCACAAGTTTTTGGGCGGCAAAAATCTAAAATGGTCCGATTACGATGGTTGATACCTCTATCAATAGGTTTCGGGACCTGTTCTTGCTGTGACATTTTTCATTTTGATTGCTCGATTATTTCTAAACATTTCTTAGAAAATTCAATTTTATTGAAAATTAACTGTGCTAAAGCCCACAAGTTTTTGGGCGGCAAAAATCTAAAATGGTCCGATTACGATGGTTGGTACCTCTATCAATAGGTTTCGGGACCTGTAATTGCTGTGACAATTTTCATTTTGATTGCTCGATTATTTCTCAACATTTCATAGCAAATTCAATTTTATTGAAAATTAACTGTGCTATAGCCCACAAGTTTTTGGGCGGCAAAAATCTAAAATGGTCCGATTACGATGGTTGATACCTCTATCAATAGGTTTCGGGACCTGTTCTTGCTGTGACATTTTTCATTTTGATTGCTCGATTATTTCTAAACATTTCTTAGAAAATTCAATTTTATTGAAAATCAACTGTGCTATACCCCACAAGTTTTTGGGCGGCAAAAATCTAAAATGGTCCGATTACGATGGTTGATACCTCTATCAATAGGTTTCGGGACCTGTTCTTGCTGTGACAATTTTCATTTTGATTGCTCGATTATTTCTAAACATTTCTTAGAAAATTCAATTTTATTGAAAATCAACTGTGCTATACCCCACAAGTTTTTGGGCGGCAAAAATCTAAAATGGTCCGATTACGATGGTTGATACCTCTATCAATAGGTTTCGGGACCTGTTCTTGCTGTGACAATTTTCATTTTGATTGCTCGATTATTTCTAAACATTTCTTAGAAAATTCAATTTTATTGAAAATCAACTGGGCTATAGCCCACAAGTTTTTGGGCGGCAAAAATCTAAAATGGTCCGATTACGATGGTTGATACCTCTATCAATAGGTTTCGGGACCTGTTCTTGCTGTGACAATTTTCATTTTGATTGCTCGATTATTTCTAAACATTTCTTAGAAAATTCAATTTTATTGAAAATCAACTGTGATATACCCCACAAGTTTTTGGGCGGCAAAAATCTAAAATGGTCCGATTACGATGGTTGATACCTCTATCAATAGGTTTCGGGACCTGTTATTGCTGTGACAATTTTTATTTTGATTGCTCGATTATTTCTAAACATTTCTTAGAAAATTCAATTTTATTGAAAATTAACTGTGCTAAAGCCCACAAGTTTTTGGGCGGCAAAAATCTAAAATGGTCCGATTACGATGGTTGGTACCTCTATCAATAGGTTTCGGGACCTGTAATTGCTGTGACAATTTTCATTTTGATTGCTCGATTATTTCTCAACATTTCATAGCAAATTCAATTTTATTGAAAATTAACTGTGCTATAGCCCACAAGTTTTTGGGCGGCAAAAATCTAAAATGGTCCGATTACGATGGTTGATACCTCTATCAATAGGTTTCGGGACCTGTTCTTGCTGTGACATTTTTCATTTTGATTGCTCGATTATTTCTAAACATTTCTTAGAAAATTCAATTTTATTGAAAATCAACTGTGCTATACCCCACAAGTTTTTGGGCGGCAAAAATCTAAAATGGTCCGATTACGATGGTTGATACCTCTATCAATAGGTTTCGGGACCTGTTCTTGCTGTGACAATTTTCATTTTGATTGCTCGATTATTTCTAAACATTTCTTAGAAAATTCAATTTTATTGAAAATCAACTGGGCTATAGCCCACAAGTTTTTGGGCGGCAAAAATCTAAAATGGTCCGATTACGATGGTTGATACCTCTATCAATAGGTTTCGGGACCTGTTATTGCTGTGACAATTTTCATTTTGATTGCTCGATTATTTCTAAACATTTCTTAGAAAATTCAATTTTATTGAAAATCAACTGTGCTAAACCCCACAAGTTTTTGGGCGGCAAAAATCTAAAATGGTCCGAATACGATGGTTGATACCTCTATCAATAGGTTTCGGGACCTGTTCTTGCTGTGACAATTTTCATTTTGATTGCTCGATTATTTCTAAACATTTCTTAGAAAATTCAATTTTATTGAAAATCAACTGTGCTATACCCCACAAGTTTTTGGGCGGCAAAAATCTAAAATGGTCCGATTACGATGGTTGATACCTCTATCAATAGGTTTCGGGACCTGTTATTGCTGTGACAATTTTCATTTTGATTGCTCGATTATTTCTAAACATTTCTTAGAAAATTCAATTTTATTGAAAATCAACTGTGCTATACCCCACAAGTTTTTGGGCGGCAAAAATCTAAAATGGTCCGAATACGATGGTTGATACCTCTATCAATAGGTTTCGGGACCTGTTATTGCTGTGACAATTTTCATTTTGATTGCTCGATTATTTCTAAACATTTCTTAGAAAATTCAATTTTATTGAAAATCAACTGTGCTATAGCCCACAAGTTTTTGGGCGGCAAAAATCTAAAATGGTCCGATTACGATGGTTGATACCTCTATCAATAGGTTTCGGGACCTGTTATTGCTGTGACAATTTTTATTTTGATTGCTCGATTATTTCTAAACATTTCTTAGAAAATTCAATTTTATTGAAAATCAACTGGGCTATAGCCCACAAGTTTTTGGGCGGCAAAAATCTAAAATGGTCCGATTACGATGGTTGATACCTCTATCAATAGGTTTCGGGACCTGTAATTGCTGTGACAATTTTCATTTTGATTGCTCGATTATTTCTCAACATTTCTTAGCAAATTCAATTTTATTGAAAATTAACTGTGCTATAGCCCACAAGTTTTTGGGCGGCAAAAATCTAAAATGGTCCGAATACGATGGTTGATACCTCTATCAATAGGTTTCGGGACCTGTTATTGCTGTGACAATTTTCATTTTGATTGCTCGATTATTTCTAAACATTTCTTAGAAAATTCAATTTTATTGAAAATCAACTGTGCTATAGCCCACAAGTTTTTGGGCGGCAAAAATCTAAAATGGTCCGATTACGATGGTTGATACCTCTATCAATAGGTTTCGGGACCTGTTATTGCTGTGACAATTTTCATTTTGATTGCTCGATTATTTCTAAACATTTCTTAGAAAATTCAATTTTATTGAAAATCAACTGTGCTATAGCCCACAAGTTTTTGGGCGGCAAAAATCTAAAATGGTCCGATTACGATGGTTGATACCTCTATCAATAGGTTTCGGGACCTGTTATTGCTGTGACAATTTTTATTTTGATTGCTCGATTATTTCTAAACATTTCTTAGAAAATTCAATTTTATTGAAAATCAACTGGGCTATAGCCCACAAGTTTTTGGGCGGCAAAAATCTAAAATGGTCCGATTACGATGGTTGATACCTCTATCAATAGGTTTCGGGACCTGTAATTGCTGTGACAATTTTCATTTTGATTGCTCGATTATTTCTCAACATTTCTTAGCAAATTCAATTTTATTGAAAATTAACTGTGCTATAGCCCACAAGTTTTTGGGCGGCAAAAATCTAAAATGGTCCGATTACGATGGTTGATACCTCTATCAATAGGTTTCGGGACCTGTTCTTGCTGTGACAATTTTCATTTTGATTGCTCGATTATTTCTAAACATTTCTTAGAAAATTCAATTTTATTGAAAATCAACTGTGCTATAGCCCACAAGTTTTTGGGCGGCAAAAATCTAAAATGGTCCGATTACGATGGTTGATACCTCTATCAATAGGTTTCGGGACCTGTTATTGCTGTGACAATTTTTATTTTGATTGCTCGATTATTTCTAAACATTTCTTAGAAAATTCAATTTTATTGAAAATTAACTGTGCTAAAGCCCACAAGTTTTTGGGCGGCAAAAATCTAAAATGGTCCGATTACGATGGTTGGTACCTCTATCAATAGGTTTCGGGACCTGTAATTGCTGTGACAATTTTTATTTTGATTGCTCGATTATTTCTCAACATTTCTTAGAAAATTCAATTTTATTGAAAATCAACTGTGCTATACCCCACAAGTTTTTGGGCGGCAAAAATCTAAAATGGTCCGATTACGATGGTTGATACCTCTATCAATAGGTTTCGGGACCTGTTCTTGCTGTGACAATTTTCATTTTGATTGCTCGATTATTTCTAAACATTTCTTAGAAAATTCAATTTTATTGAAAATCAACTGTGCTATACCCCACAAGTTTTTGGGCGGCAAAAATCTAAAATGGTCCGAATACGATGGTTGATACCTCTATCAATAGGTTTCGGGACCTGTTATTGCTGTGACAATTTTCTTTTTGATTGCTCGATTATTTCTAAACATTTCTTAGAAAATTCAATTTTATTGAAAATCAACTGTGCTATAGCCCACAAGTTTTTGGGCGGCAAAAATCTAAAATGGTCCGATTACGATGGTTGATACCTCTATCAATAGGTTTCGGGACCTGTTATTGCTGTGACAATTTTTATTTTGATTGCTCGATTATTTCTAAACATTTCTTAGAAAATTCAATTTTATTGAAAATTAACTGTGCTAAACCCCACAAGTTTTTGGGCGGCAAAAATCTAAAATGGTCCGATTACGATGGTTGGCACCTCTATCAATAGGTTTCGGGACCTGTAATTGCTGTGACAATTTTCATTTTGATTGCTCGATTATTTCTAAACATTTCTTAGAAAATTCAATTTTATTGAAAATCAACTGTGCTATACCCCACAAGTTTTTGGGCGGCAAAAATCTAAAATGGTCCGATTACGATGGTTGATACCTCTATCAATAGGTTTCGGGACCTGTTCTTGCTGTGACAATTTTCATTTTGATTGCTCGATTATTTCTAAACATTTCTTAGAAAATTCAATTTTATTGAAAATCAACTGTGCTATACCCCACAAGTTTTTGGGCGGCAAAAATCTAAAATGGTCCGATTACGATGGTTGATACCTCTATCAATAGGTTTCGGGACCTGTTCTTGCTGTGACAATTTTCATTTTGATTGCTCGATTATTTCTAAACATTTCTTAGAAAATTCAATTTTATTGAAAATCAACTGGGCTATAGCCCACAAGTTTTTGGGCGGCAAAAATCTAAAATGGTCCGATTACGATGGTTGATACCTCTATCAATAGGTTTCGGGACCTGTTATTGCTGTGACAATTTTTATTTTGATTGCTCGATTATTTCTAAACATTTCTTAGAAAATTCAATTTTATTGAAAATCAACTGGGCTATAGCCCACAAGTTTTTGGGCGGCAAAAATCTAAAATGGTCCGATTACGATGGTTGATACCTCTATCAATAGGTTTCGGGACCTGTTCTTGCTGTGACAATTTTCATTTTGATTGCTCGATTATTTCTAAACATTTCTTAGAAAATTCAATTTTATTGAAAATCAACTGGGCTATAGCCCACAAGTTTTTGGGCGGCAAAAATCTAAAATGGTCCGATTACGATGGTTGATACCTCTATCAATAGGTTTCGGGACCTGTTATTGCTGTGACAATTTTTATTTTGATTGCTCGATTATTTCTAAACATTTCTTACAAAATTCAATTTTATTGAAAATTAACTGTGCTAAAGCCCACAAGTTTTTGGGCGGCAAAAATCTAAAATGGTCCGATTACGATGGTTGGTACCTCTATCAATAGGTTTCGGGACCTGTAATTGCTGTGACAATTTTCATTTTGATTGCTCGATTATTTCTCAACATTTCTTAGCAAATTCAATTTTATTGAAAATTAACTGTGCTATAGCCCACAAGTTTTTGGGCGGCAAAAATCTAAAATGGTCCGATTACGATGGTTGATACCTCTATCAATAGGTTTCGGGACCTGTTCTTGCTGTGACAATTTTCATTTTGATTGCTCGATTATTTCTAAACATTTCTTAGCAAATTCAATTTTATTGAAAATTAACTGTGCTATAGCCCACAAGTTTTTGGGCGGCAAAAATCTAAAATGGTCCGATTACGATGGTTGATACCTCTATCAATAGGTTTCGGGACCTGTTATTGCTGTGACAATTTTTATTTTGATTGCTCGATTATTTCTAAACATTTCTTAGAAAATTCAATTTTATTGAAAATCAACTGGGCTATAGCCCACAAGTTTTTGGGCGGCAAAAATCTAAAATGGTCCGATTACGATGGTTGATACCTCTATCAATAGGTTTCGGGACCTGTTCTTGCTGTGACAATTTTCATTTTGATTGCTCGATTATTTCTAAACATTTCTTAGAAAATTCAATTTTATTGAAAATCAACTGTGCTATAGCCCACAAGTTTTTGGGCGGCAAAAATCTAAAATGGTCCGATTACGATGGTTGATACCTCTATCAATAGGTTTCGGGACCTGTTCTTGCTGTGAAAATTTTAATTTTGATTGCTCGATTATTTCTAAACATTTCTTAGAAAATTCAATTTTATTGAAAATCAACTGGGCTATAGCCCACAAGTTTTTGGGCGGCAAAAATCTAAAATGGTCCGATTACGATGGTTGATACCTCTATCAATAGGTTTCGGGACCTGTTCTTGCTGTGACAATTTTCATTTTGATTGCTCGATTATTTCTAAACATTTCTTAGAAAATTCAATTTTATTGAAAATCAACTGGGCTATAGCCCACAAGTTTTTGGGCGGCAAAAATCTAAAATGGTCCGATTACGATGGTTGATACCTCTATCAATAGGTTTCGGGACCTGTTATTGCTGTGACAATTTTTATTTTGATTGCTCGATTATTTCTAAACATTTCTTAGAAAATTCAATTTTATTGAAAATCAACTGGGCTATAGCCCACAAGTTTTTGGGCGGCAAAAATCTAAAATGGTCCGATTACGATGGTTGATACCTCTATCAATAGGTTTCGGGACCTGTTCTTGCTGTGACAATTTTCATTTTGATTGCTCGATTATTTCTAAACATTTCTTAGAAAATTCAATTTTATTGAAAATCAACTGTGCTATAGCCCACAAGTTTTTGGGCGGCAAAAATCTAAAATGGTCCGATTACGATGGTTGATACCTCTATCAATAGGTTTCGGGACCTGTTCTTGCTGTGAAAATTTTAATTTTGATTGCTCGATTATTTCTAAACATTTCTTAGAAAATTCAATTTTATTGAAAATCAACTGGGCTATAGCCCACAAGTTTTTGGGCGGCAAAAATCTAAAATGGTCCGATTACGATGGTTGATACCTCTATCAATAGGTTTCGGGACCTGTTCTTGCTGTGACAATTTTCATTTTGATTGCTCGATTATTTCTAAACATTTCTTAGAAAATTCAATTTTATTGAAAATCAACTGTGCTATACCCCACAAGTTTTTGGGCGGCAAAAATCTAAAATGGTCCGAATACGATGGTTGATACCTCTATCAATAGGTTTCGGGACCTGTTATTGCTGTGACAATTTTCATTTTGATTGCTCGATTATTTCTAAACATTTCTTAGAAAATTCAATTTTATTGAAAATCAACTGTGCTATAGCCCACAAGTTTTTGGGCGGCAAAAATCTAAAATGGTCCGATTACGATGGTTGATACCTCTATCAATAGGTTTCGGGACCTGTTATTGCTGTGACAAATTTTATTTTGATTGCTCGATTATTTCTAAACATTTCTTAGAAAATTCAATTTTATTGAAAATCAACTGGGCTATAGCCCACAAGTTTTTGGGCGGCAAAAATCTAAAATGGTCCGATTACGATGGTTGATACCTCTATCAATAGGTTTCGGGACCTGTTCTTGCTGTGACAATTTTCATTTTGATTGCTCGATTATTTCTAAACATTTCTTAGAAAATTCAATTTTATTGAAAATCAACTGGGCTATAGCCCACAAGTTTTTGGGCGGCAAAAATCTAAAATGGTCCGATTACGATGGTTGATACCTCTATCAATAGGTTTCGGGACCTGTTATTGCTGTGACAATTTTTATTTTGATTGCTCGATTATTTCTAAACATTTCTTAGAAAATTCAATTTTATTGAAAATTAACTGTGCTAAAGCCCACAAGTTTTTGGGCGGCAAAAATCTAAAATGGTCCGATTACGATGGTTGGTACCTCTATCAATAGGTTTCGGGACCTGTAATTGCTGTGACAATTTTCATTTTGATTGCTCGATTATTTCTCAACATTTCTTAGCAAATTCAATTTTATTGAAAATTAACTGTGCTATAGCCCACAAGTTTTTGGGCGGCAAAAATCTAAAATGGTCCGATTACGATGGTTGATACCTCTATCAATAGGTTTCGGGACCTGTTCTTGCTGTGACAATTTTCATTTTGATTGCTCGATTATTTCTAAACATTTCTTAGAAAATTCAATTTTATTGAAAATCAACTGTGCTATACCCCACAAGTTTTTGGGCGGCAAAAATCTAAAATGGTCCGATTACGATGGTTGATACCTCTATCAATAGGTTTCGGGACCTGTTCTTGCTGTGACAATTTTCATTTTGATTGCTCGATTATTTCTAAACATTTCTTAGAAAATTCAATTTTATTGAAAATCAACTGGGCTATAGCCCACAAGTTTTTGGGCGGCAAAAATCTAAAATGGTCCGATTACGATGGTTGATACCTCTATCAATAGGTTTCGGGACCTGTTATTGCTGTGACAATTTTTATTTTGATTGCTCGATTATTTCTAAACATTTCTTAGAAAATTCAATTTTATTGAAAATCAACTGGGCTATAGCCCACAAGTTTTTGGGCGGCAAAAATCTAAAATGGTCCGATTACGATGGTTGATACCTCTATCAATAGGTTTCGGGACCTGTTATTGCTGTGACAATTTTTATTTTGATTGCTCGATTATTTCTAAACATTTCTTAGAAAATTCAATTTTATTGAAAATCAACTGGGCTATAGCCCACAAGTTTTTGGGCGGCAAAAATCTAAAATGGTCCGATTACGATGGTTGATACCTCTATCAATAGGTTTCGGGACCTGTTCTTGCTGTGACAATTTTCATTTTGATTGCTCGATTATTTCTAAACATTTCTTAGAAAATTCAATTTTATTGAAAATCAACTGGGCTATAGCCCACAAGTTTTTGGGCGGCAAAAATCTAAAATGGTCCGATTACGATGGTTGATACCTCTATCAATAGGTTTCGGGACCTGTTCTTGCTGTGACAATTTTCATTTTGATTGCTCGATTATTTCTAAACATTTCTTAGAAAATTCAATTTTATTGAAAATCAACTGGGCTATAGCCCACAAGTTTTTGGGCGGCAAAAATCTAAAATGGTCCGATTACGATGGTTGATACCTCTATCAATAGGTTTCGGGACCTGTTATTGCTGTGACAATTTTTATTTTGATTGCTCGATTATTTCTAAACATTTCTTAGAAAATTCAATTTTATTGAAAATCAACTGAGCTATAGCCCACAAGTTTTTGGGCGGCAAAAATCTAAAATGGTCCGATTACGATGGTTGATACCTCTATCAATAGGTTTCGGGACCTGTTCTTGCTGTGACAATTTTCATTTTGATTGCTCGATTATTTCTAAACATTTCTTAGAAAATTCAATTTTATTGAAAATCAACTGTGCTATACCCCACAAGTTTTTGGGCGGCAAAAATCTAAAATGGTCCGATTACGATGGTTGATACCTCTATCAATAGGTTTCGGGACCTGTTCTTGCTGTGACAATTTTCATTTTGATTGCTCGATTATTTCTAAACATTTCTTAGAAAATTCAATTTTATTGAAAATCAACTGGGCTATAGCCCACAAGTTTTTGGGCGGCAAAAATCTAAAATGGTCCGATTACGATGGTTGATACCTCTATCAATAGGTTTCGGGACCTGTTATTGCTGTGACAATTTTTATTTTGATTGCTCGATTATTTCTAAACATTTCTTAGAAAATTCAATTTTATTGAAAATCAACTGGGCTATAGCCCACAAGTTTTTGGGCGGCAAAAATCTAAAATGGTCCGATTACGATGGTTGATACCTCTATCAATAGGTTTCGGGACCTGTTCTTGCTGTGACAATTTTCATTTTGATTGCTCGATTATTTCTAAACATTTCTTAGAAAATTCAATTTTATTGAAAATCAACTGGGCTATAGCCCACAAGTTTTTGGGCGGCAAAAATCTAAAATGGTCCGATTACGATGGTTGATACCTCTATCAATAGGTTTCGGGACCTGTTATTGCTGTGACAATTTTTATTTTGATTGCTCGATTATTTCTAAACATTTCTTAGAAAATTCAATTTTATTGAAAATTAACTGTGCTAAAGCCCACAAGTTTTTGGGCGGCAAAAATCTAAAATGGTCCGATTACGATGGTTGGTACCTCTATCAATAGGTTTCGGGACCTGTAATTGCTGTGACAATTTTCATTTTGATTGCTCGATTATTTCTCAACATTTCTTAGCAAATTCAATTTTATTGAAAATTAACTGTGCTATAGCCCACAAGTTTTTGGGCGGCAAAAATCTAAAATGGTCCGATTACGATGGTTGATACCTCTATCAATAGGTTTCGGGACCTGTTATTGCTGTGACAATTTTTATTTTGATTGCTCGATTATTTCTAAACATTTCTTAGAAAATTCAATTTTATTGAAAATCAACTGGGCTATAGCCCACAAGTTTTTGGGCGGCAAAAATCTAAAATGGTCCGATTACGATGGTTGATACCTCTATCAATAGGTTTCGGGACCTGTTCTTGCTGTGACAATTTTCATTTTGATTGCTCGATTATTTCTAAACATTTCTTAGAAAATTCAATTTTATTGAAAATCAACTGGGCTATAGCCCACAAGTTTTTGGGCGGCAAAAATCTAAAATGGTCCGATTACGATGGTTGATACCTCTATCAATAGGTTTCGGGACCTGTTATTGCTGTGACAATTGTTATTTTGATTGCTCGATTATTTCTAAACATTTCTTAGAAAATTCAATTTTATTGAAAATTAACTGTGCTAAAGCCCACAAGTTTTTGGGCGGCAAAAATCTAAAATGGTCCGATTACGATGGTTGGTACCTCTATCAATAGGTTTCGGGACCTGTAATTGCTGTGACAATTTTCATTTTGATTGCTCGATTATTTCTCAACATTTCTTAGCAAATTCAATTTTATTGAAAATTAACTGTGCTATAGCCCACAAGTTTTTGGGCGGCAAAAATCTAAAATGGTCCGATTACGATGGTTGATACCTCTATCAATAGGTTTCGGGACCTGTTCTTGCTGTGACAATTTTCATTTTGATTGCTCGATTATTTCTAAACATTTCTTAGAAAATTCAATTTTATTGAAAATCAACTGTGCTATAGCCCACAAGTTTTTGGGCGGCAAAAATCTAAAATGGTCCGATTACGATGGTTGATACCTCTATCAATAGGTTTCGGGACCTGTTCTTGCTGTGACAATTTTCATTTTGATTGCTCGATTATTTCTAAACATTTCTTAGAAAATTCAATTTTATTGAAAATCAACTGTGCTATAGCCCACAAGTTTTTGGGCGGCAAAAATCTAAAATGGTCCGATTACGATGGTTGATACCTCTATCAATAGGTTTCGGGACCTGTTCTTGCTGTGACAATTTTCATTTTGATTGCTCGATTATTTCTAAACATTTCTTAGAAAATTCAATTTTATTGAAAATCAACTGGGCTATAGCCCACAAGTTTTTGGGCGGCAAAAATCTAAAATGGTCCGATTACGATGGTTGATACCTCTATCAATAGGTTTCGGGACCTGTTCTTGCTGTGACAATTTTCATTTTGATTGCTCGATTATTTCTAAACATTTCTTAGAAAATTCAATTTTATTGAAAATCAACTGTGCTATAGCCCACAAGTTTTTGGGCGGCAAAAATCTAAAATGGTCCGATTACGATGGTTGATACCTCTATCAATAGGTTTCGGGACCTGTTATTGCTGTGACAAATTTTATTTTGATTGCTCGATTATTTCTAAACATTTCTTAGAAAATTCAATTTTATTGAAAATCAACTGGGCTATAGCCCACAAGTTTTTGGGCGGCAAAAATCTAAAATGGTCCGATTACGATGGTTGATACCTCTATCAATAGGTTTCGGGACCTGTTCTTGCTGTGACAATTTTCATTTTGATTGCTCGATTATTTCTAAACATTTCTTAGAAAATTCAATTTTATTGAAAATCAACTGGGCTATAGCCCACAAGTTTTTGGGCGGCAAAAATCTAAAATGGTCCGATTACGATGGTTGATACCTCTATCAATAGGTTTCGGGACCTGTTATTGCTGTGACAATTTTTATTTTGATTGCTCGATTATTTCTAAACATTTCTTAGAAAATTCAATTTTATTGAAAATCAACTGGGCTATAGCCCACAAGTTTTTGGGCGGCAAAAATCTAAAATGGTCCGATTACGATGGTTGGTACCTCTATCAATAGGTTTCGGGACCTGTAATTGCTGTGACAATTTTCATTTTGATTGCTCGATTATTTCTCAACATTTCTTAGCAAATTCAATTTTATTGAAAATTAACTGTGCTATAGCCCACAAGTTTTTGGGCGGCAAAAATCTAAAATGGTCCGATTACGATGGTTGATACCTCTATCAATAGGTTTCGGGACCTGTTCTTGCTGTGACAATTTTCATTTTGATTGCTCGATTATTTCTAAACATTTCTTAGAAAATTCAATTTTATTGAAAATCAACTGGGCTATACCCCACAAGTTTTTGGGCGGCAAAAATCTAAAATGGTCCGATTACGATGGTTGATACCTCTATCAATAGGTTTCGGGACCTGTTCTTGCTGTGACAATTTTCATTTTGATTGCACGATTATTTCTAAACATTTCTTACAAAATTCAATTTTATTGAAAATCAACTGGGCTATAGCCCACAAGTTTTTGGGCGGCAAAAATCTAAAATGGTCCGATTACGATGGTTGATACCTCTATCAATAGGTTTCGGGACCTGTTATTGCTGTGACAATTTTTATTTTGATTGCTCGATTATTTCTAAACATTTCTTAGAAAATTCAATTTTATTGAAAATCAACTGGGCTATAGCCCACAAGTTTTTGGGCGGCAAAAATCTAAAATGGTCCGATTACGATGGTTGATACCTCTATCAATAGGTTTCGGGACCTGTTCTTGCTGTGACAATTTTTATTTTGATTGCTCGATTATTTCTAAACATTTCTTAGAAAATTCAATTTTATTGAAAATCAACTGGGCTATAGCCCACAAGTTTTTGGGCGGCAAAAATCTAAAATGGTCCGATTACGATGGTTGATACCTCTATCAATAGGTTTCGGGACCTGTTCTTGCTGTGACAATTTTCATTTTGATTGCTCGATTATTTCTAAACACTTCTTAGAAAATTCAATTTTATTGAAAATCAACTGGGCTATAGCCCACAAGTTTTTGGGCGGCAAAAATCTAAAATGGTCCGATTACGATGGTTGATACCTTTATCAATAGGTTTCGGGACCTGTTATAGCTGTGACAATTTTTATTTTGATTGCTCGATTATTTCTAAACATTTCTTAGAAAATTCAATTTTATTGAAAATCAACTGAGCTATAGCCCACAAGTTTTTGGGCGGCAGAAATCTAAAATGGTCCGATTACGATGGTTGATACCTCTATCAATAGGTTTCGGGACCTGTTCTTGCTGTGACAATTTTCATTTTGATTGCTCGATTATTTCTAAACATTTCTTAGAAAATTCAATTTTATTGAAAATCAACTGGGCTATAGCCCACAAGTTTTTGGGCGGCAAAAATCTAAAATGGTCCGATTACGATGGTTGATACCTCTATCAATAGGTTTCGGGACCTGTTCTTGCTGTGACAATTTTCATTTTGATTGCTCGATTATTTCTAAACATTTCTTAGAAAATTCAATTTTATTGAAAATCAACTGGGCTATAGCCCACAAGTTTTTGGGCGGCAAAAATCTAAAATGGTCCGATTACGATGGTTGATACCTCTATCAATAGGTTTCGGGACCTGTTCTTGCTGTGACAATTTTTATTTTGATTGCTCGATTATTTCTAAACATTTCTTAGAAAATTCAATTTTATTGAAAATTAACTGTGCTAAAGCCCACAAGTTTTTGGGCGGCAAAAATCTAAAATGGTCCGATTACGATGGTTGGTACCTCTATCAATAGGTTTCGGGACCTGTAATTGCTGTGACAATTTTCATTTTGATTGCTCGATTATTTCTCAACATTTCTTAGCAAATTCAATTTTATTGAAAATTAACTGTGCTATAGCCCACAAGTTTTTGGGCGGCAAAAATCTAAAATGGTCCGATTACGATGGTTGATACCTCTATCAATAGGTTTCGGTACCTGTTATTGCTGTGACAATTTTTATTTTGATTGCTCGATTATTTCTAAACATTTCTTAGAAAATTCAATTTTATTGAAAATCAACTGGGCTATAGCCCACAAGTTTTTGGGCGGCAAAAATCTAAAATGGTCCGATTACGATGGTTGATACCTCTATCAATAGGTTTCGGGACCTGTTCTTGCTGTGACAATTTTCATTTTGATTGCTCGATTATTTCTAAACATTTCTTAGAAAATTCAATTTTATTGAAAATCAACTGGGCTATAGCCCACAAGTTTTTGGGCGGCAAAAATCTAAAATGGTCCGATTACGATGGTTGATACCTCTATCAATAGGTTTCGGGACCTGTTATTGCTGTGACAATTTTTATTTTGATTGCTCGATTATTTCTAAACATTTCTTAGAAAATTCAATTTTATTGAAAATTAACTGTGCTAAAGCCCACAAGTTTTTGGGCGGAAAAAATCTAAAATGGTCCGATTACGATGGTTGGTACCTCTATCAATAGGTTTCGGGACCTGTAATTGCTGTGACAATTTTCATTTTGATTGCTCGATTATTTCTCAACATTTCTTAGCAAATTCAATTTTATTGAAAATTAACTATGCTATAGCCCACAAGTTTTTGGGCGGCAAAAATCTAAAATGGTCCGATTACGATGGTTGATACCTCTATCAATAGGTTTCGGGACCTGTTCTTGCTGTGACAATTTTCATTTTGATTGCTCGATTATTTCTAAACATTTCTTAGAAAATTCAATTTTATTGAAAATCAACTGGGCTATAGCCCACAAGTTTTTGGGCGGCAAAAATCTAAAATGGTCCGATTACGATGGTTGATACCTCTATCAATAGGTTTCGGGACCTGTTATTGCTGTGACAATTTTTATTTTGATTGCTCGATTATTTCTAAACATTTCTTAGAAAATTCAATTTTATTGAAAATCAACTGGGCTATAGCCCACAAGTTTTTGGGCGGCAAAAATCTAAAATGGTCCGATTACGATGGTTGATACCTCTATCAATAGGTTTCGGGACCTGTTCTTGCTGTGACAATTTTCATTTTGATTGCTCGATTATTGCTCAACATTTTTTAGAAAATTCAATTTTATTGAAAATCAACTGGGCTATAGCCCACAAGTTTTTGGGCGGCAAAAATCTAAAATGGTCCGATTACGATGGTTGATACCTCTATCAATAGGTTTCGGGACCTGTTATTGCTGTGACAATTTTTATTTTGATTGCTCGATTATTTCTAAACATTTCTTAGAAAATTCAATTTTATTGAAAATTAACTGTGCTAAAGCCCACAAGTTTTTGGGCGGAAAAAATCTAAAATGGTCCGATTACGATGGTTGGTACCTCTATCAATAGGTTTCGGGACCTGTAATTGCTGTGACAATTTTCATTTTGATTGCTCGATTATTTCTCAACATTTCTTAGCAAATTCAATTTTATTGAAAATTAACTATGCTATAGCCCACAAGTTTTTGGGCGGCAAAAATCTAAAATGGTCCGATTACGATGGTTGATACCTCTATCAATAGGTTTCGGGACCTGTTCTTGCTGTGACAATTTTCATTTTGATTGCTCGATTATTTCTAAACATTTCTTAGAAAATTCAATTTTATTGAAAATCAACTGGGCTATAGCCCACAAGTTTTTGGGCGGCAAAAATCTAAAATGGTCCGATTACGATGGTTGATACCTCTATCAATAGGTTTCGGGACCTGTTATTGCTGTGACAATTTTTATTTTGATTGCTCGATTATTTCTAAACATTTCTTAGAAAATTCAATTTTATTGAAAATTAACTGTGCTAAAGCCCACAAGTTTTTGGGCGGAAAAAATCTAAAATGGTCCGATTACGATGGTTGGTACCTCTATCAATAGGTTTCGGGACCTGTAATTGCTGTGACAATTTTCATTTTGATTGCTCGATTATTTCTCAACATTTCTTAGCAAATTCAATTTTATTGAAAATTAACTATGCTATAGCCCACAAGTTTTTGGGCGGCAAAAATCTAAAATGGTCCGATTACGATGGTTGATACCTCTATCAATAGGTTTCGGGACCTGTTATTGCTGTGACAATTTTTATTTTGATTGCTCGATTATTTCTAAACATTTCTTAGAAAATTCAATTTTATTGAAAATTAACTGTGCTAAAGCCCACAAGTTTTTGGGCGGAAAAAATCTAAAATGGTCCGATTACGATGGTTGGTACCTCTATCAATAGGTTTCGGGACCTGTAATTGCTGTGACAATTTTCATTTTGATTGCTCGATTATTTCTCAACATTTCTTAGCAAATTCAATTTTATTGAAAATTAACTATGCTATAGCCCACAAGTTTTTGGGCGGCAAAAATCTAAAATGGTCCGATTACGATGGTTGATACCTCTATCAATAGGTTTCGGGACCTGTTATTGCTGTGACAATTTTTATTTTGATTGCTCGATTATTTCTAAACATTTCTTAGAAAATTCAATTTTATTGAAAATCAACTGGGCTATAGCCCACAAGTTTTTGGGCGGCAAAAATCTAAAATGGTCCGATTACGATGGTTGATACCTCTATCAATAGGTTTCGGGACCTGTTCTTGCTGTGACAATTTTTATTTTGATTGCTCGATTATTTCTAAACATTTCTTAGAAAATTCAATTTTATTGAAAATCAACTGGGCTATAGCCCACAAGTTTTTGGGCGGCAAAAATCTAAAATGGTCCGATTACGATGGTTGATACCTCTATCAATAGGTTTCGGGACCTGTTCTTGCTGTGACAATTTTCATTTTGATTGCTCGATTATTTCTAAACACTTCTTAGAAAATTCAATTTTATTGAAAATCAACTGGGCTATAGCCCACAAGTTTTTGGGCGGCAAAAATCTAAAATGGTCCGATTACGATGGTTGATACCTTTATCAATAGGTTTCGGGACCTGTTATAGCTGTGACAATTTTTATTTTGATTGCTCGATTATTTCTAAACATTTCTTAGAAAATTCAATTTTATTGAAAATCAACTGAGCTATAGCCCACAAGTTTTTGGGCGGCAGAAATCTAAAATGGTCCGATTACGATGGTTGATACCTCTATCAATAGGTTTCGGGACCTGTTCTTGCTGTGACAATTTTCATTTTGATTGCTCGATTATTTCTAAACATTTCTTAGAAAATTCAATTTTATTGAAAATCAACTGGGCTATAGCCCACAAGTTTTTGGGCGGCAAAAATCTAAAATGGTCCGATTACGATGGTTGATACCTCTATCAATAGGTTTCGGGACCTGTTCTTGCTGTGACAATTTTCATTTTGATTGCTCGATTATTTCTAAACATTTCTTAGAAAATTCAATTTTATTGAAAATCAACTGGGCTATAGCCCACAAGTTTTTGGGCGGCAAAAATCTAAAATGGTCCGATTACGATGGTTGATACCTCTATCAATAGGTTTCGGGACCTGTTCTTGCTGTGACAATTTTTATTTTGATTGCTCGATTATTTCTAAACATTTCTTAGAAAATTCAATTTTATTGAAAATTAACTGTGCTAAAGCCCACAAGTTTTTGGGCGGCAAAAATCTAAAATGGTCCGATTACGATGGTTGGTACCTCTATCAATAGGTTTCGGGACCTGTAATTGCTGTGACAATTTTCATTTTGATTGCTCGATTATTTCTCAACATTTCTTAGCAAATTCAATTTTATTGAAAATTAACTGTGCTATAGCCCACAAGTTTTTGGGCGGCAAAAATCTAAAATGGTCCGATTACGATGGTTGATACCTCTATCAATAGGTTTCGGTACCTGTTATTGCTGTGACAATTTTTATTTTGATTGCTCGATTATTTCTAAACATTTCTTAGAAAATTCAATTTTATTGAAAATCAACTGGGCTATAGCCCACAAGTTTTTGGGCGGCAAAAATCTAAAATGGTCCGATTACGATGGTTGATACCTCTATCAATAGGTTTCGGGACCTGTTCTTGCTGTGACAATTTTCATTTTGATTGCTCGATTATTTCTAAACATTTCTTAGAAAATTCAATTTTATTGAAAATCAACTGGGCTATAGCCCACAAGTTTTTGGGCGGCAAAAATCTAAAATGGTCCGATTACGATGGTTGATACCTCTATCAATAGGTTTCGGGACCTGTTATTGCTGTGACAATTTTTATTTTGATTGCTCGATTATTTCTAAACATTTCTTAGAAAATTCAATTTTATTGAAAATTAACTGTGCTAAAGCCCACAAGTTTTTGGGCGGAAAAAATCTAAAATGGTCCGATTACGATGGTTGGTACCTCTATCAATAGGTTTCGGGACCTGTAATTGCTGTGACAATTTTCATTTTGATTGCTCGATTATTTCTCAACATTTCTTAGCAAATTCAATTTTATTGAAAATTAACTATGCTATAGCCCACAAGTTTTTGGGCGGCAAAAATCTAAAATGGTCCGATTACGATGGTTGATACCTCTATCAATAGGTTTCGGTACCTGTTATTGCTGTGACAATTTTTATTTTGATTGCTCGATTATTTCTAAACATTTCTTAGAAAATTCAATTTTATTGAAAATCAACTGGGCTATAGCCCACAAGTTTTTGGGCGGCAAAAATCTAAAATGGTCCGATTACGATGGTTGATACCTCTATCAATAGGTTTCGGGACCTGTTCTTGCTGTGACAATTTTCATTTTGATTGCTCGATTATTTCTAAACATTTCTTAGAAAATTCAATTTTATTGAAAATCAACTGGGCTATAGCCCACAAGTTTTTGGGCGGCAAAAATCTAAAATGGTCCGATTACGATGGTTGATACCTCTATCAATAGGTTTCGGGACCTGTTATTGCTGTGACAATTTTTATTTTGATTGCTCGATTATTTCTAAACATTTCTTAGAAAATTCAATTTTATTGAAAATTAACTGTGCTAAAGCCCACAAGTTTTTGGGCGGAAAAAATCTAAAATGGTCCGATTACGATGGTTGGTACCTCTATCAATAGGTTTCGGGACCTGTAATTGCTGTGACAATTTTCATTTTGATTGCTCGATTATTTCTCAACATTTCTTAGCAAATTCAATTTTATTGAAAATTAACTATGCTATAGCCCACAAGTTTTTGGGCGGCAAAAATCTAAAATGGTCCGATTACGATGGTTGATACCTCTATCAATAGGTTTCGGGACCTGTTCTTGCTGTGACAATTTTCATTTTGATTGCTCGATTATTTCTAAACATTTCTTAGAAAATTCAATTTTATTGAAAATCAACTGGGCTATAGCCCACAAGTTTTTGGGCGGCAAAAATCTAAAATGGTCCGATTACGATGGTTGATACCTCTATCAATAGGTTTCGGGACCTGTTATTGCTGTGACAATTTTTATTTTGATTGCTCGATTATTTCTAAACATTTCTTAGAAAATTCAATTTTATTGAAAATCAACTGGGCTATAGCCCACAAGTTTTTGGGCGGCAAAAATCTAAAATGGTCCGATTACGATGGTTGATACCTCTATCAATAGGTTTCGGGACCTGTTCTTGCTGTGACAATTTTCATTTTGATTGCTCGATTATTGCTCAACATTTTTTAGAAAATTCAATTTTATTGAAAATCAACTGGGCTATAGCCCACAAGTTTTTGGGCGGCAAAAATCTAAAATGGTCCGATTACGATGGTTGATACCTCTATCAATAGGTTTCGGGACCTGTTATTGCTGTGACAATTTTTATTTTGATTGCTCGATTATTTCTAAACATTTCTTAGAAAATTCAATTTTATTGAAAATTAACTGTGCTAAAGCCCACAAGTTTTTGGGCGGAAAAAATCTAAAATGGTCCGATTACGATGGTTGGTACCTCTATCAATAGGTTTCGGGACCTGTAATTGCTGTGACAATTTTCATTTTGATTGCTCGATTATTTCTCAACATTTCTTAGCAAATTCAATTTTATTGAAAATTAACTATGCTATAGCCCACAAGTTTTTGGGCGGCAAAAATCTAAAATGGTCCGATTACGATGGTTGATACCTCTATCAATAGGTTTCGGGACCTGTTCTTGCTGTGACAATTTTCATTTTGATTGCTCGATTATTTCTAAACATTTCTTACAAAATTCAATTTTATTGAAAATCAACTGGGCTATAGCCCACAAGTTTTTGGGCGGCAAAAATCTAAAATGGTCCGATTACGATGGTTGATACCTCTATCAATAGGTTTCGGTACCTGTTATTGCTGTGACAATTTTTATTTTGATTGCTCGATTATTTCTAAACATTTCTTAGAAAATTCAATTTTATTGAAAATCAACTGGGCTATAGCCCACAAGTTTTTGGGCGGCAAAAATCTAAAATGGTCCGATTACGATGGTTGATACCTCTATCAATAGGTTTCGGGACCTGTTCTTGCTGTGACAATTTTCATTTTGATTGCTCGATTATTTCTAAACATTTCTTAGAAAATTCAATTTTATTGAAAATCAACTGGGCTATAGCCCACAAGTTTTTGGGCGGCAAAAATCTAAAATGGTCCGATTACGATGGTTGATACCTCTATCAATAGGTTTCGGGACCTGTTATTGCTGTGACAATTTTTATTTTGATTGCTCGATTATTTCTAAACATTTCTTAGAAAATTCAATTTTATTGAAAATTAACTGTGCTAAAGCCCACAAGTTTTTGGGCGGAAAAAATCTAAAATGGTCCGATTACGATGGTTGGTACCTCTATCAATAGGTTTCGGGACCTGTAATTGCTGTGACAATTTTCATTTTGATTGCTCGATTATTTCTCAACATTTCTTAGCAAATTCAATTTTATTGAAAATTAACTATGCTATAGCCCACAAGTTTTTGGGCGGCAAAAATCTAAAATGGTCCGATTACGATGGTTGATACCTCTATCAATAGGTTTCGGGACCTGTTCTTGCTGTGACAATTTTCATTTTGATTGCTCGATTATTTCTAAACATTTCTTAGAAAATTCAATTTTATTGAAAATCAACTGGGCTATAGCCCACAAGTTTTTGGGCGGCAAAAATCTAAAATGGTCCGATTACGATGGTTGATACCTCTATCAATAGGTTTCGGGACCTGTTATTGCTGTGACAATTTTTATTTTGATTGCTCGATTATTTCTAAACATTTCTTAGAAAATTCAATTTTATTGAAAATCAACTGGGCTATAGCCCACAAGTTTTTGGGCGGCAAAAATCTAAAATGGTCCGATTACGATGGTTGATACCTCTATCAATAGGTTTCGGGACCTGTTCTTGCTGTGACAATTTTTATTTTGATTGCTCGATTATTTCTAAACATTTCTTAGAAAATTCAATTTTATTGAAAATTAACTGTGCTAAAGCCCACAAGTTTTTGGGCGGCAAAAATCTAAAATGGTCCGATTACGATGGTTGGTACCTCTATCAATAGGTTTCGGGACCTGTAATTGCTGTGACAATTTTCATTTTGATTGCTCGATTATTTCTCAACATTTCTTAGCAAATTCAATTTTATTGAAAATTAACTGTGCTATAGCCCACAAGTTTTTGGGCGGCAAAAATCTAAAATGGTCCGATTACGATGGTTGATACCTCTATCAATAGGTTTCGGGACCTGTTATTGCTGTGACAATTTTTATTTTGATTGCTCGATTATTTCTAAACATTTCTTAGAAAATTCAATTTTATTGAAAATTAACTGTGCTAAAGCCCACAAGTTTTTGGGCGGCAAAAATCTAAAATGGTCCGATTACGATGGTTGGTACCTCTATCAATAGGTTTCGGGACCTGTAATTGCTGTGACAATTTTCATTTTGATTGCTCGATTATTTCTCAACATTTCTTAGCAAATTCAATTTTATTGAAAATTAACTGTGCTATAGCCCACAAGTTTTTGGGCGGCAAAAATCTAAAATGGTCCGATTACGATGGTTGATACCTCTATCAATAGGTTTCGGGACCTGTTCTTGCTGTGACAATTTTCATTTTGATTGCTCGATTATTTCTAAACATTTCTTAGAAAATTCAATTTTATTGAAAATCAACTGGGCTATAGCCCACAAGTTTTTGGGCGGCAAAAATCTAAAATGGTCCGATTACGATGGTTGATACCTCTATCAATAGGTTTCGGGACCTGTTCTTGCTGTGACAATTTTCATTTTGATTGCTCGATTATTTCTAAACATTTCTTAGAAAATTCAATTTTATTGAAAATCAACTGGGCTATAGCCCACAAGTTTTTGGGCGGCAAAAATCTAAAATGGTCCGATTACGATGGTTGATACCTCTATCAATAGGTTTCGGGACCTGTTATTGCTGTGACAATTTTTATTTTGATTGCTCGATTATTTCTAAACATTTCTTAGAAAATTCAATTTTATTGAAAATTAACTGTGCTAAAGCCCACAAGTTTTTGGGCGGCAAAAATCTAAAATGGTCCGATTACGATGGTTGGTACCTCTATCAATAGGTTTCGGGACCTGTAATTGCTGTGACAATTTTCATTTTGATTGCTCGATTATTTCTCAACATTTCTTAGCAAATTCAATTTTATTGAAAATTAACTGTGCTATAGCCCACAAGTTTTTGGGCGGCAAAAATCTAAAATGGTCCGATTACGATGGTTGATACCTCTATCAATAGGTTTCGGGACCTGTTCTTGCTGTGACAATTTTCATTTTGATTGCTCGATTATTTCTAAACATTTCTTAGAAAATTCAATTTTATTGAAAATCAACTGGGCTATAGCCCACAAGTTTTTGGGCGGCAAAAATCTAAAATGGTCCGATTACGATGGTTGATACCTCTATCAATAGGTTTCGGGACCTGTTCTTGCTGTGACAATTTTCATTTTGATTGCTCGATTATTTCTAAACATTTCTTAGAAAATTCAATTTTATTGAAAATCAACTGGGCTATAGCCCACAAGTTTTTGGGCGGCAAAAATCTAAAATGGTCCGATTACGATGGTTGATACCTCTATCAATAGGTTTCGGGACCTGTTCTTGCTGTGACAATTTTCATTTTGATTGCTCGATTATTTCTAAACATTTCTTAGAAAATTCAATTTTATTGAAAATCAACTGGGCTATAGCCCACAAGTTTTTGGGCGGCAAAAATCTAAAATGGTCCGATTACGATGGTTGATACCTCTATCAATAGGTTTCGGGACCTGTTATTGCTGTGACAATTTTTATTTTGATTGCTCGATTATTTCTAAACATTTCTTAGAAAATTCAATTTTATTGAAAATTAACTGTGCTAAAGCCCACAAGTTTTTGGGCGGCAAAAATCTAAAATGGTCCGATTACGATGGTTGGTACCTCTATCAATAGGTTTCGGGACCTGTTCTTGCTGTGACAATTTTCATTTTGATTGCTCGATTATTTCTAAACATTTCTTAGAAAATTCAATTTTATTGAAAATCAACTGGGCTATAGCCCACAAGTTTTTGGGCGGCAAAAATCTAAAATGGTCCGATTACGATGGTTGATACCTCTATCAATAGGTTTCGGGACCTGTTATTGCTGTGACAATTTTTATTTTGATTGCTCGATTATTTCTAAACATTTCTTAGAAAATTCAATTTTATTGAAAATTAACTGTGCTAAAGCCCACAAGTTTTTGGGCGGCAAAAATCTAAAATGGTCCGATTACGATGGTTGGTACCTCTATCAATAGGTTTCGGGACCTGTTCTTGCTGTGACAATTTTCATTTTGATTGCTCGATTATTTCTAAACATTTCTTAGAAAATTCAATTTTATTGAAAATCAACTGGGCTATAGCCCACAAGTTTTTGGGCGGCAAAAATCTAAAATGGTCCGATTACGATGGTTGATACCTCTATCAATAGGTTTCGGGACCTGTTATTGCTGTGACAATTTTTATTTTGATTGCTCGATTATTTCTAAACATTTCTTAGAAAATTCAATTTTATTGAAAATTAACTGTGCTAAAGCCCACAAGTTTTTGGGCGGCAAAAATCTAAAATGGTCCGATTACGATGGTTGGTACCTCTATCAATAGGTTTCGGGACCTGTTCTTGCTGTGACAATTTTTATTTTGATTGCTCGATTATTTCTAAACATTTCTTAGAAAATTCAATTTTATTGAAAATTAACTGTGCTAAAGCCCACAAGTTTTTGGGCGGCAAAAATCTAAAATGGTCCGATTACGATGGTTGATACCTCTATCAATAGGTTTCGGGACCTGTTCTTGCTGTGACAATTTTCATTTTGATTGCTCGATTATTTCTAAACATTTCTTAGAAAATTCAATTTTATTGAAAATCAACTGGGCTATAGCCCACAAGTTTTTGGGCGGCAAAAATCTAAAATGGTCCGATTACGATGGTTGATACCTCTATCAATAGGTTTCGGGACCTGTTCTTGCTGTGACAATTTTCATTTTGATTGCTCGATTATTTCTAAACATTTCTTAGAAAATTCAATTTTATTGAAAATCAACTGGGCTATAGCCCACAAGTTTTTGGGCGGCAAAAATCTAAAATGGTCCGATTACGATGGTTGATACCTCTATCAATAGGTTTCGGGACCTGTTATTGCTGTGACAATTTTTATTTTGATTGCTCGATTATTTCTAAACATTTCTTAGAAAATTCAATTTTATTGAAAATTAACTGTGCTAAAGCCCACAAGTTTTTGGGCGGCAAAAATCTAAAATGGTCCGATTACGATGGTTGATACCTCTATCAATAGGTTTCGGGACCTGTTCTTGCTGTGACAATTTTCATTTTGATTGCTCGATTATTTCTAAACATTTCTTAGAAAATTCAATTTTATTGAAAATCAACTGGGCTATAGCCCACAAGTTTTTGGGCGGCAAAAATCTAAAATGGTCCGATTACGATGGTTGATACCTCTATCAATAGGTTTCGGGACCTGTTCTTGCTGTGACAATTTTCATTTTGATTGCTCGATTATTTCTAAACATTTCTTAGAAAATTCAATTTTATTGAAAATCAACTGTGCTATACCCCACAACGACGATGGTTGATACCTCTATCAATAGGTTTCGGGACCTGTTCTTGCTGTGACAATTTTCATTTTGATTGCTCGATTATTTCTAAACATTTCTTAGAAAATTCAATTTTATTGAAAATCAACTGGGCTATAGCCCACAAGTTTTTGGGCGGCAAAAATCTAAAATGGTCCGATTACGATGGTTGATACCTCTATCAATAGGTTTCGGGACCTGTTATTGCTGTGACAATTTTTATTTTGATTGCTCGATTATTTCTAAACATTTCTTAGAAAATTCAATTTTATTGAAAATCAACTGTGCTATAGCCCACAAGTTTTTGGGCGGCAAAAATCTAAAATGGTCCGATTACGATGGTTGATACCTCTATCAATAGGTTTCGGGACCTGTTCTTGCTGTGACAATTTTCATTTTGATTGCTCGATTATTTCTAAACATTTCTTAGAAAATTCAATTTTATTGAAAATCAACTGGGCTATAGCCCACAAGTTTTTGGGCGGCAAAAATCTAAAATGGTCCGATTACGATGGTTGTACCTCTATCAATAGGTTTCGGGACCTGTTATTGCTGTGACAATTTTTATTTTGATTGCTCGATTATTTCTAAACATTTCTTAGAAAATTCAATTTTATTGAAAATTAACTGTGCTAAAGCCCACAAGTTTTTGGGCGGCAAAAATCTAAAATGGTCCGATTACGATGGTTGGTACCTCTATCAATAGGTTTCGGGACCTGTAATTGCTGTGACAATTTTCATTTTGATTGCTCGATTATTTCTAAACATTTCTTAGAAAATTCAATTTTATTGAAAATCAACTGTGCTATACCCCACAAGTTTTTGGGCGGCAAAAATCTAAAATGGTCCGATTACGATGGTTGATACCTCTATCAATAGGTTTCGGGACCTGTTCTTGCTGTGACAATTTTCATTTTGATTGCTCGATTATTTCTAAACATTTCTTAGAAAATTCAATTTTATTGAAAATCAACTGGGCTATAGCCCACAAGTTTTTGGGCGGCAAAAATCTAAAATGGTCCGATTACGATGGTTGATACCTCTATCAATAGGTTTCGGGACCTGTTATTGCTGTGACAATTTTTATTTTGATTGCTCGATTATTTCTAAACATTTCTTAGAAAATTCAATTTTATTGAAAATCAACTGGGCTATAGCCCACAAGTTTTTGGGCGGCAAAAATCTAAAATGGTCCGATTACGATGGTTGATACCTCTATCAATAGGTTTCGGGACCTGTTCTTGCTGTGACAATTTTCATTTTGATTGCTCGATTATTTCTCAACATTTCTTAGCAAATTCAATTTTATTGAAAATTAACTGTGCTATAGCCCACAAGTTTTTGGGCGGCAAAAATCTAAAATGGTCCGATTACGATGGTTGATACCTCTATCAATAGGTTTCGGGACCTGTTCTTGCTGTGACAATTTTCATTTTGATTGCTCGATTATTTCTAAACATTTCTTAGAAAATTCAATTTTATTGAAAATCAACTGTGCTATACCCCACAAGTTTTTGGGCGGCAAAAATCTAAAATGGTCCGATTACGATGGTTGGTACCTCTATCAATAGGTTTCGGGACCTGTAATTGCTGTGACAATTTTCATTTTGATTGCTCGATTATTTCTCAACATTTCTTAGCAAATTCAATTTTATTGAAAATCAACTGTGCTATACCCCACAAGTTTTTGGGCGGCAAAAATCTAAAATGGTCCGATTACGATGGTTGATACCTCTATCAATAGGTTTCGGGACCTGTTCTTGCTGTGACAATTTTCATTTTGATTGCTCGATTATTTCTAAACATTTCTTAGAAAATTCAATTTTATTGAAAATCAACTGTGCTATACCCCACAAGTTTTTGGGCGGCAAAAATCTAAAATGGTCCGATTACGATGGTTGATACCTCTATCAATAGGTTTCGGGACCTGTTCTTGCTGTGACAATTTTCATTTTGATTGCTCGATTATTTCTAAACATTTCTTAGAAAATTCAATTTTATTGAAAATCAACTGGGCTATAGCCCACAAGTTTTTGGGCGGCAAAAATCTAAAATGGTCCGATTACGATGGTTGATACCTCTATCAATAGGTTTCGGGACCTGTTATTGCTGTGACAATTTTTATTTTGATTGCTCGATTATTTCTAAACATTTCTTAGAAAATTCAATTTTATTGAAAATCAACTGGGCTATAGCCCACAAGTTTTTGGGCGGCAAAAATCTAAAATGGTCCGATTACGATGGTTGATACCTCTATCAATAGGTTTCGGGACCTGTTCTTGCTGTGACAATTTTCATTTTGATTGCTCGATTATTTCTCAACATTTCTTAGCAAATTCAATTTTATTGAAAATTAACTGGGCTATAGCCCACAAGTTTTTGGGCGGCAAAAATCTAAAATGGTCCGATTACGATGGTTGATACCTCTATCAATAGGTTTCGGGACCTGTTCTTGCTGTGACAATTTTCATTTTGATTGCTCGATTATTTCTAAACATTTCTTAGAAAATTCAATTTTATTGAAAATCAACTGTGCTATAGCCCACAAGTTTTTGGGCGGCAAAAATCTAAAATGGTCCGATTACGATGGTTGGTACCTCTATCAATAGGTTTCGGGACCTGTAATTGCTGTGACAATTTTCATTTTGATTGCTCGATTATTTCTCAACATTTCTTAGCAAATTCAATTTTATTGAAAATTAACTGTGCTATAGCCCACAAGTTTTTGGGCGGCAAAAATCTAAAATGGTCCGATTACGATGGTTGATACCTCTATCAATAGGTTTCGGGACCTGTTCTTGCTGTGACAATTTTCATTTTGATTGCTCGATTATTTCTAAACATTTCTTAGAAAATTCAATTTTATTGAAAATCAACTGTGCTATACCCCACAAGTTTTTGGGCGGCAAAAATCTAAAATGGTCCGATTACGATGGTTGATACCTCTATCAATAGGTTTCGGGACCTGTTTTTGCTGTGACAATTTTCATTTTGATTGCTCGATTATTTCTAAACATTTCTTAGAAAATTCAATTTTATTGAAAATTAACTGTGCTAAAGCCCACAAGTTTTTGGGCGGCAAAAATCTAAAATGGTCCGATTACGATGGTTGGTACCTCTATCAATAGGTTTCGGGACCTGTTCTTGCTGTGACAATTTTCATTTTGATTGCTCGATTATTTCTAAACATTTCTTAGAAAATTCAATTTTATTGAAAATCAACTGTGCTATAGCCCACAAGTTTTTGGGCGGCAAAAATCTAAAATGGTCCGATTACGATGGTTGATACCTCTATCAATAGGTTTCGGGACCTGTTATTGCTGTGACAATTTTTATTTTGATTGCTCGATTATTTCTAAACATTTCTTAGAAAATTCAATTTTATTGAAAATTAACTGTGCTAAAGCCCACAAGTTTTTGGGCGGCAAAAATCTAAAATGGTTCGATTACGATGGTTGGTACCTCTATCAATAGGTTTCGGGACCTGTAATTGCTGTGACAATTTTCATTTTGATTGCTCGATTATTTCTAAACATTTCTTAGAAAATTCAATTTTATTGAAAATCAACTGTGCTATACCCCACAAGTTTTTGGGCGGCAAAAATCTAAAATGGTCCGATTACGATGGTTGATACCTCTATCAATAGGTTTCGGGACCTGTTCTTGCTGTGACAATTTTCATTTTGATTGCTCGATTATTTCTAAACATTTCTTAGAAAATTCAATTTTATTGAAAATCAACTGGGCTATAGCCCACAAGTTTTTGGGCGGCAAAAATCTAAAATGGTCCGATTACGATGGTTGATACCTCTATCAATAGGTTTCGGGACCTGTTATTGCTGTGACAATTTTTATTTTGATTGCTCGATTATTTCTAAACATTTCTTAGAAAATTCAATTTTATTGAAAATCAACTGTGCTATAGCCCACAAGTTTTTGGGCGGCAAAAATCTAAAATGGTCCGATTACGATGGTTGATACCTCTATCAATAGGTTTCGGGACCTGTTCTTGCTGTGACAATTTTTATTTTGATTGCTCGATTATTTCTAAACATTTCTTAGAAAATTCAATTTTATTGAAAATTAACTGTGCTAAAGCCCACAAGTTTTTGGGCGGCAAAAATCTAAAATGGTTCGATTACGATGGTTGGTACCTCTATCAATAGGTTTCGGGACCTGTAATTGCTGTGACAATTTTCATTTTGATTGCTCGATTATTTCTAAACATTTCTTAGAAAATTCAATTTTATTGAAAATCAACTGTGCTATACCCCACAAGTTTTTGGGCGGCAAAAATCTAAAATGGTCCGATTACGATGGTTGATACCTCTATCAATAGGTTTCGGGACCTGTTCTTGCTGTGACAATTTTCATTTTGATTGCTCGATTATTTCTAAACATTTCTTAGAAAATTCAATTTTATTGAAAATCAACTGGGCTATAGCCCACAAGTTTTTGGGCGGCAAAAATCTAAAATGGTCCGATTACGATGGTTGATACCTCTATCAATAGGTTTCGGGACCTGTTCTTGCTGTGACAATTTTCATTTTGATTGCTCGATTATTTCTAAACATTTCTTAGAAAATTCAATTTTATTGAAAATCAACTGGGCTATAGCCCACAAGTTTTTGGGCGGCAAAAATCTAAAATGGTCCGATTACGATGGTTGATACCTCTATCAATAGGTTTCGGGACCTGTTATTGCTGTGACAATTTTTATTTTGATTGCTCGATTATTTCTAAACATTTCTTAGAAAATTCAATTTTATTGAAAATCAACTGGGCTATAGCCCACAAGTTTTTGGGCGGCAAAAATCTAAAATGGTCCGATTACGATGGTTGATACCTCTATCAATAGGTTTCGGGACCTGTTCTTGCTGTGACAATTTTCATTTTGATTGCTCGATTATTTCTCAACATTTCTTAGCAAATTCAATTTTATTGAAAATTAACTGGGCTATAGCCCACAAGTTTTTGGGCGGCAAAAATCTAAAATGGTCCGATTACGATGGTTGATACCTCTATCAATAGGTTTCGGGACCTGTTCTTGCTGTGACAATTTTCATTTTGATTGCTCAATTATTTCTAAACATTTCTTAGAAAATTCAATTTTATTGAAAATCAACTGTGCTATAGCCCACAAGTTTTTGGGCGGCAAAAATCTAAAATGGTCCGATTACGATGGTTGGTACCTCTATCAATAGGTTTCGGGACCTGTAATTGCTGTGACAATTTTCATTTTGATTGCTCGATTATTTCTCAACATTTCTTAGCAAATTCAATTTTATTGAAAATTAACTGTGCTATAGCCCACAAGTTTTTGGGCGGCAAAAATCTAAAATGGTCCGATTACGATGGTTGATACCTCTATCAATAGGTTTCGGGACCTGTTCTTGCTGTGACAATTTTCATTTTGATTGCTCGATTATTTCTAAACATTTCTTAGAAAATTCAATTTTATTGAAAATCAACTGTGCTATACCCCACAAGTTTTTGGGCGGCAAAAATCTAAAATGGTCCGATTACGATGGTTGATACCTCTATCAATAGGTTTCGGGACCTGTTTTTGCTGTGACAATTTTCATTTTGATTGCTCGATTATTTCTAAACATTTCTTAGAAAATTCAATTTTATTGAAAATTAACTGTGCTAAAGCCCACAAGTTTTTGGGCGGCAAAAATCTAAAATGGTCCGATTACGATGGTTGGTACCTCTATCAATAGGTTTCGGGACCTGTTCTTGCTGTGACAATTTTCATTTTGATTGCTCGATTATTTCTAAACATTTCTTAGAAAATTCAATTTTATTGAAAATCAACTGTGCTATAGCCCACAAGTTTTTGGGCGGCAAAAAATCTAAAATGGTCCGATTACGATGGTTGATACCTCTATCAATAGGTTTCGGGACCTGTTATTGCTGTGACAATTTTTATTTTGATTGCTCGATTATTTCTAAACATTTCTTAGAAAATTCAATTTTATTGAAAATTAACTGTGCTAAAGCCCACAAGTTTTTGGGCGGCAAAAATCTAAAATGGTTCGATTACGATGGTTGGTACCTCTATCAATAGGTTTCGGGACCTGTAATTGCTGTGACAATTTTCATTTTGATTGCTCGATTATTTCTAAACATTTCTTAGAAAATTCAATTTTATTGAAAATCAACTGTGCTATACCCCACAAGTTTTTGGGCGGCAAAAATCTAAAATGGTCCGATTACGATGGTTGATACCTCTATCAATAGGTTTCGGGACCTGTTCTTGCTGTGACAATTTTCATTTTGATTGCTCGATTATTTCTAAACATTTCTTAGAAAATTCAATTTTATTGAAAATCAACTGGGCTATAGCCCACAAGTTTTTGGGCGGCAAAAATCTAAAATGGTCCGATTACGATGGTTGATACCTCTATCAATAGGTTTCGGGACCTGTTATTGCTGTGACAATTTTTATTTTGATTGCTCGATTATTTCTAAACATTTCTTAGAAAATTCAATTTTATTGAAAATCAACTGTGCTATACCCCACAAGTTTTTGGGCGGCAAAAATCTAAAATGGTCCGATTACGATGGTTGATACCTCTATCAATAGGTTTCGGGACCTGTTCTTGCTGTGACAATTTTCATTTTGATTGCTCGATTATTTCTAAACATTTCTTAGAAAATTCAATTTTATTGAAAATCAACTGTGATATAGCCCACAAGTTTTTGGGCGGCAAAAATCTAAAATGGTCCGATTACGATGGTTGATACCTCTATCAATAGGTTTCGGGACCTGTTATTGCTGTGACAATTTTTATTTTGATTGCTCGATTATTTCTAAACATTTCTTAGAAAATTCAATTTTATTGAAAATTAACTGTGCTAAAGCCCACAAGTTTTTGGGCGGCAAAAATCTAAAATGGTCCGATTACGATGGTTGGTACCTCTATCAATAGGTTTCGGGACCTGTAATTGCTGTGACAATTTTCATTTTGATTGCTCGATTATTTCTAAACATTTCTTAGAAAATTCAATTTTATTGAAAATCAACTGTGCTATACCCCACAAGTTTTTGGGCGGCAAAAATCTAAAATGGTGCGATTACGATGGTTGATACCTCTATCAATAGGTTTCGGGACCTGTTCTTGCTGTGACAATTTTCATTTTGATTGCTCGATTATTTCTAAACATTTCTTAGAAAATTCAATTTTATTGAAAATCAACTGGGCTATAGCCCACAAGTTTTTGGGCGGCAAAAATCTAAAATGGTCCGATTACGATGGTTGATACCTCTATCAATAGGTTTCGGGACCTGTTCTTGCTGTGACAATTTTCATTTTGATTGCTCGATTATTTCTAAACATTTCTTAGAAAATTCAATTTTATTGAAAATCAACTGTGCTATACCCCACAAGTTTTTGGGCGGCAAAAATCTAAAATGGTCCGAATACGATGGTTGATACCTCTATCAATAGGTTTCGGGACCTGTTCTTGCTGTGACAATTTTCATTTTGATTGCTCGATTATTTCTAAACATTTCTTAGAAAATTCAATTTTATTGAAAATCAACTGGGCTATAGCCCACAAGTTTTTGGGCGGCAAAAATCTAAAATGGTCCGATTACGATGGTTGATACCTCTATCAATAGGTTTCGGGACCTGTTATTGCTGTGACAATTTTTATTTTGATTGCTCGATTATTTCTAAACATTTCTTAGAAAATTCAATTTTATTGAAAATCAACTGGGCTATAGCCCACAAGTTTTTGGGCGGCAAAAATCTAAAATGGTCCGATTACGATGGTTGATACCTCTATCAATAGGTTTCGGGACCTGTTATTGCTGTGACAATTTTTATTTTGATTGCTCGATTATTTCTAAACATTTCTTAGAAAATTCAATTTTATTGAAAATCAACTGGGCTATAGCCCACAAGTTTTTGGGCGGCAAAAATCTGAAATGGTCCGATTACGATGGTTGATACCTCTATCAATAGGTTTCGGGACCTGTTCTTGCTGTGACAATTTTCATTTTGATTGCTCGATTATTTCTAAACATTTCTTAGAAAATTCAATTTTATTGAAAATTAACTGTGCTATAGCCCACAAGTTTTTGGGCGGCAAAAATCTAAAATGGTCCGATTACGATGGTTGATACCTCTATCAATAGGTTTCGGGACCTGTTCTTGCTGTGACAATTTTCATTTTGATTGCTCGATTATTTCTAAACATTTCTTAGAAAATTCAATTTTATTGAAAATCAACTGGGCTATAGCCCACAAGTTTTTGGGCGGCAAAAATCTAAAATGGTCCGATTACGATGGTTGATACCTCTATCAATAGGTTTCGGGACCTGTTCTTGCTGTGACAATTTTCATTTTGATTGCTCGATTATTTCTAAACATTTCTTAGAAAATTCAATTTTATTGAAAATCAACTGTGCTATACCCCACAAGTTTTTGGGCGGCAAAAATCTAAAATGGTCCGAATACGATGGTTGATACCTCTATCAATAGGTTTCGGGACCTGTTATTGCTGTGACAATTTTTATTTTGATTGCTCGATTATTTCTAAACATTTCTTAGAAAATTCAATTTTATTGAAAATCAACTGGGCTATAGCCCACAAGTTTTTGGGCGGCAAAAATCTAAAATGGTCCGATTACGATGGTTGATACCTCTATCAATAGGTTTCGGGACCTGTTCTTGCTGTGACAATTTTCATTTTGATTGCTCGATTATTTCTAAACATTTCTTAGAAAATTCAATTTTATTGAAAATCAACTGGGCTATACCCCACAAGTTTTTGGGCGGCAAAAATCTAAAATGGTCCGATTACGATGGTTGATACCTCTATCAATAGGTTTCGGGACCTGTTCTTGCTGTGACAAGTTTCATTTTGATTGCTCGATTATTTCTAAACATTTCTTAGAAAATTCAATTTTATTGAAAATCAACTGGGCTATAGCCCACAAGTTTTTGGGCGGCAAAAATCTAAAATGGTCCGATTACGATGGTTGATACCTCTATCAATAGGTTTCGGGACCTGTTATTGCTGTGACAATTTTTATTTTGATTGCTCGATTATTTCTAAACATTTCTTAGAAAATTCAATTTTATTGAAAATCTACTGTGCTATACCCCACAAGTTTTTGGGCGGCAAAAATCTAAAATGGTCCGATTACGATGGTTGATACCTCTATCAATAGGTTTCGGGACCTGTTCTTGCTGTGACAATTTTCATTTTGATTGCTCGATTATTTCTAAACATTTCTTAGAAAATTTAATTTTATTGAAAATCAACTGTGCTATAGCCCACAAGTTTTTGGGCGGCAAAAATCTAAAATGGTCCGATTACGATGGTTGATACCTCTATCAATAGGTTTCGGGACCTGTTATTGCTGTGACAATTTTTATTTTGATTGCTCGATTATTTCTAAACATTTCTTAGAAAATTCAATTTTATTGAAAATTAACTGTGCTAAAGCCCACAAGTTTTTGGGCGGCAAAAATCTAAAATGGTCCGATTACGATGGTTGGTACCTCTATCAATAGGTTTCGGGACCTGTAATTGCTGTGACAATTTTCATTTTGATTGCTCGATTATTTCTAAACATTTCTTAGAAAATTCAATTTTATTGAAAATCAACTGTGCTATACCCCACAAGTTTTTGGGCGGCAAAAATCTAAAATGGTCCGATTACGATGGTTGATACCTCTATCAATAGGTTTCGGGACCTGTTCTTGCTGTGACAATTTTCATTTTGATTGCTCGATTATTTCTAAACATTTCTTAGAAAATTCAATTTTATTGAAAATCAACTGGGCTATAGCCCACAAGTTTTTGGGCGGCAAAAATCTAAAATGGTCCGATTACGATGGTTGGTACCTCTATCAATAGGTTTCGGGACCTGTAATTGCTGTGACAATTTTCATTTTGATTGCTCGATTATTTCTAAACATTTCTTAGAAAATTCAATTTTATTGAAAATCAACTGTGCTATAGCCCACAAGTTTTTGGGCGGCAAAAATCTAAAATGGTCCGATTACGATGGTTGATACCTCTATCAATAGGTTTCGGGACCTGTTATTGCTGTGACAATTTTTATTTTGATTGCTCGATTATTTCTAAACATTTCTTAGAAAATTCAATTTTATTGAAAATTAACTGTGTTAAAGCCCACAAGTTTTTGGGCGGCAAAAATCTAAAATGGTCCGATTACGATGGTTGGTACCTCTATCAATAGGTTTCGGGACCTGTAATTGCTGTGACAATTTTCATTTTGATTGCTCGATTATTTCTAAACATTTCTTAGAAAATTCAATTTTATTGAAAATCAACTGTGCTATACCCCACAAGTTTTTGGGCGGCAAAAATCTAAAATGGTCCGATTACGATGGTTGATACCTCTATCAATAGGTTTCGGGACCTGTTCTTGCTGTGACAATTTTCATTTTGATTGCTCGATTATTTCTAAACATTTCTTAGAAAATTCAATTTTATTGAAAATCAACTGTGCTATAGCCCACAAGTTTTTGGGCGGCAAAAATCTAAAATGGTCCGATTACGATGGTTGATACCTCTATCAATAGGTTTCGGGACCTGTAATTGCTGTGACAATTTTTATTTTGATTGCTCGATTATTTCTAAACATTTCTTAGAAAATTCAATTTTATTGAAAATCAACTGGGCTATAGCCCACAAGTTTTTGGGCGGCAAAAATCTAAAATGGTCCGATTACGATGGTTGATACCTCTATCAATAGGTTTCGGGACCTGTTCTTGCTGTGACAATTTTCATTTTGATTGCTCGATTATTTCTAAACATTTCTTAGAAAATTCAATTTTATTGAAAATCAACTGGGCTATAGCCCACAAGTTTTTGGGCGGCAAAAATCTAAAATGGTCCGATTACGATGGTTGATACCTCTATCAATAGGTTTCGGGACCTGTTATTGCTGTGACAATTTTTATTTTGATTGCTCGGTTATTTCTAAACATTTCTTAGAAAATTCAATTTTATTGAAAATTAACTGTGCTAAAGCCCACAAGTTTTTGGGCGGCAAAAATCTAAAATGGTCCGATTACGATGGTTGGTACCTCTATCAATAGGTTTCGGGACCTGTAATTGCTGTGACAATTTTCATTTTGATTGCTCGATTATTTCTCAACATTTCTTAGCAAATTCAATTTTATTGAAAATTAACTGTGCTATAGCCCACAAGTTTTTGGGCGGCAAAAATCTAAAATGGTCCGATTACGATGGTTGATACCTCTATCAATAGGTTTCGGGACCTGTTCTTGCTGTGACAATTTTCATTTTGATTGCTCGATTATTTCTAAACATTTCTTAGAAAATTCAATTTTATTGAAAATCAACTGTGCTATACCCCACAAGTTTTTGGGCGGCAAAAATCTAAAATGGTCCGATTACGATGGTTGATACCTCTATCAATAGGTTTCGGGACCTGTTCTTGCTGTGACAATTTTCATTTTGATTGCTCGATTATTTCTAAACATTTCTTAGAAAATTCAATTTTATTGAAAATCAACTGTGCTATAGCCCACAAGTTTTTGGGCGGCAAAAATCTAAAATGGTCCGATTACGATGGTTGATACCTCTATCAATAGGTTTCGGGACCTGTTCTTGCTGTGACAATTTTCATTTTGATTGCTCGATTATTTCTAAACATTTCTTAGAAAATTCAATTTTATTGAAAATCAACTGGGCTATAGCCCACAAGTTTTTGGGCGGCAAAAATCTAAAATGGTCCGATTACGATGGTTGATACCTCTATCAATAGGTTTCGGGACCTGTTCTTGCTGTGACAATTTTCATTTTGATTGCTCGATTATTTCTAAACATTTCTTAGAAAATTCAATTTTATTGAAAATCAACTGTGCTATACCCCACAAGTTTTTGGGCGGCAAAAATCTAAAATGGTCCGAATACGATGGTTGATACCTCTATCAATAGGTTTCGGGACCTGTTATTGCTGTGACAATTTTCATTTTGATTGCTCGATTATTTCTAAACATTTCTTAGAAAATTCAATTTTATTGAAAATTAACTGTGCTAAAGCCCACAAGTTTTTGGGCGGCAAAAATCTAAAATGGTCCGATTACGATGGTTGGTACCTCTATCAATAGGTTTCGGGACCTGTAATTGCTGTGACAATTTTCATTTTGATTGCTCGATTATTTCTCAACATTTCTTAGCAAATTCAATTTTATTGAAAATTAACTGTGGTATAGCCCACAAGTTTTTGGGCGGCAAAAATCTAAAATGGTCCGATTACGATGGTTGATACCTCTATCAATAGGTTTCGGGACCTGTTATTGCTGTGACAATTTTCATTTTGATTGCTCGATTATTTCTAAACATTTCTTAGAAAATTCAATTTTATTGAAAATTAACTGTGATAAAGCCCACAAGTTTTTGGGCGGCAAAAATCTAAAATGGTCCGATTACGATGGTTGGTACCTCTATCAATAGGTTTCGGGACCTGTAATTGCTGTGACAATTTTCATTTTGATTGCTCGATTATTTCTCAACATTTCTTAGCAAATTCAATTTTATTGAAAATTAACTGTGCTATAGCCCACAAGTTTTTGGGCGGCAAAAATCTAAAATGGTCCGATTACGATGGTTGATACCTCTATCAATAGGTTTCGGGACCTGTTCTTGCTGTGACAATTTTCATTTTGATTGCTCGATTATTTCTAAACATTTCTTAGAAAATTCAATTTTATTGAAAATCAACTGGGCTATAGCCCGCAAGTTTTTGGGCGGCAAAAATCTAAAATGGTCCGATTACGATGGTTGATACCTCTATCAATAGGTTTCGGGACCTGTTATTGCTGTGACAATTTTTATTTTGATTGCTCGATTATTTCTAAACATTTCTTAGAAAATTCAATTTTATTGAAAATCAACTGGGCTATAGCCCACAAGTTTTTGGGCGGCAAAAATCTAAAATGGTCCGATTACGATGGTTGATACCTCTATCAATAGGTTTCGGGACCTGTTCTTGCTGTGACAATTTTCATTTTGATTGCTCGATTATTTCTAAACATTTCTTAGAAAATTCAATTTTATTGAAAATCAACTGGGCTATAGCCCACAAGTTTTTGGGCGGCAAAAATCTAAAATGGTCCGATTACGATGGTTGATACCTCTATCAATAGGTTTCGGGACCTGTTATTGCTGTGACAATTTTTATTTTGATTGCTCGATTATTTCTAAACATTTCTTAGAAAATTCAATTTTATTAAAAATTAACTGTGCTAAAGCCCACAAGTTTTTGGGCGGCAAAAATCTAAAATGGTCCGATTACGATGGTTGGTACCTCTATCAATAGGTTTCGGGACCTGTAATTGCTGTGACAATTTTCATTTTGATTGCTCGATTATTTCTCAACATTTCTTAGCAAATTCAATTTTATTGAAAATTAACTGTGCTATAGCCCACAAGTTTTTGGGCGGCAAAAATCTAAAATGGTCCGATTACGATGGTTGATACCTCTATCAATAGGTTTCGGGACCTGTTCTTGCTGTGACAATTTTCATTTTGATTGCTCGATTATTTCTAAACATTTCTTAGAAAATTCAATTTTATTGAAAATCAACTGTGCTATACCCCACAAGTTTTTGGGCGGCAAAAATCTAAAATGGTCCGATTACGATGGTTGATACCTCTATCAATAGGTTTCGGGACCTGTTCTTGCTGTGACAATTTTCATTTTGATTGCTCGATTATTTCTAAACATTTCTTAGAAAATTCAATTTTATTGAAAATCAACTGTGCTATAGCCCACAAGTTTTTGGGCGGCAAAAATCTAAAATGGTCCGATTACGATGGTTGATACCTCTATCAATAGGTTTCGGGACCTGTTATTGCTGTGACAATTTTTATTTTGATTGCTCGATTATTTCTAAACATTTCTTAGAAAATTCAATTTTATTGAAAATCAACTGGGCTATAGCCCACAAGTTTTTGGGCGGCAAAAATCTAAAATGGTCCGATTACGATGGTTGATACCTCTATCAATAGGTTTCGGGACCTGTTCTTGCTGTCACAATTTTCATTTTGATTGCTCGATTATTTCTAAACATTTCTTAGAAAATTCAATTTTATTGAAAATCAACTGTGCTATACCCCACAAGTTTTTGGGCGGCAAAAATCTAAAATGGTCCGAATACGATGGTTGATACCTCTATCAATAGGTTTCGGGACCTGTAATTGCTGTGACAATTTTCATTTTGATTGCTCGATTATTTCTAAACATTTCTTAGAAAATTCAATTTTATTGAAAATCAACTGGGCTATAGCCCACAAGTTTTTGGGCGGCAAAAATCTAAAATGGTCCGATTACGATGGTTGATACCTCTATCAATAGGTTTCGGGACCTGTTCTTGCTGTGACAATTTTCATTTTGATTGCTCGATTATTTCTAAACATTTCTTAGAAAATTCAATTTTATTGAAAATCAACTGGGCTATAGCCCACAAGTTTTTGGGCGGCAAAAATCTAAAATGGTCCGATTACGATGGTTGATACCTCTATCAATAGGTTTCGGGACCTGTTCTTGCTGTCACAATTTTCATTTTGATTGCTCGATTATTTCTAAACATTTCTTAGAAAATTCAATTTTATTGAAAATCAACTGTGCTATACCCCACAAGTTTTTGGGCGGCAAAAATCTAAAATGGTCCGAATACGATGGTTGATACCTCTATCAATAGGTTTCGGGACCTCTTATTGCTGTGACAATTTTCATTTTGATTGCTCGATTATTTCTAAACATTTCTTAGAAAATTCAATTTTATTGAAAATCAACTGTGCTATAGCCCACAAGTTTTTGGGCGGCAAAAATCTAAAATGGTCCGACTACGATGGTTGATACCTCTATCAATAGGTTTCGGGACCTGTTATTGCTGTGACAATTTTTATTTTGATTGCTCGATTATTTCTAAACATTTCTTAGAAAATTCAATTTTATTGAAAATCAACTGGGCTATAGCCCACAAGTTTTTGGGCGGCAAAAATCTAAAATGGTCCGATTACGATGGTTGATACCTCTATCAATAGGTTTCGGGACCTGTTCTTGCTGTGACAATTTTCATTTTGATTGCTCGATTATTTCTAAACATTTCTTAGAAAATTCAATTTTATTGAAAATCAACTGGGCTATAGCCCACAAGTTTTTGGGCGGCAAAAATCTAAAATGGTCCGATTACGATGGTTGATACCTCTATCAATAGGTTTCGGGACCTGTTATTGCTGTGACAATTTTTATTTTGATTGCTCGATTATTTCTAAACATTTCTTAGAAAATTCAATTTTATTGAAAATTAACTGTGCTAAAGCCCACAAGTTTTTGGGCGGCAAAAATCTAAAATGGTCCGATTACGATGGTTGGTACCTCTATCAATAGGTTTCGGGACCTGTAATTGCTGTGACAATTTTCATTTTGATTGCTCGATTATTTCTAAACATTTCTTAGAAAATTCAATTTTATTGAAAATCAACTGTGCTATACCCCACAAGTTTTTGGGCGGCAAAAATCTAAAATGGTCCGATTACGATGGTTGATACCTCTATCAATAGGTTTCGGGACCTGTTCTTGCTGTGACAATTTTCATTTTGATTGCTCGATTATTTCTAAACATTTCTTAGAAAATTCAATTTTATTGAAAATCAACTGGGCTATAGCCCACAAGTTTTTGGGCGGCAAAAATCTAAAATGGTCCGATTACGATGGTTGATACCTCTATCAATAGTTTTCGGGACCTGTTCTTGCTGTGACAATTTTCATTTTGATTGCTCGATTATTTCTAAACATTTCTTAGAAAATTCAATTTTATTGAAAATCAACTGTGCTATACCCCACAAGTTTTTGGGCGGCAAAAATCTAAAATGGTCCGAATACGATGGTTGATACCTCTATCAATAGGTTTCGGGACCTGTTATTGCTGTGACAATTTTCATTTTGATTGCTCGATTATTTCTAAACATTTCTTAGAAAATTCAATTTTATTGAAAATCAACTGTGCTATAGCCCACAAGTTTTTGGGCGGCAAAAATCTAAAATGGTCCGATTACGATGGTTGATACCTCTATCAATAGGTTTCGGGACCTGTTACTGCTGTGACAATTTTTATTTTGATTGCTCGATTATTTCTAAACATTTCTTAGAAAATTCAATTTTATTGAAAATCAACTGGGCTATAGCCCACAAGTTTTTGGGCGGCAAAAATCTAAAATGGTCCGATTACGATGGTTGATACCTCTATCAATAGGTTTCGGGACCTGTTCTTGCTGTGACAATTTTCATTTTGATTGCTCGATTATTTCTAAACATTTCTTAGAAAATTCAATTTTATTGAAAATCAACTGGGCTATAGCCCACAAGTTTTTGGGCGGCAAAAATCTAAAATGGTCCGATTACGATGGTTGATACCTCTATCAATAGGTTTCGGGACCTGTTCTTGCTGTGACAATTTTCATTTTGATTGCTCGATTATTTCTAAACATTTCTTAGAAAATTCAATTTTATTGAAAATCAACTGTGCTATACCCCACAAGTTTTTGGGCGGCAAAAATCTAAAATGGTCCGAATACGATGGTTGATACCTCTATCAATAGGTTTCGGGACCTGTTATTGCTGTGACAATTTTCATTTTGATTGCTCGATTATTTCTAAACATTTCTTACAAAATTCAATTTTATTGAAAATCAACTGTGCTATAGCCCACAAGTTTTTGGGCGGCAAAAATCTAAAATGGTCCGATTACGATGGTTGATACCTCTATCAATAGGTTTCGGGACCTGTTATTGCTGTGACAATTTTTATTTTGATTGCTTGATTATTTCTAAACATTTCTTAGAAAATTCAATTTTATTGAAAATCAACTGGGCTATAGCCCACAAGTTTTTGGGCGGCAAAAATCTAAAATGGTCCGATTACGATGGTTGATACCTCTATCAATAGGTTTCGGGACGTGTTCTTGCTGTGACAATTTTCATTTTGATTGCTCGATTATTTCTAAACATTTCTTAGAAAATTCAATTTTATTGAAAATCAACTGGGCTATAGCCCACAAGTTTTTGGGCGGCAAAAATCTAAAATGGTCCGAATACGATGGTTGATACCTCTATCAATAGGTTTCGGGACCTGTTATTGCTGTGACAATTTTCATTTTGATTGCTCGATTATTTCTAAACATTTCTTAGAAAATTCAATTTTATTGAAAATCAACTGTGCTATAGCCCACAAGTTTTTGGGCGGCAAAAATCTAAAATGGTCCGATTACGATGGTTGATACCTCTATCAATAGGTTTCGGGACCTGTTATTGCTGTGACAATTTTTATTTTGATTGCTTGATTATTTCTAAACATTTCTTAGAAAATTCAATTTTATTGAAAATCAACTGGGCTATAGCCCACAAGTTTTTGGGCGGCAAAAATCTAAAATGGTCCGATTACGATGGTTGATACCTCTATCAATAGGTTTCGGGACGTGTTCTTGCTGTGACAATTTTCATTTTGATTGCTCGATTATTTCTAAACATTTCTTAGAAAATTCAATTTTATTGAAAATCAACTGGGCTATAGCCCACAAGTTTTTGGGCGGCAAAAATCTAAAATGGTCCGATTACGATGGTTGATACCTCTATCAATAGGTTTCGGGACCTGTTCTTGCTGTGACAATTTTCATTTTGATTGCTCGATTATTTCTAAACATTTCTTACAAAATTCAATTTTATTGAAAATCAACTGTGCTATAGCCCACAAGTTTTTGGGCGGCAAAAATCTAAAATGGTCCGATTACGATGGTTGATACCTCTATCAATAGGTTTCGGGACCTGTTATTGCTGTGACAATTTTTATTTTGATTGCTTGATTATTTCTAAACATTTCTTAGAAAATTCAATTTTATTGAAAATCAACTGGGCTATAGCCCACAAGTTTTTGGGCGGCAAAAATCTAAAATGGTCCGATTACGATGGTTGATACCTCTATCAATAGGTTTCGGGACGTGTTCTTGCTGTGACAATTTTCATTTTGATTGCTCGATTATTTCTAAACATTTCTTAGAAAATTCAATTTTATTGAAAATCAACTGGGCTATAGCCCACAAGTTTTTGGGCGGCAAAAATCTAAAATGGTCCGATTACGATGGTTGATACCTCTATCAATAGGTTTCGGGACCTGTTCTTGCTGTGACAATTTTCATTTTGATTGCTCGATTATTTCTAAACATTTCTTAGAAAATTCAATTTTATTGAAAATCAACTGGGCTATAGCCCACAAGTTTTTGGGCGGCAAAAATCTAAAATGGTCCGATTACGATGGTTGATACCTCTATCAATAGGTTTCGGGACGTGTTCTTGCTGTGACAATTTTCATTTTGATTGCTCGATTATTTCTAAACATTTCTTAGAAAATTCAATTTTATTGAAAATCAACTGGGCTATAGCCCACAAGTTTTTGGGCGGCAAAAATCTAAAATGGTCCGATTACGATGGTTGATACCTCTATCAATAGGTTTCGGGACCTGTTCTTGCTGTGACAATTTTCATTTTGATTGCTCGATTATTTCTAAACATTTCTTAGAAAATTCAATTTTATTGAAAATCAACTGTGCTATACCCCACAAGTTTTTGGGCGGCAAAAATCTAAAATGGTCCGAATACGATGGTTGATACCTCTATCAATAGGTTTCGGGACCTGTTATTGCTGTGACAATTTTCATTTTGATTGCTCGATTATTTCTAAACATTTCTTAGAAAATTCAATTTTATTGAAAATCAACTGTGCTATAGCCCACAAGTTTTTGGGCGGCAAAAATCTAAAATGGTCCGATTACGATGGTTGATACCTCTATCAATAGGTTTCGGGACCTGTTATTGCTGTGACAATTTTTATTTTGATTGCTCGATTATTTCTAAACATTTCTTAGAAAATTCAATTTTATTGAAAATCAACTGGGCTATAGCCCACAAGTTTTTGGGCGGCAAAAATCTAAAATGGTCCGATTACGATGGTTGATACCTCTATCAATAGGTTTCGGGACCTGTTATTGCTGTGACAATTTTTATTTTGATTGCTCGATTATTTCTAAACATTTCTTAGAAAATTCAATTTTATTGAAAATCAACTGGGCTATAGCCCACAAGTTTTTGGGCGGCAAAAATCTAAAATGGTCCGAATACGATGGTTGATACCTCTATCAATAGGTTTCGGGACCTGTTATTGCTGTGACAATTTTTATTTTGATTGCTCGATTATTTCTAAACATTTCTTAGAAAATTCAATTTTATTGAAAATTAACTGTGCTATAGCCCACAAGTTTTTGGGCGGCAAAAATCTAAAATGGTCCGATTACGATGGTTGATACCTCTATCAATAGGTTTCGGGACCTGTTATTGCTGTGACAATTTTTATTTTGATTGCTCGATTATTTCTAAACATTTCTTAGAAAATTCAATTTTATTGAAAATTAACTGTGCTAAAGCCCACAAGTTTTTGGGCGGCAAAAATCTAAAATGGTCCGATTACGATGGTTGGTACCTCTATCAATAGGTTTCGGGACCTGTAATTGCTGTGGCAATTTTCATTTTGATTGCTCGATTATTTCTCAACATTTCTAAGCAAATTCAATTTTATTGAAAATTAACTGTGCTATAGCCCACAAGTTTTTGGGCGGCAAAAATCTAAAATGGTCCGATTACGATGGTTGGTACCTCTATCAATAGGTTTCGGGACCTGTAATTGCTGTGACAATTTTCATTTTGATTGCTCGATTATTTCTCTACATTTCTAAGCAAATTCAATTTTATTGAAAATTAACTGTGCTATAGCCCACAAGTTTTTGGGCGGCAAAAATCTAAAATGGTCCGATTACGATGGTTGATACCTCTATCAATTGGTTTCGGGACCTGTTCTTGCTGTGACAATTTTCATTTTGATTGCTCGATTATTTCTAAACATTTCTTAGAAAATTCAATTTTATTGAAAATCAACTGTGCTATAGCCCACAAGTTTTTGGGCGGCAAAAATCTAAAATGGTCCGATTACGATGGTTGATACCTCTATCAATAGGTTTCGGGACCTGTTATTGCTGTGACAATTTTTATTTTGATTGCTCGATTATTTCTAAACATTTCTTAGAAAATTCAATTTTATTGAAAATCAACTGGGCTATAGCCCACAAGTTTTTGGGCGGCAAAAATCTAAAATGGTCCGATTACGATGGTTGATACCTCTATCAATAGGTTTCGGGACCTGTTATTGCTGTGACAATTTTTATTTTGATTGCTCGATTATTTCTAAACATTTCTTAGAAAATTCAATTTTATTGAAAATTAACTGTGCTAAAGCCCACAAGTTTTTGGGCGGCAAAAATCTAAAATGGTCCGATTACGATGGTTGGTACCTCTATCAATAGGTTTCGGGACCTGTAATTGCTGTGACAATTTTCATTTTGATTGCTCGATTATTTCTCAACATTTCTAAGCAAATTCAATTTTATTGAAAATTAACTGTGCTATAGCCCACAAGTTTTTGGGCGGCAAAAATCTAAAATGGTCCGATTACGATGGTTGATACCTCTATCAATAGGTTTCGGGACCTGTTCTTGCTGTGACAATTTTCATTTTGATTGCTCGATTATTTCTAAACATTTCTTAGAAAATTCAATTTTATTGAAAATCAACTGTGCTATAGCCCACAAGTTTTTGGGCGGCAAAAATCTAAAATGGTCCGATTACGATGGTTGATACCTCTATCAATAGGTTTCGGGACCTGTTATTGCTGTGACAATTTTTATTTTGATTGCTCGATTATTTCTAAACATTTCTTAGAAAATTCAATTTTATTGAAAATCAACTGGGCTATAGCCCACAAGTTTTTGGGCGGCAAAAATCTAAAATGGTCCGAATACGATGGTTGTTACCTCTATCAATAGGTTTCGGGACCTGTTATTGCTGTGACAATTTTCATTTTGATTGCTCGATTATTTCTAAACATTTCTTAGAAAATTCAATTTTATTGAAAATCAACTGGGCTATAGCCCACAAGTTTTTGGGCGGCAAAAATCTAAAATGGTCCGATTACGATGGTTGATACCTCTATCAATAGGTTTCGGGACCTGTTATTGCTGTGACAATTTTTATTTTGATTGCTCGATTATTTCTAAACATTTCTTAGAAAATTCAATTTTATTGAAAATTAACTGTGCTAAAGCCCACAAGTTTTTGGGCGGCAAAAATCTAAAATGGTCCGATTACGATGGTTGGTACCTCTATCAATAGGTTTCGGGACCTGTAATTGCTGTGACAATTTTCATTTTGATTGCTCGATTATTTCTCAACATTTCTAAGCAAATTCAATTTTATTGAAAATTAACTGTGCTATAGCCCACAAGTTTTTGGGCGGCAAAAATCTAAAATGGTCCGATTACGATGGTTGATACCTCTATCAATTGGTTTCGGGACCTGTTCTTGCTGTGACAATTTTCATTTTGATTGCTCGATTATTTCTAAACATTTCTTAGAAAATTCAATTTTATTGAAAATCAACTGTGCTATAGCCCACAAGTTTTTGGGCGGCAAAAATCTAAAATGGTCCGATTACGATGGTTGATACCTCTATCAATAGGTTTCGGGACCTGTTATTGCTGTGACAATTTTTATTTTGATTGCTCGATTATTTCTAAACATTTCTTAGAAAATTCAATTTTATTGAAAATCAACTGGGCTATAGCCCACAAGTTTTTGGGCGGCAAAAATCTAAAATGGTCCGAATACGATGGTTGATACCTCTATCAATAGGTTTCGGGACCTGTTCTTGCTGTGACAATTTTCATTTTGATTGCTCGATTATTTCTAAACATTTCTTAGAAAATTCAATTTTATTGAAAATCAACTGTGCTATAGCCCACAAGTTTTTGGGCGGCAAAAATCTAAAATGGTCCGATTACGATGGTTGATACCTCTATCAATAGGTTTCGGGACCTGTTATTGCTGTGACAATTTTTATTTTGATTGCTCGATTATTTCTAAACATTTCTTAGAAAATTCAATTTTATTGAAAATTAACTGTGCTAAAGCCCACAAGTTTTTGGGCGGCAAAAATCTAAAATGGTCCGATTACGATGGTTGGTACCTCTATCAATAGGTTTCGGGACCTGTAATTGCTGTGACAATTTTCATTTTGATTGCTCGATTATTTCTCAACATTTCTAAGCAAATTCAATTTTATTGAAAATTAACTGGGCTATAGCCCACAAGTTTTTGGGCGGCAAAAATCTAAAATGGTCCGATTACGATGGTTGATACCTCTATCAATTGGTTTCGGGACCTGTTCTTGCTGTGACAATTTTCATTTTGATTGCTCGATTATTTCTAAACATTTCTTAGAAAATTCAATTTTATTGAAAATCAACTGTGCTATAGCCCACAAGTTTTTGGGCGGCAAAAATCTAAAATGGTCCGATTACGATGGTTGATACCTCTATCAATAGGTTTCGGGACCTGTTATTGCTGTGACAATTTTTATTTTGATTGCTCGATTATTTCTAAACATTTCTTAGAAAATTCAATTTTATTGAAAATCAACTGGGCTATAGCCCACAAGTTTTTGGGCGGCAAAAATCTAAAATGGTCCGAATACGATGGTTGTTACCTCTATCAATAGGTTTCGGGACCTGTTATTGCTGTGACAATTTTCATTTTGATTGCTCGATTATTTCTAAACATTTCTTAGAAAATTCAATTTTATTGAAAATCAACTGGGCTATAGCCCACAAGTTTTTGGGCGGCAAAAATCTAAAATGGTCCGATTACGATGGTTGATACCTCTATCAATAGGTTTCGGGACCTGTTATTGCTGTGACAATTTTTATTTTGATTGCTCGATTATTTCTAAACATTTCTTAGAAAATTCAATTTTATTGAAAATTAACTGTGCTAAAGCCCACAAGTTTTTGGGCGGCAAAAATCTAAAATGGTCCGATTACGATGGTTGGTACCTCTATCAATAGGTTTCGGGACCTGTAATTGCTGTGACAATTTTCATTTTGATTGCTCGATTATTTCTCAACATTTCTAAGCAAATTCAATTTTATTGAAAATTAACTGTGCTATAGCCCACAAGTTTTTGGGCGGCAAAAATCTAAAATGGTCCGATTACGATGGTTGATACCTCTATCAATTGGTTTCGGGACCTGTTCTTGCTGTGACAATTTTCATTTTGATTGCTCGATTATTTCTAAACATTTCTTAGAAAATTCAATTTTATTGAAAATCAACTGTGCTATAGCCCACAAGTTTTTGGGCGGCAAAAATCTAAAATGGTCCGATTACGATGGTTGATACCTCTATCAATAGGTTTCGGGACCTGTTATTGCTGTGACAATTTTTATTTTGATTGCTCGATTATTTCTAAACATTTCTTAGAAAATTCAATTTTATTGAAAATCAACTGGGCTATAGCCCACAAGTTTTTGGGCGGCAAAAATCTAAAATGGTCCGAATACGATGGTTGATACCTCTATCAATAGGTTTCGGGACCTGTTCTTGCTGTGACAATTTTCATTTTGATTGCTCGATTATTTCTAAACATTTCTTAGAAAATTCAATTTTATTGAAAATCAACTGTGCTATAGCCCACAAGTTTTTGGGCGGCAAAAATCTAAAATGGTCCGATTACGATGGTTGATACCTCTATCAATAGGTTTCGGGACCTGTTATTGCTGTGACAATTTTTATTTTGATTGCTCTATTATTTCTAAACATTTCTTAGAAAATTCAATTTTATTGAAAATCAACTGGGCTATAGCCCACAAGTTTTTGGGCGGCAAAAATCTAAAATGGTCCGAATACGATGGTTGATACCTCTATCAATAGGTTTCGGGACCTGTTATTGCTGTGACAATTTTCATTTTGATTGCTCGATTATTTCTAAACATTTCTTAGAAAATTCAATTTTATTGAAAATCAACTGTGCTATAGCCCACAAGTTTTTGGGCGGCAAAAATCTAAAATGGTCCGATTACGATGGTTGATACCTCTATCAATAGGTTTCGGGACCTGTTATTGCTGTGACAATTTTTATTTTGATTGCTCGATTATTTCTAAACATTTCTTAGAAAATTCAATTTTATTGAAAATTAACTGTGCTAAAGCCCACAAGTTTTTGGGCGGCAAAAATCTAAAATGGTCCGATTACGATGGTTGGTACCTCTATCAATAGGTTTCGGGACCTGTAATTGCTGTGACAATTTTCATTTTGATTGCTCGATTATTTCTCAACATTTCTAAGCAAATTCAATTTTATTGAAAATTAACTGTGCTATAGCCCACAAGTTTTTGGGCGGCAAAAATCTAAAATGGTCCGATTACGATGGTTGATACCTCTATCAATTGGTTTCGGGACCTGTTCTTGCTGTGACAATTTTCATTTTGATTGCTCGATTATTTCTAAACATTTCTTAGAAAATTCAATTTTATTGAAAATCAACTGGGCTATAGCCCACAAGTTTTTGGGCGGCAAAAATCTAAAATGGTCCGATTACGATGGTTGATACCTCTATCAATAGGTTTCGGGACCTGTTCTTGCTGTGACAATTTTCATTTTGATTGCTCGATTATTTCTAAACATTTCTTAGAAAATTCAATTTTATTGAAAATTAACTGTGCTATAGCCCACAAGTTTTTGGGCGGCAAAAATCTAAAATGGTCCGATTACGATGGTTGATACCTCTATCAATAGGTTTCGGGACCTGTTCTTGCTGTGACAATTTTCATTTTGATTGCTCGATTATTTCTAAACATTTCTTAGAAAATTCAATTTTATTGAAAATCAACTGGGCTATAGCCCACAAGTTTTTGGGCGGCAAAAATCTAAAATGGTCCGATTACGATGGTTGATACCTCTATCAATAGGTTTCGGGACCTGTTCTTGCTGTGACAATTTTCATTTTGATTGCTCGATTATTTCTAAACATTTCTTAGAAAATTCAATTTTATTGAAAATCAACTGGGCTATAGCCCACAAGTTTTTGGGCGGCAAAAATCTAAAATGGTCCGATTACGATGGTTGATACCTCTATCAATAGGTTTCGGGACCTGTTCTTGCTGTGACAATTTTCATTTTGATTGCTCGATTATTTCTAAACATTTCTTAGAAAATTCAATTTTATTGAAAATCAACTGTGCTATACCCCACAAGTTTTTGGGCGGCAAAAATCTAAAATGGTCCGAATACGATGGTTGATACCTCTATCAATAGGTTTCGGGACCTGTTATTGCTGTGACAATTTTCATTTTGATTGCTCGATTATTTCTAAACATTTCTTAGAAAATTCAATTTTATTGAAAATCAACTGTGCTATAGCCCACAAGTTTTTGGGCGGCAAAAATCTAAAATGGTCCGATTACGATGGTTGATACCTCTATCAATAGGTTTCGGGACCTGTTATTGCTGTGACAATTTTTATTTTGATTGCTCGATTATTTCTAAACATTTCTTAGAAAATTCAATTTTATTGAAAATCAACTGGGCACAAGTTTTTGGGCGGCAAAAATCTAAAATGGTCCGAATACGATGGTTGATACCTCTATCAATAGGTTTCGGGACCTGTTATTGCTGTGACAATTTTCATTTTGATTGCTCGATTATTTCTAAACATTTCTTAGAAAATTCAATTTTAATGAAAATCAACTGTGCTATACCCCACAAGTTTTTGGGCGGCAAAAATCTAAAATGGTCCGATTACGATGGTTGATACCTCTATCAATAGGTTTCGGGACCTGTTATTGCTGTGACAATTTTTATTTTGATTGCTCGATTATTTCTAAACATTTCTTAGAAAATTCAATTTTATTGAAAATTAACTGTGCTAAAGCCCACAAGTTTTTGGGCGGCAAAAATCTAAAATGGTCCGATTACGATGGTTGGTACCTCTATCAATAGGTTTCGGGACCTGTAATTGCTGTGACAATTTTCATTTTGATTGCTCGATTATTTCTCAACATTTCTTAGCAAATTCAATTTTATTGAAAATTAACTGTGCTATAGCCCACAAGTTTTTGGGCGGCAAAAATCTAAAATGGTCCGATTACGATGGTTGATACCTCTATCAATAGGTTTCGGGACCTGTTCTTGCTGTGACAATTTTCATTTTGATTGCTCGATTATTTCTAAACATTTCTTAGAAAATTCAATTTTATTGAAAATCAACTGTGCTATACCCCACAAGTTTTTGGGCGGCAAAAATCTAAAATGGTCCGATTACGATGGTTGATACCTCTATCAATAGGTTTCGGGACCTGTTCTTGCTGTGACAATTTTCATTTTGATTGCTCGATTATTTCTAAACATTTCTTAGAAAATTCAATTTTATTGAAAATCAACTGGGCTATAGCCCACAAGTTTTTGGGCGGCAAAAATCTAAAATGGTCCGATTACGATGGTTGATACCTCTATCAATAGGTTTCGGGACCTGTTCTTGCTGTGACAATTTTCATTTTGATTGCTCGATTATTTCTAAACATTTCTTAGAAAATTCAATTTTATTGAAAATTAACTGTGCTATAGCCCACAAGTTTTTGGGCGGCAAAAATCTAAAATGGTCCGATTACGATGGTTGATACCTCTATCAATAGGTTTCGGGACCTGTTCTTGCTGTGACAATTTTCATTTTGATTGCTCGATTATTTCTAAACATTTCTTAGAAAATTCAATTTTATTGAAAATCAACTGGGCTATAGCCCACAAGTTTTTGGGCGGCAAAAATCTAAAATGGTCCGATTACGATGGTTGATACCTCTATCAATAGGTTTCGGGACCTGTTCTTGCTGTGACAATTTTCATTTTGATTGCTCGATTATTTCTAAACATTTCTTAGAAAATTCAATTTTATTGAAAATCAACTGGGCTATAGCCCACAAGTTTTTGGGCGGCAAAAATCTAAAATGGTCCGATTACGATGGTTGATACCTCTATCAATAGGTTTCGGGACCTGTTCTTGCTGTGACAATTTTCATTTTGATTGCTCGATTATTTCTAAACATTTCTTAGAAAATTCAATTTTATTGAAAATCAACTGTGCTATACCCCACAAGTTTTTGGGCGGCAAAAATCTAAAATGGTCCGAATACGATGGTTGATACCTCTATCAATAGGTTTCGGGACCTGTTATTGCTGTGACAATTTTCATTTTGATTGCTCGATTATTTCTAAACATTTCTTAGAAAATTCAATTTTATTGAAAATCAACTGTGCTATAGCCCACAAGTTTTTGGGCGGCAAAAATCTAAAATGGTCCGATTACGATGGTTGATACCTCTATCAATAGGTTTCGGGACCTGTTATTGCTGTGACAATTTTTATTTTGATTGCTCGATTATTTCTAAACATTTCTTAGAAAATTCAATTTTATTGAAAATCAACTGGGCTATAGCCCACAAGTTTTTGGGCGGCAAAAATCTAAAATGGTCCGAATACGATGGTTGATACCTCTATCAATAGGTTTCGGGACCTGTTATTGCTGTGACAATTTTCATTTTGATTGCTCGATTATTTCTAAACATTTCTTAGAAAATTCAATTTTATTGAAAATCAACTGTGCTATACCCCACAAGTTTTTGGGCGGCAAAAATCTAAAATGGTCCGATTACGATGGTTGATACCTCTATCAATAGGTTTCGGGACCTGTTATTGCTGTGACAATTTTTATTTTGATTGCTCGATTATTTCTAAACATTTCTTAGAAAATTCAATTTTATTGAAAATTAACTGTGCTAAAGCCCACAAGTTTTTGGGCGGCAAAAATCTAAAATGGTCCGATTACGATGGTTGGTACCTCTATCAATAGGTTTCGGGACCTGTAATTGCTGTGACAATTTTCATTTTGATTGCTCGATTATTTCTCAACATTTCTTAGCAAATTCAATTTTATTGAAAATTAACTGTGCTATAGCCCACAAGTTTTTGGGCGGCAAAAATCTAAAATGGTCCGATTACGATGGTTGATACCTCTATCAATAGGTTTCGGGACCTGTTCTTGCTGTGACAATTTTCATTTTGATTGCTCGATTATTTCTAAACATTTCTTAGAAAATTCAATTTTATTGAAAATCAACTGTGCTATACCCCACAAGTTTTTGGGCGGCAAAAATCTAAAATGGTCCGATTACGATGGTTGATACCTCTATCAATAGGTTTCGGGACCTGTTCTTGCTGTGACAATTTTCATTTTGATTGCTCGATTATTTCTAAACATTTCTTAGAAAATTCAATTTTATTGAAAATCAACTGGGCTATAGCCCACAAGTTTTTGGGCGGCAAAAATCTAAAATGGTCCGATTACGATGGTTGATACCTCTATCAATAGGTTTCGGGACCTGTTCTTGCTGTGACAATTTTCATTTTGATTGCTCGATTATTTCTAAACATTTCTTAGAAAATTCAATTTTATTGAAAATCAACTGTGCTATACCCCACAAGTTTTTGGGCGGCAAAAATCTAAAATGGTCCGAATACGATGGTTGATACCTCTATCAATAGGTTTCGGGACCTGTTATTGCTGTGACAATTTTCATTTTGATTGCTCGATTATTTCTAAACATTTCTTAGAAAATTCAATTTTATTGAAAATCAACTGTGCTATAGCCCACAAGTTTTTGGGCGGCAAAAATCTAAAATGGTCCGATTACGATGGTTGATACCTCTATCAATAGGTTTCGGGACCTGTTATTGCTGTGACAATTTTTATTTTGATTGCTCGATTATTTCTAAACATTTCTTAGAAAATTCAATTTTATTGAAAATCAACTGGGCTATAGCCCACAAGTTTTTGGGCGGCAAAAATCTAAAATGGTCCGATTACGATGGTTGATACCTCTATCAATAGGTTTCGGGACCTGTTCTTGCTGTGACAATTTTCATTTTGATTGCTCGATTATTTCTAAACATTTCTTAGAAAATTCAATTTTATTGAAAATCAACTGGGCTATAGCCCACAAGTTTTTGGGCGGCAAAAATCTAAAATGGTCCGATTACGATGGTTGATACCTCTATCAATAGGTTTCGGGACCTGTTCTTGCTGTGACAATTTTCATTTTGATTGCTCGATTATTTCTAAACATTTCTTAGAAAATTCAATTTTATTGAAAATTAACTGTGCTATAGCCCACAAGTTTTTGGGCGGCAAAAATCTAAAATGGTCCGATTACGATGGTTGATACCTCTATCAATAGGTTTCGGGACCTGTTCTTGCTGTGACAATTTTCATTTTGATTGCTCGATTATTTCTAAACATTTCTTAGAAAATTCAATTTTATTGAAAATCAACTGGGCTATAGCCCACAAGTTTTTGGGCGGCAAAAATCTAAAATGGTCCGATTACGATGGTTGATACCTCTATCAATAGGTTTCGGGACCTGTTCTTGCTGTGACAATTTTCATTTTGATTGCTCGATTATTTCTAAACATTTCTTAGAAAATTCAATTTTATTGAAAATCAACTGGGCTATAGCCCACAAGTTTTTGGGCGGCAAAAATCTAAAATGGTCCGATTACGATGGTTGATACCTCTATCAATAGGTTTCGGGACCTGTTCTTGCTGTGACAATTTTCATTTTGATTGCTCGATTATTTCTAAACATTTCTTAGAAAATTCAATTTTATTGAAAATCAACTGGGCTATAGCCCACAAGTTTTTGGGCGGCAAAAATCTAAAATGGTCCGATTACGATGGTTGATACCTCTATCAATAGGTTTCGGGACCTGTTCTTGCTGTGACAATTTTCATTTTGATTGCTCGATTATTTCTAAACATTTCTTAGAAAATTCAATTTTATTGAAAATCAACTGTGCTATACCCCACAAGTTTTTGGGCGGCAAAAATCTAAAATGGTCCGAATACGATGGTTGATACCTCTATCAATAGGTTTCGGGACCTGTTATTGCTGTGACAATTTTTATTTTGATTGCTCGATTATTTCTAAACATTTCTTAGAAAATTCAATTTTATTGAAAATCAACTGTGCTATAGCCCACAAGTTTTTGGGCGGCAAAAATCTAAAATGGTCCGATTACGATGGTTGATACCTCTATCAATAGGTTTCGGGACCTGTTATTGCTGTGACAATTTTCATTTTGATTGCTCGATTATTTCTAAACATTTCTTAGAAAATTCAATTTTATTGAAAATCAACTGGGCTATAGCCCACAAGTTTTTGGGCGGCAAAAATCTAAAATGGTCCGATTACGATGGTTGATACCTCTATCAATAGGTTTCGGGACCTGTTCTTGCTGTGACAATTTTCATTTTGATTGCTCGATTATTTCTAAACATTTCTTAGAAAATTCAATTTTATTGAAAATCAACTGGGCTATAGCCCACAAGTTTTTGGGCGGCAAAAATCTAAAATGGTCCGATTACGATGGTTGATACCTCTATCAATAGGTTTCGGGACCTGTTCTTGCTGTGACAATTTTCATTTTGATTGCTCGATTATTTCTAAACATTTCTTAGAAAATTCAATTTTATTGAAAATTAACTGTGCTATAGCCCACAAGTTTTTGGGCGGCAAAAATCTAAAATGGTCCGATTACGATGGTTGATACCTCTATCAATAGGTTTCGGGACCTGTTCTTGCTGTGACAATTTTCATTTTGATTGCTCGATTATTTCTAAACATTTCTTAAAAAATTTAATTGTATTGAAAATCAACTGGGCTATAGCCCACAAGTTTTTGGGCGGCAAAAATCTAAAATGGTCCGATTACGATGGTTGATACCTCTATCAATAGGTTTCGGGACCTGTTCTTGCTGTGACAATTTTCATTTTGATTGCTCGATTATTTCTAAACATTTCTTAGAAAATTCAATTTTATTGAAAATCAACTGTGCTATACCCCACAAGTTTTTGGGCGGCAAAAATCTAAAATGGTCCGAATACGATGGTTGATACCTCTATCAATAGGTTTCGGGACCTGTTATTGCTGTGACAATTTTTATTTTGATTGCTCGATTATTTCTAAACATTTCTTAGAAAATTCAATTTTATTGAAAATCAACTGTGCTATAGCCCACAAGTTTTTGGGCGGCAAAAATCTAAAATGGTCCGATTACGATGGTTGATACCTCTATCAATAGGTTTCGGGACCTGTTATTGCTGTGACAATTTTCATTTTGATTGCTCGATTATTTCTAAACATTTCTTAGAAAATTCAATTTTATTGAAAATCAACTGGGCTATAGCCCACAAGTTTTTGGGCGGCAAAAATCTAAAATGGTCCGATTACGATGGTTGATACCTCTATCAATAGGTTTCGGGACCTGTTCTTGCTGTGACAATTTTCATTTTGATTGCTCGATTATTTCTAAACATTTCTTAGAAAATTCAATTTTATTGAAAATCAACTGGGCTATAGCCCACAAGTTTTTGGGCGGCAAAAATCTAAAATGGTCCGATTACGATGGTTGATACCTCTATCAATAGGTTTCGGGACCTGTTCTTGCTGTGACAATTTTCATTTTGATTGCTCGATTATTTCTAAACATTTCTTAGAAAATTCAATTTTATTGAAAATTAACTGTGCTATAGCCCACAAGTTTTTGGGCGGCAAAAATCTAAAATGGTCCGATTACGATGGTTGATACCTCTATCAATAGGTTTCGGGACCTGTTCTTGCTGTGACAATTTTCATTTTGATTGCTCGATTATTTCTAAACATTTCTTAAAAAATTTAATTGTATTGAAAATCAACTGGGCTATAGCCCACAAGTTTTTGGGCGGCAAAAATCTAAAATGGTCCGATTACGATGGTTGATACCTCTATCAATAGGTTTCGGGACCTGTTCTTGCTGTGACAATTTTCATTTTGATTGCTCGATTATTTCTAAACATTTCTTAGAAAATTCAATTTTATTGAAAATCAACTGTGCTATACCCCACAAGTTTTTGGGCGGCAAAAATCTAAAATGGTCCGAATACGATGGTTGATACCTCTATCAATAGGTTTCGGGACCTGTTATTGCTGTGACAATTTTCATTTTGATTGCTCGATTATTTCTAAACATTTCTTAGAAAATTCAATTTTATTGAAAATCAACTGTGCTATAGCCCACAAGTTTTTGGGCGGCAAAAATCTAAAATGGTCCGATTACGATGGTTGATACCTCTATCAATAGGTTTCGGGACCTGTTATTGCTGTGACAATTTTTATTTTGATTGCTCGATTATTTCTAAACATTTCTTAGAAAATTCAATTTTATTGAAAATTAACTGTGTTAAAGCCCACAAGTTTTTGGGCGGCAAAAATCTAAAATGGTCCGATTACGATGGTTGGTACCTCTATCAATAGGTTTCGGGACCTGTAATTGCTGTGACAAATTTCATTTTGATTGCTCGATTATTTCTCAACATTTCTTAGCAAATTCAATTTTATTGAAAATTAACTGTGCTATAGCCCACAAGTTTTTGGGCGGCAAAAATCTAAAATGGTCCGATTACGATGGTTGATACCTCTATCAATAGGTTTCGGGACCTGTTATTGCTGTGACAATTTTCATTTTGATTGCTCGATTATTTCTAAACATTTCTTAGAAAATTCAATTTTATTGAAAATCAACTGTGCTATACCCCACAAGTTTTTGGGCGGCAAAAATCTAAAATGGTCCGATTACGATGGTTGATACCTCTATCAATAGGTTTCGGGACCTGTTCTTGCTGTGACAATTTTCATTTTGATTGCTCGATTATTTCTAAACATTTCTTAGAAAATTCAATTTTATTGAAAATCAACTGGGCTATAGCCCACAAGTTTTTGGGCGGCAAAAATCTAAAATGGTCCGATTACGATGGTTGATACCTCTATCAATAGGTTTCGGGACCTGTTCTTGCTGTGACAATTTTCATTTTGATTGCTCGATTATTTCTAAACATTTCTTAGAAAATTCAATTTTATTGAAAATCAACTGTGCTATACCCCACAAGTTTTTGGGCGGCAAAAATCTAAAATGGTCCGAATACGATGGTTGATACCTCTATCAATAGGTTTCGGGACCTGTTATTGCTGTGACAATTTTCATTTTGATTGCTCGATTATTTCTAAACATTTCTTACAAAATTCAATTTTATTGAAAATCAACTGTGCTATACCCCACAAGTTTTTGGGCGGCAAAAATCTAAAATGGTCCGATTACGATGGTTGATACCTCTATCAATAGGTTTCGGGACCTGTTCTTGCTGTGACAATTTTCATTTTGATTGCTCGATTATTTCTAAACATTTCTTAGAAAATTCAATTTTATTGAAAATCAACTGGGCTATAGCCCACAAGTTTTTGGGCGGCAAAAATCTAAAATGGTCCGATTACGATGGTTGATACCTCTATCAATAGGTTTCGGGACCTGTTCTTGCTGTGACAATTTTCATTTTGATTGCTCGATTATTTCTAAACATTTCTTAGAAAATTCAATTTTATTGAAAATCAACTGTGCTATACCCCACAAGTTTTTGGGCGGCAAAAATCTAAAATGGTCCGAATACGATGGTTGATACCTCTATCAATAGGTTTCGGGACCTGTTATTGCTGTGACAATTTTCATTTTGATTGCTCGATTATTTCTAAACATTTCTTAGAAAATTCAATTTTATTGAAAATCAACTGTGCTATACCCCACAAGTTTTTGGGCGGCAAAAATCTAAAATGGTCCGATTACGATGGTTGATACCTCTATCAATAGGTTTCGGGACCTGTTCTTGCTGTGACAATTTTCATTTTGATTGCTCGATTATTTCTAAACATTTCTTAGAAAATTCAATTTTATTGAAAATCAACTGGGCCCACAAGTTTTTGGGCGGCAAAAATCTAAAATGGTCCGATTACGATGGTTGATACCTCTATCAATAGGTTTCGGGACCTGTTCTTGCTGTGACAATTTTCATTTTGATTGCTCGATTATTTCTAAACATTTCTTAGAAAATTCAATTTTATTGAAAATCAACTGTGCTATACCCCACAAGTTTTTGGGCGGCAAAAATCTAAAATGGTCCGAATACGATGGTTGATACCTCTATCAATAGGTTTCGGGACCTGTTATTGCTGTGACAATTTTCATTTTGATTGCTCGATTATTTCTAAACATTTCTTAGAAAATTCAATTTTATTGAAAATCAACTGTGCTATAGCCCACAAGTTTTTGGGCGGCAAAAATCTAAAATGGTCCGATTACGATGGTTGATACCTCTATCAATAGGTTTCGGGACCTGTTATTGCTGTGACAATTTTTATTTTGATTGCTCGATTATTTCTAAACATTTCTTAGAAAATTCAATTTTATTGAAAATTAACTGTGCTAAAGCCCACAAGTTTTTGGGCGGCAAAAATCTAAAATGGTCCGATTACGATGGTTGATACCTTTATCAATAGGTTTCGGGACCTGTTCTTGCTGTGACAATTTTCATTTTGATTGCTCGATTATTTCTAAACATTTCTTAGAAAATTCAATTTTATTGAAAATCAACTGGGCTATAGCCCACAAGTTTTTGGGCGGCAAAAATCTAAAATGGTCCGATTACGATGGTTGATACCTTTATCAATAGGTTTCGGGACCTGTTCTTGCTGTGACAATTTTCATTTTGATTGCTCGATTATTTCTAAACATTTCTTAGAAAATTCAATTTTATTGAAAATCAACTGGGCTATAACCCACAAGTTTTTGGGCGGCAAAAATCTAAAATGGTCCGAATACGATGGTTGATACCTCTATCAATAGGTTTCGGGACCTGTAATTGCTGTGACAATATTCATTTTGATTGCTCGATTATTTCTAAACATTTCTTAGAAAATTCAATTTTATTGAAAATCAACTGTGCTATAGCCCACAAGTTTTTGGGCGGCAAAAATCTAAAATGGTTCGATTACGATGGTTGATACCTCTATCAATAGGTTCCGGGACCTGTTATTGCTGTCACAAATTTTATTTTGATTGCTCGATTATTTCTAAACATTTCTTAGAAAATTCAATTTTATTGAAAATCAACTGTGCTATAGCCCACAAGTTTTTGGGCGGCAAAAATCTAAAATGGTCCGATTACGATGGTTGATACCTCTATCAATAGGTTTCGGGACCTGTTCTTGCTGTGACAAATTTCATTTTGATTGCTCGATTATTTCTAAACATTTCTTACAAAATTCAATTTTATTGAAAATCAACTGGGCTATAGCCCACAAGTTTTTGGGCGGCAAAAATCTAAAATGGTCCGATTACGATGGTTGATACCTCTATCAATAGGTTTCGGGACCTGTAATTGCTGTGAAAATTTTCATTTTGATTGCTCGATTATTTCTAAACATTTCTTAGAAAATTCAATTTTATTGAAAATTAACTGTGCTATAGCCCACAAGTTTTTGGGCGGCAAAAATCTAAAATGGTCCGATTACGATGGTTGATACCTCTATCAATAGGTTCCGGGACCTGTTATTGCTGTCACAAATTTTATTTTGATTGCTCGATTATTTCTAAACATTTCTTACAAAATTCAATTTTATTGAAAATCAACTGGGCTATAGCCCACAAGTTTTTGGGCGGAAAAAATCTAAAATGGTCCGATTACGATGGTTGATACCTCTATCAATAGGTTTCGGGACCTGTAATTGCTGTGAAAATTTTCATTTTGATTGCTCGATTATTTCTAAACATTTCTTAGAAAATTCAATTTTATTGAAAATTAACTGTGCTATAGCCCACAAGTTTTTGGGCGGCAAAAATCTAAAATGGTCCGATTACGATGGTTGATACCTCTATCAATAGGTTTCGGGACCTGTTATTGCTGTGACAATTTTTATTTTGATTGCTCGATTATTTCTAAACATTTCTTAGAAAATTCAATTATATTGAAAATCAACTGGGCTATAGCCCACAAGTTTTTGGGCGGCAAAAATCTAAAATGGTCCGATTACGATGGTTGATACCTCTATCAATAGGTTTCGGGACCTGTTATTGCTGTGAAAATTTTCATTTTGATTGCTCGATTATTTCTAAACATTTCTTAGAAAATTCAATTTTATTGAAAATCAACTGGGCTATAGCCCACAAGTTTTTGGGCGGCAAAAATCTAAAATGGTCCGATTACGATGGTTGATACCTCTATCAATAGGTTTCGGGACCTGTAATTGCTGTGAAAATTTTCATTTTGATTGCTCGATTATTTCTAAACATTTCTTAGAAAATTCAATTTTATTGAAAATTAACTGTGCTATAGCCCACAAGTTTTTGGCCGGCAAAAATCTAAAATGGTCCGATTACGATGGTTGATACCTCTATCAGTAGGTTTCGGGACCTGTTATTGCTGTGACAATTTTCATTTTGATTGCTCGATTATTTCTAAACATTTCTTAGAAAATTCAATTATATTGAAAATCAACTGGGCTATAGCCCACAAGTTTTTGGGCGGCAAAAATATAAAATGGTCCGATTACGATGGTTGATACCTCTATCAATAGGTTTCGGGACCTGTAATTGCTGTGAAAATTTTCATTTTGATTGCTCGATTATTTCTAAACATTTCTTATAAAATTCAATTTTATTGAAAATTAACTGTGCTATAGCCCACAAGTTTTTGGGCGGCAAAAATCTAAAATGGTCCGATTACGATGGTTGATACCTCTATCAATAGGTTTCGGGACCTGTTATTGCTGTGACAATTTTCATTTTGATTGCTCGATTATTTCTAAACATTTCTTAGAAAATTCAATTTTATTGAAAATCAACTGTGCTATAGCCCACAAGTTTTTGGGCGGAAAAAATCTAAAATGGTCCGATTACGATGGTTGATACCTCTATCAATAGGTTTCGGGACCTGTAATTGCTGTGACAATTTTCATTTTGATTGCTCGATTATTTCTAAACATTTCTTAGAAAATTTAATTTTATTGAAAATCAACTGGGCTATAGCCCACAAGTTTTTGGGCGGCAAAAATCTAAAATGGTCCGATTACGATGGTTGATACCTCTATCAATAGGTTTCGGGACCTGTAATTGCTGTGACAATTTTCATTTTGATTGCTCGATTATTTCTAAACATTTCTTACAAAATTCAATTTTATTGAAAATCAACTGTGCTATAGCCCACAAGTTTTTGGGCGGCAAAAATCTAAAATGGTCCGATTACGATGGTTGATACCTCTATCAATAGGTTTCGGGACCTGTAATTGCTGTGACAATTTTCATTTTGATTGCTCGATTATTTCTAAACATTTCTTAGAAAATTCAATTTTATTGAAAATCAACTGGGCTATAGCCCACAAGTTTTTGGGCGGCAAAAATCTGAAATGGTCCGATTACGATGGTTGATACCTCTATCAATAGGTTTCGGGACCTGTAATTGCTGTGACAATTTTCATTTTGATTGCTCGATTATTTCTAAACATTTCTTAGAAAATTCAATTTTATTGAAAATCAACTGTGCTATAGCCCACAAGTTTTTGGGCGGCAAAAATCTAAAATGGTCCGATTACGATGGTTGATACCTCTATCAATAGGTTTCGGGACCTGTAATTGCTGTGACAATTTTCATTTTGATTGCTCGATTATTTCTAAACATTTCTTACAAAATTCAATTTTATTGAAAATCAACTGTGCTATAGCCCACAAGTTTTTGGGCGGCAAAAATCTAAAATGGTCCGATTACGATGGTTGATACCTCTATCAATAGGTTTCGGGACCTGTTATTGCTGTGACAATTTTCATTTTGATTGCTCGATTATTTCTCAACATTTCTTAGAAAATTCAATTTTATTGAAAATCAACTGGGCTATAGCCCACAAGTTTTTGCGCGGCAAAAATCTAAAATGGTCCGATTACGATGGTTGATACCTCTATCAATAGGTTTCGGGACCTGTAATTGCTGTGACAATTTTCATTTTGATTGCTCGATTATTTCTCAACATTTCTTACAAAATTCAATTTTATTGAAAATCAACTGGGCTATATAGCCCACAAGTTTTTGGGCGGCAAAAATCTAAAATGGTCCGATTACGATGGTTGATACCTCTATCAATAGGTTTCGGGACCTGTAATTGCTGTGACAATTTTCATTTTGATTGCTCGATTATTTCTAAACATTTCTTAGAAAATTCAATTTTATTGAAAATCAACTGGGCTATAGCCCACAAGTTTTTGGGCGGAAAAAATCTAAAATGGTCCGATTACGATGGTTGATACCTTTATCAATAGGTTTCGGGACCTGTAATTGCTGTGACAATTTTCATTTTGATTGCTCGATTATTTCTAAACATTTCTTACAAAATTCAATTTTATTGAAAATCAACTGGGCTATAGCCCACAAGTTTTTGGGCGGCAAAAATCTAAAATGGTCCGATTACGATGGTTGATACCTCTATCAATAGGTTTCGGGACCTGTAATTGCTGTGACAATTTTCATTTTGATTGCTCGATTATTTCTAAACATTTCTTAGAAAATTCAATTTTATTGAAAATCAACTGGGCTATAGCCCACAAGTTTTTGGGCGGCAAAAATCTAAAATGGTCCGATTACGATGGTTGATACCTCTATCAATAGGTTTCGGGACCTGTAATTGCTGTGAAAATTTTCATTTTGATTGCTCGATTATTTCTAAACATTTCTTAGAAAATTCAATTTTATTGAAAATTAACTGTGCTATAGCCCACAAGTTTTTGGGCGGAAAAATCTAAAATGGTCCGATTACGATGGTTGATACCTCTATCAATAGGTTTCGGGACCTGTAATTGCTGTGACAATTTTCATTTTGATTGCTCGATTATTTCTAAACATTTCTTAGAAAATTCAATTTTATTGAAAATCAACTGGGCTATAGCCCACAAGTTTTTGGGCGGCAAAAATCTAAAATGGTCCGATTACGATGGTTGATACCTCTATCAATAGGTTTCGGGACCTGTTATTGCTGTGACAATTTTTATTTTGATTGCTCGATTATTTCTAAACATTTCTTAGACAATTCAATTTTATTGAAAATTAACTGTGCTAAAGCCCACAAGTTTTTGGGCGGCAAAAATCTAAAATGGTCCGATTACGATGGTTGATACCTCTATCAATAGGTTTCGGGACCTGTTATTGCTGTGACAATTTTCATTTTGATTGCTCGATTATTTCTCAACATTTCTTAGAAAATTCAATTTTATTGAAAATCAACTGTGCTATAGCCCACAAGTTTTTGGGCGGCAAAAATCTAAAATGGTCCGATTACGATGGTTGATACCTCTATCAATAGGTTTCGGGACCTGTTATTGCTGTGACAATATTTATTTTGATTGCTCGATTATTTCTAAACATTTCTTAGAAAATTCAATTTTATTGAAAATTAACTGTGCTAAAGCCCACAAGTTTTTGGGCGGCAAAAATATAAAATGGTCCGAATACGATGGTTGATACCTCTATCAATAGGTTTCGGGACCTGTTATTGCTGTGACAATTTTCATTTTGATTGCTCGATTATTTCTAAACATTTCTTAGAAAATTCAATTTTATTGAAAATCAACTGTGCTAAAGCCCACAAGTTTTTGGGCGGCAAAAATATAAAATGGTCCGATTACGATGGTTGATACCTCTATCAATAGGTTTCGGGACCTGTTATTGCTGTGACAATTTTCATTTTGATTGCTCGATTATTTCTAAACATTTCTTAGAAAATTCAATTTTATTGAAAATTAACTGTGCTAAAGCCCACAAGTTTTTGGGCGGCAAAAATATAAAATGGTCCGAATACGATGGTTGATACCTCTATCAATAGGTTTCGGGACCTGTTATTGCTGTGACAATTTTCATTTTGATTGCTCGATTATTTCTAAACATTTCTTAGAAAATTCAATTTTATTGAAAATCAACTGTGCTAAAGCCCACAAGTTTTTGGGCGGCAAAAATCTAAAATGGTCCGATTACGATGGTTGATACCTCTATCAATAGGTTTCGGGACCTTTTATTGCTGTGACAATTTTCATTTTGATTGCTCGATTATTTCTCAACATTTCTTAGAAAATTCAATTTTATTGAAAATCAACTGTGCTATAGCCCACAAGTTTTTGGGCGGCAAAAATCTAAAATGGTCCGATTACGATGGTTGATACCTCTATCAATAGGTTTCGGGACCTGTTATTGCTGTGACAATATTTATTTTGATTGCTCGATTATTTCTAAACATTTCTTAGAAAATTCAATTTTATTGAAAATCAACTGTGCTATAGCCCACAAGTTTTTGGGCGGCAAAAATCTAAAATGGTCCGATTACGATGGTTGATACCTCTATCAATAGGTTTCGGGACCTGTTATTGCTGTGACAATATTTATTTTGATTGCTCGATTATTTCTAAACATTTCTTAGAAAATTCAATTTTATTGAAAATTAACTGTGCTAAAGCCCACAAGTTTTTGGGCGGCAAAAATCTAAAATGGTCCGATTACGATGGTTGATACCTCTATCAATAGGTTTCGGGACCTGTTATTGCTGTGACAATTTTCATTTTGATTGCTCGATTATTTCTCAACATTTCTTAGAAAATTCAATTTTATTGAAAATTAACTGTGCTAAAGCCCACAAGTTTTTGGGCGGCAAAAATCTAAAATGGTCCGATTACGATGGTTGATACCTCTATCAATAGGTTTCGGGACCTTTTATTGCTGTGACAATTTTCATTTTGATTGCTCGATTATTTCTCAACATTTCTTAGAAAATTCAATTTTATTGAAAATCAACTGTGCTATAGCCCACAAGTTTTTGGGCGGCAAAAATCTAAAATGGTCCGATTACGATGGTTGATACCTCTATCAATAGGTTTCGGGACCTTTTATTGCTGTGACAATTTTCATTTTGATTGCTCGATTATTTCTCAACATTTCTTAGAAAATTCAATTTTATTGAAAATCAACTGTGCTATAGCCCACAAGTTTTTGGGCGGCAAAAATCTAAAATGGTCCGATTACGATGGTTGATACCTCTATCAATAGGTTTCGGGACCTGTTATTGCTGTGACAATATTTATTTTGATTGCTCGATTATTTCTAAACATTTCTTAGAAAATTCAATTTTATTGAAAATTAACTGTGCTAAAGCCCACAAGTTTTTGGGCGGCAAAAATATAAAATGGTCCGATTACGATGGTTGATACCTCTATCAATAGGTTTCGGGACCTGTAATTGCTGTGACAATTTTCATTTTGATTGCTCGATTATTTCTAAACATTTCTTAGAAAATTCAATTTTATTGAAAATCAACTGTGCTAAAGCCCACAAGTTTTTGGGCGGCAAAAATCTAAAATGGTCCGATTACGATGGTTGATACCTCTATCAATAGGTTTCGGGACCTTTTATTGCTGTGACAATTTTCATTTTGATTGCTCGATTATTTCTCAACATTTCTTAGAAAATTCAATTTTATTGAAAATCAACTGTGCTATAGCCCACAAGTTTTTGGGCGGCAAAAATCTAAAATGGTCCGATTACGATGGTTGATACCTCTATCAATAGGTTTCGGGACCTTTTATTGCTGTGACAATTTTCATTTTGATTGCTCGATTATTTCTCAACATTTCTTAGAAAATTCAATTTTATTGAAAATCAACTGTGCTATAGCCCACAAGTTTTTGGGCGGCAAAAATCTAAAATGGTCCGATTACGATGGTTGATACCTCTATCAATAGGTTTCGGGACCTGTTATTGCTGTGACAATATTTATTTTGATTGCTCGATTATTTCTAAACATTTCTTAGAAAATTCAATTTTATTGAAAATTAACTGTGCTAAAGCCCACAAGTTTTTGGGCGGCAAAAATATAAAATGGTCCGATTACGATGGTTGATACCTCTATCAATAGGTTTCGGGACCTGTTATTGCTGTGACAATTTTCATTTTGATTGCTCGATTATTTCTAAACATTTCTTAGAAAATTCAATTTTATTGAAAATTAACTGTGCTAAAGCCCACAAGTTTTTGGGCGGCAAAAATATAAAATGGTCCGATTACGATGGTTGATACCTCTATCAATAGGTTTCGGGACCTGTTATTGCTGTGACAATTTTCATTTTGATTGCTCGATTATTTCTAAACATTTCTTAGAAAATTCAATTTTATTGAAAATTAACTGTGCTAAAGCCCACAAGTTTTTGGGCGGCAAAAATATAAAATGGTCCGAATACGATGGTTGATACCTCTATCAATAGGTTTCGGGACCTGTTATTGCTGTGACAATTTTCATTTTGATTGCTCGATTATTTCTAAACATTTCTTAGAAAATTCAATTTTATTGAAAATCAACTGTGCTATAGCCCACAAGTTTTTGGGCGGCAAAAATCTAAAATGGTCCGATTACGATGGTTGATACCTCTATCAATAGGTTTCGGGACCTGTTATTGCTGTGACAATTTTTATTTTGATTGCTCGATTATTTCTAAACATTTCTTAGAAAATTCAATTTTATTGAAAATTAACTGTGCTAAAGCCCACAAGTTTTTGGGCGGCAAAAATCTAAAATGGTCCGATTACGATGGTTGGTACCTCTATCAATAGGTTTCGGGACCTGTAATTGCTGTGACAATTTTCATTTTGATTGCTCGATTATTTCTCAACATTTCTTAGCAAATTCAATTTTATTCAAAATTAACTGTGCTAAAGCCCACAAGTTTTTGGGCGGCAAAAATCTAAAATGGTCCGATTACGATGGTTGGTACCTCAATCAATAGGTTTCGGGACCTGTAATTGCTGTGACAATTTTCATTTTGATTGCTCGATTATTTCTAAACATTTCTTAGAAAATTCAATTTTATTGAAAATCAACTGTGCTAAAGCCCACAAGTTTTTGGGCGGCAAAAATCTAAAATGGTCCGATTACGATGGTTGATACCTCTATCAATAGGTTTCGGGACCTGTTATTGCTGTGACAATTTTCATTTTGATTGCTCGATTATTTCTAAACATTTCTTAGAAAATTCAATTATATTGAAAATCAACTGGGCTATAGCCCACAAGTATTTGGGCGGCAAAAAATCTAAAATGGTCCGATTACGATGGTTGATACCTCTATCAATAGGTTTCGGGACCTGTTATTGCTGTGACAATTTTTATTTTGATTGCTCGATTATTTCTAAACATTTCTTAGAAAATTCAATTTTATTGAAAATTAACTGTGCTAAAGCCCACAAGTTTTTGGGCGGCAAAAATCTAAAATGGTCCGATTACGATGGTTGGTACCTCTATCAATAGGTTTCGGGACCTGTAATTGCTGTGACAATTTTCATTTTGATTGCTCGATTATTTCTCAACATTTCTTAGCAAATTCAATTTTATTCAAAATTAACTGTGCTAAAGCCCACAAGTTTTTGGGCGGCAAAAATCTAAAATGGTCCGATTACGATGGTTGGTACCTCAATCAATAGGTTTCGGGACCTGTAATTGCTGTGACAATTTTCATTTTGATTGCTCGATTATTTCTAAACATTTCTTAGAAAATTCAATTTTATTGAAAATCAACTGTGCTAAAGCCCACAAGTTTTTGGGCGGCAAAAATCTAAAATGGTCCGATTACGATGGTTGATACCTCTATCAATAGGTTTCGGGACCTGTTATTGCTGTGACAATTTTCATTTTGATTGCTCGATTATTTCTAAACATTTCTTAGAAAATTCAATTATATTGAAAATTAACTGTGCTATAGCCCACAAGTTTTTGGGCGGAAAAATCTAAAATGGTCCGATCACGATGGTTGGTACCTCTATCAATAGGTTTCGGGACCTGTAATTGCTGTGACAAATCCACCTCAATACCAACTTAACCCGCAAATGCAAGTTAAATCAACAAACGCAAACCAGACGCCCAACTCAATTTTCTAACCAGCTTATGTAATAAACTATCTGGTATACCCGGTGTTATTCGGCAGATGATGTCGTGTCTGGTCATTGAAATATTATTTACATACGTACCTCCAAAAGCGAATTTTACCATTACTATATACCACCTTCAATCATACCATCATGCCATTACTTCGTCATACCATCATTTATTTCATCGTACAATCATACCAGCATACGTACCGTCATATCAACATACCATTAAATAATCTTTCATAACACTGTACAATTATATCATCATGCCTACCAACCAACATAATATTATACCATCATAACAAGATACCACCATACCATCATACAACATTTTATCACACCACCGTACTATCTTACTGTCATACATTCATACCATCATACTATCATACCATCACCGTCATAACCATCACCATCACCACAAACATCAATCTCAGCATCAATATCTCCGTCACTATTATCATACCACTCGCTTTTATATCTATATATTGCTCAACTGATCACTAAACGCAAATCGAACCCCAACTAAACTCCAACTCAACTCCTCCTCTTGCGACCTAACTTAATTTACAACTCAACTCTGTGGCGGACTCTTTCGGCGTACCACATATATTTTACTTCGCACTTTATGAATAGAAAACAATTTTTGTATTTTCTTTTTTTTTTAATTCACATATACACTTTTTATTTTTTATTACAACTTTGTATTTCAAATTTTGTTTACAAAAGAACCCTTTTTAGATTCGTATCAGAATAATAATATTTCATAATTGTTGTATTAATAATTTTTACGCTATTTTTATTACCACGCTAAAAATGTACATCTCGCTTTTTTATTGTACCCTTCCGAAACGTACTACCACACTCGAGAGAGAAAAACCATTTCATTCTTTTTCGCTTTGTTTCTGTTGGCAATGTTTGAAAGTACGTCGAAAAAAAAAGAAGCCGAACACAACTAAAACCAACTGTTCGAAACTTGAGATCGTTCCCACAACCCCAAACTCAATAATGCCCAACTTAATCTTCAAACCAGCATATATAAAAAATTGGTAAATATTTATAAAACCAGGTGTTTTGGTTGTTCTGTTGACGTACAGGTTCCAAAAGCTTTGTAATTCCTTTACCATAGAAACAGATTTTCGAAAAAAAAAATTCCAAATCGGAGCCGTTCTCGAGATACTTTTGGTCTGTTTCGATAGAAGTAATCATGAATTTTTCTTTTATTGAAATTTTTATTTTGGGCTCGATTTTCCCGATTTTGGGCTCAATTTATAATAATCACAACAATAATTATATTGTTACGTTTTTGCCTTATCAAATAAGGTTCGCATCACAGGATTGTGAAGAATACAAAATCAATTTAATTTATCTCCAACGAATTTATTTATTTCATAAAATTTATTACAACACAGTTTATCAATAAAAATTTACAAAATCACTTTACATAAATTATTCTCAAATTTTACTGTTCACTTATAATTTTTATTTCGCACTACAAAGCTTTTTAAATCACTTTTTAATTACTTTTTAATCATCACACTGTCGCTTTCCAAATACTACTACTCCAATTCGACTTCGTTCGCCTTTTTATATACACAAACCAAACTTCTAGAAAGCTCATGACTTTTCCAGTAGTAATAGTGTAGAAACATTTAGAACTGTTTTATCATGGAAAATTCCATTTAGTACAATAAAACATTGAGCTATTAATTTAACTTATTCTATCACACGTTAGGTGTCATCGTTAACAAGACCCAAATCACCTCCTCTGTACAGGGCCAGCCTCTCCAAATACACCACCTTTGGTTTACCTCGATGTCCCTTCCGTATCCTATAAACCACGTCGTTCATCCTTGTGATGACAGTGTAAGGTCCTTCCAATGCTGGTTGTAGCTTCGGTGATAATCCCTTTTTCCGTTGCGGGTTGTGAAGCCATACTAGTTGCCCTTCCAGGAAGCCCTGATTATTTGCTCGTATGTCATATCGAGCCTTCATCCGGTCACTTGACATCCGTATTTTCTCCCGTACAAATTGATGAATCTCATTAAGTTCCTCTTTCATTCGGTCTACGTAATCCTGTCCACATAAAGCCGATGATGGTACAGTCCCAAACTTTAGATCTCCAGGTAACCGTAGATTATCTCCAAATAACGTTTTAGCTGGTGTCATTCCAGTTGTGTCATGTATTGCTGATCGATAGGCCATCAGAAACATCGGTATATGTCGATCCCAGTTGCGTTGGTTTTTCTCAACGACCTTTGCTAGATATTCCTCCAATGTACCATTGAATCTTTCCACCATACCATCACACTGTGGATGCAAAGGCGTTGTTCTCGTTTTATTTATACCGAGCATCTGGCATATTTCTTGAAACACCACCGATTCAAAATTACGTCCTTGATCGGTATGAATCTCCATCGGCACTCCAAATCTGCTAGTCCAGTTGTTTACTACGGCATCAGCTATTGTTGTCGTCTCCTGATTGGGAATGGGGTACACAATATAATTATCCATTATTACTAGCACATATTTGTTGCCGCTCTCAGTGGTGGGAAATAGGCCCGCTACATCCATTGCAATTCTTTCGAATGGTGCTCCAACGTTATATTGTTTCATGGTTCCACGACTTTTGCGTGTGGGTCCCTTCACCGCCGCACATTGGTCACATTTTTGGCACCCTTCTATCACAGACTGCCTACATCCTGCCCAGTAGAATCGTTGACGTATCTTTTCCAGTGTTTTATTAATTCCTAAGTGGCCCCCACTTGCTCCTCCATGATATTCATTCAGGATTTCCGCAATCCGGCACTTTGGTATCACCAGCAACAATTGCTTCACTTTGCCATCCGTGCTTTCCCACAATCGTTTTAAACAGCCATTCTCAAGACGGAGGCTATCCCATTGAGCCCAATAAGCCTTGACGATGGGAGTTTTGTCCGCGATCTCGTTCCTAGTTTGCCGGCGATCCTGTTCCTTCCAGATAATTATAACTGATAAATCCGTTTCATCCATGATCATTTCGTCGGCCCACTCCTCATCAGGTAGCATTTGCGTAAGCCTAACGTCGATGATGCCTTCTTTTGCTTCAACATGGCCACAATGTTTACATTCTACTGAACACGGCCGTTTTGATAATGCGTCGGCATTTCTGTGTGCACTTCCCTTCCGATGTTCAATTTGGAAATCGTAGCTTTGAAGACGTTCGATCCAGCGTGCTACTTGCCCCTCTGGATTCTTGAATTGTAACAGCCACCGTAAAGCGCCATGATCTGTCCGTAAATGGAATTTTTTGCCATAAAGATACTTATGGAAATGCTTGACACATTCTACTATAGCCAACAATTCTTTCCGTGTCACGCAGTAATTACGCCCCGGTTTTGATAATATTTTGGAGAAGTACGCAATAACTCGTTCTTGGCCATTGGTTTCCTGTGATAACACACCTCCTATACCGTCATTACTTGCATCGGTGTCCAAAATAAATTTCACGTTGGGTATAGGGTACGCGAGGATTGGCGCGACAAACAACCGTCTCCTTAGTTCCACGAATGCTTCCTCCTGGTCATTCTTCCATTCGAATGCCTTGTTCTTCCTGGTCAACTTGTGTAAACTCTTGGCGATGTTGGCGAATGGTGTAAATTTTTAGGTCTTGGCCAGTTATTTACCGCTGCGAGCTTTTCTTCGTCGGTGTGAATTCCATTAATCGTTACGAGATGACCCAAATATTTGACTTCAGTTCTGAACAGCTTACACTTCTTTGGACTTAACTTCAATCCGGCGGCCTGTATCCGATCCAAAACTTCCGCCAAGTTCTTTAGATGCTCGTCAAAATCCTTCCCCATAACGATGATGTCGTCCAGATATATTAGGCAAGTCTTCCAATGTAATCCCTTTAACACGCGCTCCATTAATCGTTCAAAAGTCGCAGGGGCATTACATAATCCGAACGGCATAACATTAAATTGCCAAAGTCCGTTACCCACACTGAAAGCCGTTTTCTCGCGATCTTCCTTGTGGACTTCCACCTGCCAATAGCCGCTTTGTAGATCTAATGCCGAAAATATTCGAGCACCCGATAATGTGTCTAATATATCGTCGATCCTTGGCAATGGGTAGCTATCTTTTTTAGTTACAGCATTGTGTTTTCGGTAATCAACGCAGAATCTCATGCTACCGTCCTTCTTCTCAACCAATACTACCAGTGAGCTCCATGGGCTGTTAGATGGTTCGATTACTCCTGCTGCCTGCATATATGCTACCATTCGATTGACTTCTTCTTGTTTTGCCAAAGATAGCCTCCTGGGTGGCTGACGAATCGGCATCTCCGTTCCCGTATCAATTCGGTGCTTTACCATTGAGGTCCTTCCGTTATTATCCGATGTACTGCAGAATATGGACGTGTACTGTTTGAGTAGTTGATGTGCAGAATCTTTCTGTGCCTCATTAAGATCTTCGGTCCATTTCTGCATGAGTTGTTCTACCATTTCTTTCTGCCCTTGCATGTCGGCTTTTTCAATCGGACTTTTCTGTTCACACTTTACTATAGTTGAAACCTCGTTACATTTGCCGAAGACTGTCCCTTTCTTGATGGTTTTTTGTCTTATCCGAGAGATTTAGAGTCCTAATTGGTACTCTATAGTCGTTGTCTGGTTTAACTAGGGCTTTTCCGAATATAATTTCCTTGGCTCCGTTCTCCTCTTCGTTAGCTTCCACAACCCACAACCTGGGTGACCCAGAACCTCCCTTAAATTTTCCCCACACGATCGTCTCCGAGTTCGGTGGCAGCTTCTTCTGATGATCAATAACAATTCGCCTGGTAGTTGCTCCTGCATTGCTAGATTGAAGTGGCCACTCGATGTTATCGTAAATTATAACTCCTCGTTCAACATCCACCACGAAGCCATTTGCTCTCATGAAGTCCATCCCCAAAATGACTTCATCCACAATATATGCAATATCGTGTTGGAAAAGAGTTCTTCCGATCTTTATTTTCACTATCTTTTTGCCTTTTATTATTGAACTACCTCCAGTTGCTGTTTGTAACTTCAATCCATTAGCTGGTTGTATATCTCCATCGATCAGATCTTTACGGACAATCGTGCGATTTGCTCCCGTATCCAGGGTGATGATGCAATCCGTGCCCTGGGGCAATAGGTTGTGGGAGTCAGCTTCTGCCCCTTTAAGCTGACTCGTTGTAGTTTAACGGCTCCGCCGTCATTTGGCCTTCTTGCCTAGCCAACGCCTGCTCCCCGCTTGATCGTCGCTGCATAGGAGATGGTGATCTTCCCCTTTTTCTTCTTAATTCTTAACAGTCGCGATAGATGTGACCAACCTTATCACATGCCCAACATCTGATTTTGCCGCTTCCATCTCGGTATCTTGGTGTTGACCGCTCGTTGTTTATACTTGTATCGATTTCTACTCGGCGTAATTTCATTGACGGTTTGGTGATGGCTTGTGCAGTTTCATTTGTTAACGCACAAGCGATGGTTTCCGCAAAGGTTGCTTTAGGTGACAACATCACCGCCCTGCGTGTCTCTGGATCTAGAATGCCGTCAATGAATGCGTCAATTTTTAGCCTTTCCATATAATCGGCCGATGTACTGGTATGTGCTAGATGTACTAATCGCTCGATTGCCGATGAAAATTCCTGTAGCGAGTCTCCTCCCTTTTGATAGCGGCTTTTCAATTCCATACGAAAGATTTCCCGCTTGTGGTCACTGCCGTACTTCCGATCCAGCGCCTTCATAATTTCGAGATAACTGTTGCGATCTTTTTCCGGAATTGTTTGTAAGGCCTCCGCAGCTTCACCTTTAAGGGCCACTATTAACGCTGCGACAAGATGTTCATCATTCAAACGGTTTTGATTGGCTGAAGTTTCAAATTTAAATTTGAAAATGCCGAAAGATGTTGTACCGCCGAAGTTTGGTGGTTTTAACTTAACTGATTGAACGGTTTGTATCACTTGCGTCGTTGTTTCACTTGCTTTGACATCAATCAGTTCTTTCTCTAGACGTTGAAACTTTTCTTCAACCTGTTGAATCTCCGTCTTAAATTCAGTTCTAACATGTTGAATTTCTGATTGTAATTCCGTCTGCAATTTCTCTATTTCGCCTTGCACATTTGTAGACAATTCTTGAATTTTCTCGTCCATATTCTTTTGACCTTCGGCGATTTCCCCCATCTGACGCTCGATAATTTGGCTTGACTGTCAAATTTCGCCCATCTGTTCTTTCATTTCGTATTTAATTTCTCCTAGCTGTCGTTCGTTTTGTTGTTTCATTAGACTCATCTGTCCCGTCATCTGGTTCATAGCAACTATTAACTGCGACAAATCGAAACTTCCAGATGATGGTTGTGTTGTTTCGGCTGACGGTTGCCGCATCCGTTACTTTCTCTCCAAAATCATGTTGATCTGCGTTTAACCCTTCTTTCTCCATGGCGTCACGTAGTCGCGCTTGTAAAGCTCCTTTGCTACCATCAGTAGCCAAACCCCGTTTCTCAAGTTCTCTTTTTAATTCTGGAACTTTTAATTCGTTGAGAATCATTTTCTTTTTCTTTTTATTCACAATCCCACCGCTGTCACCAATTGTTACGTTTTTGCCTTGTCAATCAAGGTTCGTATCACTGGATTGTGAATAAAACCAATTCAATTTAATTTATCACCAACGAATTTATTTATTTCACACAAGAATTATTACAACACAGTTTATTAATACAAATTCACAAAATCACTTTATATAAATTATTCTCAAATTTTTACTGTACACTGATAATTTTTATTTCCACAAAACACTTTTTAATTCCTTTTTTAATCTTTATACTATCGCTTACCAATTATTACTGATCCAATTCGATTTCGTTCGCCTTTTTATATACACAAACCAAACTTCTAGAAAGCTCATGATTTTTCTAGTTAGAATAGTGTAGAACAGTTTTATCATGGAAAATTCCATTTAGAACAGTTTAACATTGAGCTATTAATTTTAACTTATTCTATTACACACTAGGTGTCACCGTCACAATACCTTCAAACAAAATACATGAACTGTGTTTCTTAACCCGCTACAGCAGACTATTTTATAGCCACGATATAGTGTAGTAGCACTTCCATCGATAGTTTTCTTTGAATTTGAACGCCAGATAAACCCAACCCTGTTTTTTTAATAAATAACACAAACATATTGTGACGGTGACACCTAGTGTGTGGTAGAAGAAGTTAAATTAATAGCTCAATGTTTAGCTGTACTAAAATGGAATTGTCCATGATAAAAATTGTTCTAAATGCGTCTACGCTATTCTAATTGCAAAAGTCATGAGCTTTATAGAAGTTTGGTTTGTGTATATAAAAAGGCGAACGAAATCAAATTAGATTATTCGAATTTGGAACGCGATAGTGTAAACTTGCAAGAATATTAGTAGAATTTTGAACGCGATAGAGTAAAGATTAAAAAAGAATTAAAAAGTGCTTTAGTGGAATAATTTGTGTAGCTAGCTACACTTTTCTGGTAACGATATTATGAACTTCACGTCGTTCTTGTTATTTAATTTATTTATTTATTTATTTATAGTATTTTATAAATAATTTAGTATTAAAAGGAAAAGCACACATGGAAACAAAGCAATCGAAACAAAAAAAAATGAAGTTGCTTCCATTAGGCATAAAAACCTCTTAAATTTTTTCAAACAATTTCCACCTCATGCTTACACATTCTATTTTGAGCAGTAGCTCATTTACAATAAAATGTACAGCACGAGGTGAAATAATATTAAAAATTAACAAAAATAACATAGTTAATAAAAATAAATTTAAAAAACTACGTATTGCCCATCAATCACGCCACTCCAAAAATTTTGACCTAAATAATTTTGCCGATCCTAATCTCTTAATTTCCAATGGAATTGAATTCCAAAGGGAAACTCCCCTAACATAAAATGACGTGTTTAGCGACCTACAACAATTTTTAGCATAAAAATTATTTTAATTTCTAACGATTTTTCAAACAATGTAAATGGTCCTTTCAAGCCGCACGATATTAGTTAATAAAGATTCAACTTTATGTAATTTTCGTAGATGCCAGAATAGATTCATCCAATCATTAATAATACGAACAAATTCGTATATATTATGCAATTATGAAATTTGATATATTCGGAAAAATAAAAATGTAATGGAATCGTTACGCATATGAATTTATTCGTAATATTCAAGTACTATAGAGCCACTTTCGTTAATATGATGAACAATAAGTATTTAAAATAAATTTTCATCATAATCTTATTCATAAATATTATGAACTGTTCATAAATATGTTTTTTTTAATAAAATCATGCCAGTTTCACTAATACGCAAACAACATGTGAATGTACTTATTACACGTATAGTACAATAAACTAAAGCATTTTCATATCCTTTATATTAACTTCACCTGCTTGATTGCTTGCTTGAGTGTCCTTACGATCTTCAAGTTCAAAATTGATCCACTTCCCGTGATCCTCTCGCGCTGAAATTTTGCACATCGACTTTTGTCACCAAACAATACTTTTTGGCAAAATTTCAGTTCAATCAATATACTATAACTAAGTTTTTCTTTAATTTTCAATTTAAAAAAATCAATCTAGTAGTGTTCCAAATGTTTCTTCAAGTAAGTTTAAAATTCAAATTTGTTTTTTGAATGACCCTTACTCATTGAATTTTAAATTTTAGTCATGGTGAAGAAGGTCGAAACTGAATTGCAATCGACCGAGTCTTATATATAAAGGATATATAGTTAAAAACTTTGTTTTTACGGGTTGTGTGTTTTTTAGTTTATGAACTGTGATTCGTACTATTAACGCACAAATTTTCATGAATTTTTCTAAACTTTGTTTTTTTTACGTAAATATAGTAATTTTTTACTTTAATAGTACGAATTATGGTTAATGAACGCCATTCGTAAAAAAATGCACGATATTTTTTTCAGTGCATATTTACGATGAAAACTACTGTTTTTAGACATTTTTGTCCAGGAACAAGGGGTGAGTCCCAAAACCACCATGGCGGCGATGAACTCAAAGACCAACTTTGAACGGTTTTCGTTCGCGGATGTTTGGAATTATTTATTCGTGTAAAGCATCCCGGAATCTGGCCTCCAAAAGAATTTCGCTAAATTTTATTAAGTTCACACAGTTGCGTTAAGACAACTTTAAAATATTTTCAGAACTTAAAAAAAAAAAAATGAAACAATTCCCTGATCCAAATTAGAAATATACATAATTTTATGAATATAAATTCGAAGAATTTAAGAATTTACCGAATTTTAGAATTTCTTGGTTATAAATTTCATGAAATTCTGAAATTGTATCAATTCTTAAATTATTCGAATTTCGTTTTGAATTTATTTTAAAAATTTCAAATTCAACAAATTTAAGGGGTTAAGTTTTTTTAAAAGTTTATAGTTCTAAAAAATTGGAGAATTTCTAAATTTTCAAAAAATTAACAAATTTAAAGTATTTTGACAAATTTTGAAAACTTTAACAAATTATACATTCAAAATCCCCAAATACTCAAAATTTGAATAGTTTTTAAGAATTTGAAGCGCAATTTAAAATATTTTAAGGAATGTAGAAAGAATTCTAAACTGGTACGCGTGTACTGAATAAATTGGAATAGATTAGTCATTCTAATCTATATTTTAGTTTCTTATAACATTTGTGCGAATACATAAAAATTCACACGTGAATACGTACTTCATTCTTTCACAATAACAAGATGTCTCTAATTTTTTTATTCATCTAATATTTATTTGTCTACTCTACACGCTAAATAAATCATATAATTGACAACAACAACAACAACACCAACAATAGAATCAAAACTGTATAAATAAAAAATAAATCAATCATCGAATTTTGTCGGCAAACTCTATAATGTGTATAAGCTTGAGATACACATACGACGATGAGAAATCATTTAATAAAATATAAATTATGATATCGCGTCTTAGATTTAAAGATTTGTATATACTCGTATAAAATGTTTTCTTAATATCAAAGACACAAAATGTGTATATATAAAGGAGGTGATTAATGATCGAATCGTATGTACATATGTGATCGCAAAGAGAAATCAAATATATTAATAAAAAAAATGTAACACATTGGGACGTTATTTGATTAGATTCTATCGCGAGTCTGTTTTCGAATTAAATCGGGTTCGTCACTTTTATTGTACTAACCAGAAAACTAAGAAAAAAAATTGAAGTCTTTCGTTTAATTTTTTTTTTTTTTTATTCAAAAAATTGGCTTTATCCGATTTATTTATTAATTTGCACGACTTAAATCGAATTAAATTCGTTCATAAATCAGATACCAATCTCCTTTTAAATCTCGCACAATTGGCATGTAATTTACGCATAAGAACTTTGCCAAAATAAATTTTATTATTAACTCAATAAAATGTATAATTGCGCGCAGCTATCAAAAAATAAAAAGTCTGGGTACACGTACAATCCAAAGTTTTTTTTTTTTTAAACATTTTAATTAAATGCGAAAATATTGTAATTGGATTGGCGCATATAAGAGAGTTGAATGTTGGTGCGAGCAGAACCAAAAACCCGCATGGAGGATTTAAAAAATAATTCTTTAATCAGTGTTTAAAATCTTTTAAAATGCAATTTATTTTGTGTCTGATTATTTATTAAGAGTATCAACATTATTGCCACAATAAACGCAATTCGCGTCCGCAAACCCAAAAATTATGATATCTCAATCAGGGCGAGAAGACGAAATTTTTTTTTTTTTTTTGTTTGTTGGTTTGCAAATATTTTTGTGCGCGGTGCAATAAATTTGGTGCGATAACACGACAGATCGCGACACTAGAGTAATTAAGTGGCAAATTTTTTTTTTTATGTGTCAATGTACATAAGTTTAGTAGTGTAGCGCGGTTAAATTTTTTTTTATTTTTTTTTATTAAAGGGAATGTCGGTCGCAATTTGTGAACCGTTTATAGTTTTTTGTTGTTGTAGTTTTTGGAAAGTTATTTGAAAGGGAATTAATTAGTTTCGGTGTTATGTAAGTATGTAATGTATATAGGAATGCTGTATAAATTTGGTGTGTTTTATGACACTAGGTATATGCGTGACGGCAAACATTTCAAAACATTACATGAAAAACGGTATCGAGGGGAAGATTATATAACGTTCCGATCTTCTCCAAATTTTTAACGAAAACTCAATCATTGGTGAGCGAAAACTCAATCAGGATCAACAAAAACTGAACTCGGGCAAAACTGAAAGTTTTTCCGTGCGTGTGGAATTTGACTTTTTAATGCAAAAGTATGATTATCAGAGCTGCTATTGTTCCTCAATGGATTCGATCGTCCTTAGTGAGAATAATTTATAATTGGTATGTCGCTAAATCTCTGCAAAAGTAGCTGCATGAACGTGAAAGAATATTTTCTGCCTAAACCGCGATCGATTCGGTTTTAGATTATATTCAAAACCTATCAGAAAATGACTTTTATAAAGGTATTAACCAAAAACTCATAGAAAGACATTCGCTAAGTGAAGAGCGTCGAATAGAAGAGTTGTTGTCAAATACTGAGTTGGGAGAATCCAATAAATCAATTAGCTGGAACATCTGGCACTTTTGGTGAAAATTTAATTAGAAAACTGTGGCCGCATAGGTTGTCCTCTGTAATCAATGTCGCTCTAATCCCTTTAATAAAAGATGGTACGAGACTTCATCTGGGTTTTCAGTTTCTATGATCAACACTTCTTCTTCTGTAAATGCAGTCTCAGTTCAAACTAACAAATACGAACAATTGGCAAACGAGATAAGTGGATTGAAAAATGTTGTGCGTACACAGTAAAAAAAAAATACATATAGATCATAGGAAACAAAATGCCCCCGATCTGTATGTAATTTTTACATAACGTATGTACACTACATAACTGTACGCAATTTTAAATATCGGGAATATGTAAATGTACCCTATCCTATATGTAATTTTACATAAAAATATGTAGAATTCATTACATATATAATATATGTTTTTACATAATTGTATGTAAAAATACATATTGTATATGTTATAAATTTTACACATTTGTATGTAAAATTACATATCATATATGTTATAAAATTTACACATTTGTATGTAAAATTACATAATTACGTATGAGAAATTTTAGTATAAATTTATGTAAATTTACGTATTCTTCCATTTTAATTAAAAATAAACCGATTTAAGTTAAAGAACACTTTATTTCATAAAGCGATAAAAATAATAACAATACATTCCAATTAAATGAAAATTGAAAATAATAAAAATTTTAGAAAAATTTAAAAAAGTCTTAAATAAAAAAAGTCAGAATCATATACAGTTACTACGATCTAGTTAATCATTTCTATTTTCAATTTTTTTGATTAACTTATCCACTTTGCTGATCTGATTCATGTGCCGCTTTCCTCCTCTAACAATTTTATGGTATAAACATAGAATAACTACTATAGAAGCATATTTTGTATGAGGGAAATATACCCAAATAAAATAATTTCAAATATTTTAAGTTCTGTTTTTGTGATATTATGAGACGAGGATAATTTCTATATGCCTCTCCTTCTATCATTCATGTTTTAAATAAACAGAACGAAATGTTTTTAAAATAAATGAAATATTTACGAAATACAAATACTGGAAACCACACCCCTCACCGAAACCAACAAAAATGCTTATACATTTTTACATGCATTTTTGTTGCTTTTATCCTAATAATTTTTTTCATTACCTATATGTATTTTGGTTTTGTATTAGTAAAACATAAAATTAAAAAACAAAATAAAGAGTCGATTTAGCGTGTGTATTTTTTAACCTTTTTGTTAACACGATACATCCTAAATTTGATTTTTTTAAAACTAGAATGAACTTTTTTTGTATAATAAATTAAAACGACATTTAAATTATGATATCATTCCCGCTATAATTTTTATTCTATATTATTTATACTTATTTTTATTCTATTTTTATTTTATTCTTTATAATTTTTATGATTCCCGCCTAATTGGTAATGCTTTATAACCTATTAAGTCGATTGCTGTCTTTATTTTTATTTAACTTTCGAGTGTTTAAGTGCAGCTCCAATACGTTGGCCTGCACCAATTGCAAAGCCAATTGTTTTAGAAATGATTTTCTTTCGGATGCTTTCCGAGTTTCATACAAAGGGGCGGTTGGCGCTTTTATACAAAGCGTAAAGGCTGCAACATCAGAAAGGTCAGTAAGGTTAAAAAATAACACCATCGGCCATTGTTGAGTTTTCCGTTTGCATGTACAGGTTCTCACTAATTTAAAGAAGGTGTCTCCAGCCGTCATTTTGTTGCGTTATAACCCAAAATTTAATTAGTTATATTAGACTCACGGTCTACTCCGTTATAGTTGTGTAAAGTTGATAATAGCAAACGTTTTTATTTGGTTTAGGAATAAAACCCACAAGTGTTAGGTTGATATCAAAACAGAATATTGAAATGAATTTGATTTTGAATTTATAACCGAACTATGCTCTCTTGGTTGCCTACCTATATAATACTTCTGCGTTCAATGGGTAAGAATTCTTTGCGTCGCATAGCCAGAATATTTTAATTCTAAACTTCTCTGGCTTCGAAGGTAATACTGTCGGAAAGAATATCTCCCTCGATCTTATCAAAGGCCTTCAAATAACTATCAAAGCACAACTAATGCTTATAGACTATTTGAATTCAGCTTTTGATGTGGATTACATTCTCGTCGGAAAAACCAACCAAGATGGATTGGAAAATTTCTTTTCCAGACTTCGAGGAAAGGGAGGATTTAACTATACACCCACCAGCCACGAAATAGGAGTTCATTTCGCTAACATTATTGTTATTAAATTACTATTCAATAGTGAATATTCCAATTGCCTTGCAAACGATGGAAGTATGATAGAGCTCGAATGGAATACTTTCCAAAATGATTATAAAATAAGTTTAATGCAAGCCGAAGACGAACCTGTGCCTGAAGAGTGTGAGTTAGATAACATTAACACAAATAATAACATTTTAAAAAGAAATGCAATACTGTACTATGCTGGATATTGCGCTTTTAAAAAAGTAAACTGCAATGAATGTAGTCAAAAATTATTAAAACAAAATGACAACATAACATCAACGAGTGAAACATTTATAACAGAAAAAAAAATTAATAAATCGTCAAACTTGAAGGGTCACTTAAAGCACCGCAGACGGAGTATGGTGAAGTAGCATAGGTTTTAGTAGCTGTATTTGAGCAAATGTTTAGAAAAAACTGTCATTTGCCAAATATCTTAGCAAACATTTCGGAAAAATGTATGAGTATTGTGGCTCGGGATTTTCCAGGATTTTTGCCTTTAAAAGATGAAGGGCCTTGTTATGACCATTTTAAAATTTTAATACACTTTTTTATTCTTGTGTTGATCAGAAAAAATTCAAAATGGTCTTTAGTAAAAGGTGAATTTCAAAAATTAAAAAATAAACCTAGGGACCAAGCATCTACCCAAACTTCCAAAAAGCTTAGAATTTTAACTGTATAGCTAACAATAAAATATTAACTTTTGTTAAAAGAAAACATGTTTAGTTTTATTTGTTATTACTTTCGAAATGAGTGTTGGATTTCTTTTGTGTTAATTTTAATAAAGAATTATTGCAAAAATAAAATGCGTATTTCCCAGGATTTTCTGCGAAAAGTGTTGGGTCAATAGAACATCACATTAGATAGAAACTATCGTGGTAAAATAATTTTTCTTACAAAGTAATCCTAATATTTCAGTGAAACCGATTTTTTATAATCTTTTTATTACCACGTTAACAGCTAACTTGCCAGCGCAATTTTAAACTAACTTGCACATTACATAAATGGCATTCACTGGGTTAACAAAATCCATACAAAAAATATTAAAACGGAAAAAAATGTTGCCCTCCAATACGGATAAAATCTAAAAAAAAACAAAAAAGCAGAAGAAATTCATATGTATATACGAATATGGTTTCTATTCGGTAGTTTTTTAGTTGTTATTTTAGCCGCCTCGAATTTTTTGTTTCTTTTTGTTTCTTAATGGTACGAGTAATTAAGACAATTTGGTGTCATCACTGATTGTATCATTTTGGCAGAGAACGAATTTAAATACTATACAGAATGTATTAATAGTCCTTATATTCAAAAATGGACGAATATTCGTATAACGAAATTGAAAAAACACAAAATACAAAAAATTTTGTATTATGAATATACCTATTCGCAACGTGACGAATTTTGAATTTCACTATACTAAATGTTCTTATTTCAGCTTCGCGTTTTTATTATTTTTAAATACAGTATTTGGTTTTTTCTATTCTTCTACCAACAGTAAAACAATACATATACGATTTATAAACGATAACATTGAAATCAACTGTTTTCCTCTTTCCTTTCTAGTCTAAAAATATCGCATGCATAAAAAAATACATACTAACCCAAAATCATTGTTTACAAAATATTATTGTGTTTGTTGTTAACTTCCTTTTTTTCGAATTTTTTTAAGGCATTAAAATTTTGGTAATGCTTTGAATATTTTTGTTGGTATTGATCTAGCATTTGTGTTCGATTTTTTGTTTGTTACATATACAAAGAAGAAAGAATGAAATATTAAGCACCGCCTTTCAATTTTCCATTGTGTTCATTTATAATAATATGGGGATAGGAAACATGAGGAATAGAAAGAGGCAATTAAAATTTATACATTCCTTTCATAATATCACAACTAAAATCTCTAAACGAAACAGAAATTATTTTTCATTACATATTTTAGCCATACAAAATCTCTCTCTATTTAAAGTCCTTCCTCAATGGTATAAATTTAAAAAACACCTTTGAATGAACTCCATCGTCAATGACACCGTTTTTTCATATTTGATGTTTAAAACGTAGTACAACGACACCAAAATATTTATTGCTTCAATTATGCTTGTAGCTTCCGAATTAACTAACTTTTTTTCTACAAAGCAGTGATAAATGTGGTTATTGCTGGTATCCTCACTTAGCGCTGAAATTAGAATAAAAACATTTAAGAGATGCGGTATGAGCCGATTATGGTCGTATATGCATAGTTTTATAGAAACCTGTATTAGAGGATTTCGACACAAAATATTCCAATATTTAATCAAATAAATAAAATATTAATGTGAATACTTCTTGACTTTATTTGATTATTATTTCTAGACTATTTGTGTGCCCGAAACCAAAAGCATTAATAATTATTCCAAGTAAATAACACAAACCTATCACAGCAATCCAAGGAGTATTTATTGGTGAGCATATTGAATTTAAATCGCGATCAATCTAAAATAAAACAAAAGTTAGTAAGTTATTTGTTTTAAACATTTTACACTGCCTTACTTCAAAAAACGAAATAATTTGGTTCACGTCTTCATGAAAATAAGCTGCCAGAGCTTTTATGCAATCAAAATCGGTGAAATTATCAGGGAAATTTTTTTTAAGTTCTCTGTCTTTTAGTTGATGTCTGCCCCAATTAAAAATTTTTGGTTTCATAATTTTAAAATTATCCGATAACACTGTTATCGGTTTCCCCATCAATTCTTTGAAATGGTCAAATAAACATATTTGTTTAAAAAGAAAAGACCACTCATCTACGGTTTGTTCAATCGTTGGTACTGGATTCTGATTATTCAAAAAAAGTCAAATTTCTGGACAGCAGCACATCATTTCCTCGGTAACTTTAATTTCGTGTTCGGCTGTTAAATTTAATTTATTTTTCATTGCACGTAACCATATTTGTTTATGTTTTAGACTTTCTGCATTTTGATTATCATAATTTTTTGGCTGCCAATTCGTACAAGATGCACTTAAAGAAGATGAAGTTCTTTTTCTTGTTGGTGGGATATTTGGCTTTAATACGTTGTCCTTATTCGATAATTTATTCAAATAATTATTGTGGTTCACCATCATATTGGCTAACCAATTCGTGTCAGTGGAAACAAAATTTTTACCATCAGATGATTTTCGATAAAAGGAGTGAGGATAAAATGAACCAAGTTCCTCACATACTCTTTTAAATTTTGAAACAGATATTATTTCAGATGATTTCCGTAGTTCGAGAACTATAGATCTCACAAAAAAATTAATATGGTTACCCAATTGCTGCTGTATTTCTAATAATGTGCATATATATGGAGGTAATATTTTTAAATAATCCGTTTTATTAAATGTTAAAATGTTCTCCTCAAATTCGAAATTAACGGTTGATATAGAACTTGCACTCGTAGCACTGGCAGCGGTGATGAATGCATTAGTCGTATCTGCTGGTAATATTGTAGTGTCCATTTCGTGAATTTGTGCTCCGTCAAAGTTTTCATTTCCGGATCCGATATTTATAGGATTTAGAGTAATTGTTTCGGGTAACCATACTTCATTTTCATTTAAAATCATTAACGAATTATCCTTAAGTATATTTAAAAAAATATTTGAGGATATTTCATAACCATCCGAATTGGTTACAATGGTAGTACCACCAATACCGTTTTCATTAGCTGAAAATAAAAATTAAAACAATTTAAAAAAACGAACATACTTATAAAAGAATTACTCACCTGTTTTAATAATATCTGCTATAGTTGGTTCGCAGCAAATCAGTTTTCTTATTGTGCGAAACGAATTCGTAACTCTATAGAGTGCTTGGTCCATCTAAGATAATTAAATATTTATTAAAAATTATTAATTGAGTATTCAAATTTAATTGGTTTTTTTAGATACCTAATGGGAGTGATGGCAAAGAGAGAAAATGCTTATTATTGTAGGTGTACACTTTAACCGTTGTGCTATATTTTAATTGACTTATAGGAATTAAACTGTACGTTGAGAAATTGGTCAACATTTCATAAACTAGTGTTTTGTAATTATACATCATTCGACAAAGTTTACCGTAAAATAAAATATCGGATTTTTCTTTACATAATAAAATAGAATGGATTTTCATTATAGAGATCTCATTTGATTCAGTTACTGATGTAGCAATACATTCACCGTCTGCAAATACTAAATCCCCAAAAAAAACTTTTTTGGCAACCAAGTTATAATTATCCGGAATAAATACATTATACATTTCTTGATCTAATACTACAGGTTTGATTGGTACTATTGACTGATTCACACGATTACCCATTAAATTCGATTGATATACTTGGTGAAGGTATGACAGTGACTTTTCAACATGTACGAAATTTTTTAAATTTCGTACAGCATTTTTGAAATATTGATGTTTATTTTCAGTACGAAATGTCCACATTTTAGAAAGTGGACCAAATTGTTTGATAAGATCTGGATAGTGTGTCATGTAATGGTGTTTGGGAGTAAATTTGTGATTTGGAAAATTTAAAATGCGTAATGATAATTATATTGCTGTATAGAAAAATGAAGAGTTGTAAGAAGAGATTCATCAAAACTCGAACTTGTTGTAATACGACATAATTCTACAAGTGAAGAAAACATTTTCCAAATTGGATTTTCAAAAAGGCCACTATTTTGAAATTTACTATTTAAAAAACAATATGGTATGATTATTATTGAAATCCATATATCATATGCTTTGCCCGTAACACATTTTTTATTATGTTCAATATTCATCAGAATTGGAAGTTGCAATTTTTTAGCTATTATTTTAAATGAAGACATTAAACAGCTTTCCGTTACAATTTCATGGTTAAATAAATAATTAAATATCAAATACAAATCACGGCACGCTATACCTTCAAAAATATCGTGCGCAATGCATGGTGGGAGCCCGGGATTAGCGACGTGAAAATGTTTTAATTCATTCATAATAGAATCAAATTTGAGCCCACGATAATGAATACTATTGGAATTTAAACTAAGTAAATCATGACTATATGTTTCAACACTTCTACTTTCTTTCGGGGAAATATCAAAATTATTTAAATCAGATCTTGAAATGTAACAAAATCTGCAAAAATGAGAGACAGTACTAAAATTTTCGCATAATCCAAATAATTGATGGGAGCCTAAATTGTCGCCGGTAAATGCAATAACACATGCTTTAATTGATTTACTATTTGCAGTCACCTGCAAACCTTTAGTTTCCAAACTCTTTAAATCATTAGTCAATTCTTCAAAAACCTTGTTGATTCCAAAAGATTTCAAATATGTTTCCTTGCAGAGGAGCACTAATTGGATATTATCCCTTTTAGACCTAACTTCATATTTTACATTTCCAATTATCATATATACACCCACCAATTTATGAATCTTTTTTGCAGAACCAAGTGGGTTACATATTTCAAAAGCGTTTTGATAAAGAATAACTTCAATTATTTTCTCAGTGCCAGATAAAAAATTGTTATTTTTGTAATTATCACCTTTATCATAATCGTTTATTGCATTTTAAATCGGTATTGTCGTTGAGATAAAACTGTCATCCTCAATTAATTTTCGAATTGTCTGACAAATTGGAACGTAAAAGTAACTACACAATTTATGTTCATTGCTTACACCTAGCGATATTTCAATAGGTTCAACTAAATTTAGGTTATTTTTAAAATATTTTGACCTAAGATGAGCAGTCTTAAATGATTCGAATACGCTAAATTTTGGGATATGCAATTTAATTTTGCTTGATAGATGCGACACGTTCAACTGATTACACGCATTTTCCAATTGTAAATTAAATTGTTCTTGCTGGTAGTTCGCAATAGAGGAAAATTTGTCGAAAATATAATTAATGGTAGAATCAGGTACTATATATTTAGTTTTTAATTCTAATGCAAAGTTGCCAATAGTTTTGGTATTTATAGCATCTTGCGGTTCTGGATTTTGTACTATTTGTGAAAGTAACGGTTGCCCATACTTATCAGAATTAGCATCTAGCATCAAGGAGGAATCGACTTGTTCTACAGCTTTGTGCTTTTGAAACATATGAGAACGAAAAGTACTACAATTTTTAAAAAATGTATTACAGTAGAACGGGCAGTTAACTTTGTCATTGTTTAAAATATGTTTACAGTAATGACTTATTATTTCTTTGTTTGAGTTTAAAATTGTTCTACAATTATTTATTATACAATTTTTTCTAAATATGACTCGGTTACATTTTTTCTCATTATGTTTTCGAAATAAATGCGAAAGATATGAATTAAAATTATTAAATATAGCAGAACAGTTTCGATAGCACCTAAATCTAGCATTTTTAGTATTTTTGTGTATCCGAATATGCCTTTCATAATCCGTTAAAATTTCAGACACATAACTGCATTGCTGGCAGTTGAACGACATCTTGAAATGTGATTTTAACATTAATTTATGTGATATATTAAATATAAGTTTTAGGGCTTTAATAACATGTTGATATGGGATAAAATTATTGGTTTAGTTTCCTAAAGTTTACTGTTACCTAGCGTATATTGGATTATTTATTTAAATAATACCATAATCGCAAATAATTCGGCTTGTCAATTGTTGATATTCGTTCGAGGAATATCTTATTTTTTTATAATATGGGCTGTAAGTTTTATTTTGGGGGTTTTAATACAAATTTTATGTCAGAGCCCCAAAGAATGTTATACAAGTATTTACCGCACATATTATATACAATAAGATATTCCGACGTTCTTGTCTCAAACACGCCTATGAGCTAACAACAATGTATACATGGTTACGATACGACATGTAGACGCTCCATTGATATCAACAACCAGCTGATTTTTCGTTCTTGTGTGGGCAAAACACTCATACCTACGATTCGAGAATCAACAATTTACAAGCTGAATTATTTGTGATTATGACATTATTTAAATAAATAATCTAACATGCATCAAGTAATAGTAAACTTTTAGGTTACCATTACACTACACACTTACACATAACATTTCCACATAAAAACTAAAACCAATAATTTTATCCAATATCTACATATTATTGAAACTCTAAAACACTTTTATTTCAAAGAATACTCTATTTAATTTTGTATAAAAATTACGCACCTTATAGTTAAAATATAATGTAGTAATACTAATTAAATTCTTAGTTAGAGGTGTTATACCGGGTGTTTCTTTTAAACTGAGACGATCAAATATCTCGAAAAATAGCCACTCTACGGAAAAAATGTCCAAAATCAAAATTTAATCATACCGCGGGGGATATACATTAGTGCAAAAAAATAGTCCCCCACCCCCGCTTTGTAGGTGGGGCGGGGGTAACTTTTAAACTAAGATAGGAAGCCATATTTTTTATTGCAGATACGGATTCTACGACTAAAAGTACGTATGATTTGAATGAAATATTTTGTTCGGTTCATGATAGATGGCGTTGTAATCGACGAGAAGAAATTGAAAAAATTTAATTTCGTCGATTACAACGCCATCTATCATGAACCGAACAAAATATTTCATTCAAATCATACGTACTTTTAGTCGTAGAATCCGTATCTGCAATAACAAATATGGCTTCCTATCTTAGTTTAAAAGTTACCCCCGCCCCACCTACAAAGCGGGGGTGGGGGACTATTTTTTTGCACTAATGTATATCCCCCGCGGTATGATTAAATTTTGATTATGAACATTTTTTCCGTAGATTGGCTATTTTTCGAGATATTTGATCGCCTCAGTTTAAAAGAAACACCCGGTATATAAATTTCACTGTAACACCATAGAATAACTACTATAGAAGCATATTTTGTATGAGGGAAATGTACCTAAATAAAATAATTTCAAATATTTTAAGTTCCGTTTTTGTGATTTTATGAGATGAGAATAGTTTCTATATGCCTCTCCTTCTATCATTCGTGTTTTAAATAAACAGAACGAAATGTTTTTAAAATAAATGAAATATTTACGAAACACAAATACTGGAAACCACACCCCTCACCAAAACCAACAAAAATGTTTATACATTTTTACAAGCATTTTTGTTGGTTTTGTCCTAATAATTTTTATCATTTCACCTATATGTATTTTGGTTTTGTATAAGTAAAACAAAAAATAAAAAAACAAAATAAAGAGTCGATTCAGCGTGGGTATTTTTTAACCCTTTTGTTAACACGACACATCCTAAATTTGATTTTTTTAAAACTAGAATGAAGTTTTTTTTTATAATAAATTAAAACGACATTTAAATTATGATATCATATTTATATTATTCGAATTTACCTCCTTTTATGGAAAACTCGTGATAAACTTGTTCCACTTCCCGATTTGTAAGCGTTGACGAGAAATAGTTTTATAATCGTGCCAAACAAAGGTTAAATAAGCGAAATGAAACATACACACTGACACAACACTTGTAAATATGTATATAACTTAATTTCGATTTGCATCTTTCGTCCTTTTTTCTTTTATCCGAATCTGTTTGGTTGGGAAACGTAAGAAATAAATGATCGTAATAAAGTTAGGTTGATAATACAATGCCATGTAATGGGATTGGTTGATAATACACGTGCACATGAAAATGTAGATGAAAAATTATACTAATGTATTTTATTTTGTGTCACAGAACGGTCATTCACCTTTTGTGTTTTGTTTATTTTACTGCTTATGTTTTTGTTGCCTTTTTTCTCTCCATCTGATGGAGTTTAAATTACGTTTGCGATTTCGAATGCAATAATTATAATTTTTAGATTTCAGGAAAAATCAAATTGATAAACAAATTTGTTAAATAAAAAAAAAAGTAATAATTAGGGCAACCAAAAATATGCAATAACATATTTGTTTCCAGAGCACGAATTTTGAAAAAAAGTAAACTGCAATGAATGTAGTCAAAAATTATTAAAACAAAATGACAACATAACATCAACGAGTGAAACATTTATAACAGAAAAAAAATTTAATAAATCGTCAAACTTTGGGTTACTTAAAGCACCGCAGATGGAGTATGGTGAAGTAGCATATGTTTTAGTAGCTGTATTTGAGCAAATGTTTAGAAAAAACTGTCATTTGCCAAATATCGTAGCAAACATTTCGGAAAAATGTATGAGTATTGTGGCTCGGGATTTTCCAGGATTTTTGCCTTTAAAAGATGAAGGGCCTTGTTATGACCATTTTAAAATTTTAATACACTTTTTTATTCTTGTGTTGATCAGAAAAAATTCAAAATGTTCTTTAGTAAAAGGTGAATTTCAAAAATTAAAAAATAAACCTAGGCACCAAGCATCTACCCAAACTTCCAAAAAGCTTAGAATTTTAACTTTATAACTAGCAATAAAATTTTAACTTTTGTTAAAAGAAAACATATTTAGTTTTATTTGTTATTACTTTCGAAATGAGTGTTGGATTTCTTTTGTGTTAATTTTAATAAAGAATTATTGCAAAAATAAAATGCGTATTTCCCATGATTTTCTGGGAAAAGTGTTGGGTCAATAGAACATCACATTAGATAGAAACTATCGTGGTAAAATAATTTTTCTTACAAAGTAATCCTAATATTTCAGTGAAACCGATTTTTTATAATCTTTTTATTACCACGTCAACAGCTAACTTGCCAGCGCAATTTTAAACTAACTTGCACATTACATAAATGGCATTCACTGGGTTAACACAATCCATACAAAAAATATTAAAACGGAAAAAAATGTTGCCCTCCAATACGGGTAAAATCTAAAAAAAACAAAAAAGCAGAAGAAATTCATATGTATATACGAGTACGGTTTTTATTCGGTAGTTTTTTAGTTGTTATTTTAGCCGCCTCGAATTTTTTATTTCTTTTTGTTTCTTAATGGTACGAGTAATTAAGATAATTTGGTGTCATCATTGATTGTATTTTTTGGCAGAGAACGAATTTAAATACTATACAGAATGTATTAATAATCCTTATGTTCAAAAATGGACGATTATTCTTATAACGAAATTGAAAAAACACAAAATACAAAAAATTTTATATTATGAATATGCCTATTCGGAACGTGACGAATTTTGAATTTCACTATACTAAATGTTCTTATTTGAGCTTCGCGTTTTTATTATTTTTAAATACAGTATTTCGTTTTTTCTATTCTTCTATTTCGATTTGCATTATACATCTATTATGAACAAAGAACAAAATTTAAATACTTTACAAAACCAATTAACAATCCACATATTCAAAAATTTTTGTATTATGATTTTACTTATTCGCAACGTGATGAATTTGGAATATTTAGATTCATGAATTTCATTATTTGACTTGCCTATTCCTTAACCGATTACCATGAAATTCATCATACTCGGCCATATTTAAAGTTCTGGCAGTAAAGACAAATTAATATGTATTGTACATTAGATGGTTTTGGGAGCGAAGATAAATGAACAGAGTCATTTAACTATCACCATGGCCATTTAACCCACCTTACCCCAAAATATGTACTTACGCACGTAAATATTATAAAAATATAAATGACTAAGATAACGATGGAGTTCGTACTTTTATTTTAGCTTCACTGCATTCTTCGTACGTTTATTATACTGAATATTCGATCTTTGAAATACAGTGCTTAGGATTTTGAAATTCATGAATCGAAAAATTCCAAACTCATCACGTTGCGAATAAGTAAAATCATAATACAAAAATTTTTGAATATGTGGATTGTTAATTCATTCTGTAAAGTATTTAAATTTTGGTCTTCGTTCATAATACATGTATAATGCAAAACGAAACACAAAAATAGAAAAAACGAAATACTGCATTTAAAAAAAATGAAAACGCGAAGCTCAAATAAGAACTTCAGTATAATGAAATTCAAAAAATATTCCCGAGTATTTGTAATGTTTTTATGAAAAGTAGAATACAATACGTGAACTTTTAAAAAAGAAAAAAACGAAAATACATTCACGAAGTTGCAACGAAATGTATATTTTTGATCTGTTTTTTGGTTTGGTTTTAATATACATATGTATCTAACCAACACTAAAACAATACATATACGATTTATAAACGGTGACATTGAAATCAACTGTTTTCCTCTTTCCTTTCTAGTCTAAAAATATCGACATGCTACATATAATAAAAAAAATACATATTAACCCAAAATCATTGTTTACAAAATATTATTGTGTTTGTTGTTATCTTCCTTTTTTCGAATTTTTTTAAGGCTTTCAAATTTTCGTAATGCTTTGAACATTTTTGTTGGTATTGATCTAGCATTTCGATTTTTTGTTTGTTACATATACAAAGAAGAAAGAATGAAATATTAAGCACCGCCTTTCAATTTTCCATTGTGTTCATATATAATAATATGGGGATAGGAAACATGAGAAATAGAAAGAGGCAATTAAAATTTATATATTCCTTTCATAATATCACAACTAAAATCTCCAAACGAAACAGAAATTATTTTTCCTTGCATATTTTAGCCATACAAAATCTCTCTCTATTTAAAGTCCTTCCTCAATGGTAACACTACAAAAAATTGAATAAACCACTTGTTTGATAACCACACTTAAAATACACGCGTTCTTCTTTTTTCTTGATTCGTTTACGAGTATTATCCTCTCTCTAATTTTCTCTTCTCGCTTCTCTTATTTTACAGAAATTTTATGTAAAATTACATGTTAAATACGGAGCACTACATATCGTATGGAGAATTCCATAACTTGGGATGAATTTTTCAATAAAATTATGGATTATTCTTGTAATTATATGTAATTTAAGATTATACAGAACATTTTACTGAATTTTACATAATCAGTTACTGACTTTTTTGGTTTACATAAATACATATATGTAATATTTTTGCTACGATTTATATGGAATTTTACAGAGTTTATGTAAATATTTTTTACTGTGCCTAAGGCATGGGTAGAAAATATATTTATTTGGCCTTCAACTCGAGTTCCTTGTTTACGACGTTCAAATATTTTTTTAGATATGTTCCAAGTGTAATATGTTGGAATATCTGAATATAATAATGTTTTTGCGAATGAATCAGTTTGACATAATGAAAAAAATGTAGTTAATGTTGTTAGTGGTGGTTGTTCTCCTCTTTGTAGTGCATTTTGTGTAGTAAAGTAAACTCTTTGTCCATTTTCAAGGTGAATCGCTAAATGAACAACGGTTGGATGTCGTTCATGTATTGGAAATGATGAAATTCGCCAGATAGCTTCATTGCTACTTATATAACGTCCCATTTGATATTGTGTAAATTCATCAATATTTGTGTTAGTATTAGATGTTACACCGAAAACTGCCATATCACTCCCTTTGTTTACATATTTGCAAATATATTTTATTGATTTCACGGAATTGCAATATTCAACGTTGATATGTGCTTTATATGCTTTAGATAATAGTGGTGAATACGGTACAACCCATCTATTATCTATTTCAATTTCTTCATTTTTAATTTTTATAATGAAAGATTGACCATTATCCTCAATTGAGCGCCGACGATATAATGGATAACCATCAATGCCTGTAATTGATTCTGATATTAATGCTCTTGGGTATCGTTTTGAGCACTTACCGTTAATCATGCAAGGTGAATTGATGTTATATGCACCACATGGACCATGAATCATATTTTGTTTAATAATTTCAAATAATTCTGGATCAGTTGTTAAATCTGGAATTTCTGCAGAAATTATATTATCAACTTCGTTTGGTGTTATTTGTGCTACTAACCAAATTAAAATGTGGGCATGTGGCAATCCTCTTTTCTGCCATTCGATGGAATACATCCAGCAACGTGTTTCGCCAAAAATTTCATGTTTCGTTATTAAATCCAGTAATGACTTAAGTTTCTGTTTAAAGACACGTGCTATAATATCATGACGATCTGTATATGTTTGACCTTGAAATAAATTTTGTTTTATTTCATCCCATTTGGGATTACATGTGAAGGTTATAAATAAATCTGGGCGTCCATACTTTCTAACATATGACATTGCATCTTGTGCATATTCATGCATATGTCTTGGACTTCCAGTGAACGTTGCTGGTAAAATTGTCATTCTTCCAATATTGTTGACATTTCCATCATTATTTATTGCATCACGAAGATGTACGAGGTATTCTTCTGAACGTAATTTTTTTTGATTTAATCGAATATATAATAAACGTTCTGTTTCTATTTTCGCGTACATATCAACAATATATTGATGAAATAATTGGCGATATTTTAATATATGATTTTCTTCATTTTCCCGTACCATAAGTCTATATGAATAATAATTCATAGCACTTACTTTTTTATTTAATTCTTCACCTATATTAATTATTAATATAATATTAATTTTGTTTAATAGAAAAATTTAATAAATATTTGTTTACCATTTACTGGATTTATCATTTTAATTTGAATATGATATCCATCTTGTCCTTGCCAAAATATAATTGGATATTGTAATGCATCATAAGACCTATGTGTTTCACAAACACGTTGAAGTCTATCATTTCTGCGATGTAATATAATGTCACGTGATTCAAATTGGTCTCCAGCAATAACTATCGCAACTTCATTGATTGTTGGTGCATTAAATCTTCTAGAGTGTTCTCCAATAGGAGTTTTATCGGCTCTAATTACTATTCTATGATTATCCGATGGCATTTTTTCAAGTGACGTTTTAAATAATTTAATTAGTTCATTATGTTCATGAAATAAATTTTGTAATGATTCTATAATTACTCTTCTTGTACATGAATTGATTTCACAACGTACATTTAATTCATCATCAGAATTTCCAACAAAATAAATTTGTAGAAATTTATGTGTATCATCTGGAAGTGGTAATAAAGAACCTGCTGGGTGATAAATTTGGCCTTGAACTTTGAATGTTGGCATGAAATTATCAGTAATAATATTTGTAGCACCAAAAGAAGTCATTTGAAAAGAGTTATTGTATTTTCGAATGTTTGATTGATTGATTGATTGTGAGTGTACGGCCAAGCATTATAGCAAGTCTCCCGGACTCCCGGGCACACACCGTACACCCGTTTACACATAACAAAACCGAAGGATAGGATAGGATTATTAGTTGGGACAGACTCGACCCGGTTACAGACACCAATGCGATCGATAGTTAGTAAATAGACGGCACAAAAGACAACACAATCTAACTACATTTTTAGATGATCATTTCTCTGGAATCCAGGGCCGGATACTCAGGACTCCCTAAACCTAAATTAAAAATTATTAATGTTTTAATTTCCCCCTGTTCGCCTTTCATTAATTTACCTGATAAAATAATTAAGAAAATCTAAAATTACTAAGCTAAAATTATAATTATAATTACAATTACAGTAGAACTCGCTTATAGCGAACACTCAAGGGACACAATTTTGTTCACTATAGCCGGGTGTTCATTTTAATCAAATATTCGTTTACGTTTATAAACGTAGTTCTTTGTTTGTAGTGTATAAGAAAAAATAAGTGTTCGTGCAAATTCAAGGCACACAACTATATGACAAAACTATATGATCATTATAAGCTTTTGTTTGTTATATACATGGTTTGGTATAAACGGATCCTACTGTATTATAAAAAACATCATTATAACAAAATAAAGATACATTTAAATAAAATAAAGTTGAAATTAAACTTTCATGATTTATTATGAGTGTACGACCAAGCATTATAGCAGGATCTCCCGGACGCCCATGCCGTATACCCGTACACACATAACAAAACCGAAGGATTGGATAGGATTATTAGTTGGGACAGACTCGACCCGGTTACAGACACCAATGCGATAGATAGTTAGTAAATTATTAGTACAATATATAATAAATAGGTTAGCACAAGACAGCACAATCTAACTACATTATTAGATGATTATTTCTCTGGAATCCAGGGCCGGATACTCAAGACTCCCTAAATCCTAAATCTAAAACAGGGCTTAAAAAGTATTAATTATTAATGTTGTAATTTCATCCTTGTCCGTCTTTCATTAATTTACCTGATAAAATATTTAATAAAACTTTAAAATAACAGCGCTTATTTCCTTATTAATGGTCCTTTTATATCCAATTAAAATTATTACTTACTGCAACAAGAATTAACATAAACATTAAACCGTTTAAACATAAAATTTTACTTAAAACTAATCATCAATTTCCTACCGATTAAGAAAAGAAAATATATAATTATGAATTCAATTATTTTATAAAATTTATATAAAATGATTAACATGATAATATTACAGCACCACAATACATAGATTTATTAATAATTCAATAAATCAATTAGGTAATATAAGTATATTAAGAATCAACAAATAAAATTAACATACAAATTCTTAGACGACTCTGAAAACTAAATTTAGTTAATAAACATCATAATAACAAATTTTATTACTTAAATAAATAATTATTATAACAGGATCTTCAGTATTCCCGAGCACACCTCGTACACCCATTTATCCATCTCCAGCCGAAGGATAAGAATTAATTGTTAGTAATTATATAGTAAAAATAGTTAGCACAGGACAACACAATTTCTAAACTACAGCTTATTCACTACTTATTAATCCTGGAGGGTTGATTCAAACTAAAATTTAAATTTGAAATTCGGGATAAATTTTGATCCTTATAATAATGATTAATTCTAGAACTATGTTTATTCTGAAAATTGGATTATTTATTAGTAAATTAAAAAGAGATCCCTTTAAGTATTTTAAAACTAAATTAATTTAAATATATTAATGGACAAAACAGAATATATTAAACATTACAAAAAATTAACATTTTATTGATTGAGAGTGTACGGCCAAGCATTATAGCAGGATCTCCCGGACTCCCGGACACACACAGTACACCCATGTACATATAACAAAATCGAAGGATAGGATAGGATTATTAGTTGGGCCAGACACGACCCGGTTACAGAGACCAAAGTGATCGATAGTTAGTAAATTATTAGTACAATATATAATAAATAGATTAGCACAAGACAGCACAATCTAAATATATTATTAGATTATCATTTCTCTGAAATCCAGGGCCGGATACTCAAGGCTCCCTAAATTTAAATCGGGACATAAAATTATTAATGTTGTAATTTCCCCTGTCCGCCGTTTATTAATTTACCTGATAAAATATTTAAGAAAAATTTAAAATTACTAAGCTAAGATTACAAAAACCGCGCTTCTTTCATTTTTCATGGTCCTTCTATATCTAATTAATTAATTATTACATACTGCAACATGAATTAAAATGAACGTTAACAACTATTTTAAACATAAAATTTTACTTAAAACTAATCAGAAATTTCCTACCGATCAAGAAAAAGAGAATAAATAATTAAAAATTCAATTATTTTATAAAATTTATAATAAATAATTGAAAAATGATAATGTTACAGCACCACAACAGTCTAAAATCATCAATAATTCAGTTAGTAATATAAGTAGTATATCAAGAATGAACAAATAAAATCAATATATAATTTCCCAGGCAATTCTGAAAACTAATTTTAATTAATAAATCACCATAATATTAAAGCTAATTCTGAATTTCAGGATTAATTTAATCTCCATATGAAAGATTGATTCTGGAACTATGTTATATTCTGAAAATTTAATTATTTATTAGCAAATTAAGGAAGAGAAACCTTTAAATATTTTTAATCTAAATTAATTATTATATATTAATGAGCAAAACACAATATATTGCATAGAAGAATTACAAAAATTAACATTTTATGAAATTGCCTATGTAAACTCTCCCACTTCTAAGCTAAAATTCCAAAAGAATGTTTAAAAATTTTAAATTGTTAAGTTATAATTTAAATTCACAGCACTTGTTCCATTAGTTACCATTCTCCTGTAAATAGTTAATTAATTGTTTACCTACTGCAACTAGATTTAAAAATAAAAGTTGAAAATTTATATTTAACCATACTATTAAATTTAAATTAATCGGCAATTTCCTACAAATCTAGAAAAAGGAAATTAATAATGTAGAAATTAATTATTTATTTATAAAAGTATATAATATAATTTAAACATTAATCATAATACTACGCAAAAAAGTCTAGAATATCAATAATTTAGTTAAGTACTACATGTACCTATATATGATATTTACTAATAAAACACAATTAGAGTTTCCCAGGTATCCCTGAAAATTAAATTGCTTTACTACATAATTAATAGAAATTAACTTATATAAATTAGTTAGTGATAAATAAAATAAAATAGATAACACAAGAACAATACATTTTCTACACTACATAACTGCTGCTTGAAGTTTCTGGATGTTGAGCGAGAATTCACCAATATTTCTGTAGCTTGGAGACGATCTAACAATTATATATAATTATATGTATATACTTAATATCAACTGGACCATCAGACAAAAATACCCGAACAAACTATGACACTTTGATATAATTAAATTACATTAAACTGACAAAAAGTATTGAAATATTTTCATCAATACCTCAAATAATTTTGCAATGCAATGCAGTTTACAATATCATATAAAAGGGAATTTCCCTTATCCTAGATAACGTACGATGCTATTCATTTAATTAGTATAATATTTCAATCTATATACATAAATATTTATCGAAATAGCAACATTAATATAAATTACAATTAAATACCAATAAAGTGATTGATTTTAGCAGAAGATAATTTTTGATAATTGCAACGACAAGAAACTTATCAAAATAAATCCCTACAATATGTAATATCAAACGGTAGCATCAGTTTCAAAAAAAGAAATTTATTGAAACCAAATCAACACAAATAAGCAACGTTGTAAACGCCCACGACTTTAACTAAGTCGACTGAGCGGTAATTTGCACGAGTAGCAAAATCAGCTACCCCAAAGTCAGCTCCAATGATTAATCCCGGATGTCATCCAAATATTTATGTCTGATAGTGTACATATTCAATTGATTTGCTCAACTTAGTCATTTTCGCAACCCAAAAATAAACCTTATAAAATATTAGACTACCTAAATAAAAATCCAATTAGCATCATTTACGAATTGAAGAGATCACCGCCACCAAAAACCTGAACCTAATCAATAATTCAGAAATTTATCTATTTATTAATAAATAAATACAAATATGTACATATATCCAAAATTTTAACTCAGTTCACGGACCTCATTCCCTGCCAAATCAAGCATGCAAAGTAAATAAAATAATAAATAATAAATAAATAAATAAATGCAATGAAAATTAACCCTTACTTTCTTAAAAATGTATCGATGTGTCATATACGTAATTATGACGATTATGTGTACATCCCACCATCTAAATTTCAATAAATCCATTAAGACAACCATTAAACTCAAAAATCAAATCTTAACTTAATTTAAACCAACATTTCTAAATTCGCATTTCAATTATCTATTTATTTGTTTATTTAGACAATTTATAATTTATAATATTAATTAAATTAATTAGAAAACAATTTGATTCATTATGTAATACCCTGTAAAAAACTTTATTAATCCTATCTAAATAAACCGTTCAAATGAATTGTATAAGACAGCTCCCAATTCCAATTCGACTCAAACCAATTCGATTATACAAAGTATAAAAATCCTATTTGAGTCGAACATACAAATTCCACTGCGCTTACACAATACATGATTTCAATAATAGCTGCATTTTGCCGAGAAAAAATTAATTCGAATTATCCTGGAGTTATTTTTTTCTCAACAGAACAAGCCGCGAAATATTTTTTCGATTTAATTTTTATATTCTATGCTGGTATTTCTTCGGTTTTTCATTCAAGCAGTTTTGTATTTTATTTGTTCGAGCTCGAATTAAATAATTCAAATTTTTTGTTCGAATTATTTAATTCCTGTCACGTGCAATTGTTGTTGTAAATTTCTCAACAAAATACAGCTAATATCACAATCGTTTCGTGAGTACAGAAAAACACAAAGAGATTAATACACCTGCATTCAAGTAACAAAATCCTGTATACTAAAACCAAAAACATACTAAAACCACCAACACACATTGACGATAAATATTTTCTACCATATTTCATGTGCGTATTAGTAGGCCTTATAGTACATATAAACATACTTAAACTATGTAACGCAAAAAATTATCTTTTTGTTGTTGTTTGTGCGTTATAAGCCGTGTTTTCCATGAGAACTGCACTAGAACTCGATAAACTTTAAATTCCTTTTATTCTATGTAAAACGAAAAAAAAAAAATTCATAAAGCGCGAATGTGTAGTGTATTTGATATAATTACATATTTTAAGTTTAAAAATTTCCCCCTTCAGTTATTTCATCAATATTTCCTTATTTTTGCTGACGTCATTACACGCAACTACACTCGATAAATTCATGGGTTTATCCAGTGTAACTAAAAAATAAGCTATAATTGTCATTGTTTATTGCCGTAACAACTTAAAATGTGTATTTATGTGAAATGCACTACACATTATCACTTTAAGAATTTAATTTATTTTTCTGTTTACTTAGAATAAATGGAATTTAAAATTTATCGAGTTCTAGTGCAGTTCTCATGGAAAACACGACTATAATACACAAACCAACAAAATATATTACATTTCCTTAACAGAATCCATATAAAGAGCGAACAAGCAGCTGTACAACCATATTGTTGATCCTACTATGTATGAATCAAGTTGTATGGATGTATTAGTGCCCATTTCACACAACAGTAAATTACTTGTGACTGCTGTATCAAAACCAACGTAAAGATTCTCTTTCTCGTTGTTGTTTGTACTTTATAACAGGGATGATATTTTAGGTGGATTAGGACTTTTTTGACTCCTTTGAATTTGAAAAAGTACCTAGGTACTTCCGACCCAAAAAAGTACTTTCATTAAATATAAACGAGTGGAAGGAATTCCTAGCTATCGAAAAGTGTGTGGATGGCGAATTCTATAAGGCGCATTTGGATGAAATTGATAGGATTGAGGAAATCCATTTTGACCTTCAACTTAAATTAATATGGGAACAATAAAGATTAAAATATGGTAAGAGAAAATCCATATTTATTGACCTTCGCCTGAGATTTGGAAACGAGAGAACTGCCACGATCATTCGACCTGCTACTTAATTTGGATACGGAGAATTCACAAACGATTGAATTGGCCAGCGCCTTACAACCTGACACGAGACATTTACAGTTATACAACAATAAATAAACTTTAGATATCTGAATTTCGGTAATGGTGAACTGTGCTTTACAAGTGCATATTACGCAGAAATTGAGACCGGACTCATTGGCGACACTTTGTTCATAGTCATTCGAGTCGGATTGGCGCCCTTTTTTAATAAATCTTGGTGTAAATTTAAAATGACAAAATTTAATACATACGAGTATTAATTAACAAAAAACGTTATTTAACCTGCGATAGTGAGAAATTTGAAGTGAAAAGTTATTGAGAACGTTTCGAACAGTAACTGTGAAATTTTCGAAATTTTTTGAGAAATTTACCTCATATTGAGTGGCTTTGAAAATATTAAAGCTTTTAGCGACACCACTCGTATAACGGAAATAAAAAAAAATGCAGAGCGCTTCTAGAAGACGGATGGGTGGAGTTCCTATTTTGCCATTTTTGAGCCATTTGATCTGAAGCCAACTAATCAAATGGGAAAAATTCCATGAGAAAATCATGCTTCCCAAAATAATATCTCGATGAACGATATTATACAAACTCAAAATAATTTTCTTCAAGAACTATGAGATCGATAAGCCGATCAGTTCAGGGAAAATCTGGAAATTGGGCGTATGAGGAGATTCCAGAAACCAATGATAAAATAAATAACAGGATACGTAAGATAAGTGATTGTTGTAAAAAAGTGTCTATAGATTTAGGCGAAGAAAAGGGTGGTTTGAAAGCAGCACTGATATAGTGTTCCAACCAACAGAACCAAATGGCAAGCATGGCGTCGGCATCAAATCCAAAATTACAGGAGGATTCATTTAATAATTCGTCATCATAGAACAAGAATAGTGGTATTAATCGGAACTTAAATTTATTTAATACAATCGGTGATATCCTGAAACAAAATCAAATCAAAACTGGAGAATACAGCCAAAATAGTGGGAAAAACTAAATTGGAACCAATTGTTCGATGGCAGTAATCGTTATTCCAGGGAACAGCAACCAACACGTCAAAAAATTTTGAAAGTGAATTTGTTCAAAGATAAACTACTCGAGTTAAACGATTTTTAAAGCTTTTTCCCTAGATCAAGACATGTGGCGGTACAACTGAAACCTGGCAAAACACCCGTGTCGACAGCACACACGGTTTTTCGACGGTGATCCGTGTTTATCTATCGGCTCTACCGCACCTTTCCGATGATGATCCGCATCGAGATCACAGCACATCAGTTAATTATATGCTTAAGCGAAATATGCAGTACTTCCAAGTGAAACAATTGAACTAAATAAAACATTTAGAAGAAAATGAAAAACTCTAGTGATAATATTGCAAAGGGTCGAAATATATTTAAATCTACCACAAAATACAAACGGTAAAATTAAAAACAAAACAGCTTTAGATAAAAATAAAACCAGTGATAATGAAAATGGAACTAAACCCGAGATTAAAGAAAATAATAAATAAAAATTACGGGCAACGGGAATATTGGTACTGGAACCGACAACAATAGTGAATGTGAGATGAACAAGTGAGATGTCATTAAAATACTCCAGAGACAAGGAAAAGATCAACGCAGGGAAAGAATTTAGCATATAACAACAACCAAAATGAAAACAGTGTAATAAGGTTAATAATATCAAGTAAATCTTCAACTGAAAATGATGACAAAGAAGGCACATCAGCGAAATCCAAAGCAAATTCATCACCAATGGTTTGATCAACATTAATATCCTGTATATCTCCGGTATTATCCGGTACATCTACGGTAACGAGAGCAACTGAAGCAAAACCACTATTCTCACAATATGGCAAAGTGATTGGAGCAAAAGTTGTCACTGATTAACTAACCACTGGACATAATATGTTACGGCAATGTTACAGCGAGTTCATGTAATACCCCGGTGTGAATTTTTGTAAAATATGCACTTGTAATCGTCATCATTATTTTCAAAATTCAGATACGAAAGCTCAATTATTGGATTTAAAATTCCATTTTAGGAAGGCAAGTTGACTTTAAATTTGAAATAAAATTAGATATATTTGGGTCCGTCCTGCAACCATCAGCTAGCAGCTTCAATATTAAGCAATATTCGTATAAGGGGATTTTCAAAATTGAGGTGGAAGCTTAAAACGGTTAAATGTTCTTTCGGCTGTTAATTTGCAATCTTTATTTCATACAAACATAGAATTCCTGAAAATCCAAAGATGACTGGAAACTCGCAAAATATAAAATGTCATTACAAATTCTTAGCTGGAATTTCAACAAAACCTTAAATTGAAATTAAAATTAAAATTGCTTTGCCTATTTATTCCATACTATACAGAAGTTTAATGTTTACATGACAGATTTCAAACCGGAAAACGAGTCATAGCAAAACACCAGGCCTATTTTCTTTAAATTAAAAGAAATGAATGAAGTTTACGGGATTTTCAGCTCCTTCGTCGCCTCGTAACAATTCATTTACCGCCCTCGTGGCGTAAAACTATTAATACCTTTAAAAAAAAAATTCTAGCAAGAATTTTTTATTGAAATTCCTTTCGGTAAAACGGGATCCTTCGGTTAGTTTCTTTTTGTTATTAACTCGTAATTAAATCTATGTTGATTACTTTCTTAAGCGATTTAGGTTTTTACATATTTTCATTGAAAAACATCACAAGCAACGAAAAAAATCAAGCGATTCGACGATTGTCGCATTAAACCTTTAATAAGACGGGTGTGGGCGATGGGGCTGAAGGAGGGTTAAAAAACAATTAAATCTTAAACCCAAAGATCTATTCATTAAACAAGCTGCCATTTTTTTTTTTTTTTTTTTTTTTCAATTATAAAGTACTTTCGGGCCTGAAGAAGTACTCTCTGGTGCATAGAAAAAGTACTATCAGAAATACTCTTGTTTCATCCCTGCTTTATAATACAAAAACCAACAAAACCACGCACACTTCCTTCACAGAAATCGTGCAAAGAGAAAACGACACAGCTACATAGTACACAACATATTTATGGCTCTTTTATATACTAAATTATAAGTATGTATTAGTGTCTTAAAAATAAAATCTAATACCAAATTTATTGCGACTTATTTTATATACCATAATTTAAAATTTATTTCAATACTATCTAAATATTAAACTTTAGTAATTAAAAATTGAAATTTGATTGTATTTACAATCCACAAAATATCAAATCATGCACTTTTAATTTTTCTATCTACAAAAATAAAAAACATTGCCTGACAAATGCATCCCGGTGGATTGCATTTTCCAAAATTACACTTTAGTTTAATTATTTTCACTACACATTACACTAAACTTGAATTTAATTAGAATTAAACTTAAAATTTAAAATTAAAATGTATATACATATGTATATAAAGTATATACATATAAGTACATAAGAAACAAAAAATAAAAAGAAATGAAAATTAAATTAAATTAAATTTTTGAAGAGGATAGAAAAAACACGTCTATCCTCTTTGAATGTTCGCACTCCACCAGTTATTGTATTTTCGAATGTTTGATAAAAAATGCTTCGACTGTCGTGTTGTTCCCGAAATTAATGTTAGCAATGGCTCTGGTGGATCAATTAAAACTGGCAAATTTACCTTACCATTTGCACAACACAAGCCATGAGCTTCATTTTTGAATTTTAAAGCTTTGCAATGCACACAAATGTTATTCATACCGCTTATAGTAATAATTGGATTTAAGCTATAATCAATTGTATGATCATAACGAAAAGCAAGCTTATTAAATATTATCCTATTTGTATTTGATGTGCTTCTTCTTGCTTGTCTATTTCCAATTCGATTTGATTCATTTCTTAATTCGTATTGTTCAGCTGATTCATTTGCACGTAACTGTGATATTTTCAATCTAACCCTTCCAATCCGTTCTCTATGTTCAGCTGGTGTTTCATTTGAACGTCGTGTTCTTATTTGATTGTTTCGACATGTGTTGCGACCAATATTTGAAACTTTACGTGGCATTTTAATTTTCACATATAAAATCTGCATAACAAATAAATAAAAATGTCTATTTAACTTAACCTCGTATCATACATTTTTTATTTATTACCTTTAAATTCTTTTTAATACTTTGTAAATTTTTTTGATTTAAAATATCCGTATTATGTAAAAATATTGATTAGAATAAAACTCCAAATGTCTTTAAGCGCGGCCTACCCGTGGTGGATTTAATTTGCGTAAAAGGATTATTGGCATACCAATTTTTAATTGTAGAATGTGACGTGGATTTCCAGGCAAATCAAGTGAATTTAGAAATTGCACCCAGTTCACAACTTCATCTGGATCCATAACGCAATCAATGGATTTGTATGTTTTGGTTTGGCCACAAATCTTACTTTAAATGTCAATATTAAAGTCACTAACGCAATGATTTGTATAATTAAGTGCAATATTGGGATATACAGTTAAAATTAAATCTTCTTTTGATTCATTTGTAACACAGAAATCGAGAGGCAATGTTATTAATCCTGTTGTATTATCTATAGCAATTTTTCCGTTTCCAATATCCAATAATTGGTTGGCAAATAAATGGGATGATGCATCGTTTTGTAATTGTGCCCGCATGTTTACAGTAAGTTATAGTTTTTGAACAAATTAGATGATTCTAAACACGCGTTTAGTTCATCTGCTGGTTTTGATCGTGTGATGACTGAAATAATGTTTTATTTTTTGTATTATTATTATTTCGCAACACACCGTAATGTGCATTCGTTTGTAGAATAGTTTTTTTTTTTTTTAAAGATATACCCAACGATACTTATTAAAATCGGTGCAGTGGTTCTTGAGTTTTAGTGTTACAAACACACACGTCATTTTTATATATATAGAGATAATGAATTACCTTTTAGATTCGAATGTGACGCGGGTGCGAATATACAGCAAGAAAAATGTCAAGATTTGTTCACACGTTTAAACGCAATGGAGGGTGCACTGAAAAGTCCTGAACAGTGGAAGCAATATTGGAGGGACTTCAAGTATGTATGCCTATAAATTTAATTTTTCAGAAATTTAAAATAATTTTTAATTTCTATCAAATTTTAGACGGAATGTGAAAGCTAAAGCTGCTGAGGAGAAGCGGCAGATCGAAGCATCCGGCGTAAATGGAATAAGGCAAATAAAATCTCTCGACGAGTTTGAAAGAAGAACAATTTCAATAATGACAGTGGACGTCATAGATAGTGATGGAGTCAGCCAAGAAAGAGGATTTTCTAATCTAATAGTAAGAAAACGTAATGTACTATGTACGTATGTAATATATGTACTTGCATATATGCATATAATATCCGATAATATGTACTTAACCTTGCCCTTAATATTATTTTTTCGTTAATAATATTTTTAGACCGTATCATATCAAGAAGTATTAGAACTAGGAACACCATCAGATACAATTTTAGAAGCGATACCGAAAACATCTACCTCTAATACAAATAATGAGGGAAATAATACCATGGAAAGGCGACGAAGACGTGGAGCAGTTCAGAGATTGGGCGAACGACGCAGAAGGACGGGTGATGATGTGGAAATTGATAGATATTTGGAGCTGGAGAAAACTAAAATAGAATTAAAACGGGAAATATTTGAGTACCAAAAACAACTGGATAAAAATAAATTAGCAATAGAGACGAAAAAGGCTGATGCACTCTTATCCATGAGCGAAAGTTTGCGTGATATGAAGCACTTGATGCAAAATCATAATGAATGAAAATTCAAATTTTTTATTTATATATGTATTTTAATGTGATATTTTAGGTTGAATTATACTGAAATAAAAAAAAAAATGAATGAATTTTGAAAAAAAATAATTCTATAACTTAATTATTAAAAAATTCTTGAACAAGTCGTTCTCTTGCCGTAATTCCCCTTTGAAGATATGAGTCGCTGTTGTCATCCGCGATATCGTCGTCTTGTACTTCATCCATCGCCAAATCATCTTCGTCGTATGGTACATTTGATAGCACCATCAAATTGTGTAAAACGGCACATGCATTGATAATGATGCCTGCCTTTTTCGGGGAATACCGTAATAGTTCTTATGGGAGTCATCATCCAAGGGCGCTGCTCGTAACCACTGTCACCTGAAAATTGTTTTATATATAATTAGTAAGATTTAATACTTGTCTTGATTTCGGTTGTTTACCTATAAGCCAAGTATTTGTATTTCCATTTCGATGTAAATTCAACATAAATGACTTGGCTTGGGAGTTGGACCAAATGTAAGAATCATGTGCTGTTCCTCCGTATCTTGCGTTTAAATTTAAAATCTTCAGATTATAATCGCAAATCTATAATGTATTTTAAAAAAATATTAATTCTTAAATTAAACGTACATACCAGTGGCGTAGGCTGGTTTTTGGAGGTAGGGAAGCACTTGACGTTAGGTAGTTCCGAGCTTGATCCCATTCGCTAAGAAATAATTGATTAATTATAATTCAACAATTAAGATCACAGACCAGAGCACTATTCTTGTTTTCCCTGGGAATTGAGAATTTATTTATTATGACTTTTTTAGACTGTTTTATGCTTTGTAAAAATAATACCTAAACAGTCTAAAAGTATCAGAATATTGCCACGGGGGCTATTTGTTAATTGGAATCGATATTTTGTATTGGATTCTTATTTGAAATGAATCAGTTTCGTTCGTTTCTAATTCGAATACATTCGCAGATTAAAACTGCTGTGTGCAGTTTCATTGATATTTTTTTATTTATTTCTAAAAATTATAACCAAAATAAAAGTTAATAACAATTAAAAGACAAAATAAAAATAAAAATTTAAAGGAAGCCGCAAATTGATCTAAAATATCATCGTAAAAATTATGTCCTACGCAAACAAGTTCCTGCATGCTCAGAAAACAAATAATGTCTGTATGTGAAAAATATTTTGCGAAAATCGTTTTGCAACTCTGTACTTTCGATAAATTACACACACATACACACCAGTTTAACGAAACCTTTTTTTGTGTAACGAATTTAGTTTCGTAACGAATTTTCATTCGCTAAACTGGAAGTTTTATTATAAGGAAATGCCCTGTGTACTAACCAAAGGAGTAAGGAAAGAAGGAGTCTTCCTTCGAGGCGTATTTTAACTTTAATATAAAGTTAAATCCATTAAGTTTGGGCGGTCACAAGTGAGCAGTGCCTGTATTTTGTTTATATTTGTGAAATCTTATAAAATATAAAAGTAATGACTACCAGTCAACAAAAATTAGAGACGTTTCAAAAGGAACACAGCGTCATTACTAGCAAATATCTAGATTAGCAAAATATGTTCAACAGTTACAGCCTAGTTCAGACATTTTTGGTATATCTATTCGTCAAAAACGTACTGATAAATTGTTAAAAAAATACGTCGCTAAAAGTTTCAATTTCTGAACGGTTTACTACGGGTTCTGAACTAACCTTCGGAAACTACTAAATAGTTCAGACGAAATTATTAGATAGCTGCTAGCATTCTGAGGAAACTGAGCAACGAGATTCTTGACTGCAATGCGATGTACAAAAGACGTGCGATGTAGATTTTCCAACTATTGACGATTTTTTTAAATTCTTAGTCCAAATTCTAATGGAAAACTTTTACCTAATGGAAAATACTTTTTTCTAATGGAAATTGTGATGTTTGCGATTCTTACGATTATTTTTTGTATCAGTGTAAAAAGTTCGCGAATAAATCGATTGGCTAGCGGAAAAACGATAGTAAGGAATCAAAGCATTGCTTTAATTTCCTTTTGGACACTCGCTCAGTATACCAATATAAATCAAAAAGAAGATGTCAAATATGTACAAAGAAGCATCATACATTGTTACACTTAAATCCAACAGAGTTTAAGTTAAACGCACCAGGCATCGGATGTTTTATCAAGGATATCTGAAGACAAATTTATTAGTATAATCAATGCCACCAACGGCCTTGGTTAAGGTAAATGATTGGTGTGGAAATAGGGTTACATACAAGGTGCCTGTATGAATCGCTTAAAATTGCCAAATCTGAATGGACATATTTCAGTGTCTGGTATCGGAGAAAGTTGGGCAGACTCCACAAAGGGGATTACATCAATCCAGATGACCAGCCTAAGCTACTACAACTCAGAATTTCACGTCGAAGTAACTGCTGCACTTCCACCACCAACACCACACCAAAACGACTTAAGTCTATTGGCTGGCATTGAATTAGTAGATAAGAAACAAATAAATTAAACACAATAAACATTTTATTGGGGTCAGATGTAATTTTGCAAATTTTAGACTATGGCAAAATTCCAACTAATAATGGTCAAATTATCGTGCAATAGACCTTATTTGGATGGGTTTGGTTGGACTCCAAGGTGATATTCGAACCTCCGCTCTTCATTGTCTACAATATCAAAATATTCAGCTTATTTCAATATTGACAAAAAGTTGAGAGCCTTTTGGGGAATTAGAGGAGATTCCAAAGCCATCCAAATAGACAAATGACGAAGAGGAAAGTGAAGTCTATTTTGTTGCTAATACCGTCAACGGAAGTTTGTTTGTGAGGTTGCCGTTTGAGGAACCCAAACCGACCCTAGAAACATCGCTCAATTTAACAATTAGCGGGTTGCACACCAGGGAGAGAAAATTTGTCAAAACCGAAGATTATCAAAAGATATATAAATCGTTCATGCAGGAATACATATATTAAACTCGGAGATTTGGTGAAAATTAGCACAGAAAGGGTGAGTATTTTTACCACATAACCGTGTTTTAAAAGAAGATAGCATCAGCACAATGTTAATATAAGTATTCGATGCACCAGCCAAAACCGGATCGACCGCTTCGCTCAATGATGAACTCCTAGTTGGACCAACAATACAATCAAGCATCTTCGAAATAATTTTCCGGTTTTGGGAACATGCCTTTCTCACGAGTTCAGATATTGTCAAGATGTATAGGGAAATTTTATTGAATAATGAAGATCAGGAAAACCAATCCACGTACAGAACCTGGTCACTTATGGTACCGCTTCTTCCCCGTTCTTAGCAATAAGGGTTATGAAGGAACTAGCCAGACTAAACCAAAATATATACCCGGCTGCCGCAACTTTACTTAATGCTAACATGTATTTTGAAGAACTGATGATTGTGACCAACGATTTGAGAAAGCAGTAACTTTGAAAGATGATATAACTAAAACTCTGAAGGCTGTGGGAATGCACTAAAATGACTGAGTCGCTCAAGTGAGCGATGTTAAAAAAACAAAAAAAAATTGAATGAATTTCAAAACAGGGAACTATCTAAAGTTTTATTTTTCTTGGAAACAAACGCGTAGGAAAGTTACCTGGCTTCAACAGTGATTTTTAATGATAACTTTCACATATAAATACAACATAAAAATACAACACATGCACGACAACTCTTTCTAGGGCTACGGACCAATAGTCGGGTTAATTGTTCTTTTATCTACTTTTTAACAGTGTACAGGGTAAATTCAAAAAACTGTTGTTTTTAGCTTTTTCATGTTTCACTGATTTTTGTTAAAATTTTCGCGTTTTCATTATAGGTATTAAATGTACGTACAGGTAATAAACGAATAAAAAGCAATAAAAATATTTGACGATTTTCTTTGCACCTAATAGACAGCGATTTCAACCCTCCAAATCATAATTTGTGCCCATCAAACCATTTTTACTTCTAGAGAATTGGTATGCCAATTGAGGTAAATTTGTATTAAAATTAAAATTAACTGTGCTAAATGATTTACCCTGCTATTGGTCCGCAGCCTGGGTTGTGAAAAACTAACTCATATACGTTTTCAGACATTTAGGTTTTTCTGATATCTTTATGTTAAGGAACGATCGTATGGTTGTAGAATGTAAAGCAATCGAGAAAACCAAGAAATAGAAGCTAATGTAAATGAAGATAATTATGTATATGCAGTGTAATATTTCATAGAGAAATAATCAAACGTTATTTTAGTTCCCTTTTGGACTAGTTTCTTTTTTTTTTAGAAAACGATTTTGTTCGCTCTCCAGCCAATATGAAAATTTTAAAGATCATGTAATGAAGCATGTTAGCATTTTGAGTTAGAATTATAGGGAATCAATGCTTCCCTTGCTTCCACAGGCGCTACGCCCCTGGTACATACCTACACTAAACTTACTATTTGAGCATTTTTGGTATGTGCCCTTTTTCTCCCATTGTATAGTAAGCATGCTCTACGTTTACATTTGGCTTTTCAATCGTAATATGAGTGCAATCAATAGCGCCTATTATGCCCGGAAATCCAAATTTTTCATAAAATCTACAAACCAAAATTACATCATAAACGAATTTCACTTAGATGAAAATATTGTATAGATTACACCGATTTGATTGAATTCATATGCCTCTCCGTTTGAGGGAACTTGATATTCGTTATGCTAAGGATGTCATCGATAGCCTTGCCCACGATATCGACACATCGAGAAACCACGGTTTTCGATATTCCAAGCAGAAAATCGTGGCCGACGTTTTGCTGATACCCACCTAAAATTTATAAATGAGATTTAAGTACCTTGGGTTGCTCTAGTTTTCATATTTCAAGACACAACGCTCAAGAAAGCCAAAATTTGAATATGTTCCGGAATTAAGGTGCACCGTTGAGGTTCACGCAGCAATGGTCGTAAATCACTGACCAATTGATGAACTAAAGTTTTCGGTAACCTATAATATCTCTGAAACGTAGTTTCAGGAACATTAAAGGGATTATGTGTATCACTCAATCGAAGTCTCATCACACGAAGTCTTCTAATCCGCCATCTTTCTACAATCTCGCTGAATATTGTGATACGAAACATTCTAAAATACGAGTATGTATTTAAAATAATTTAATTTCTCACTATATTTTAGTTATTTGAAATATTTATTAATAATTATAAATATTGCCTTTTCGATTTATTTAGCCTTAATTATTTCACAAAAATTCATAAAATAGTAAACTGAAGCAGCCTAATGTTTCTGTCCTACTTATAATAATGTAATTATTGTTGTGCAATTTCACTAATTATTTATTATTAATATATTTATTTTAATTTGTTTTCATTAAAAAAACTAACAAAAAATATTTACACAAACTAAAACGTCAAAGTGTTTTTAGGCAACGAGAAAAGTTATTCAGGAAGATAAAGGTTACACGCTGAGTATTTTATTTTATAGAATACCATTTTAGCGAAATAAGATAAAAATCGTGTAAATTTTTTTTGTGTAAACTTTTTCAATATTTCGTTTTTTCACATTATCTTGTTTTTACAGAATTAGGCTGCTGATGAATTAATTAATTACAATAAGATAAGTATAATTTAAATTAGTATAATGATTTGATTTAATCAATTTTATTATTTTGTTTCAGGCATAAACACGGCTCAAGCCACCTATCTTTCAACAAAGCCAAGTAAGCGGGCCCGTTGTGGCATTGGGTTTGATAATTTCATACAATAAATTAGTTTTATTAAAGAATCCAAAAATGTTTATTAATTTGGTGATATATGTACATTTGGGGGACGTAATTTTCTCCATGATTGTTGACCACAATAAAGTGCGATCTTTCACATTTCTGATCCATTCACAAATAATTACTTTATACCATACGTAAATAATTTCTTTTTGTCTGATTTATAATTTGTTTTTACTCACACCATCGCATACCGGGAGCAATTAATCAAGTATGCGTCAACATTTTATTAACCAATTAATCTTAATTTAGGTCTTAACGGAATATAGAACGACCTCGACTCGATCGATTAGAGATTTTTTGTTTTTTTGTTGGTATTTTGACTTACATTTTCAGCATCTACCGGCGCTTGTAACTTCATTTTTAATTTCTATCGCGTAAATCTCGACATTTTTATTTTATTTTTTTGATTGATTTATGATTCGAAATTAGTATTTAATATTTCATAAGGAGAAAACGCGAAGGGTTGATGACAAGATTGAATGAAGATGATATATCTCTGATTAATCGTATAAGAAATTTATTAATTGTCATTAATTTGATTAGAACACAATATTAGAAAATATTTTTTGATTGATTATGAGTGTCACGTAATAGTTTTGTTGTAAAAATGATTTCATGGGAAATTGGCGCGAATGCAACAGAGGCAGATTTAAGATTTATACAAAATGATGACACTTTTATAAAAACTGCATTGTGTCTTAAAAACTTCCAAGGTAATTATTGTGACAAATTACGCACACACTTGTTACAATTATGTAGCAATTATAGCACTTATAACATTTTTAGTGCTTTAATTGCCATAATTATTATAATTGTCTTAATTATTGTGTTATAAATGTCATAATAAGATTTATGGTTTTCACATGCTTATAATTGTATCTTAATTTGTTAATTAAGTGGTTAATAATTCGGCAATATTACAAAAAACGTAACAAACATGCAAACAGTTATCCAAATCATATATATATATATATAGGATAGACAAGTAAAATTATGTTTTACACTTTACTCAACTCTGCACCAAATTTGAACAGGTCTAGAGCAGAATTCACAACAATTTTAATTTCAAATTTGTGTAGGTTTTAGTAGTAATTTCTAGTTACCTACCCAGCGGGCCTAAACAAATCGTTTTTCTACTCAGCACGCCAATCTAATACCACATGAATAACAACTAAATCATTGAACAAGTGAACAAGTGTTTCCCAGCAAGACAAATGTCTTGATTATACCAATCTGTCTTTCGCTATTTATCATCTCATCTCGCTCTCGTCTCGGCATAAATAGTTTTAATTTTTATTAAATTTAATAAACTTAAGTTAATAACATAACTGTGCGCTTTGGTATATGTTGTATATGTATATGAATGACGATGATATTTAATTTACATCCAAGAAAAGAGTTACGAGTTATGAAAGATGTCTTAACGTATGTCAATTAGGTATTATCTTGTTTTCTTTTCTTATAATATGCGATTATTTAGTTTTCTAATTCATCTAATGTCTAACGTCTAATGTATATATAATTAAATGATTTTTCATATATAATACATCAATTGATTGATATGAGATATTAATTTCTATTAGAGGCCGTCAAAAAAATATTTTGCAAAGCTTCAGGGGCTTTAATAATTTTCTGCTAGTTTTGTGTTAAACCTCGTAATGGTTTTGCGGAGATTAATGATAGATTTCAATTTGACTAATTATGATTTTATTCGTCTACATTTAATATACATATACGTATATGTACGCGATCTGTACGCGGTTTGATTGTAATTGAGTGGCGATCCATCAGACGGTGAATACAAATTTATTTGTTGGGAAATTATACGCACCGATTGATCGATTATTTGTGGGTAATTGAAATTTTCTATTGCCGAAATATTTGGTATACCCCTTCACTTGTCCTCATATATGTATATACATATATTTACAGAAGTAAGTTAGGTAGTTAACAAAAAAATAAAAAAGCGCAAATTTCTTTCACCTGCGTCGAGGAGTAACACAACAAAAAACAGTTAAGTGTACACAAAAAAAATTTTGACACATAAGACAAGAGGAATATTAAGTACCTCTATATAAACTCTCAACGGCGACTTAAGCCCATTGATTAATTATCTAAAGCATTTCGTTCCACTAAATTGAAAAAAAAATTCAGTATCGCCCACTAAACAAAATACGAGTTGAAAACATCTTAAGATGAAATATTTTTTTTTTATATTAATACATCAAATATTTTAATTAAATTGTTAATGGAAATTTAATTTATTTAAATAGCCTAAAGGGTTATGTTATATAAAACCGTGTAATAATAATCAAATTTATGTACCTACCTATGATGTACTTCACATGTACCAAATATTTGTGTTAGCCTCGTCTCCGCAGTAAAAAAAGATGATGGTTCGTTACAAGTTTTTTTTTTTACTAACACTTTAGCTAAGCTTCGAAATTAGAAATCGATCTCATGCCATTTTTACACTTAAGTTACATTCCTGCAACTCGCGATCAATGCGGAGTGAGATCTAGATATTATGTTGATCTGCATGTTAATCGAAAGATTGATTAAGTAGAATCTAGCGGTGGGGTCCGGCCCACCGATCGCCTAACAAACTCCGTCCGCAGTTCCTAAAACACCCATCTATTTGTGATTTAGCACCTAGAATATTCAAGGACTCAATAACCTTCAAAATGACAACTCAAAGTATGTGCATCAGTAACAGATAAATTATAATCAAACTGTACCTACCGATCATTATACCTATCCTTATTACAAGATGAAAAATAAAGACCCGAAACCTCACGAGGTGATCAGAACTTCGGTTCTGAAAATAAAATCAACTCTCCAATCCATCCAACTCAATTTATAACCCAACCTCCAACTCAACCGCAACGCAATCACTAAATCCACCGCAACCTCTACCTTCAACGCAATCACCAATTTAACCCCAAATCAACTTTCAAATTAACCCTTAACCTAACCCCAAACCCAATATCTAACTAAAGGCAATAATCAACCAAATCTCAACCCTTTACCCAACTTCAGACGCAACGGACAACTCAATCTCGAAATAAACTCGATTCGAAAACCGCAATCGTCTATAAACTCAACTCAAATCAACTCAATCCAGCCTCCGACTAAACCTTTAACCCGATCCCAAATTAACTACCAACCGAACCTCCCACTCAAATTCAACTCAACTTCAACTAAAACCCTATTCAACTCAAACTCGACAACAACTCAACCCTCAACCTGATCCTAAACTCCATAACTCAACCCCAACTAAACCTTTCAACTCAACCCCAAACTTAACCGTTCTTAATCTCTAAATCATCAATGTTTGAAAACTGTATGCATACAAGAACTCAACCTAATCTAATCTCCACTATAAACCGCCACTCTACCCCCAAAAAACTCCCCCACTGTACCCCATCGCTCGACCCCAACTCAATATTATAGTCGATAACAACTAAACCATCAACGTAATCCTCATATAAATCCCTACTTGACGGCTGAATCAACCTAAACTCAACCCCACTCCACTTCTAATGAACCCCAACTCGACCACAAATTGAGCCTTCTACTCAATCCCCAAAACCATGGTCCTAAAAGCACATGCTAGATAAACTCAGCTCAAGCTAACTTCCAACTCAACCTACAATTCTCCCCAAACTCAACTCAACCCGAGCTCAACTCCAACTTCACTCTCACATCAACCCCAACTCAACTCCTAACTCAACCCTTAAACCAACTCTGTTCGAAAACTGCATATGCTTATGAATTCAACTCAATCCTTACTCAACCTCTAACAATACTTACAACTCAAACCTCAATTGAATCCCAAACTCAACGTCCAACTCAACCCTCAAACCAATGCGACTCCTAGAAAAATTACATTCGTGCATGAACTCCACTCAAAACAACTTAAGACAAAACAATTTAACAGCACCAGACCAACCCCAACTCAAGCTGAACTCGACCTGACATAACTCCCTAACCAATATAGTCCTAAAAATTACATGCGTAAATGAACTCAACTCAAGCTGACCATAATTCAACCATCAATTTAACACTTAAATAGATCCCCAGCTGAACTACTTACTAAACCCCAAAGCAATCCCGACTCAACAAACCATAATCCAATGCCAATTCAACCCGTAAATGGAACCCAACTCAATCCTCAATTCAACCGCAAACTAAACGCCCAACTCTATCCTCAAACCAGTATATATAAAAATAATTTGTCAACGTGATAATATCACCACGTGTTTTTGTGTCCTGATTGTGTACCTGATCTTCTTGACATACAGCCTCCAAAAGTTTTCCAATTCTCCGCCTTGACCATAGAAACAGATGCGTAAAAAGAATTCAAATCGGACAAACCGATCTCGAGATACCATGGGTATATAGACAGGCATCCAGACAGACGGACAGACACATTTTTGTGAATTTTCTTTCTCAGGGACTTTTAAAACATCGATAAAAGTGGTTTTGGACCAACATTGGCCATTTTTGATAGGATTTTACTAATTTTGTTTTTTTTTCGGTCGAAGTTAATGAGTGTTCAGTACTGAGCCTGGGCAGCCTGAAAATTTCATTTTACAACAAGTTTTTGTTGTAAAAACTACCTTAACCACCAGCCGGAGATAAGCATGTCAAGATATATCCTACGCATACTGTATCCCTACTACACTGTAAATTATTTCAACATATGCTCTGGATAAGACAATTATAACGAATATGTAGGTCTATCGAATAGATCAACGTTTAAATTTTTCTCTGTCGGTCTTGACGAAGACTCGACAGAGCAAAAGCCTTTAACATGGTTCGGTTGTTGAATTTCTTGTTGTAGAGTCCTATATTTATTGCCTCGAGTCGAGCCCAAGCTTGTGAATCACCGAGATTTTCTCTTCTGGGAGGAATATTAAATAATATAAGGAATATTTTTAATCAAAATTCAAAACGTCAAAACACATTCACCAACCACGAAAACCTCCTAGATCATGTTTTTATTGATTTTAATGAACGTCGAAACTTTCTCATTTTTTCGGCCATATTCGATCCGCCATATTGGGTCCGTCATCTTGAATTTTATAATTCTATCCTTAAATTCGTGATTACCGACCCCGAAAACCTCCTATAGGACTTGTTTCTATCGATCTTCATGATCATCGAAAAATTAGCCACTTTTGGCTGCCATCTTGGATCCGCCATCTTGGAATTTTAAAAACTAATAAACAATTTGTAACCATTGACTCCAAAAACAATTTTAAGTAAATTACCAGAGTTAAAATTACGTTTTCAGACATTTTCGGCTTTCCGCCATTGTTGGTTTGAAAAATACAAGGTTAGGTTAGGTTAGGTTGGAGTGGCTGCTTAGGCACACTTAGACCGGTGACGGTCCCTTGTGATATCACAGAATATATCCCCTTTACCCCTATGAACCATTTCAAGCTACTTATGTAGTGTAAGACGTCCCGCACTTTAATGTTTTCGAGATCCGAGAGGCAGTCAATCCTGAACTTACCAAAGTGTTTGTGCCTTCTGAGTGCCAATGCTGGGCACGAGCAAAGGAAGTGGACCAACGTCTCTTCCTCTTCTTCGTCCAAGCAGCTTCTGCAGAAGTCATTTGCCCCCAGACCCAGCCTTCTTGCATGTTCTCCAAAAAGGCAGTGTCCCATGAGAATTCCTACGACCGTTCTTAATTCACGTCTGTGTAGGGATATTAATGCCCTAGTGCGCCCCAAGTCCAGCTTTGGCCAAACTTGTCTTGCAACTCTGCAGGTGAGCAAGCAAGTTCATCTGCCCTGCAGTTCCCCATGACGCCCGAGTGACCAGGGACCCAGACTACCTGGATATTGAAATGCTCACACATCTCATTTAGAGATGAGTGACAACTCAACGCCACCCGTGACGCCAAAGACACCGATTCTAATGACCGGATCGCCGCTTGACTGTCCACATAGATTGTGATATCGCCTGAGGATAGCACATTATGTTTCATCCACGTCATGACCTCCTCAATCGCTACGACTTCAGCTTGGTACACGCTGCAGTAATCAGGGAGACGAATAGAAATGTTTACATTTAATTTGTCACAGAATACTCCAGCTTCCACATTGCCGTCTAGCTTGGAGCCATCTGTGAAGAATTGCAACGCTTCGGTTTCCGATAACGGTCTATCCCTCCAGGATTCCCTTGAAGGGAAGGAGGTCCGAAATCGCTTCTCGAAGCGTAAAGTAGGTTTAATGTAGTCAAGATTCGCCAGCTCATCCTTCGACGATCTAACGATAGTAGAGTATCCTGAACTAAGACACCTCCACTGAGAGACGGCTGCCAGTCATACAGCCGTATTTGCCGCCATCTGTTTGCCAAAAATGTCGACCGGATGAAGGAGCAACATAACCTCTAAGGCACTTGTCGATGTCGACCTCAATGCCCCGCTAACAAGCATACTTTGCACCCTTTCAATCTTACTTTTATAAGTTACCTTGTCCAGAGCTGGCCACCAAACACCCACCCCGTACATGAGTACAGGTCTCACTACAGCGGTGTAGAGCCAGTGTACCAGCTCCGGCTTCAGACCCCATCTATGACCAATGGCGTTCCTACAGGAGTACAAAGCTATAGTAGCTTTGTTTATTCTCTCCAGCATGTTGGGCCTCCAACTAAGCTTACTGCCTAAGATAACGCCCAGATATCTAGCTCTACCAGTAAAAGCAAGTCTCGTGCCATTTAAGGTAGTAGGGACAACTACCGGGATTTTGTATTTCTTAGTGAAGAGTACCAGTTCTGTCTTGGACGGGTTAATACCAAGTCCACATTTACCAGCCCATTTCGTAACGATGGTAAGCGCATTCTGCATTACGTCTACAATCGTGCCCAGGAATTTCCCGGTAACAACTAAAGCTACGTCATCTGCGTAAGCGATAACTTCAATACCCTCTCTATCCAATTCTAGTAGTAACCCGTTTACCACTATGTTCCAGAGAAGAGGGGAAAGAACCCCCTCCCTGCGGGGTTCCCGTAGTTACTCGCCTCTTGATGGTGGAGTCCCCCAACTTCGAGCTAACAATCCTGCTTCCCAGCATATAATTGATTAACCTTCTCAGAGGAACGTCCACCTTCAAAAATGATAATCCCTCCTTGATTGCCTCCACTTTCACATTATTAAAGGCGCCTTCAATATCCAGGAAGGCCACCAAACAGAATTCCTTCGAATTAATAGATTTCTCAATCGTACACACCAAGGCGTGCAGAGCAGTGTCCACAGATCTACCCTTTGTGTACGCATGCTGAGACGATGCCCACTTCCTGGCACCTATTTTATCTCTGATGTATACATCCAGCAGCCTTTCCAAGGTTTTCAAAAGAAAGGATGATAGAGTTATTGGTCATAGGTCCTTCGGATAGACATGTGAGCTTTACCCCGCTTTCGGTATGAACACCACATTGACCTCCGTCCAGTACTTAGGAATATATCCCAGCTTCAAACACCCTTTGAATATAGCTTCCAGGTGGGGAAGAATAATTACTGAGTTGTTTTGAAGTTCCGCTGGTATAATTTGATCCGGACCAGCCGATTTAAATGGTTTAAAACCCCTCAGTACCCATAGGATCCGTTTCCTGGTTACGATATTCTCTGTGAATACTGACAGTGATTCCTGATGATTGCTACGCACCAACAGGTCCTCAAAGCTCTCTGGGATGTGTGTCTCGAAGAGAAGCTCCAGAGATTGTCCACTAGAAGCTGTCCAAGATCCGTCCGGTTTTATCAAAAATCTGGGACTAGCTGTACTTTTGGAAAGACCTACCTGAGGCGGGAGGTTTCGGATACCTCTTCCATTTTATCACAGAAGATTCTCCAAGACCTCCTTTGTGCTTTTCTTAATTCTTTCTTAAAAATTCCGAGTTTCTCCTTATAGGAGTCCCAATCCTGAGCCTTCCTTGTATATTTGGCTCTATTAAAGGCTGTCCTACAAGCCTTACGATAGGTTCCCATTTCCCTGGACCACCATACTGGTTTTTACCTACCTCTAGGCTTAGCCAGTGGGCAGGCAGCGCGAAAGGATCGGTTGCATGCGCTAGTAATGCTAGCCACCAATTCCTCCAGCTCCCCAACGGTCGTCGGGGGCTCCATAGCCCTCGACGGTAACATTTCCTCCAATAATTTCCTATATTTGCTCCAGTTGGTCCTTCTAGGGTTCCTGAAGGCTTCCCGGGTAGCAGGGTGAATATCGAGGCTATAGGTTAAATATTGATGATCAGAAAGGAAGTGTTCCTAATCCACCCTCCAATTTTTAACCATATGAAGAATATTATTTGAGGCAAGGGTCACGTCTAGAACCTCCTGCCTGTTACTAGTAATAAATGTGGGTTCCCGCCCAATATTATACACTGAAAGGTTAGTACTCATCAAATAATCAAAAAGCGACTCACCTCTTTCATTAATGTCCGTGCTTCCCCAGATAGTGTGATGCGCATTAGCATCAACTCCCAGTACCACACCTACATTTGATTGTTCCGCTTCACGGATCAGCTCCTCCAGGTTATCCGGAGGAACCTCCTTCTCCCGGTCCATGTAGGCTGAAACTAGCCAAAATCTACAAGTGCCTACTTTCAGGCTAACTGCAGTATCACCATTGCTGTATTGAGAGAAGGAAAAGATTAATATTATTTTTCCCAAGAATACAAGATATGATCTTCCTAGACTTGCTAGAGGATATAATTTTGTACCCCTTGGTTTTGAGGCCACAGATCCTGTTGTTGTTAATCCTAGATTCTTGGATTAGTATCACACCTTCACCCGAACTAGCCAGCCTGAGGAGGTGAAGGTTAATTTGAGTTATCTTAATCATAACCTTTTAACATTTATGTAGCTACCTCTAAGACATATTCCTGCTACCGCAGGAATATCATTTCTCGGTATTTTGGGATGCGCCGGATTCGCCCGTCTCGCTAACCCTCATACCCTTTGTAGAGGACTTGTCAGCCCCCCCCCCCCGTCTGGCCGGGCTGCCGACATCCTTTTCCACCGGTACACCAGCTCCTTCGCTTATGTGGCCCTCCTCATCTTCCAAGTGAATCCTGGCCAGACCGAGGTCGCCGGACTCACTCTCTCCCCTACCCTCAGCTTCTCCCCACATGCTGCTGGTACCACCTTCAGGCATGGGCGGGTGGCCACAATCCTCCGATTGGCCTCCCGTACGCGCTTCCGCTCCATCCTTTTTATAAAATTTGAGAGTAATTGACCCGAATCCGAAGTCAATTACTAACTTCGTTTTGTGCAGGAGGGCAAGGGACTCCTTATTTATTCGAGGGCAAGGGACTCCTTATAATTTCGAGCCCCCCTTCGCCTCCTCCTGCTTGATGATCTTCTAATTTCCGGTCGGAAGATTCGGGTTACTGGCCTGAATGATTTTCAAAGCCTCGTCAGGGCTAGCCGGTTCGGATCGCATCCAGACACGTGCCCTCGGCCTGCTGGGAATTTCCTCCCGGCTAACTGCCACAAGCTTTGTGCCTGGCCACACCTTCCCTACTTTGGCTATAGCCTTTTTATACAGATCCACAGATCTAGAGTCCGAACCCTTGATACCATCCCGCATCTCTGCAGGATGGGGGTGGTTCTAGATTTTCTCCCAGGACCTTTAAAAGACAAGGTTGAGTGCATTATACAACAACCTCCATTTTTCCGCCGTGATGCTCCCATCTTCTTGACTTTCATCAATTACGGCTAGCATCAACACATGCTCCCTCAGGACATAGCTGAACAGCTTTGTCCCTGAGTTAGAGCTCGGCTTCGTGTCAGTCAGCAACTTGGCCCGCTTGCTGTCGACTACTTTCACCTCGTCCTGGGACCCCTGTCTTTTCGACACATGTTCCCTTTCCGAGCTTCGCAGCCCACCGTGCTCCTTGCCCAAGCTACTGATGTTCTCTGTTCTTCCGTGAGCTGCCCCTCGGGGGTCGCAGCCCACTTCTCGAGAATTCGAAATGCCGAGCGGCGATTTCTGTACCGCCTTTTCGCCGGAAGAATGCCTCTCGTCCCACTCCCCTGTTGGTACCGCTAACTACCGGGACTGGTGCCCTAGAGTCAACCACCTTTGCAACGTTAGAGGCCCCACCCGTCTGGTTCGAGAGCTGGTGCCCTTGGTTTTGTTATTGTTTGATCTTTCCATTATGATTCCCACGAGTATCAGAGAAATAAAGGTCCGCCTGCGCAGAGATCCGTATACGCAGGTAAGGCTAATTACAACTGGAGGTCGCCAGGTATCCAGAGGGCTCTGTTCACGGCTGGGCTTTGTTAAATGGGCCCCTAGCCTGGGAGATCATCAGCACGGGTCGTTTTACACTTTAATCCGGCCCATTTGCCATAATTTAGCGTGACCCGCCTTATACCTAGGTCACTTATTAACACCCGCTCAATGAGCGTGGACCCGGAGGTGACGGCAATTATAAGGCTTGAAAAATACAAAGACGCAATAAATTGTTAGCCGTAAACTCGGAAGCAATTAGATTTCAGAAAATATTTGGCTTTCCGAATTTGTTATTGATAGTGTTGATTACTCAGGCAAGTCATACAATAAATAAGCGTCGAGTACAGCGGTTTCTGGGCCTAGCAACTTGAAACTATGTTTTTTTTATATTCCACTATAAATACTGCTCATCTTAGATCAAAAGATATATTGAATTTTGATTTAAGTAAATTTAACACTTTTCGTGAGAAAAATTCCTTTTCTGTAAAAGATCGATCCACCTTATCCTCGTATATAGATTCAGTCAAGCGAATAACAAGCGGTATCACAAACATTAAAGTATCTGTATACGCAGTAGGTGTAATTTCCCTTCACTACATGTGGCCTTAAGTACCGTCTGAAGTAAGATTTTGCAAAAAAAAATCGTATTTCGATAATGCTTATGCATTTGACTTTGCGCTTGTACATAATAAAGTGCCGAAAAATTTATGCAATTTCGAAAATGTATAATTTACACAACAAAACCCCAATAAATCCACACCCACTCAGATTTTTGTATAACTGTACTCGTTTAGATATGGCGACTGTATAATAAAAATCCACCAAAACCAACAAAAAAAAAAAAAAATTTGATGGATGTCTCTCGAGTTTCAGTTATTTATAATGCTAAAGTGTTTTTTGGAGTGCATGCAATATTATGACTTTCGCATGTCAAATTTACGAAATCATTTCCAAAAAGGTGATAATTAAGTGTGGTAATAAAAATTTTTTCGGGCACAACAATGTTTGTCTGCGTATGGACACGGAATAATATAAACGGTAGCCAATAAACATTTGAGATAATTATAGGGGTTACTTACGTTCAAGAAAGAACCAAGACCCAATTTTTTTTTTTTTGGACAATAAACGAATTAAACAATAAAAAATGAACTTTCAAAAAACATACAAGTTTCCACGATCAAAATAGAAGATCGCAATATCCTCTCCAGGATATATAGTATGGCAATATATAAACATTATATACGATCGTGTATAAAATGGTCATTAAAAAACTCTATAATAGTAATTAAAATAATTAATTTTGTTAACCTCTCGAACTACACAACACTACACGAATTTTATAATCTGCAGTCAATAAAATGCCAATAAATCATTTCAGGCACTAAAGTTTTTCTTCTCCACATCATCAGTGTGTGTGTGTGTGTGTGTGTGTGTTTGTACATCGATATATACCAAACCAAAGAAAGGTTAAACAAAATTTTATTGATGTTTGTTTTTAGTTTTTATTGCACTATTTGTAGTTAATTTTAATTATTTATTTAAAGAGAGGTCTTGTCTCATGGATTTTCTGTTGTTGTTGTTGCTGTTTATGTATATGATGATTGGATTAATGATTTGCATGTTCCTAGCGGTAAATGAATATATATACATATATATATATTTATAAAATATAGACTACAGACAGATTTAAATAATGGGGCGCCCAACGTGGGGCCTATATTTTTTTTAATCACTTACTTTATTGATCACTTTCTAATTTTTTTGCACAGAAGTACTATGCAATTGTGTAACAGTGTTTTGAGCATCATAAACCGAGCGCACCCAATCCAATTGATTTTTACAAATAATAATACAAAATAGTTTACCAATATACCACGTCCAAAATCATTAATCTTAATAATTTTTTTTTGTGTTTGTGTTCTGTGCGATCATCTCATAAGATATGTGTATGTATGTAAAATGGAATCAAAAGAAAATTAATTTATTCATATACAAAGTGGTTTACTTACGATATAGATAGAAAACAAATCGCAAACCATTTAAACGATTTTTATTTAAATCCTACGCGGGGTTTTATTTATATCTAGATCTTAAGATTCGTTTACAGAAATCGATATATTACAGATTTCATATATCGAGTTTTTTGTTTAGTGATAGGTTAGGTATACAACACAAAATATATAAATTTACACGATCGATACTATAGTTACGCGGGTGGTATATAAATTATTTGTATAGGACTTTCGAAAAGGAATTTCAATTAAAATCAAAAAATTGTTGTAGCAGTTTTATAAATATACGTAATTTGTATAAAGTTCATAAAGTTCGCTAAAAACAATAAACGTATTGTAGACTGTAGTTCACATATACAAAATGACTTAACACAAAACAACCATATGGCATATGTGTGTATGATGTGAACCGTGCAATACAATGAAATGGTCAATTTTTTTTTTGCGAGATGTTCGTATATGACAAGGTATTTTCAAAAACAAAACAACAAACACGATGAACTATTAATCATGTTTGGATATGTGAATCGCGGCACATAACTTTCCAATTCGTATATACTTATGTATAATGTACATATACATAATATATTTATAGAGAGATAATCGATATTGAAGGGTGTTATTATCTGGATAAATAATGATTCTGTATATTAATATCCTTAAGGTGGTTAATATTGGACCGATGCAATATTATAACCAAATGATGAGAATGTTTGTGAAAGTATGCTCGTTTTCTTCGCAAACTATGGTTTTTTTGTATAGGAAACAAATTTGCTTCTAGGGTAATTATATTACCAAATTATTCATGTAATCGTTTATCATAATTTATGTGTGTTAATGGAATAATTCTATAGTCAAAAGAGTGGAACTTATATACGTTGGCTTAAGCCTATAAGCATTAGGCTAAGCGCCGAACATTACCATACAAAATTCGAATAAATTCAAAAATCTCGAAGAATCTCGATTGATCTGTTACTGTGTTACTGTGTTACTGTGTTACTGGTACTACTAAGCAAGTTAAGCTAAGCTCAATAAAACGATATGCAAAATTAAAATAAGATTGGAACAATCGAATAGATTCGATAATTTCAAATATACTCGAATAATCTCGAAAAGAATAACTCGGCTATTTCGAAACACCGAATCACCAACTAAGTCTCAAACATCAGGCATCTCATTTCCATGTTAAGCTCCAACAATCTCGAGAAATTTTAAAAAGTAGCGAAAAAATGAAATTCGATACAAGGTGATATGAATACGGATTACCAGTAAATTCAATATTTATTAACCATTTACCGATAATCAAAAAGATCCGGTAAATGAGAAACGATAAGTCTAACGAACGCGAATCCATTACGAGACTAACTAGTTTGGCCGAAATTTCCATTGATTCCTTTTCTAAAAGCAAACGCGCTGTAAGAATTTGTGAGAATTTGCTTATTTGAAAGTTTTTACAATTTGTATTAGAATTTACAACACTAAATGTACATTTACAAACATTAAAATTTACAACACTCCATTGATCCTCTTTATCTCGCTACCAAAAAAAAATTCCAAAAATTTTCTAGAACAAAACCTGATTCTTACCCACCGATAATTTTTAAGCTATCAGCCTCAGCTTGCCATCATTTATAATCGCTTGATATTAAATTGCACTTAAAGATAAAACAGTGACATCTCTGGTCGACTAGCTTATTTATATGGTTGTAAAGTTTACATGTAACATAATTGAGCTATTTAAATCATTTGGTTTTGACAGTACCACTCAGCTGTCGAATAGCAAATAAAATGAGATTTCAGGTCGCGTAGATTATTTTAACAAAAATGGATTTTTAATGTATCTTTATTATTTGCATAATACACCAACTCAACTTATTGCTTGGTAAATGAAAATTGTATGAAATCTAATATTATCAAGGGTCAGGTGTAAAAGTGGTCTGGTGTCAAGTTGTTCGGGGGTTTCAAGTTGGCACTTGTTGTCAGCTCCGTAACTTGCAGCTTCCACAAGTGCTCATGTTACCTCCACGCTGATTCATTGGCTTCTACGCTAAAATATGGCGCTAAAGACGTCAACCTTAAACAAATCACTGGGCTGGTTAAGGTGTTAGTCGTACCGTGCCGATAATCGACCAGACTGGGGGTCCATTTTAAAAATTAGGTCAGTTGCTAACGGTAAATCCGGATACCTGGAGCCCTCCGGATTATGTAGCCCTATCTGTGCATGGGACCTAATATGGATCATAAAAATAATAAACAACAAAAAAATGAGTCCGTCTCCTTAACAAATACGAAAAATGTAGACAAGGAGACTCGGGTCTCCACTTGGGTCACCAAACCTGAGTTAACAGCTGGTTCCTCAAGACCGACCTAAAACACTAGGGGAGAAAGGTTTGGATGGCTCTAGATAAAATAAACAACATCTTCCCCCGGAAAAAAGGGCGGAGAAAGACAAAGCCATCGAACAAAATTCGGAAGGGCCTTCAACTGGCCCACAGCTAAACAGAATAAGATCTCAGGAGGAAACTCATAAGCTCGCTAAAAGAACGATCTCCATGCTACCAGTTTGAGGCCTTTTAATGTTGCAGTCATTGACCAGTCCCAAGTGGATGGCAGTATTACGCCCGCCAATTAAAGAAAGGTAGATGGTCCTTTATCCACCACCTACCTGAAAGTCCTGTCAAAAAAACCAGCACCTGCTCCAACTTGTCGGGATTGGCGCTGATACAGGAACCAGGTAAAACTTACTGCTTTTTCAGATCAGAAATCTCTGCTGCTTTTTACTAAGGCTGTGGAGAGACTAGCGCGGGCGAGGTATGGCCCGGAGCCAGCCTTGCTGTTATAGCTAGGGAAGAGATTCTCTGAGAGCCAGGGTATGGATCCCTTCGGAGCCTAGCGATCCAAAGGTGAAACTCCAGTTGCCGGTAGCCAGGCGGTGACTCTCTCCACAGACACGGAGATGACAATGTCCTTGGAGGGCTTCACATCAGGGGGGACTCTGATGATGCTTTGGTGGCGAAGAAGATGTAGGGATGTTGACATTCCTGCAAGTCAACCTCCACAACTCTAAGGCAGCATCAGCAGCTCTCATCTTAAAAATTGGAAAAGAAGGGGCAGATGTCGTCTTGATCCAGGAACCTCGGGTCACCGAAGACCGGCTACTTGGGCTCAAGACTCTCTATTATAGATTAATGCACGCGAAAAAGAAGGTAGGATTCGGTCGTACATTCTCATTAAAAATAACATAAGTTGTTTTCTGCCATCAAATTTCAGTAATGGCGACGTAGCAGCGGTCAGCATTGAGGTCGATAAACGAAACCTCTTTCTAATATCAGCTTGCCTAGCTTATGATAAAGTGAATATTCCACCACCAGTCCGGTGCCAAAACCTCCAAAAACTACGCAAGAGCTCGTTGGCTTGGTGGACGTATATTGTGTAACAAATAAATTACCAAGACCACCGACTATACTGTCTCGTCACTATCTTTTGACACAAAGTTTCGGACTAGGATCCCATCCAGGAAGTACTGGATAATGGGTGCAGTTTTGGAACCAGGATTTATAAACTTCTTCCCTGATGGTTCAAAATGGGATGGGAAAGTCGGGGCTGGGGTGTTCCGCGAGGAACTTCTGTTAAACCTCACCTTCCATCTCCCCGACTACTGTAGCATTTTTCCAGCTGAAGTAACTGCGATAAAGGAAGTCTTAGAGTGGTTGAGGTATTATGTAACATCACCTTGTGATATTTGCATATATACGGGCAGTCAGACTGACATAAAAGCGATTCAATCAGACCTCCTCAAGTCGAAAGTAGTCCAGAGCTACCTGTCACCTCTTAACGAGGTGGCAGATCACTTCAATATCCACATTATATGGGTACCAGGGCATTTCAATAGTACAGGGAACATAAAAGCCGATGAGCTGACTCGACGTGGCACAATGGACGACATTTCAAAAAGTAGAGAGGATATTGAAAGTTGACGAACGACAGATGGTCAAATAGTAACTCATGCGTAATAGCTCGACGGTCTAGCCAAATTTGGACTGGTCATGCTGAGTTCTCCACTTTGTTCTCTGCTGCAGGTTCTTGATGTATTCGACCATGTATCGTTTCCAAAACACTAGTACTCGCTTCTGAAGTTAGTCCAGTAGAACTGACAAGAGCGGAGGAATCGTCAAAAAATGATGCCATGATGTTTCCAATGCCTGGTGTATAGACTCTCCATAATTAAAAAACAAGTATTTTAGTATTTTCCAAATATCTAGTTAAGGGGTAATAAAAGGAGGGGGCTCACATTTTCTGAATAAACCTACAAATATCAAATATATCTCAAAAACCGGAGATATCACAAATGGGTGGAAATTGGGGCTCAAGTAACATAACAATTATTATTATTTTTCATACAAACCATTCTTATAAATCTTAGTTTTATAGAAATTCGTATTGATTTTCGTCAAAAAAAAAATGCGCCAAGGTCTGGAGGAAATTTGGATAACAGAGATTAAGAGACTATTTAAGAGAGGCAAGTAATGAAATAAAGTCTTTACCACATGAAATTCTGACTAACGAAAATTCAGCAGAAACTTTAACACATAATCTGATCAAATATTTGTATACTTTCATTAACAATCTCGCCAACAACAGAGCTCCATCCACACAATTCTAATCGTGGCAACGTTCTTTTTATATAAACCACTTTTGCTTTTGCTGCTATTAAAGCAATACTAATAGCTCCATCTGAACACAAAATACAGGAATAAATGGATGCAGCGTAAGCTGCATTGGACGGAATGCAAAAGGTAACTAAACAGTTGATTAGTTGATGATTATTTAGAGTATATGATTTTGGTCGAGATATTCCTTTCCAGCCAAACTTTAAAAATTTCATGACTTTTCAAGTAAGAGTGTAGAAACATTACGTAACAATTTCTATCATGGAAAATTCCATTTTAGTACAGTTAAACATTGAGCTATTAATTTAACTTATTCTATTACACACTAGGTGTCACCGTCACAATATGTTAAAAAGGAGAATTGACACCCGGGAAACAAACCCAACAATCGGTATTTGCTTTTTTATACTGTAACGGTGACACCTAGTGTGTAATAGAATAAGTTAAATTAATAGCTCAATGTTAAACTGTACTAAAATCGAATTTTCCATGATAAAAAGGTTCTACACTATTCTAACTAGAAAAATCATGAGCTTTCTAGAAGTTTGGTTTGTCTATATATAGTAAGGCGAACGAAGTCGAACTGGATTAGTAATATTTGGTAAGGGATAGTGTAAAGATTAAAAGGAATTAAAAAGTGATTTAAAAAGTGTTTTAGTGTAAAATAAAAAGTAAAAGTGATCAGTTAAATTTGAGAATAATTTATACAAAGTGATTTTGTGAATTTTTATTGATAAACTGTGTTGTAATAAATTTTGTGAAATAAATAAATTCGTTGTTGATAGATTAAATTGATTTTGTATTATTCACAAATCACAATCCAGTGATACGAACCTTGAGTGGTAAGGCAAAAACGTAACAATAGGAACCAAGCGCAAATTTTAGAGAAATAAAAACTCGATATAAAATTTTATTTAAAAAAAAATAAAAATTGAACGCAACCAAAACTGCTGTAAAATAATTTCGTGTGCGAAACCAAATTAAAAAACTCGATATATTAACGAAAATTTTATTAGTACGTATTGAGATACTTATAAAATATTAAAATGTCGTTTATACATTTCTAAACCAAAATAAATTATCTTTTATATTTTTTCACAAATATACAAAAGTTATGCGAGCAAAATTTGCATTTCTATTTCTGCGTCAGCTGCCAAAGAAGACGCTACATATACATACGACTGGATTATTTGTGATTACATACATATTTTGAACCTAAAATGATACGTGTGCTAACGTTTGCTAAATTAATTTAGTCAATTAGTTGGAGAATTTTCTGATTATTCGAGACAACTTTCTCACTTTTCTCTGTAAATTCATAATAATATGTCTAAATATTGGGAAAAATACAGCCGATAAAAAGACAGTTTGGTACTTTAAAGAAAATTTGAATTCCGTTGGACCCTTTATACTTTCGTGGCTATCCAAAATTATTGGTGGATCCGCTGGGACAGGCGGTAATTTTTCATATAGAGTTTGAGATAAAACTAACTTTATTTAAATAACACGTAGAAGCTTGTCTGTTTGACTGCACAGGCCGTTATAACCGCAAAACTTGGTGCACATTGGCCCAACGATGTTTTAATTAATCATATTAAATACAATTTATTTATTTGTTTTTAATTGGACAGAAATTAAAATCGCGCCAACTAAAAGTACCCGTGCCTAATCTTTATGCCACAACAATTTTGTCAAAACGTTAAAATTTTTTGTAAACATAGGAAAATGAATAAAAATTGCACAGGCGTCTGCTGTAAAAAAAAAAAATTAAAGTTGAACGTACGTTTTTCTAGCCAACTACAATAAATTTATATCGAGGTTTTTTTTCGCTAAAATTTGTGCTTGGTTCCTATGCAGATCTCGAGTTTTATCTTTTTTCTGTAAAATTGTCAAAACATAATAAGCCTACACAAACAAGAAACTCAAACAATAGTGGCTTTCCATTTTTATAAGCACTTTATGAGCACTTATGGTTCATGTCTTTGCTGGATTATCTATAAGGCTAATTTTATTTGAGCAAATTCAAATAGGTATTCATTCCGAAATCGCGTCCCCGCTGAATTTCGAAAAAAAAATCACGGCTAAACAAACATGTGACTCAAAACATTTTTGATATACGACAATTATTTTGTAATTTACGTTAGACACTGAGACGAAAATGAAAAAATCACAATCACCAGATAAACAACAATTTTTGTTATGCCAAAATAAATTGAATGTGCATGACAGACAACTGTTAGAACTTTACAAATAAAATTGAGCGAAGATTCCAAGAGCCTGGTGCTAAACACAATAACTAAAAAGTATTATTGAATTTTGAAAACCACGTGCACAGCCGCGGGTATTCCCAAAATGGAATTGGATTCATGGCATTGTTGTTGTAAATGGTCAAATAAAATGCGCCTATAGTAAATCTAGCAAAGGCATGAACCATAAGTGATTATAAGTACTTGCGGTGTTCGATTGGCAAGCCATTAATTATGAAGAAAACGAAATTTTGATTTAACATCTGCAGATGCGAAAATCTTATTAGGATATCGTTGCGATTGAATTGGAGATTGAACTGGGTTTGAATAAAGGATTATGGGCTTGAAGATCAATTCTGGTCACTTATAACTTAAATAAATCAAAAACAAATGTTTGACAATTAAGGCTTAATCCTAACTGATTTGTCCAAACACTTGAAGAAAAGTCGCGTGCTGTTTTATTTACATGCGGAATTTAATCACTGACAGTGATGGATAAATATATATATGAAACGTATTTCATTGGCCAATTTAGCAAAATTTATGGTCATTTTCGATCATCAATCAAACTAAATAAATTAAACTAATTTTTTTCAGGCCACTTTTGTAATCTTCTTCTTCGATCGATCTTCATTTATGTATGTATGGCGCACACACCTTGCTTACGAATAAGATGAATATGTAAGAACCTAAATTAATGAGTTTCAAAAAAACAAAAAAAAAACACAAATTTATGTATATTTTGACATTTCAAAATATATGTTAATGTATGTACAACGTGTATTTGATGTTTTTAACAAGTCTATCGAATCGAAACCATTTGCGCATATTTATTAAATAGATTTGTCTTGTAATTTGTCGCACATGTTGCGACATAAATTATAGGTTAAACAGCACATTTTAACAAGTTGGGACGCGCGTATATGTTTATAAAAGGTATGAAACACTTTTAAATATAAACAAATCATCGAATTTAAAATCAAATTATATGAACAACAATAACACAATAAAAGTCGTAGTCTGAAAAATATGAAAAGACGCGGAGGCGCGCACAGATTGATTGAATAGTTTAGATAAGCCGCACTTTGGTTCAAATCTCTTAAAAAGTTGTTATTATTTAAATCCACTTATCGATCTTTTATTTATGTACATTTTGATTTATTTGTTATTTCCGGTGAACGTTGAACACTGTAATACACCTTTTTGTCTCGATGAGGAGGTATAAGATTGAGTAAAATCTAAAAATATCTTTACAATTTGAATAACTGGTTAGAAGGCTGCGGCGGTATTTCGGCTCTACCTAATTCATGCCGTATATCAATATTTTTGCAAATGTTATTAATGTTATTACTAATTTTTTATATTTTTTCATATACATTTGTATAATACAACAAAAGCGCATCAAATTTTAGTTTGGACATCGCTCGGGCCAAAAGGAGTTTCTTTTTTTGGAGATTTTCTTGTTTCTGCAAAGTCATCTAAGGTTAGCTTAGATTACATTGTTATTGTTTAAAATTGATGAAAGTATTGTGTATGTTAGTAATAAACAGCAATGATTTTTATTTTTCAGTTACGGCTATTATTAATAAGCTTTAGAGGTTACTGACATTCGGTGCGAAGAAATTTGTGTTTTGTATTTTATAAATAATTTAATTGCAAATGTGTAAATTTTTGGGGTTTTAACATTTAAATTTATGCAGACGAAAATGTCAAGATCTATTTGTGTAAAACTTATAATAGGTATTCCCAAACAATGAAAAAAAATTTTCTTAATTTAATTACAATATGTAATTAAAACTACAACCATCTACTTTTGGGCCACAATAATCGAACTCAGATGTCTAAACTTATGGAAGGAGGGGTTAATACTAAGTCTGAAAAGCTCTTCATATCGTTGCTATGGGCCGAAAGCAGATTCTGCTTCATGGGTCAAACTGTACCATTGCCTTTAAAAATGGAAAGTGAAAAATCGTGCGTATATGATTAGGTCTTATATTCCGGTACACAAACCGTCGATTTGTTTTAGAGTTTATTTCAAGGTTACTTTAAGATCACTCTGTTTCTGTACTTTCAAATAAAACCCTGTATTTTCCTTTTCCCACTGTAACGAAGTTGTTGTTGTTCTCGAATAAATATGTTGTGTCCATTCTTCAGTCCTTCCAGTCATACATTTCTATTATTTTTATTTTCGCTGCCATTCTCACAAATATTGATAGTTTTGGCCGAAATTTTGTACAAAGACAGATTTTAGTAATAAGTAGTCTATAGAATAGAAGGGGTTGCAGTGGAGGAGAAAACTCTTAGACAGATTTTCTCAAAAACGAGGCCGATGAATTTTTATTGATGTTGATGATAAATGTGCAGTGGCGTAACTGGGTAGCGCAGCGAGAATTATCAGGCATTCGAATATTAGTCCAAAACCAAGATCAGATAAATGGTAGCTTAGATTAAGCTTGAGCCCCAACAATTTCTTCTCGGTTGCTGAAGGTTAATGTCAGAGTAATTACATGTAAGCTGACTCCATAGAAATGAAAATTGCTTTAGGTTCTGGCGGATATTTAATATATTCTTGGGCCGGTGTCAGGTATTTGCCAGGAAATGGTTTTAGGAGATAATTTTTTTTAACGGAAAAGCGAACACTTCCACCCAGGCCGACCAACATTGATTTATCTAAAAAAAAAAATTTATTTTAGTTAGTAATACATCCACATTTCACCAATAAGCACCTAAACCAATAATTATCGTCCACAAAACACATTGATGGAAAAATAATGTTTGTAGCTGAAATAGTCAGCAGATGATGACGTTGGCTTCCTAATTGGTATAAGTGTGCTGTCCAAAACGCCAAACGTATTGAGGAATCGCCAAACGTAATCGTATTGTTAATTATTGTGCCAAAACTTTTTTATTAACATTACTACGCTTTAGCGTTCAAAGCTGAATATAAATATGGCTACATCATTTTTAATTTTGACGTATCGATTGTAGCGCCTCGCTACTTAAATTCGTAGTATTTAGTTATGCCCCTATTTTATATTTGTCGTGTAAACTTACACTGTTAAACCAAATTATGCTCTAATTAATTATAGCGTCAAAAAAGCGACGCTTAAAAAATATTTTTTATATCAAAGAAAATTGCAGTGTACAAACAAAATACTGTGCCGGTGACACCTAGTGTGTAATAGAAGAAGTTAATTGAATAGCTCAATGTTTAACTGTACTAAAATGGAATTTTCCATGATAAAAATTGTTACGTAATATTTCTACGCTATTCTAACTGGAAAAGTCATGAGCTAGTAGCTAGTAGTATTTGGAAAGCGACAGTGTGCGACTTAATTAAAAAGTGATATAAAATGTGTTGTAGTGTGAAATAAAAATTATAAGTGAATAGTAAAATTGTGTAAAAATTATTTAAAGTGATTTTGTGAATTTTTATTGATAAACTGTGTTGTAATAAATTTTGTGAAATAAATAAATTCGTTGGCGATAAATTAAATTGATTTTGTATTATTCACAATCTAGTGATACGAACCTTGAGTGACAAGGCAAAAACGTAACAATAAATTGCAATGAAGTTATCTATAAAGCCAAGGCAATGCGTTCCACACTCGACTGCAACATTTTAAAGTAGTGTGAAGCGAAGTATTTTGTCAACATAACCTACAAAATCACATTTTTGCTACAACTGTTTTATATTTACACGAAGAATTTCTTGCCACAATTCACGTATAAAATGGACCAAAATAAAATATTTGATAGCAACCGAATGTTCAAAGCCGACGCCACCGATATGAATAAAGGGTCGGTCTCAAAAGTACTTTAGGGTGGGGTAGGTTTAGGCGAAAGGATGTGGGATTCGGTGACAAAAGATAATTAATGTTAATTCTGATATTGAATTGTTTGTGTTTTTATTATTTTGTATTCTCGAATGGTCTACAGCGATGCCCCGTCCAGACTGAAGCATTGACTAATAAATTATATCAGCCTATTTTCACGTTATGCCCTTTTGGATTGCCCTTAAAGGGTATTCGGACAACAATTTTATTTTCTTGGATTCTGGTAGTTCTATTGAAAAACTCGATGCAACTCTGTTCTTCCGCCGTGAAAGTCTTTGGGATAATTACTTCTTCCGTTGTCCAAAATCTCTCGATGGCTTTCTCTAAGCGCTGTAGCACTTCGAACGAACTAGTTTGAACTAAATAAGGACTAGCTTGCTTTACTTTAGACAAGGATTCTTTGGTACTGCGAAAAACTCCTCCAACTAACCATCCGAACTTGGAATTTTGGATAAAGGGATAACCTGGTTTGGTCCGAAATTTACCGTCTAATAAACTTTGGAAGAGTACCTCACAACCCAATAACAGTTCGACTTCTGCAGCAACATGGAAATCTTGATCGGATAACATTAGATTCCTATCAAATTGAAACAACGATTTATCGAACGATTCATGTGGTAATCTTGATGATATTTTCGGAAGAATAAAGGCCTCGGTGTTCATAAGATAATCATGATTGATGGATGATCGAAGTTTGGTTAATGTTTTACCTCTTGAACTGCTCGCTTGTGTTTGATTTATTGTATTGATATTAATATTAGATTTGATTTGAGGAATTTTCAATCGGCTTAAAAGGTTTTCTGAAATGAAGTTATGTGTAGAGCCCGAATCCAACAGAGCACGACACGGTATCCAATTTCCATATTTATCCTGTATATCTAATTTGGTTGTAGGTAAGATACATATGTTATTTTTTATTATATTGTCATCCGCTACTTGACTATTAGTTGACTTGACTTCTTTAGGGTGTTGAAACATCGACACTGCTAATTTCAAGGTAGCGGTTTCATTACTGGTACCTGGAGTTGAAGCAACGATATTCTGATGAACAGTAGCATCCTTGTGTGATATGGATTTATTTATATTATGCATGGAAATATCACTTTGTGGATTAGGTACAAAATGCAATTATTATGTCGTTTGGTACATTTTTGGCAATGCTTTCGACTTTGACAGTTCGTAATTAAATGTTTACTACTAAAGCAATTAAAACATCGATTTGAATTGGAGATAAAACCGCGACGGGACTCAGTATCCATTGCACGAAATTTTGGACATTCATACAATTTGTGAAATTCATTTTGACAAAGTGGACAAAAAGGTAATTGTACTTCGGTAGCATGGAACGACTTGGTATACATTGGCGGATTATAGGTAACACTTCGTTTTGGTACGGCTTCAACAAGTGAGTTCATTCGTTTGTTCAGGAATTCTAAAAATGCTTCAATTGATGGATAATCGGTTTCAGCTGTCTCATATTTCCACAGCTGCTTGGTGTCATCATCTAATTTATCGGTTGCTAATAGTATAAGCCAAGGGTCACGTTGGGTTGCTTCCCCTCCTAGCGCCTTTAAACCTCGAATTGTTTCATCGATCGCGTCATAAAGCTTCATAATATTTGTCGGTGTTGGTTTATTGAGCTTTGGAGATGAAAGAAAATCTCGAATGTAACTTTCAACTATAGTTCTCTTTCTGTCGTATTTCTTGACTAATCGTTTTAAGGCTTCGAAATAGTTAGCATCGTCCACCCGAAAATGACAAATTGATAAATATGCAGGTCCACGTAATTGACCTAATAGATATTTGAATTTCTGTGCGGGTGACAGGTTCGTATTCTCATGAACAGTTGAGGTATAAATATCGTAGAATGACTGCCACAATTTCACATTGCCATCAAAAACTGGGAGATTTAATCTAGGCAATTTGAAATCTGAGCGAAAATTACTCTGGGTTACATTCAACACTGTTTCGTCAGCATCATCGCGCGGATTTGGAATGGCTGTTCTTAACGATAATTCTCTAATGAGAGCTTGTAGTTCGGCAACAATTGAAAAATACATATCGTCAATTGTATCCATTTCCGAAACAGCTTCCTTATCTAAATGAAAAATTTGATCTTCAACCGAAACGAATTGATTGTAAATATCATGCGTTTTTGATAATCGAATCGATAATTCCTCATAAGTAGAAAATTTACCCTTGGTTGTTATAAAGTTAGAAATTTTTGTGAGCTGTCCTTTGATCACTGCTTTACGTTTCCCCAATGCTTCCATTTTAATGCGGTCGAAAAACTTATCAAAAAATTAACGTCTCAAAGCGAACACGAGTGAAACAAGTTTAAGGTTTAGAACAGCAACGAACACAAACACAAATAATTGGTAATATTTAGAAAAATTTCCTTAAAACTTCACCACAATAATTAAATCAAAAACTGATTACCTGGTTTTAGTCCTGTGATAAGCCCACAAAACTATGCGACTGCTATGGCTGACCACGTGGTTGGGTTTTATTGGTTAACAACTGGTTGAAATAAATGCGTTTGATCCGCGGTTGATTGATCCTGCTCGAAGGACCACATTGTACAAATTGGTATGTACTTAGTGAGAATAGGATTTATTTTACTGAAGAAAATACACTAGAACTCGATTTTTAATCTTACAATTTATTTATTAGCATTATAGTTATTACAATTATGAATTGTGGTTAGGTTAATATTTTGTTGTTTCCAATGCGCGAGATGAAAAGGTAATGACAGAAATACAAAATACTTTACATAAAGGGGTAGAATAATTGATTATATGCTTGAACAAGACACTGAACGTAAAATTCGACAATTCAATTGGTCATATCCATTTGGTAACACTAAATATAATTAAATGCTAAAATCACTCGTCACTCTGACAATCTGACAGTACATGTCAAAATGAAGTAATGTCATCTTGTAAACAAATGGAAAAATTAAGATAAGTATAATGTTTTCTTATAATTACATTACAATATTATTAATTAATTTATAATTTCAGATTGCGTTAAATGGATTACCTAATGAAACGGGATACTTAAAATTAGTAAAGTAAATTATATAATTTAAAGTTATTTAATGGAATTAATGTTGAGTGTGATGTTGTGTTTCAGGTGGAATGCTGGCTGTCAGACTGAATGGGATAGGTATAGTTATTTTATAGGGAATGTTTTATTTCAGGAAGAGATCTTTAATTTATGGTAAGTTGTACGTTTGGATTGGGTTGACGGGATAATTATCCGATTAGTTTGAACATGGATGCTGTCTGAATGAAGTAATTCAAATTCTTAAGGATTTTAAACAGTATTCTAGAGATGTATAACCGGATTTAATTATTAAAGGTGAATGATGAGGTAGAAAAATAGCGAAGGTGACTCTAATTGCTGTTCAACTCGTGTCAATTCTAAATAATCTAACATTAATTGTGAGTTCTGTCGTGATCAATTGTGATGTTGAGGGAGGAGGCGTCCAAATTTAAGGAAATACGTGACATCTTTTAAGGACCTTGCACCAAATAACGGAAAACTTTTTTAAAATATAAATGGTTGGTTTGGTGATCTAGAACGGACACTTTGTGGGAAAAGTGTCGTTTGAGGAGTCGGATAGACCCAAATTTTGTATTACAGAATTTTGCTCTAATTGAAAAATTAACTAAAAATGAAGTATAAATAGTTTTTGTTTCCATTAATTTTTGATAATTTGGCATTGCTAAGATTAATGAGAATTTTTTTATTCGATAAAATTTGAAAATTTCTAAAAAAAATTTAAAAAAACACAAATGGAGAACTTACTACACCTTACTATAATAATAGTCACTTACTTTGGGCTTCAACAATTATATATCTAACATTCAAATAAATTTTTTTTTTTTTTATAAACAAACATTCCAGTCTGTCTGTCTACTTTCACTATCCCATAAAACTTGTCATCTTTAAGTCAATATACGCGTACACTTAATTTAATTCTTTTCAAATTCAATTTTAGTTTTATGTATATAAATATGTACACGAGAAAAGCAATGTGTCAATTGTTTGCCTTTTTCTTGATTGTTCTTCGATCATTATAAGATTAATGTCAAACGAACAAAATATGTGTACGCTTTTATTCAAATTTGAGACATGTTCCCACCTAAAATGGATATAATCAAATTTACATAATATCGATTTAATTTGAATACTTACAAAACAAAAATATTGATTTACGCATGCATTCAAAAACAACCTGTACACAGACTAATGATCACTTATTATGCGCGACTACTTATTTACCATAAACATAATACTTATTGATAATAAAAATTAAAATTAATTACCTTTAATTAAAAAACTATTTAACAAGAATATTAAATTAAAGGGTTATTTGTGGTGTCCATGCGAATACATCTTTAAGCCGCGTGCATTACTTAACAACAATCGTATATAGTCGCATAAGAAAATATCTCCAATGTTGTTAACACACACAATAATTTTTTTGTTTTTTTACTTTCGTTAAATATCTTGGAGGCGTTTTAAAAATCCAAAAAAAAAAAAAAAACGTTGTAATTATGGGTTTATGAATTGATCAAAATTATATGAGGATCCCGATCAAAATAACGGTTATTAGAGTATATTTAAGACAAGCCGATATACGTTTAAAAAAACAAGTGTATCCGTTTAAATGTAAATCATACAGGTTAGAAATAACCGATATTAATAACTTATGTATACACTACATACATATAACCTATAATTTATTTATTCGTATAAATATACCCCTCAATATACATAATTTTCCATAAATACGCGCAACAAAATATATTTTACCGCATTTTTAGTTATGTGTAAACGAAATTACACATCTTAAATATAAAACAAAATAAAAATAAAATGTATTATGCAAATTGCCCCGATCAAGAGATACAGATCGACGATATGATATGACGAAAAACAATGTTGCTCATATAAATTAATGAATCGCACTCGAGTCATAAGTGATCATAAAGTGATTATGCGATTACCGTGCCATCATATTTTTAGGGTCAGCTCTGATGTTATCGCGTTAAAAGCATAAAATAAAAACAAAAGATTTTTTCGTAATGATATGAACCATCACAATTTTTGGGTAATTATGGTGTTCACCGCATCGGGCGCAAATTTTTTGATTTTCTCTTTTATTTTTAATTTTAATGATTTTTGTGATCGTACACCGTTCAATTTATTTGTCTTTGGAGTTTTAAGGTTAAATATTTGTTAAGGGTAAAAATTTATTGATAAATATTTACAATGAGATGACGGTTTCACAAATATTCACTGTGTTCTATTGGAAGCAATTTGCTAATGCCAAGTACTTGTGAGTAGATGTTCAATGGAACGCTAATTTTTGTGACAGTAGTAAAACATAACCTCAATTTAAATAAAACTGCTAGATTTTAATAAAAAATACGTTGATCTATTAATAATAATAATAAGTAATAAAACATTAAACAACAAAATAATTAAAATATTTTTAACGATTTAACAATTGCGCGTCGTATCACAAACATAAACCAATTTTTTTTGTTTTTAACCCTAATCGAACCAACATATTTTTGTTATGTCAGTAAATTCAAATTTTAATCAAATAATTTACGAAATTTTTTTCAGAGAATGATTAGATGTCAAGTACGTTGTACGGAAATGTTTCAAAATAAAATGCATACAAGTTTATAACTAAATTAACATTATTTTGAAAAACGATGCATTTATCAAACGAGCCAAAAAGGCATACCTTGGTTGGATTAGGGTTAAAAAAAGACGTTTCACACAACCAAAATTGGTATAGAGCCATTTATTAGAATTTTTTAAACTAAAATCCCTCTTTCGTTAATTATATGCGTAACTACTTCTAACAACTACACCATCACTTGAGCATGAGTAGTTGCAAGTAGATACAAGTACTTGTGAGTAGTTTGCTAATGCCAATGGAACACGCTTATTAAAGAAAAATGGGTATTTGTAGAACTAATACCAGACTAACAGCTAAAGAAACTACTCACGAATGTGTATCAAACATGCTGGGTCAGTAAAACTTATAGAAACTATCTTTCACTTTAACTACTATTATTAATAAGAAATATTTCATCAATGGCAAAAACTAGACAACCATATCAGCAAAGCCAACGATCAAACTGTATAAATCTTTTAGGGAATGTGATTATTCTCAGAATAGTGCCACAGCAAAGTATTTTAGGTAAAATTTGAAATTTAAATTCCAAATTACACGGTAATCTATTCATTTTGTCTTAAAGACACCTAGAGAACAATTGTTGAAATGTGTATGCTGTATTAACTGTAGAAACATATTTCTTTGAAAAGTTCGACATTACCTCGGAAAACAGATCAACAAATGTATACTACTTCTTATTGTTAAAATGACCCCCACGCAAAGCGTCAATTGTCACATTTATCATCAACATAAAAAAAATCGTCGGCTTCGTCTTTGAGAAAATCTGTTTGGAAGTTTTCTCCTCCACTGAAACCCCTTTTATTCTAGACTCGAATAGACCCAAAAGTTAACACAAACTGCTTGTTACTAAAATCTATATTTGTACAAAATTTCGATCAAAACTATAAATATTTGTAAGAATGCATTTTTTTAATCGATGTTTTGGAGTTAAGGGGTCAATTCTCGTTCTATGAAAAAGCCTAATAAAAAAAATGTTTCCATTTGGTTTCCATCAAGTCTTTTTCATTTATAACATTTCACACAATGACAATAAGCGATTCTCGATGTCCAAATGAAAAAGAATCGTGAAAAAACGCTGAATAAGTTGTTTTCATAGTAAGCTACACTGTAAAACAGGCATTTTATCGAGTTTCATAGAGATATCCGCTAGATGATACAGCAGTTGGTTTAAATACTAGCTAAATAAATGATAAAGTAGATTTAGTCAGTTTTCGTCATTGCCTGTCAAAATATAAAATAAATAATAAAAATGACCAAATTATTTTTAAAACTTAACTAAATTAATTATTTGGAGGCTTTCCTTAAATCAACGGAATTAGTTAAGTTTAAAGTAAATCATATTATAGTTTCAATGCACATTTAATTTTACTTTTTTAATTTTTGTGAATGTTAATTAATTCATGTAATTTCTAATATGCTACCGGTGATTAGACCATTTTAAATGTGTTTTACTAACACGAAAAGTATATTACTATTTACGAACAATCATTCAACGAAATTGACTAATAGACAGAATTCTATTTATTTAATTTTTTTTTTTTTTTTTTTTTTTTTAATTTATATGATTTAATGGGGGGGGGTGAATGAGTGTATCAATGCCGCAGCACTAATTAAAATCTACCACATGCGTTACGCAGAACATACTCTCCAGTTGGCAACTCGCGATGGTTTGAAAGTTCAAGATGCTGTTTCTATAATTTCAAAACTAAGAAGCGTTGTAGTAGTGGCTAGAATGCCCAAAACAGACACTATCCTAAAGAGACGGGCAGGAAAAGGGGCCACATTAGATCAGGCAATTCGTTGGGGTAGCACATATATAATGGTTAAAAGTTTGTTGGAGTTAAAATAGTTTTTAAACGACATTGCGGATTCGGCTGTAACAATGACAGAGGAGGAATGGGAAAGCGTTGAACGGTTGGAGAAAATTCTTATGCATCCCTTCATTGTAACGCAGAAGTTCCAAGCTGCAAACTTAACACCTGGAATTTTTTTTAAAGAGTGGAAAAAAATAATATACCGATTTTATAAAATGGATAATCCAATAGCCCCAGCCATAAATCAATCAATGAAACGAAGGGAAAGCATGCTATTGGACAACGATATTCTACTGGCAGGTATATTCATTGATCCGATGGTTCGAGTATTGTTGTCGGATAATCAGCGAACCCGAGCCAAAACTGCTTTGTTGGAGTTAGCAGTAAAGATGAAAGGTTTGCAAGACTCAAATTCAGAGGAGCAAAATCTAGATTCTTCATTATCATCTTCAACGTCAGATAAAACTTGCGATGAAGAGCAAGTCGAGTCTGATTCTGATTTTGAAAAATTATTAAACGAGTAGGATCAGGCTAAGCGACGTCGCTTAGACACCAATGTAAATGAGCCAGCAAAAGCTCTTTCGCCATTAGCCCACTTCAAATTGGCATTCCAACTTGGATTGGATGAAGTACAAAAATTCCATCTCGAGTCAAATTTCCAAGTTGAGGCGGCTATTGAAAAGTATCCGGAAATAGTTCAAGATGTTGCTCGAATAGTAACAGCAAAAACGATGTAATACCGAGACGTCTAATGAACATTTATTTTCAAAAAATAAAAAAACAACAACAATAAATGGAAACTACAGTAGAACTGTAATAACCTTATCTTCTTAATCCCTTTAAATCAGACTCTCTGCTGTTAATTTCTTCTTACCTCTTACTTCTTCTTGATTTGCGTTTGACTTTGAATTGAGTATGCTCTACGAGTATAAAAATTTAAAAAACAAATCTAACAAAAATTCGCATTTCTCACTACTTTTATTTTTGTTTATTTTTTGTATTTACAATTTTTATGTGTGAGTACGTACATCCCCAGTAGGAAAGTCATTAGAGACACACTAATGATTCGTCAATGATTGACATGCATGACACGTATATAGAATTTTATCACAAAGCGGGACTCGATTTCGTGTGTGACATGTCTGAGACGCTTATCGTATGACTCGTCATCATTGACAATAGTAAGACAATCATATAAGAAAAATGTGTGACATGCCTGAGACACTTATTAAATGACTCGTCATCATTGACAGTAATGTGACAGTCATATGCGAAATGTGTGTGACATGTCTAAATCGAATAGTCAGTGAATCGACATTTGTGACAATTCAAAGACAGTTATTAAACGAATCATATACGACATGGTCGTGATGATTATTTAAGGACTCGTCTCTCTTAATTTAAAAGTCAATTTTAGGAATTAATTCAATAAAACAGTACTTAATTCATATTATCATATATTTATGTTAGGTACATTTCAGTTATCACAAAATCTGAATTCAAAAATTGTTTAATTTATCATTTGTACATATAAGCCTTTAATAATTTAATACAGCCTACGATAAGTCGTTAATCTTAAATTAGGGGATTATATTATTATCAAAAAATTTGTACATATTCACTTTGAGTAATCATCTAAATTAACTTAAAATTCAAAAATTAGAAATTAACATAATCTTTAACAAAAATTTAAATTAATTTTATTAAAATTATCACAAAATTTAATTTATAGTAAATTCCATTTAATAAATTCAGTATAAAAATTCAAAAAATAATTCAAATTAAAATAAAAAAAGTATAATTAAAAAATTTATAATAATAAATTATTTTCGCGACTAGATCTTTTCAGTTTTCTTTGGTGCGATCGCCTTATAACCATTTTAATTTTTTTTTCATATACAGCTAATGCTTCTCCGCCTATTGCGTCTAACAAAAACATAATGTATTGGTTATTTAAATTATTGTATATTAATACATAAGAGATATAATTGCAAAGACTTACCAAATAAAATTTTAGAAAAAAGGGATAACAATTTTAAACCTCGCTTTCCTTTTTCTCCATGCCAGTTAAATTGGAACAGTACGTCGTCCGAAAATAAATGTTGAATTACACGGTCATATTCAATCTCCTTGCCGTGAATTTTTGATACATATGCCTTCTGTTTATAATATATAGATAATTCGGAATAGAAATAATTAGGTAGTCGAATGAATATAAAACAGAAATATAATACTAACAAATTTATTATTAAAACTCTCATCCGCTAACTTCATTTCTAGGTCCTCCAATTCGGCGATTGTTGTTATAGGGAGTGGGATTCCTAAATCCAAGTGTTTATTTGAATTCAGCGTTTTTTCTATTTTCTCCAGCCTCATACTTATGGAAGAAAACTGCTTAGCCAAGAAATTTTGTAAAACAACTAAAGAAAAAATATAAAAAACATTAAAAGTTTTAATTTAATTAATGTATTAATGTGACAAATTTAAATTCGTTTCAGTAGATAAACTAAACTACAACTAATTAATTAATTTAAATAATTTACCTGTACTTATTGAACTTTCCGCTTTGTCGTGGTCTGTTTGCGAGCTCGCATTGGCAAATTTTTTTGGTGGGCATGAAGAAGGTTGAGGAATAGCTGTTTTTGTGATGGACTGAACGGAATTTTTTAGTGTAAATCCTCTAACTGGTGCAATTATTGAACTAATTTGAATTTTTTTATGAGGTGGCGAGGATTTACTTAATGATACATTTGGTCTTTTCGCAGGTGTTGTCGATTTTGTGGTTGTTGATTGTGGCTTTGAACCGGGATGTGGCGGGCAGGCTTCATTTTTGGAATCTGAATAAGTATTATAAAATTAAGCTAACATTGTTCCGCTTCGAATTTAATAAAAAATATAATAACATATTTACTTACAAATTGAACATTCAGGAATCAATCCCTCTTCAAACTTTGGATCATCTACCAACTGGTCTAGTGTAAATACTTGGGGTAAACCTTCCATTATATTGCTTCGATAACCCCTAATTGAATGTAAATAAATTATTCCAATTATTTTAATTTTTTAAATGAAGCAAAGGTATAAAAATTTGAACATTCTTATAAGGCAGGGCAACAGTCTTATAATCAATGTCGACAATATTAAAGGATTCTACTTCTTCACTTAAATTACTGACTTCATAAACTCCAAGAAACGAAGAGAGGAATGGATAAGTAAAAAAATCTTTTATGGTTTTGAATCGATACCCGGTGATGGTTGAGTTGTCCACATGCAAAATTTTAAAAAAAATATTTGTTTTAATCACACAATAACAATTAGCTGTTGTGCTTCCAATATAAAATTTGGTGAAACTATCTGAATCTTCAAACTCTGTAAAAATATTCATTTCTGCAGTTCGGTTATAAAGTTGCTGTAAAATGTGCGTGGGTTTTCTAATTTTTTTTTTTAATATTTGAAGGTAATTTTCAAATTTATACGATGAAAATGATGTCAAACAGCCAAACTGTTGGACACATTCACTTAAATGGAGCAAATTATGTATATTGTAAGAAACTAAGTCATCTCCATAAATTGCAGCAAAATCGGTGACGAAATTTTCAAATAATTTCTGAGCTGAAGATGTATTTTCTTTACTATTGCTCGGATGTGATAACAAACGATATGCACAAAAAAAGTAAAGAAAATGTTGGTATTGTTGCGGATCAATAAAATCTTTTAGTACGACGACTCCAGTGTACAGTGCAAACTGCCTAAATTCCGTAGCTTTCCATCTAGGTAGTTCTTTCAGCGATCTCGGTTTGCGTTGAAATTCCTTTGGAATATATTGTTTTAATTTTACAAGTTGGTTTGACATTCGTAATAAATTTATCTTAGATATTTTGTGTTTTGAGCCGAACTTTGTGTCTGTCCAAATAAGCAGCAATTTTTTCATTACGCCTAAATCCAATAGATGCATTGGCTCCACGGGAAACTGTGACACCATACCAATTTTGTTTTCCAATATACTTGCTTCATTGCGAAATTCGCTGTTGTGGTGTTCTTTATGCTGCCTATTCACAAAAGATTTGTCAGTTCTTTTTTCACAAATTACTTTTGAAAAGCTAACTCGTCCATTAATTTGTAATCCCTTTTGGCAGCATTTACTGCATCCATCGAAAGAAGTGTGCCCTCGTGTACCAGTCAAAAAAGACCTCGCGGGTGCATCGCAGGAAAAAAGGCGTACAGAAAATGGTTTGCTTGGTGCATGTTGATTGATTTTAATACCATCTACGGTTAACAGCGTAATATCTGCCGCAAAATCCTCCAGAAAACTATTAAGGCACAAAGGTTTTCCTGGCCCTACGAAGCATCCAATAACAAATGGGTTTAAATTTGGGAAATCAACTAAAGATCCCAAAATAGGCCACAATGTAGTAGAACTACTCTTGAAGAGAGGAATCCCATCAACACCCACATCAATCACAATTTCAGGAATACCATTTAAAAGTGTCAGTGGTATGTTTATTTTTGAAATTGTTTGTTGAATTCCAAAATGCATGTAGTTGCCCCCAGGAATTACTTTAATTAGTGGTGTATCTCCAGTACATTTTAAAATAGTTTTCGATGATTTTCTTTTGATGATTACATTTGAATCGTGCAATATTGTGATTAACTCATCAAATGCCACTCTCGAAATGTTGTGCTTTACAGCCCAAGCACCTAATAGTTCAAACAAATTTTGGGTAGATTCCAATTGGAGTGAGGACGTATCCTGTTCATTAACCAGCAAATTTCCTGTTGTTACGCCACACTGCTCACTATTTGTTTCTTCACTTCTTTCTTCATTTCCCACATTATTTATATGACAATTACTGTTTCGGTTTTCAAAAAATTCAGCTTCGGTTTCTTGCCATTGCATTAAAATTTCACTTTCAGATTTTCTTAATTTTCTATGAAAATTACTTTTAGAAAATCCTTTTAATTTATTCATATTAAATTATTATTTACAACTATTCTAATTATAATTATGGCTTATCTATTTACACTACTCTTAAATTAGTTCTTAATTTTAATTTAAAAAATGTTTATGCACTTACAAAATATTATGAATAAAAAATGACGTTTAATATCTCAGCTAACAAAACAGTTTTTAGATTAGTGCTTTGGTAAAACAATCCGTATCACCACAATATTTTAGATTTAAATAATTTTTAAAAATATTAAAACTCCAAACACTTAAATAATAAAAATAATGTAACTGCGTGCCCTTAGCAAATAATACAAGAACAAAAGAAAAATTACGCGAATGTTTTTTCGAGTAAATGCGTCGAACAATCAAAGGAGAATGATTATGGACTTGTCGTAAATGAATCTTATATGAATTATCAGGAATTGTAGAATTAGTTGATATGTGATGTGAGAAGAATCAATGACATGTCATAAATTAGTCCATTAGTCAACATGCTGTCAATCTACGAAATGCAAATATTTTTTGTCTTTTTCACATACATTTAAAAGAAAACAAAAGAACGTGGTGCGTATTTCCATACTAAACATTTAATTCATATGCATGTTGACAACTTTCCTACTGGGTCAATTCATACAAAATTTGTGATAGTTTGAAACAAATAAATAAAAAACATTATGCTGGATACATAGAAAATAAACGCTCCTCGTATATATAGTTTCCTAATAAGTTTTTGGTTTTGGATTTTTTAACCTTTATTTAACCTTTTCCCGGCTGAATAAGAAAAACTACATATTTCGGCTGGAGTTCATATTTTATATATGAAAATAAAGCGAATTTATGTTACTAACATGGGTGTACATTGCGTTATGAACTATTTGTTGTGCCAAGCTGGGAATATACATTTGATTATAATACTTACTAAATGTGGCATTCTAAATTGAATTTTACATGAAGTTCTGGAATATGGCCAAGTATAATGGAACTTGTCTATTTCTCAACCGCTTATAATGAAATTTTTTATGTGCGTTTGAAATGGGATTTTAAAAAGATTTTTGGAAGAAGTTCTGACATATGACCAAGAATGATGGCACTTGCCTATTTTTCAACCGATTATGATGAAATTTCACAGGTGCATTGGAAATGGGATTCTAAAATGATTTTTGGGTAAAGTTCTGAAACATGGCCAAATATAATGGAACTTGCATATTTCTCTACTAATTATGATGAAATTCGGTTTGTGCGTTGGAAATTTGATTCTAAAATGATTTTTGGAAGAAGTTCTGGAATATGGCAAAGTACGATGGAACTTGGCTATTTCTAAACCGATTATGATGAAATTCGACTTGTACAATGGAAATGGGATCTTCAAATGATTTGTATATGAAGTTCTGGAATATAGCCAAATATGATGTAACTTGTCTATTTCTTAACCGATTTTGATGAAACTTGACGCGTGCGATAGAAATGGGATTCTAAAATGATATTTAGATGAAGTTCTGGAATATGGTCAGTTAGGATGGAACTCGGTTATTTCTCAACTGATTAAGATGAAATTCGACTTGTACGATGGAAATGAGATCTTCAAATCAATTTTAGATGAAGTTATGGAGTAAGGCTAAGTAGGATGGAACTTGGGTATTTCTTAACCGAGTACGATGAAATTCTACTTGTATGATGGAAATGGGATCTTCAAATGATTTTTTTGATGAAGTTCTGGAATAAGGCTAAGTAGGATGGAACTTGGCTATTTCTTGAACGATTTGGACGAAATTCGACTTGTATGATGGAAATGGGATCTTTAAATGATTTTTAGATGAAGTTCTGGAATATGGCCAAGTAGGATGGAACTTGGATATTCCTTGAACGATTTTGATGAAATTCGACAAGTGCGATAAAAATGGGATTTTAAAATGATATTTAGAAAAAGTTCTGGAATATGGTCAATTAGGAAGGGACTCGGTTGTTTCTCAATCGATTATGATAAATTTTTACTTTTGTGTTTACAGAGGAATACCATTTTGTGAACAATTAAAATTGTTAGTTTAGAAATTCGATATGAAGTTTTGCAAGTATGTCAAAGGTGTTAAAGATTTTTTCTATTAGATTGATTATTTACTAGAAGATATTTTTCCGCAAATAAAAGTAAATTATTTAAAAAACACTTTTGATTGAAATATATTGTGTCTCTAAAGAAATAAAATAAACTTTGTTTGGGGGATTTTACTAATAATAGAGCTAGTTAAAAGTAAAATGATGGGGCATTAGAATAAATATTACCTGTCGCACCGTCGCTCAATTAGCAAAGCTGGTTAGAAACACTCTACACAATAAGCATTGAGAAGAATAATGGAGATTGGCTGAAAAGAATCTCTATTTGAATTGTGCAAGAGCCGGTCTTTCTTATTTTTAGAATACTTTTAATATACAATTTAAAATTAGTATAGGCAAAGCGAGAAAACGCTAGTAATAAAGCAGAAAGGGTTCTAAATATGACGAAATTGACAATTCTGTACTACACCTATTCATGCAGTCATGTTTTTCGGCCGTAACACAGCTCTTGGAAATTGTTTTTGTAACACTACACAAGCATCATGAATAACATGAGATAGTATTGGGCGCTTTCAGCTCTACCAACTGTTGGCAACCTGTTGACTAAAATAACCCTGTTGTTTTCTGAATGCCCCGATTTATCGAAAATTTCATTGCAATGTTATGTATCGAATGTCATTTTGCCCATCAGTAAATTTTGAAAGCCAACATGTTGCGGGACCTGAAAGCGCCCAATGACACCCATTTCCAAACCGTTGAAAGCTCACTAAAAGCGATTGTGTCGGAGTCAGTGCTTTAATTTTCCACTTTATTTTTTAAAGCCAACATATCAAAAATTCCTCGATCTCATACTGTTTGAATAATAATTCAAATCGAATCATTTTTGACGTCAAGAACGACGTGATGATAATTATCTTTAGCAAAAATCATGGAACATATCTAACTAACCTGATAAAGAAAAGCACATAAGCAGCACGGTTATTGTACAGTTGAAATTGTAATTAAATAAGTATTTTATACAAAAGCCGCTAATACTTAAGTAAATTAATTATTGAAATATATGTATTATTAGGTAAAAGTAATATTAAATATAAGTGATAATTTTATTAATTATTATAATAAGTGATAAATGCAAAATGAAAAGTTTTTGATCGAATAGACCCCTTGTTTGATTCATAAATTTATTTTAGAATTATGTTCATTTTACACTTTACAAGGATACTAACTACAGTTTTGTTAATTAGACTACAATATAAAATGATCAGTCGATCAAGAAGCTATAGTAATAATTTTTGACGTTTTCTCTAAATAGGGAAATCCATGAAAACTTGGGAACTTTGCTTTAAAATTAGATTTACCTATACCAGGAGGGATGTGCGTGTGATTTTTATTCCAGAAATGGTGGAAAGATCCCCTGAGGATGTACAGATCCATTAGCCGCACATTATTTATTCTGAAAACCAAACCTTGCATAAAATACCGGTTCAATAGATTAGATTCAACGTCTTCACGCGACCTGACATCATAAATTGATGACACACTCCAGAACAAAGAGGTACTATTATGTTCATTCATTGATATTCCACGGGCTTTTGATAATATCAAATTCAAAGTCCTTCCGGAACAAGGACAATCATGGGGTATAGACTCGGCCTGATCCTAAAAGTAGTTTGCTTCTTTTTAGCATCATGAATAACATGAAATGTTATTAATAATTAATAACAAAATGTTTAATAATAACTATTACTCCTATTTCGAAGAAATAAAATAAACTTTGTTTAACTCTTAGCCCTATTATGGTTCTCACCTCACCGAGAAATACTATGCAAATGTGACTAGATTTGTATGGTCGGTGAGGTGAGAACCATAATAGGGCTAAGAGTTGAACAAAGTTTATTTTATTTCTTTAGTCACATTATATTTCAATCAAAAGTGTTTTTTAAATAATTGCGGAAAATATCTTCTAGTAAATAATCAATCTAATAGAAAAAATCTTTAACACCTTTGACATACTTGCAAAACTTCATATCGAATTTCTAAACCAACAATTTTAATTGTTCACAAAATGGTATTCCTCTGTAAACACACAAGTAAAATTTTATCATAATCGATTGAGAAACAACCGAGTCCCTTTTTAATTGACCATATTCCAGAACTTTTTCTAAATATCATTTTAGAATCCCATTTCTATCGCACTTGTCGAATTTCATCAAAATCGTTCAAGAAATATCTAAGTTCCATTCTACTTGGCCATATTCCAGAACTTCATCTAAAAATCAATTGAAGATCCCATTTCCGTCGTACAAGTAGAATTTTATCATAATCGGTTGAGAAACAACCGAGTTCCTTCCTAATTGACCATATTCCAGAACTTTTTCTAAATATCATTTTAGAATCCCATTCCTATCGCACTTGTCGAATTTCATCAAAATCGTTCAAGAAATAGACAAGTTCCATTCTACTTGGCCATATTCAAGAACATCATCTAAAAATCATTTGAAGGCCCCATTTCCATCATACAAGTCGAATTTCATCAAAATCGTTCAAGAAATACCCAAGTTCCATACTACTTGGCCATATTCAAGAACTTCATCTAAAAATCATTTGAAGATCCCATTTCCATCATATACATAAGTCGAATTTCGTCAAAATCTTTGAAGAAATAGGCAAGTTCCAGCCTACTTGGGCATATTCCAGAACTTCATCTAAAAATCATTTTAAGATCCCATTTCTGTCGTATAAGTAGAATTTCGTCAAAATCGTACAAGAAATAGCCAAGTTCCATTCTACTTGGAAATATTCCAGAACTTTTTCTAAATATCATTTTAGAATCCCATTTTTATCGCACTTGTCGAATTTCATCAAAATCGTTTAAGACAAGTTAAATATCCAAGTTCCATCCTACTTGACCATATTCCAAAACTTCATGTAAAAATCATTTAAAGGTCCCATTTCCATCGTACAAGTCGAATTTCATCATAATCGGTTGAGAAATAGACAAATTCCATACTACTTGACCATATTCTAGAATCTTATCTAAAAATCATTTTAGAATCCCACATTTAGTCAGTATCGTTTTCAAATGTATATTGCTGGTTGGCCACAATAAATAACCCATAACCCAATGAAAACCCATCGTTAATTTGTTAATAAAGAAAAAAACAAATAAACATATATTCCCTTTATTCACCGGTCGTGATTCAGTTAATACCAGTTTAGCTTATGACGACACTCAATTCTAGTATTAAAGGAGACCTTTAAATTACAACACAAGTAAAAAAACGAAAACTAAAAACAAACACAAAAATGGTTCATTCGCTTTTTCTCTATTTATTTACATACACGTGGCAGAATTGTGTGACGTCACGAACACGTGACTCGAAACATCGAGCTAACCATGTTTGAATCATGCTCACCGGTGTACTAGCGCATACTAACTAGTTTAACACACGAAAATTTTTCTGAATACATATTTTTGACCTCGCTCAAAACAATCTCGTATTAGTTGAAGAGTAAATTTAGTCAAAGAGAGAATTATGTTTTTGTGGTTTCAAGTATACATATTGCGTGGGGGCTCACTGTATTGTTCGAAATATAATTTCTACACCCAAATAGGTATTTTCTACACCCAACTAATTTGAATGTTTATTTATTCGACATGAGACGTCTCTATGAAATCTACTATAGTTTTTGGTAACAGCTTTGCCGCCTACCCAAATAAGCGTTGAACGATTATTCTCTGCTTTAAAAATGATTAAGTCGGATCTAAGAGCGTCGCTGAATGCCTTAAATTAATAAAAACAAATGTATTTTTTCTAAGAATGTAATGAATATATTGTGATTTTGTAATTTTTATTTATTATATTACTACGAATTTTATTATGAATTTTCGCAAACTTTGTTTTTTTTTATTTCAAACTTTGAATTAACCTTTAATTATTTTTGGTGTCGGAGTCGAAGCCGGAGTGGGAGCTGGAGCCGGAGCCGGAGCTGGAGCCGGATTCGGAACTAGAGCCGGAGTCGGCAATAAATATATTAATTTTCGGAGTCAAGGCCGGAGCTGGAGCCGAACATTTTATCTCAGACTCCACAGCCCTGGTTGTAAGAAAAGAAGAAATATAATAAAAAAAACCTTGTCCGAAATACTGCCGCAGTTGTTGTTCTTGCCCGATGATGCATTCAGTAGTAACCGTTGAATTTATTATACCGATTTATGGTACATCCGACGTGAAGCTGACCGATGTGAAGCTAGTCCGTTAAGGTAGCTTAAAAAATGTCATAATATACGCACGGCAATACTTTTAATCAAAGACTTAAACCATAGTTTCTTTTGTTACGGGTAATTCTAAAAGCCGCCCTACGAAATTGAATAATAAAAAAAAGTACAATAACTTATCGTAACGAACAGAAAAACGTATTTTGCGATATATGTATATAATTCCAAAATTATTGCTTTACTTTATCTAAACTCTTATGCTTCTTGACCGAATGTATACCATACACTAGTATTATCAATTTCGAAAAAATTAAATTCCACTAACTTCGTCGAATTTACGAAAACAAATTATCGAAAACCTAACTTCAACATTATTCCCATGAACGCTAACTCCAACTCAAGCCAAGGGTGAACTTTACAGTGTAAAGTACAAAGTGACATCTGATAGAGGTTTTATGAAATAGTTTCTTTGTAGCTCTATGAATAAATCCGGTAGCACCAATTGATAATTTTGTACAATAAACTTTGAAAGCTAACTTCGTTTTGCTTTCGTCACCATAAACTTTGAATTATTTTCAGACCACACCATAGAGTTAATAACAAAAAAAAAATATTAATTGAAAACTAGCTGTATAATACGACCAATTACAAGTGATATCCAATCCATTTCCAAGCAGCACAAAAAAATTCAATTAAACGATTTGTTAAATTGATTTTTTTTTTTGTTCGTGCAAAGGTAATTATTTATCAGTGACTATCTATAAAGACGTACATTTTATATAATATCGATTGATCTTTTCATTATGATGTTTTTTTTTGTAATCGTTAATTAAAATAATAGTTGATCGATTTTGGGTGTTGTTTAAAAAAATAATAATAATGAACAGTCTAGATGGAATCAACCAGATCGCTTGATTTTTTTTTTTTTTTTGTTATAATGAATGGTTTTAATGGCCGAATTTGCGCAATAGTTTTAAAAAAAATATCCGATGATTTATATTAAATCGTGACTGTTTAATAAATCGATTTAATTACTCCACACCAAATACATACATTCATGTATACTTCACAATTATTATTAAAAGAAATGTGGTGGAAAACACATAAGATTTGTATCTTATAAAACTAAAAAAAAAAATATTTACAAATATGTTGACGGCATTATGACGTTAAATATTCTTTAGAAAGTACCTATATACAAATCAACATAACAACAACAACGACCCGATCGATATAAATAAAAATTAGTTCAGGGATTTGTAAGCTCTTTTCAAATACAAAACGTTCAACATAAAAAAAACCAAAACCGACACATTGAGTTTAAGTATTAACCGGTCAATTGAGTTACATTTCAAAAAAAAATTTAAACCGAATTGATATAACCGATACTCGTGTACATACAATATATGTCTTTTGTGGAAATGTGTTTACAAATCAAATTTAACGAATTAAAGCGTGACAAATGTTTAACTATACATTAAACGAGTACACGTTTAAGTGAAAGCGCGCGCAATAAATTTGACGTGTTACAATTTTTAATTGTATTAAATTATGATTGTCATTCCTGTCACGCATGTCTTCATAATGTGCAGCTAACTAACTGTCGATATATCATTTTAATTGAATTAAATATCAATAATTATTGACCGAGAGCGCGCGCGTGCACCACATTGACCCATATTCAATTAAGTACACAAGTTCTCTAGTATTTCACACGAAAATTAATTTTTTTATTTTTATTTTTTTCGTTCCTATTGTATTCCAAAAACAGTATATGACTCAGCTTCCAATATATTTGTACATACATAACATAAATTTTAAGAAAGAAGAAGCTGTATAAACAAACATAATATAATTCAATAGAAGCAGAAGACCTACAGTAAGCTGAAAATTACTACTGTCTGTTGATTTAATATTGTTTGCGAGTTGTGTATATGTTTGCCAAAAAAAAAAAAACGCACAATGTTTGCGCTTAATAAATATTTCATTGTTATAGTTTTTAACAAAAACGAACTACAATATCAAATAAATAAATAAATTTTAAAAATTATAAATAAAAAAAGCTTAAGTCTGGTCTGAATGGTTTGCATGATGGGAGTTGAGTGTGGGTGCGATGAGTTAATTTTTGAAATGTTGTACTCATACACGTACATGTTTTTTTTTTAAGAATTCGGTGTAAGTGATCCTAATTTGGTTTTTCTTCAGCCATTTTAGCAGATATGCCAATTATATGCGAACTAAATTATTTCAACTTCTGAAAGTAATTTTTTACAACATTTAATGAAGTTCGGATACCAAAACTATTGTCAGCCTAAAGCTTTCGGAATAGGGTCAAAAGGATCGAAAGGCCGAATGTCGAAGGGCCGAAAGGAAACCATTCTTAAGTAAAGGATGATTCTATTAAGGGTATATGTAAAGAGAATTCTGAAGAAAAAAAAAATTCAGACAGATAATTCTCTTACGTAAAGGCAAATTATATGGGATACCATCATATTCCCGAAAATAAAAATGCCACATTAAAAAGGAAGGCCACATTAAATTATTGTTAACTGCAATACGAAAACAAAAGGAAGTCACATAATTTCATGTCATCCTAGCGCAGAAAGGACAAATGCTAAGCGGCTTTGACGAGTTCTCTATTTTAGTATGCGAATAATTATTATAAAACAATAATTTTTCAAAATTGCTTCAATTTCTATGAATGTTAGAATTTCAAAAACCGCCAAAGCAGGGGTTTGGGACGGCAATAACATCATCTAACGTATAAAATGAATTAAAGTAAAATTCCAAAACTTTGAACAAACTGATTTTTTGGGAATTTCGGTTCACTACATTTGCGTGAAAAAGAAAATCCAGAAATTTTAAAATCCAGAATAATTGAAAAGTAAAAATTCAGAAACTACCAAAAAAGCAATTTTATGGGCATTTTGACTTTTGTCATCATTTGAAACATTTGTGATGCATCTATCAATAGAATCAATACAAGCGACACAATTCCTTTAATCTGTGACTGAAAGGTTTACGAAGCACTAACGAAGCATTAAATCTTCAATTTACTCCAATACATTCGTCGATTCCATACTAACCCAACGAGTTAAGCCAAACAGAAAATAACTTGAAACATTTGTGGTAGATTCCTTTGATTTGTGTCTGAAAGGTTGACGAAGCAATTTCCATCCAATTTCCTCAAATAAAATGCCCGACTTTAACACGTTACAAATATGTAATCCAATTTTACTTCTTTTATTTACACTTCTTCTATTATACACGGTCAAATCAAATCTAACCCAATCTTCTTCATCTGTCATCGTTTTTCTTTTTTTAATTTAAATGGTAAACCAAAACATCGCAAAAAGAGACAACATCATCAAACTCCAATGAAGTTATCTACGATTGTATGATTATAACAGGGTGTTCCCACAAATCGGCCATCCTGATAATTCGGCGCCTCGATGAACTGTTGAATTTGATTTCCTTTGAATGTATTATTGGAAACTGTTTTATCGTCTGCTTTTCTATTCATAGAAAAATATTACGTCTCAGGTAGGTATTCCATCTTATATAGGCGTTACATTTTACGCAGCTATCACATCTTAGGTATTGCATCTTAAGTAAATACTTCGTCTTTGGTTTAAGTATTTCGTCTTCTGGGTCCTCTTAGGTAGGTAAATATTTCGTCATATGTAAATATTTCATCTTTTAGGTAAATGTCGGCTTATAGGTAAGTAATTATACTTCATCTCTAGGTAAATTGTCAATCCGGGTGTTTTGTCATCGTAGATATAGTGTAGTGGAGTATTACACTCTATGAATTGACCCTCCTCCCTGATCTTCCTCTTCAGATTCACTTTCAGAAGTGTCGAAAATGCTTCTTGGTTGTCTGCATGGTTTCATGTATTCTGCACAGCCCGTTGTTATAATGGGATTTCCGTGAATTCCAACCTTCTCGACTTTATATCTGTCGATAGGGTTAACCTCTACAATTTTGTATGACCCCAAAAATTTTGGATATAACTTGAGGCCAGATCCGAATTGCGTACGTTTTATTGCGATCATCTCTCCTACTGCATATTCAATTGCTTCCTTTCGTCTCTTGTTCAATGTTTTTTTATTCTCTTCTTGTATTTTGGAAATTTGTTGTCGTACCTCACTCCGATCGTTTTCTCTATCGATTATGAATTGCTCCATCATTTCATCGGATACGATTTCCGCGATATTGATGTCTTCAGGGTTCCGCATTTTAACACCGAACATATTTTCAAACGGTGTACGACTGATGCTTCGCTGCCAAGTGTAATTCAAAAATCTTTGAACACTGCTGACATGACTATACCACCCCTCTATACCTCGACTATACCACGTGGGATGCCTGTTATTATCACCGTGTGGTCAATATTGTTCCCCTTACAATATTCGTCGAAACTGCGTGATGTAAATGCTGTACCGCGATCGGTTACAACACATTTCGGATTTCCAAATATCGCCCTCTGTGCTTCCAACTTCTGGAGGACTTCTTCGGTGGATGTTGTCTTCACTGGGTAGATCCATATGAACTTGGAGAACCCATCTACAACAGAAAAATTACATTTGTAGTTTTTAGCTGTACTGGCTAATGGACCTAAATGGTCTAAATGGTAGTAATGGAACGGTGACTTATCTTTGGGCAGGGGGTGTAAAAACCCCTCTTGCCTTCCAGATTTACATACGGCGAGTATACACTCAATGCAATATTATCTCGTATTTTTTGGCACTTCTCGGACAGTCCCGGAATGTAATAATCTTTTTGTATCGCATCTCAATCATTTTCGTGGTCCCAAAATGCCCGATTCTATGAACTCTTGTAATGATTTCATCTTGCAGTGTAGGTATACGTAAATCAGCTGGGTTCCCTTTTCGTCATCTTTAAATAGTTATCCTCTGTTGATAGAAAAGTTCTTGTTTGGTCCATGCTCCAACAGGTTCTTAATAAGTTGAAATTCCTCGTCTTTTTTCTGCAGTTCCTCTATTTGATTTATAACTTCATTCTCGAGTATGAGGGTTGCTGGATTTCTGCTTAGTGCGTCGACGTGCTTTATTTTAGTGTCGCTTCGGTGTCCCAATTTGTATTCGAATTCTTCTAATGTAAGAGGCCATCCAGCTATACGTGGTGATATGTTTTTTTTTTGGACATTGTCATCTTAAATGCTGCGCAATCAGTCACAATAGTAAACTTTGTACCCAATAGATATACACCCTGAGTTTTTTTAATGCTCCTACTATAGCAAGGAATTCTAGTTCGTACGAGCTGTATCTTTCTTCGGCTGGTTGAGTCTTCCTGCTGAAATAGTAGACGGGATGAAAATTATCATCTTCTTGGATGCATCTGTGTGTAACTCTGTTTGCACGTTAGGCCTGAAAATACTTAATATAGGAGCACTAATTAGCAACTTCTTTAATGAGTCAAACGCATTTTGTTGGGACGCTCCCCAATCGAACTTATTATTTTTCCTCAAAAGGTCGGTTAATGATTTTGCTATCAGTGAATAACTAGGTGTAAATTTTCTAAAATACCCAGTTAATCCTAGATAACTTTGTACTGCCTTCAAATTGTTAGGTATTGGAAAATTTTCGACTGCATGTGTTTTGGCTGGTGATGGTTTGATTTTCCCCTTCGACACAATATACCCCAAGAACTCGATTTCCCTGCATAAAAATTGACATTTTTTCCACCTGAACTGTAATCCATATTCACTGGCTATTTTCATGGCATCTATTAGCTTCTTCAAATTTTCTTCAACATCTCTTGCTGCCACAATCAAAGCATCCATATACACCATTAATGTTTTATTCTGAATTAAAGGTTTAAATATGTAATTTACATATCTTTGAAATACAGCTGGGGAGGTGCACAATCCAAACGGAACACGATTAAACTCATAATGTCTTATGTGTGTCACAAAAGCTGTAAATTTTCGACTCTCTGCCTCAATTAACACAGGAAAAATCCGTTTTCTAAATCTAGCGTTGAATATACTTCGGATGAGTGTAATTCATCAATCTGATCTTCTGTTAGAGGTAGTGGATACCGATCCATTACCACTTTTCTATTTAATCTTCTGTAATTTATACACAAGCGCTTGGATCCGTCTTTTTTATTCACTAGCACGACTGGACTTGCGTATTCGGAACAGCTAGGTCTTATTATATCTTCTTGAAGCCATTTGTTAATTTGTATTGGATGTATTTGTTGTATTGGAGATTCTCGTGATCGTGTTGACACGTAGATTTTGATCAGTTGTTCTACCTCCTTTCGATATTCAGCGTTATGGATTTTAATTGTTTCTTCTTCTTATTCGTTTAACTGGAAAGCACTTAGAAAATTATCATTTGGTAGTTTTTTAATGAGTATACCATTTTCGCTTAGCACTATCCCGCTTTTATGCAACTAATCCGTTCCGATTTTTCAACTGACTTGCATTGAATTTTGCGGTACGACGTGTATTTTCCCACTAAATTCATCGCCATCGATAATAATATTTCCTAGGAAGTAGCCTATTGTTTCAATTGAATTGTCTCCAATCTCTCTTAATTTTGTTCGGATGCCGTATATTGATGGAGATCCCATAACAGTGCAAACATCTTCCAATAAAAGTGTTAAATCACTTCCCATGTCAACAAGATTACAACTTCGATTACATGTACAAAAATTGTAACTAACTTGTGATTGTGTCTTAAATTTTTGTTAGCTTCTTCTACCTCCTTCCTCAATGTCTTTGCTTGTGGTTGCTTAGTTGATTGTCTACCAGGACAGTATGGAGCTTTGTGACCAAATTTCAAACATCTGAAACATTTTGGTCCCTCATCTCTCATCCGGCATTTATTCGATGTATGACCTTTTTTACCGCAATTAAAGCATACAATGGTATTTTGTGGTCTGCTTGTTTTGGCTGTACTTGAGAAATTGTTTTTGACTTAAATTTTTCATACAGTTGCAATTTTTTTCTGAATTCATCCACCGTCTTGGCTCCATATAAGATCACTTTGTTTGATTCATTGTCGTTGACACCATCTATGACGTATTGGAAAACGGCCTCTTCTTCCACGTTGCCTAGTGCACCTATCTCCCTCATTGTCAGAAAGTATTCTCCAAGGTTTTCACCTTTTTTAATTCGCCTATTTTGAAGCTGACGATGAATATCCGCACTCATGAACTTCTTTTGATATTCCCGAAGTAATAAATTTTTGATTTCGTTCCGGCTTCTAATATTTGGTTCGGTTTTTAAAGCTTCTCTTGCACTACCTGTTAAAGATTGTTTCGCGAACACTAATTTTTGTAACGGAGTTAATTCAAATAAATCTGCTGTGTTTTCGAACTCATCTATCCAATTTTCAACACGATGTTCATCAGTTCCGTCGAATTTTGAAATATATTCAGCTAAATCTGAATCACTGAATTGAATGTGTTTTTAACAATGACGATTGTGATGCGGCATTAGCATTATTATTATGCGGCCTTCCATCGGTAGCGGCATTCTTACGAATTGAGTCTTGGTTTACAACGGTTTCACTTAACTGTTCATCTTCACCGTTAAAACGATTTCCCGAATTTTCTAAACCATGCGGCTGGCTTCGTAACCGTTCATTTTCTTGTTTTAGACGCAAAAGTTCTTCACGCATCGATTTAATTTCGTTTAACATTTCCGGATTTTCACTATTATTCACTTTTCTCACGGTGCTGTTCATAGTTCGAATGTTTTGCAAACCTAAGGTAACTTTATCAATCGAACACCCAAGTGACGAAAAAGATCCCTTATAATCACTCAACTCGATTATATGTGACCTTGTTGGATGACCGCTAATCCTTGATCACCACGCGTTCGAATGTTGAAAACAAATCCGGAAATATCCGCCGTCTTATTTCCACGTTGAATCAATTGTCGAGGATCCTGGTTGAGCCTCCAATTTTGTGGGATTTCACAAATTGATCCAGAAAAAAATGAACGAACTCCAAACACACAACCTCAAATAAAACGCCCGACTTTAACACGTTACAAATATGTAATCCAATTTTACTTCTTTTATTTACACTTCTTCTATTATACACGGTCAAATCAAATCTAACCCAATCTTCTTCATCTGTCATCGTTTTTTTTAATTTCAACGGTAAACCAAAACACCGCAAAAAGCGACAACATCATCAAATTCCAATGAAGTTATCTACGATTGCATGATTATAACAGGGTGTTCCCACATAAATATTAAAAATTTTAAACGGATTTTTTACGGAAAAACGGAAATTTTATAAACCTTTTATAAATTTTAATTTTAATTGGTCTGCACTTTAATAATTGTGTTTCTGGATTTTCAGCTACTGTATTATGTTTTTCTAGATAAGGTTTTATTGTTTTTTCGGATTATTTTATTTTGGATAACGATACCAACTCGCTACATAAAGAGGGTTTATTAGCAATTATTTTCAATTTATTTAAATCATTTTACATTAAGAAATAAATTGAATGCTTTTAAATATTTATTTCAATAAAGTTAAGGAAAATTTCACGAATCGGCAGTTCCACACGTTAGGCCATTCGACTAATTCGACCTTTCGAGATTCGGCCCTCGGGCCCATTCAGCCTTTCGACACATTCGGCCTTTCGACACAATCGACCTTTTACACATTCGGCTACTAGACTTTCGGCCTTTCGACATATTGAGCCCTTCCACATTCGGCCATTGAACATTCGGCCTTTCGACATATTCGGCCTTTCAAGCTTTCTAATTATAAAACGTACAATGTTGAAAGGCCGAATAGGTCGGAAGATCGAATGTGGAAAGGCCGAATGTCGTATGGCCGAATGTCATATGGCCGATTCTGCCGAAAGGCCGAATGTCTAATGGCCGATTGGTTCGCATGGCCGAAAGTGCTGAAAGGCCGAATGTCCAAAGGCCGAATGTCGAAAGGCCGAATGGGTCGAATGGCCGAACGTGTGGGAAGGCCGAATTTTCATTAAATTTTCCTTCACTTAATTGATTGAAATCATTATTTAAAACCGTTGAATTTATTTCTTAATGTAAAATAATTATAAATAAATTGGAAATACGTGCTAATAAAACCTGTGTAAGTAGCATATTAATGCCATCAAATTTTGTTGGAAAAAAAAAATGTATTTATTTTTCTTTTTTTATCAGAAATTGAAAATCCCGAAAAAAATCTAACACAATTATCAAAGTGCGGCCCAAGTTAAAAATAAAATTCATTAAATGGTCTTAAAATTTGAGTTTTTCCTTAAAGTTCTTATTATTTATGGTAATAAAAATTGCTTCGTCAAACTTTCAGACACAGATCAAAGGAATTATATCGCTCATATCGCGTCTACGGATTGTTGTACCACAAATGTTTCAAATTATTTTGTGGTTGACTTAATTCGTTGGGTTAGTATAGTATCGACGAATCTATTGGAGCGAATTGCGGATTTAATTCTTTAGATCAAAGGAATTGTATTGCTCGTATCGCTTCTTCTGATAAAGAAGCTTTCACTGTCGGTACCACAAATGTTTCAAGTGACGACAAAACTCTAAAAATGCCTATAAAATTGATTTTTCATTTATTTTGAACAAAATATCTTTTCTGGATTTTTTTCTGGATTGCTTCTTTAGTAATTTCTAGATTTTATTTCGGGATTTTTTTTCTGGATTTTTAATTTTCAATTATTCTGGATCTTAAAATTTCTGAAGTTTTTTTCAGGCAAATGTAGTGATCCCTTTTTAATTATATGACAAAAAAAAACGTAAGAAGATTTTAATATTTAAGGCGATTTACTATTAAACATTTTTATACAAAAATTTTTCATAAAAATATAAAATTTTGAAAATTTTCATTCATAAAAAGATGAAAAATTAAAATCAATTTCGAAAGAAACGGCCTTTCGACATTCGGCCTTCCAACCCAATCGGCCTTTCGAGACATTCGGCCTTTCGACATTCGCCCTTTCGGCGTTCGGTCTTTGGAAATTCGGCCTTTCGACATTCGGCCTTTCGACATTCGGATTTTCGGCCCTATTCCATTATAAAATACTAGTAATAACCCGTTAAAAATAACGGACGTTTTTTATAAACTTGTGCTTTCCATCTTTTGTCGCTCACGGTTCATCCGCAACTTACGTTTTGCTGCAGTTCTAAGATTTATTCTGTACAGAAAAAACAACAGAACGATACATTCTTCTTTTCACTTTTCACTAAAAATACGTTCCCTTTTATATGATGAAAAAAGATTTTCCAAATCCACTTGAACGCTGGAAGATTAACACGATGCATAAAAATAATTCACAAAAAAAAGCGATTTATAAATTCTTCTTTCCGCTTGTGCTTCATCTCATGGTACGATTCGAAATAGTTCGATCTACGATAAGACAAAGTGGCCGAGCTGGTTGAAGTACTATTCAACGTTGTTCATTCGTCGAGTAGGCAGTCGTCGCGATATCCTACTTTCGTTTAAGCCGAATCCAATTACCTATTTGGTACCATTGTACTGCCACACAATCATACTATCAAACTATCACACTATCAAACCATTTTATAACCATATTATACCCGGCTCCCTAGAGAACATCGCAGTAAAAATATAGCAGACAAAATAAACGCTTGATAAGCGAAAGCGTTTTCTTCGAAGGAAAATTAAATCGCAAGGTGAGATGTAAATTTGTTGATAATTTTTGGCCCTATCCCTACTTCTGATAACCACAAATGTTAAAAATAGCAACTTTATTGTATCCCAATTACATGCAAATTATTGCTCACAACGTAAGGCGATTAAATTTATGGCGAAACATTTGTATGCGATATTTTTTGCGGTGAGAATTTTTGTTTGCGAAATGCTGCGATATTTTTGATAGATATATTATTAAATTGCGACAAAGGTCATTTATTTAAACGAAATATTGAAAAAGTTTAGTTGACTATATAAGGCACAATTGAATACTTTTAACCTAGTGACATCTATTTAAATATTGCATGAATTACTGGGTCTTACAAAAGTTTAGTTTGAAAAGTCTTCTGAGGCACACAGCATAAAATATATTTTTTCGAGCTTGAAAAAATTTCATTTTGAAAAAATGAAAAAATACATCAAAGTTGGCTTTGACGAATTAAAATAATACTTGCTAAATTGATCTTTAGTTTTACTGGTGTACGTAAGATGTCTAAAATGTTTACAGAAAAATACGAAAAAAAATTATTTAATCACAAAATTATTACACGTTCTTAATATTTTGTGAATTTTTTTGCTTTTCCTACAATTTTTTTACTTGAAATTTACCCAGGTGGTAATTTTTGGCATGATTTTACCAAAATTTTACGGCCATCACTGCCATCTATGTAATGTATATTGACTTAATGACCAAACGAATTGTAATAAGCTTTTATTTCAATATGACCAGAATGCTGCTATTATGAAATTTTTATTAAATTTTGGTTTAAATAAATCAATTATTACAATAAAATGAAAACATAATTAAGAATTTGTAACGTTTTCATTTAAAAATTTGCCTTTGGAAAAAAAGTGATTTCCCATATGTTTGGTATGTTTTACTATGAAAAGTTTGGTTTTTTCCTCGTTTCTAATTCCCTTATAAAAGCTTCGTTTTTAGACTATGGCTTTGTATAATCAAGGTTGCTTTGGTAAAACCTAAGAATGCTTATTCAAAAAACAAAATTAACAAAGAAACTGCCATGTTTGACCTATGTATATTAAGAAATTTAATGCATACTGATTTAAGCTTGGGTGGGTAGGGTTCTTATTGGTTTGTTAATAACATTTATAAAAAATATGAAATTAAGGAAAATATTGTCTATTGCAGAAAATCGAAAAGGAAGAGCAGCAAAAACAAAACTTACAATTCCCTTCTACCCTTAAGGCTCAGTGATGGAATTTAAGGTACAATTGTACTTTTTTCGATACAACTCATTTTTAAAAGTACCATAGTACATTACAGTGAAATTCAGTACAATCTGAAAAAATTGAATTATTTCTTTTTTTTACATCTTTTAACCCCGTAAGGACCAGACGCGAGATATCTCGGGACTTACTATATGGTCCAAAAAGATCGTACCCGAAATAACTCGGCCGGTCACATATTGTATGTTCCATTATGTATTTTCCCAAAATAACATTATTATTAAGGAGTTAAATATAAAACAATTTTCCTTATACGTTTTGCGCTATTAAATTTAAAAAATGCAAATTTAGTTAACTGAAAATTGCTTATAGTATCTCATTAATGTGTGGTTTTTTAGCTTAATTTTTTTATTTATTCTTTAACCCTAGTCAGCATGCGGGTCATTTTATTTGCGTAAACACATGTGATGAGTCTCTCGGGCTCATATATAATCTTAAAGAAAACTGAAAACATTTACTACATTTGAAAATGTTTTATTTACAAATAACAATACCAAAAATAAAATTAAATTTGGCAGTTACTTAGCTAGCGAGCCTCCTTAACTATTGGAGGAAAAATGTACCACTTAAGCTTAGAGGCCAAATATCTTCGCGTAACATTTCTACAAAATTGAGTATAGGAATCATAGGTATGGGTCGAATTATACTAAGAGCTAGTAGGTACCTTCAGTAAGTTATTGCATTAATACCTATATTAGTGAGGTAGACGTGAAGAACTGAGAGACCTGCGTTTATTTCTATTTGGTTCAGCCAATTCCTGTTCTAAATTTACAAGAAATATTTGACTCGCTGTATAGCATTACAATTTCTGCTACACTCTCGTCTATATTTTATAAAGTAAGGCCATGCCTCATTGATTAGGTTTTTTTTTTTTTTTTTGAAGAAAATATGTGTCACCGAAAAAAATCGACGAAATAAAATGTTGGCTCGATTTTGTTCTTGAGCTAGCTTAAATTTTTGAAAAACCGAAAACATTTCATTCATTAGGCTTGGACGCTTATCGGAAAGTAAATCCTCTAGACCTTTAAATTTGTCGAAATCTACTAAAATATTATAAAATCTATGAAATCTACTCTGTACTAATTCGAAACTACTAAACCTACTCCAATGTGAAGTTGCAATGATTATTGTAATATGAAGTACATAGCTATTTCTCCCCATTTTTGAGGACGCCCATTTTCAAAATAAGAAATTCCTCGAGAATTCAATGGATTTGTTGTTGAAATATCGCAAATCTACCAAATTTATATTCCATATTTCTGAAGTGCTGGAAAGAAGGTTTTCTAGAAATTTTTATATCCGCATATCATTAGTAAGGCAATTTCATGAGTTTTTCGTAGTGATCAGTCTTCTGAATCGTTAAATCGCAAATATTATCATCTTTTGATTTTGTTTTCTAATGGTTGAAAACAATCCTGCAAAAATGATTTGATTTTTTATTTGGCATCTAATTTGAAAGAATTCGACCACAGATATAAAAATCACAAACGGTTAAGGTTAACCAATTAATCTAAACTTTTCGTAACCTTTGAGTGCATATTATGAAATTTCGTTTTTTATACCTACGAGTTATGTGAACTCAATTTACAGAGATGCAATTGTAGGAAAACGCAATTATGTATGTACGCGTTACGAGAGCTGGAAATGTCTTACAGAATCGCGTTTTGTCGCAATTTTAAAAAAATACTTTAAACTCGTTTAATACTTACATAATATTAAACACACTATCAGATGTCCAATTTTCGGATTTAGGGTAAGTTTAATATACCTAGATTGGAATTGTCTTAATAGGGATTATTTGAGATGTTGCTGACTTACGCAAGTACATTGATATTTTCGATATTTTATTTGATTCTTCGAGGTTTATAACCTTATTCGAGATTGTTTTGGAGCGTTGTTTATTTATGTATCGTATATGAGTTATTAAGCGAAATTTTATATACTTTCGATATTGTTCGAATTTGGTTTGGATTGAATTAGGCGTAACGTTGGGTTAGATTGTTCAAATTAGATATTTTCAGATTTTTGAATTAACCTGCAGATTTCTTGGTTTGATTTACTTTGAGTTGCGTTTGATTAACTTTTAGTTAATGGCCATCGAGATTATTCGACGTCCTCTCTTGTTGCTTTTTATTTGCTTATAGTATTTATTACAGATCGTTACATTGTTACATACTGATATTTTTAATATTCAAGGTTATTCTAGAATTCTAATTTTATTCGAGATTTTCGGAATAGTAGACATTTCTTGAGAATATTGCGATTATTCTAGGTCTAGAAAAAATTCTTCGATTATTCAAGTTTGGTTTAGAGTTGATTCAGCGTAGTATTCTGATTTGTGAGGTGAGATTCTAATTTCAGATTTTTGGATTTATCAAGATTTCCAAATTGTTAGTGTTAAATAGCGTTGTATTCAATATTTTCGAGATTATTCGATTGTGAAATTTTGGTCGAGATCTTCAGTGGTATTTCATTTTTCAAGATTATTCTATAGGATTTCAAATTTATTCGAGTTTTCTGCGAATATTCGAAATTTTTTTGTGAATTTCTGAGCTAGAGTATTCTAGAAAAGAATAACTATTTACCATTTCGAGATTAGTCGATCATTTCGAAATTTTGCGGGTTTCACGATTTTCGTCGAAATTTACAAGGATTTGCACTGGGTCTTGTTATTGAATTAGTGATTGTTTTCTGCAACTTTCATAGCATTGAGCTATATACTGTTAAACTTGGAGGGTGTTGAGTTACATAGATGACATTTTTTGGGAATATTTTAAATTTTCCAGGATTATTTGTTATCAAAATTATTTTTGATGAGATTTTTGCAGATTTTTTAAATTATTCGAGAGATTTGGTTTCTACTGAAAATTATTCAAAGTGGAAAAACAAATGGTTTTTGGCGATTTGCGCTCGTTTAAACCAATAGATGTGCCCTAAACATTGCTATTACAAGGTTTTGGTCGAGCTGATCAAAATAATGTCATTTCCTTTCATGTTGTATTGTCACTTACATGCTAAATTAAAATGGCTTTTCTGCATTTAAACAGCGACTACATAGAAGTTTTGCTTGTGACTAAGTAGTGTGATGAACGTAAATAAAACAAAAATTTAACTTGCCTAAAAATTTGTAAATATTTTGTTAGAACTTTGTGGGACACGTAAGGAAAGAGACACAAAGAAGAGTTATGGTTCTATCAAAAAGATGATGATGAAATTGAACAATTACTTTTACTGTGCGCGTTTACTTTCTATTGAAAAAATTTGATTTCTGTTTTGCATGCAGTGAATGCGTTGTATTTATAGATACACCTTGGCATTGAATTTTTATTCTATCAGTAATCTGTAAAAGCTTTAAAATGCTGGACTTTTCCCATACCAAGTTTATTCACTTCATCATCTGTTGAGTCTTAGAGACTCATCGCATGCTTTTATATTTGTTTTTTAAAAATGGGCTGGTTAGGGCTATATTCGGCGAAGTAAAAAAAAATGTTAGTAGGTGATTCTAGATCTCAAATAATAATTATTAGAATACTTAAAGCTCAATTTTCATAAAAAATTATTTTTCGGTTAATTTTTAGCTAATAAAATTAAAATGAGTCCGCGAGACTCAACCCATGCTGATTAGGGTTTAAAAAAAAATCCGACGTATCGACTGCTATTATCAAGGGTACAATTTAGACAATAATTTAAAAGTAAATTTTTGATAACGAACGTTTACTAACGTAACTAGGGTAGATTTTTAAAAACGAAAAATAATAATTCCAGTTATACAACTACAATGTGAGTTATAGCCTAATAACAAGTCAAAGGTAGCCACTTGAATCTGCAGTAGGAATTAAGATAACTTGTTATGAGTGAAACTGAAGAGCAAGCGATTTTCGATACAAAGTGGATTGTAAATTTATCAGAAATGGAAATGGCTCTGGACATTTTGAAAATTTGTAAGTTAGATATATAATAATTTTGTTTTCCTTTTTAAAAAAATTTTGTTTCTTGTCACAAAATTATAGAGTTCTACCTATATCAGAAAGGCGGCTCATAATATGATTTGAAGAAGGTGTGACGGATATGTTAACAAATTTGAAGTCAAATAATAATTTAGGAAAACAATTTTTAGGAATTGAAGAAATCAAACAAATTCAAGATGCAAAAGGCAAAATGTTTTTTGAATGAGCATCTCGATTTAGGCATGTATATTGAAAACTGATAATTGTAAATTAACAGTGCTTATGCAAATACTATATGATACAATGTATAATTTTTCTTATTTTTTGTTAATATTTTAAATTGTTAGGTGGGAAATAACTTTTGGCTGTAGAAAACACGGAAGATTTTAAAAATAAAATTAAAAATATATCTCTACTAACCAATTGCTTTTGCATAGTGGGTTCGGTAGCTAGATTATAAAGCTTAGCTTCCATCATATTTCAAAAATAACACGGTTCTCTTGTTAGTCGAAAAAATTTTGAGATTAACAGACGTGACTTTTCATTCTGATAATTTCAAAATATCCGATGATTAACCGATGTTTTAATTCAAAATGTTTATCCGAGAAGTGTTTACTAGAGGTATTAATACTATCGATAAACATAGCATTCGGGAAATAATTTGGAAAATATGCGCGAGAAATTCAAACTTTTCAAAATTTGATTATATTTTCATTCACTAAATTAAAAGACAAAATTCCTATAGAGTTACAAGTCCCGCCCCCCCCCTCCCCCCCCAATTCTAACGTAGAGTCACTGACTAAAAAATAGTGTTAGATAAGACTACTATATATCTGTTAGTTAAGACTTTTGGCTTAGTTAAGGCCCATTTCGTATTCTACATTATCGTCATTGAAAATACTTCAAAATACAAATTAAATCTTAAAAACTAATGAGGAAGACTGCTACGATTAGAATACCAATATTATCATTAGCCTTAAAAAAAAAGTCATCCCAAAAAATTTCTTAACTAAGACAGTCATAGGAGTCTTAACGTTAAAATCGGGAGGTTAATATATAAATTAAAATGTTCTTCTGGCAGAGTATGTTGGTCAAACGCAATAAAATTAACAAAAAAAACAGAGTTTAGCAAAACCCTGAAATACTTGATAAGGAGCAAAATCTCAGTAAAAGATTAATTTTGGAAAAGTTTTATATCAAGAAACATAATCTCAAAATTTATTAAATGCCAGGAAGTTTATAAATTTTTATTAAATTATTATTATTTAATTATTTTATTAACTTTTAGCAAATTAATTTGTTGGCTTTGACTTTCATGTCAGTTCGACGTGTATTTTTTATTTAAAAAAAAAAAAAATGTTTCTTAATTAATTTGGCTTTTTTGATTAATTAAAGAGCAACTTGTTCAAGATGCAAAACGGCATAATCGCGTAACTCATTATGTCGAAAAAAAAGGAGCCAGACAAAAAAATTTATTTGGGTGTCCGAATCTAAAGATTTGCCAAAAGCTGTGGAGTTATCAATGAGCAAATACAACATAAACTGAGAAGGGTCTCAGTAAATTTGGGCTAAGTGGGCCGCGATCTTGACTCCAAAATAAATGAGATATTTTATTATTAATACAGTTTTGGTATACTATATTATGAATGAGCAAAGGCTCAAAATGGAGCATGCCAAAAGTTTGCATGCCAAAAGAGTTAAATCTCACTTTGTATTTGTATAACTTACCGCCGATCCTGTCGTTAAGACTTCTAAGACTGCCTTAGCTAAGACATTTTTTACTGGTATTCTGTATAGGGATTGTGCGCAAATTTTAGTGATTTAAAAAAATCGATATAATTTTTTGCATTTTGCTACAAAAACGTACGTCTAGGTTAAATTACAATTTTTCTTGTAGCAGATTGTTTTTCTATATTTGGAGTTTTAATTTTTACGAATTTAACAAATAATTAATAATACTGATCTTAAGTCTTAATTTTTTGGTTGCAAATTCTCCAACATGTTTATAGACCTGTCACACTAAAGTCTTAACTAACAGAAAAATTCTTACCTAAGGTTCTTTTTTAGTTAGCGACTGCCCGTCAGAATCGGAGGCATAGTCTTATAAAAAGTCGTTAGGAGTCTTAACGTCAGAATTGGGGGGTTAGATTCCATATTTCGGTTAAAGTGAGTATTGTTCATTTTCCAAATTCTACCCTAGTTACGTTAGGAAAACATTCGATATCAAAAATTTTCATTTAAATTATAGTGTAAATTGCACCCTTGAAAATGGCGGAATATACCGTCGAAACGTTGCTCATTGAACTTAATCTTGAACTTAATTTTTTAGTTTGAATATACTTAAAACAATCACTTTAAACAAAACCGCTGCTACCTTAAGCCGAACATTATAGTGTTGACATGTTTTTTTATGCTATCACTAAATTAAACTTGCTTATAGGGTGTAAACTTGAGAATATTGAGCAAGCTTGGTTGATCTAAAATACTGTTTAAATGATGGCATTAATTCTTTCAATTTATTGGATCTTTGGCACCTGTGTCTTTATTTATTAGTAACAAATACAATCAACAATAAAATCACTGGACGAAATCTATAATGACGATCAAAAGTTAAGTTGCATTTCACAAGATAGTTTATAGAGTTAAAGTTTATTATTTTTTCTATAACTTTAGAAAAATTTGACACTAAACTTTTGATTTTATTCCTTTTTTTGGTACTGGATGAATATATATAATGTTCCATGGAGATGGACAAAACACCTGTTGTCATCGAAAGATGAAATAGCTTGCTAAGTGTTTTTGCTACGGAAGTAAGGCAGTTCTTGAGAACAATTGCGAAGAACATCCTCATTAATTAAAGTTTATTTCTTTGAGTAGCTTTGAGACCAACGAATCCAGCAGATAAGAACTTGATGCAAATTGGGACGCTAAATAATTAGCTTTCTTAAGAGTAATTGAATAAAGATTATTATTGTTGTTTAACGGGAGTATCAAAGACTTAGATGTCCAAAGAAAGTTGTTTTGAAGGTGACCAACAAAAGTTCTCCAATGGCACTAACAATTTGTAGATTACACTGCTTTGCCTGCCAGATTTAATGTTTCACCGACTTACAGTTGCAGCGGCTGAATTCTTAACGGCAACTATAATTTTTGGGTACTACTTTTATATAAAAAAATCAATTAAAAATATTTAGGTACAATTAAACTCAATTTAGTACAATATCATTTCAATCTTCAGTACAATTCAAAAAATCCATTTTCCATCACTGTTAAGGCTATTCCCGAAAGGACATTTAAATTGCGCCGATTGTTTTTTCAATGCAATTCCCAGGAAAATTTTCATACAGAGAAGAAATCAACCATAAAAATTTTACTACTTAAGGTAATAAATAAATCCTAAGTATTTTAAATGTTACGACTTTACGATGACGGAACTCTCGTATTCTTGAACCCAATCCACGAACAATAATGACATAATATTTATAATCCGTATTATACAGAAATTCCATTCCACTTACATATTCCAATATTTAAATCTCAAGAAATCACGAACAAAAATACCACTCGAGACACACACTTACAAACAATAACGTCTTACTGTACATGGAATATTGTTAAAAGCAATAACAATTCCGAAAATGTATTGTGAAGAGAACAAAAAAATTTTTTTTTGAAACTCACAACTATCTCGTAAATAATACATAAAGTTATAGATGAATAGACAAAATACACGGCACATATATGGCAACGATTACCAAATGCAGATAACTGAAGAAAATAAAAAATAGTAAAAATAGTGCTGGATATGGTAATATGTCAATTATTTAACTGACCTAACCGAATATTATTATTATTAAGACCGCGACGACGACGACGACAACGACTGGTGGAATTTTTGTATTGTTGCACGCCGTTTGATAACTTAATTTTCACATTAAGCTCACAAACCAAAAATTTTTATAATTTTTGCAAATTTTGTGTTGGTTCACGACTAATTTTAATGATGTATATGTTATTATTATTATATACATATGTAAATCAATTTGGAAATGAAAAATTAAATTTGAATTTGCGACTATGGCGCAAAAAAATGATTGATTGAAATTAATTTGCGGGAATTAAAAAGGAAAAAAAAAAAAAAAAATGACGAAACACTTTCACTTTATTCAGGTGATTATTTAATGTTGTTAAATCGGGTGGATATTTTAAGCCTATATAAAACTTTGTTAGTTTGTTTGTAGGTAACAATGAGCGGTATATGGGCGCGAATAATTCAATTAGCGTAACTCTAAACAATATGGGTGAGATTAGTTAAATTGCTGCCAGAATATGAAATAATGCTTTATAGGGGCCAAAAAATGGTTTCCTACATGAATTTGAATCAATTAAAATCCAGTGAAATGAAGGAATGCACGCACAAGAGAAAACGATGAACTAAAAAAAAATTGAGCGAATTCAGTTGAAAACTCAAATGGCTCAGTAAAATAAGGTTGCAGTCAGAACCCAATAATGTTCTGCTGGGGCAACGAAATAAGATCACAGTGACTGCTTAGGCACACTTAAACCGGTGACGGTCCATTGTGATACTACAATCGCAGGAATTAACATCGGTAAAAGTTGGAATTAAACTTGGAAATTCGGATTCTGAGGTTCCGCGCTGTTTCTTTTTTGGTCGGGATCTGAGTTTGCGCGGCTTATTCTGCGGTTTATTGTTTTTTTGTTCAATATTAAATTTCCAACTGTCCAGAATTTCACATAATGTTAAAGTTAGCCGAAAATTGCCAGCCGAAATTTAAAAGTCGATAATGCAGAACCATGTTAATGTCAGCCGAAAGTTTCCAGCCGAAAAATTCGTGAAACTCAAAAAAAAAATTAAAATTCGCGTAAAATCATCCCCTAGGGTGTTATTTCAATAGCTATTGCCGGAAAAAAGTTCAGTTGAAGTTTCTCGTGGGAAATGTGAGAATATTATATTTTCAAAAAATTATTAGAAACATCACTAGACAATCATTCTCCAGATATAACACTCTAGACGCTGATTGTCTAATGATTTTTGGAAAATCGAATTAATAATACGCGACTGAAAATTGGCAAACTAAATAGGCAAAATGCAAAGGCCGTTGAACGTCGAATTAAACAATGTGCAGAGCATGAAGATGAACAGTTTCTGTGGTTAAAGTAAATTCAAGATTAGATAGCTTTTATATAGTGAGTATCTATTTCCAATATTCCGACGAACTAATGGATTAGTTGGCTTACTAATAACATGATTGATCTCACTAACTATCCAGTTGTCATAAGAATGTGTTTGTAACTTCGTATAATAAAGGTGACAATTTAATTACATAAATAAAAAGCAGATCAAAATTGTCAGAAATGGGAGCAATGTCTTACGACCCTTTCTCAAAGCTTCCCTTTTGGTTAAAATTTTACATTGAAACATAAATGCACCCACTTTTTAAATGACTACATGAATTATCTTGCAGGCATCCAATAATAGTAATTACCTTATACGTCTCAATGTCTGGCTGTAACGCATGAAGTTAGTTACAAAATGTAGTGGTTTTAGGTTGTAATTTGAATTTAGAGTATGCGACATTCAGAATTGAAAATTGTCGTGGCAACGGTTTAAATTTTAAACAACAAAAATTCAAATAATTTGACAGATTGATGGTGATTTTGATAGTGATGGTATGATGGTAAGATGGTATGATGATATGATGGCATGATGGTATGATGGTGTTATTATGTGATGCTACGATAGTGTGATAATTTTATGGTTGGATGGTATGACGATAAGATGGTATAAGATGATATGATGGAATGGTGGTGTGATGGTATGATGGTTTGATGCTACTATAGTTGGATGGCATGACAGTTCGATGGTATGATGATATGATGGTATGATGGTACGACGATGTGATGGTTTGATGGTGTGACGAAAAAAGATCCAGTTTTGGGGGGAGGGGTGGGGGAGGGGTGAGGGGGGAGGGATGAGGGAGGGAGAGGGGGGAGGGAAGGGAGGAGGGAGGGGGAGGGGGTAATTTCATAGTTAAAAGCTCGATATTTTTGCTTCAAATACTCGATCTGTTTATTTTCGATGAACTTTGAAAAAGTACGTCTATGAATTCGAAAAGTGTGCCCGTGTGTAGCCTTTTTTTTCGAATTTCAAAATTTTGATTTCATATTCGGATTTCTCATACCCAAGTTACTAATTAGAAAGTATTGTTAAAAAGTTTGTAACTCTTACCATTCAAGAGATAAAGAGAATTTTCTTAATAAAGAGAGATAATTTACGTTATAAAATTAATATTTTCGAATCAAAAACACTTGTACTCTAAAAAGATCGAAAGCTCGAGCTTTACAAATCGGCAGCTCTAGGTATGATGATACGACGATGTATGATGGTTTGACATAGTGATGGGCTAAATCGGTGCTTTTTTGTTAAAAACATAAAAGAAAATATGCAAAATAGAACAAAAAGAACCGATTTAGCACATCACTAGTTTGACGATATGATGGTATGTTGGTACGCTGATATAATGGTATGATGGTATCACGGTGTGATGGATTAATGTTATGTGTGTATAATGGTATGATTTTATGGAATAACGGTATAATGTTATGAATAATGGCATAATGTTATCATTGTAATGTTATGATGGTAAGACGGTATAATATGATGGTATATTGGTGACTTGGTAGTCTCATCTGCTGAACAAACAATATTTCTTTTGAGTGAATTTTTATTCTGACGACAAAAAAATGTGTTTTTGTATGAGTGAAGTTGTGTTTGAACCATGTTGGGTGATATTTTTCAATTTGCTGCTTTAATTTGTATAGATCCACGTGTACTGTATGCACTTAAAAATGAAGAATTATAATTAACTGGTGGAAATTATTTATAAATTATCCACATTCCCCATATTACAACAACAGATAATAATTAAAACATTTTTCTTTTAAATTTTATCGTAATCGCGAAATTTCTATGCAGCGTTTGTATATAAAACTGGCGTAGTTTGTACATTTCTGCATCAGTTCCGATTTGTTGATTACACATACATATTCTATACATAATTATCTAATTGTTAAATTATTTGCCAAAAATAAGATGAAATTTTTACCAATTTTATGTATTACTGTTGGATTAGTTGTCGTAAGTATTTCGAAGATATTACAAAATGATGTTGTCTGTACAAATTAAATTTCTTCGTGAATTTTTCAGTGCGCTTTGGCCTTACCGGCGCCCGACCATACGGTTAATCGTGACAAGCGCTCACCAATTATCAATGAATTTGTGGAAGCGGGAATGGAAATAATTGGAAGAACAAAGTGTGGCGCACACGGAGCAGTGCAAACGGCAGAGCCGGTGAAGGTACCGGAAAAGGACCCGGAAACTATCCAACCTGGCGACAAAAAGCCGACTGGGGGTGATGAGGGAACTAAGTAGTTTACGTTTAGTAGATAAACACCTTGTAAATTAGTTTCCGTTGTAACAATATCTATTTGTATAGAATAAATATGTATAACTATTAACCAATCTGACGTTTCTAAATTTGAGAGCCAACTCAATAACTTTCTGTTTTTTTTGGTGTCATTCAACAATAACTACAGTTTATAAATTTTGACTAAAAAACTCGTGAGCAATTGAACTCATTTTTTCACGTTAGCAAACGCATTCTGATTGATTTGGTTTCCTAAAGTTGTTGAACATTTTCATAATTTTGTAACATTAAGTGATGATTGGCCGAATTTTGTCATCATGGAAGCAAACTGAAAATAGAACTGCACGCGACTACAACTGCGTCGCTATTAAATAATATATAAAGTTTTCATCAACTTATATGTTTCAATGATAGCAACATAATTTGTTGCACGAACTTGCCAGAAGCATCTTAGATTCTGGGGTTTTTCTTCGGGCACAGATAATCGGCAAAACGTTTGAAGTCTGTCATAACTTATTTTCCAGTCACGAGAGACAAAACCTCCTTACTACCAAAATAACCATCAAATGATGTGGACGTTGGTTAACTGTTATTGCCTGGTAAACAATCGCACCCTAAATCAAACAATTATCAATATTAAGGTCCAAAATAAATTACCCTTTCCTTTCCATTTCGAGTTTCAAAACAATGCCTTTCACGTTACTTTTAAAAAATCATCAAAAGTTATACAAGAGATTGTTTCTGAGCTGACTACAAAAGGATTATGTTAGCCGCTCTCAGACACTTCGAGCCTCTAGGACGACCATCAACTTCTTTGGAGCTAATTCTGGTTGAATTACAAAAACAATGAAAACTATTTGAGACCAAACTCCATCAACATGATGAGGTTGTTAAATATTAAGTTGAGTGATTTTAGCGCATTGGAACAGTTTTGGCAACATTGGTCAAACGGGTAGATACTTAGACCCTTAAATATTTTGGTTGACCGTGTAGTTCTTCGAAAAGGAGATCGTGTGTTGCTAAATCTGAGATTTAGCAGCATCTTGAAAAGAAGTCTTAGCTAACCAACAAAGTGAGTTATTGAACCGTTTTGTAGTTCAGCCACTACCTTTGCCACTTTTACAAAATAAAGGGTTGTCATGGGGGGTGCATCAATAAATTCTCCCATCTTGTAATGATCGTTATAGTTTATTAAAACTACAACGTTTCGATCAACGTCGAGACGTTGCATCTGCTATCTTCGTTCACGATGTTCTGTCTTCCCAAATAGATTGTGACGAATTACTTGCCCGTTTCAATATTTAAGCTCTCATATGCTGTTTGCGCGATCGCCGTTTGCTACATATTTAGCCTGTCTCTACGAATTTTGCACTTTCGGAACCAGTCTTGAGAATGTTGCGGCTGTTTAACTTGTTTAAATTTCTATCTAGATAATTGTTAAATTTTGGTTTAGTATGTTTACTTACCGATTGTATATATTTACTGTAGGTAATATTAATAAATAAATAATCTTACATTATTCGAAAATGTGAAAAATTTTGTCTTAAGCACGTCTAAGAAAATCAATATCTCGAGATTTTCACAATAGAAATGTTTGCCGATCGGTGAAAATCTCGAGATATGGATTTTCTTAGATGTGCTTAAGACAAAATTTTCCACATTTTCGAATAATCTAAGATTAACTAGGTAAACCCTAATAACTTTTTAAACGGGTTGTCATGATTAAAGTAGGCACACAGGCCTACCGACGACATGTTTGCCGATCATTGAAAATCTCGAAATACCGATTTTCGCCCGAATGTATAGTTTTTAAAACCCATACATATGCAATTTTGTTGTTGTTGTTTATTCCAGTTTTATTTTAAGCTAAAGTTCAATCGCATCCAATTTTAAAAAATACTTAAATATGAAGTTTCAGTTCGATTGGTTAAACCGTCTGGGATCTAGTAGAGAGGACACAGACAGACATCACTACGAAACCTTATTTTTCGGACTCAGAGGACCTCAAAACAGATAAATCTTCAAAAATCTCCAAAATTTTCATGACTACTATACTTTATTTTACTAGCATAAAAGCAAAAACTTATTCTAATCGTCGTTGGTTTGATAGTGATTTCATAGAGACGTCTCTTGTCGAATAAATAAAAATTCAAATTAGTTGGGTGTAGAAAATACCTATTTGGGTGTAGAAATTATATTTCGAACAATACAGTGAGCCCCTACGCAATAAACTTAAAACCACAAAAACATAATTCTCTCTTTGAGTAAATTTACTCTCCAACTAATGCGAGATTATTATGAGCGAGGTAAAAAATATGTATTCAGAAAAATTTTCGTATTTTAATGTAGTTATGCGCTGGAACACCGTTGAGCATGGTTCAAACAAGGTTAGCTCGATCTTTCGAGTCACGTGTTTATAAATAAATAGAGAAAAACCTTATGAAACATTTTTGAGTTTTTTTTTATTTTTCGTTTTTTTACTTGGTGTTGTAATTTATACGTCTCTTTTAATACTAGAGTTGTGTGTCGTCACAAAAAAAAATGATCATTTGTTTACATATTAATAGCTAAACTGGTATTAATTGAATCATGACCGGCGAATAAAGGGAATACATACAGTTTATTTGTTTTTTTGTTAACTAACAAACTAACAATGGGTTTTCATTGGGTTATGGGATATTTATTGTGGCCAACCAGGAATATACATTTGAATACAATACTGATTAAATTTGGGATTCTAAAATGATTTTTAGGTAAGATTCTGGAATATGGCCAAGTAGTATGGAACTTGTCTATTTCTCAACCGATTTTGATGAAATTCGCCAAGTGTGATAGAAATGGGATTCTAAAATGATATTTAGAAAAAGTTCTGGAATATGGTCAGTTAGGAAGGAACTCGGTTATTTCTCAACCGATTATGATGAAATTGGTGCCCGTGGCGTACTGCAGCTATCGGGGGGGCCACAGGTGGTGGATAGTGGACGGCCTATCGACAGGTAGGTTAGCGATGAATTAAATAAGCCGCCCCCAATCGCGGTGCAGCTAGTGGGAGAGTCTCAGGGAACTGGGGAGTAGTTAACCCCAGTTTATTAAATTCTGAGTGCCTATGATGCCCAGCATGGAAAGGCGAACGGATGGCGCCAGAAAACCATCGACCAATAACCACGGCGGACTGTGCGTCACGTCCTCTCTGCACCTCCGAAGTCTCCGATGAGTGGGGTACGCACCCTATAAACGAGTGACCCTAGGAATGAAATGGATCCCATTGAATTGGGCTCTCCATGTGAATAGGTGAATGAGAGAGAGAATGTGGAGCGGAGGGAAGGGGTGCTGGGAGGCCGGGGTGCTAGCGAGCCGAATGGGCTGGATTAAGGTGTTAAGCGACCCGTGCTGATGATCAACTACGCTGGGGGTCCATTTAACAAAGCCCAGTCGCTAACGGAGCCCTCTGGATACCTGGCGACCTTCAGTTGTATTTAGTCTTACCTGTGTATACGGATTTCTGCACAGGTGGACCCATGTTTCTCCGATACTCGTGGGAATAGTATGAATGATACCAAAATCAAAGAAATAGAGGCCGGTACTCTTCAAAAACCGGGAAGCAACAATGAAGGGAGTAGCTTGAACCTTAAAGGTGGAGCTCCCTCCTTAGCGGCGGGTGGAAGCAATACCGTGACATTAAAGCCAGGTAGAAGCGGACCCGGAGCCAAACAAAAAAGCAGGGGATATGAAGGAGTCCCTCCGGCGAAGCGACGATATCGTGAAAAACGGTCGGCGCACAGAATTTTGGAAAGGCTGACTGCGACCCCAGAGGGGCAGTTAACAGCAGAACAAAAGGAATCCGTGGCACGGGCGAGGAAAGTTGTCGGCAGCGGCACTTTGAATAAGGATCTTGGTTCAAAAAAATGAGGTCACTTGATGAGGAAGTACCGGGCGACGCTAAAGGAACCAAGGTGACCACAGGAGACCAAAATGACCAAAAGATGAAGCTGAAATCTTGAAGGAGCATGCCTTGATGTTAGTCGTCATTGACAGAGGTCAGAAAGACGGGAGCATTACGGCTGAAAAATGGAAGTTGATTTATAACGAACTGAACTATTTTTGGAAGTTCTGAGAGATAATCCGGGACCCCCACCGTCCTGTAGGAATGCGGGATGGTATCAGGGGCGCTTTAAGTTGACTGCGTGCTCAGACAAAAGATCGGTGGATCTGTATAGAATGGCAGTGGCCAAAGTAGGCGTGGTATGGCAGGGCGCGAAGCTGGAGACGGTCAGTAAGGAGGAAATTCCGAGCAGACCGAGGGCACGCGTCTGGTTGCCAACCAAGCCAGAGAAGCCTGAGGAGGTCATTGAGATCGTCGAGGCCAGTAACCCACATCTTCCGGCAAAGAACTGGAAGATAGTGAAACAAGAGGAGGCCAGAGGGGGCTATAGGTTGACTATTATGCTGTTAAACAGGGAGTCCCTAACTCTCCTCGCGGAAACAAAGGGAGTGATCAGCTTCGGATTCGGGTCGATCACTCTCAATGTATATAAGAAGGATGAGGTGACACGCAAATGGAAAACCAGCCTGCGGTAAACATCGGGAAGGAAGGTGTTGATCTTCCGGAGACGGATACGGATGCCGAAATGATGGTTGTTCAAGCCTGCTCCCTTTCTTTGGACTCTGATGGGGGAAACTTGTTGAAGTCTCTGCGAGAGGGGGATGGCAACGGCGACCACATACAAGGATTAAAAGAGAAGACGAGCGGCGAAACGACGGATAGCGGCGGTTGTCCAGGGGTTACTTTTCCGATACGGGGAAATAGAGGAAGAGATGAACAAGGTAGGTCACAATGGTTAACATTGTACAAATAAACCTGCATCAGACGAAGGTTGCCTAGGCAGCTCTCGTTCTCAGACTGACTAAGTCAGGTGAGGACTTGGTGCTAATCCAAGAACCTTGGATTAAAAATAACAGGATCTGTGGCCTCAGAACGAAAGGGTATAAATTATTATACTCAGGCAACTCTGAGAAGATCAGATCGTGTATTTTGGCGAAAAATAATTTGAATATTTTTCTTCTTCCTCAATTTAGTAATGGGGATGTTACCGCGGCGAGCATTGAGGTTGGCTGTGGAAAATTATGGCTAGCCTCAGTCTATATGGATCGGGAGAAGGAGGTTTCACCGGATAACCTGGGGGAACTTATCCGGGAAGCAGGTCAAAGAATGGTAGGTGTCATACTTGGATGTGATGCAAACGCGCATCACACAATCTGGGGCAGCACAGACATTAATGAAAGGGGTGAGTTATTTTTTGAATACTTATTAAATACTAACCTTTTACTTTGCAATATTGGGCGAGAACCAACATTTATTGTCAAGAATCGACAGGAGGTCTTGGATGTGACTTTTGCGTCAGATACTATTTTTCATATGATCAGGGGATGGAGAGTGGAGAATGAGCACTCATTTTCTGATCACCGGTATGTAATATATAACCTCAACGCCAACCCTGTTACCCGAAAAGCCTTCAGAAATCCTAGAAGGACAAACTGAAACAAATATGGGGTGGTATTAGTGGAGGTATTGCCGCTGGAGGTCCAGAACTTCCGGCGACAGTTGAAGAGCTGGATTGCATGGTTGGTATTGTCACAAAGGCATGCAATCTTTCATTTATTGCTGCGTGCCCCCTGATAAAACCTAGGGGGAAACAGAAGCCGACATGGTGGTCCACTGGGTTGGAGACCTATCGGAAGGCTTGTAGGGTAGCCTTTAATAGGGCCAAGAATACCAGGAAAGCTCGGCATTGGGACTCATATAAGGAGGACCTGAGGAATTATAAAAGAGAGTTGAGGAAGGCACAAAGGGGGTCCTGGAGACTCTTCTGTGGTAAAATGGAAAAGGTATCTGTGACTTCCCGCCTTAGGAAGATTCTTTCTACCAACCCAACCAGTCCTAGTTATTTAATTAGGCCGGATGGGTCATGGACAGCTTCTAGTATAGAATCTCTGGAGTTTCTAATAAATACGCACTTTCCGGGAACCTCGATGACTCGACGGAGCCGGAGGCTCATCGAGAAATACCTTCAATAGAAATGAAGGGCATCGAGGATAGGGAACGGATCGCGTGGGCAATGAACGGGTTTAAGCCTTATAAATCGGCTGGCCCAGATAGGATTATACCAGCGGAGATCCAGAGAAACTTGGCAGTCATCCTTCCCTGGCTGGAGATGATCTTCAGAGGATGTCTGAAATTTGTCTATATTCCTAGGAAATGGACGAAGGTCTTCATTCCAAAAGCTCGCATGCATATCCGAAGGACCTGAGGCCTATAACTCTAGCATCCTTTCTGCTGAAAACATTGGAAAGGATGGTGGATGTATTTATACGATCAAAAATTGAACCCAGCAATTGGGCAATGTCACAGCATGCGTACTCTAAAGGGAGGTCAGTGGACACAGCCTTGCACGCTTTGGTACGCACAATTGAGGAGTCAATTTATTCGCAGGAGTCCTGTATGGTCTCATTCCTCGATATTGATGGTGCCTTTAAAAACGTAAATACGGAGGCGATCATGGAGGGATTGTCAGCTTTGCAGATGGATTACTCTATAAGTAGGTTGATTAGGGGGAGTAGGGAGAGCCCACAATTAGAAGGCGGGTGGTTAGAGGAACCCCGCAGGGAGGTGTAATGTCCCCTTCTCTCTGGAGTATGGTGATTAACGAATTGCTGTTGGAACTGGAGAGAAAGGGGGTATAGGTTGTAGGGTACGCAGATGATGTAGCGATAGCGGTATCAGGTAAATATTTGGACACGATTAGAGATGTTATGCAGAATGCACTATTGATCGTTACCAAATGGGCCAGCAAATATGGATTAGGGATCAACCCGTCCAAGACAAAGCTGGTACTTTTTACCAGGAAGTATAAAATTCCGGTAGTTTGCCCTTCTACGATAAACGGCACTAGACTGACTTTTTATGATAGAGCGAGATTCTTGGGCATAATCTTGGACAGTAAACTCAGCTGGATGCCTAACACGTTACAGAGGGTAAATAAGGCCACTGTAGCCCTTTATTAGTGCAGGAATGCCATAGGTAAGAGATGTGGCTTGAAACCGGAGCTGGTACACTGGCTGTACACTGCCTTAGTGAGACCTGTACTTATGTATGGAGTGGGCGTGTGGTGGCCAGCTCTGGACAAGGTAACATACAGGAGTAGAATGGGAAGGGTGCAAAGAACGGCCTGCATGCTTATAAGCGGGGCGCTTAGGACGACACCTACTCGCGCTTTGGAGGTTATGTTCCACCTTATTCCAGTAGAGGTTTTTGGTAAGCAGAAGGCAGCCGAGGTGGCTATGCCACTTACGGCTGTCTTTCAGTGGAAGTGTCTACAGATGGGGCACTCGACGATAGTTGGATCACTAAGGGATGAACTGGTGAATCTATATTATGTTATACCAACGTTGTGCTTCGATAAAGAGTTCTGGACCGTCTGTCCTTCAAGGAAATCCTGGAGGAACGGATCAATACTGGAAAACGAGGCAATGCAATTTTTCACGGACGGCTCTAAGCTAGATGGTAATGTAGAAGCCAGAGTCTTCTGTGAGAAGCTTAGTATTAATATTTCTGTTCGTCTTCCTGACTAATGCAGCGTGTACCAAGCTGAAGTGGTGGCGATCAGGGAAGTCGTGACATGGTTGAAGCATAATGTGGTATCAGTAAGGGATATCGCAATTTATGTGGACAGTCAGGCGGCGGTCAGGTCACTAGAGGCGGTTTGTCTGAGGTCACGGCTGACGCTGGATTACCGATCTCATCTCTTAATGATATGAGCGAGTATTTCAGTATCCAGATAATCTGGGTCCAAGGTCACTCGGGCATCACGGGGAACTGCAGGGCGGATGAACTATCTAGGTACGGTACGACTCTCCAGATGCAGACGGAAAGGGCAGGTCTAGTGAGGGCTATAGCAGCGCTCAAATTGGCGCTCAGTAGAAAGGCAATCGACCAACACTCTCACGTGCAGGGTAACAAAACAGGTTTGGCCAAAACTGGACTTGCGGCGCTCCAAGGCACTGATATCCCTGGGAAGACAAGAGTTAGGATTGGTCTTAGGGATACTGACAGGACACTGCCTTTTTGGGGAACACGCGAGAAGGCTGGGTCTACAGACAAATGACTTTTTTAGAAGCTGCATGGACGAGGAGGAAGAAGAGACTATAGATCACTTCCTATGCTCGTGTCTGGCACTATCATACAGAAGACATAAATACTTGGGTGTGTACGGTATGGGCAGCCTTTTGGAACTCGCGAACTGTGGAGTACGAGATACCTTACGCTACATAAGTAGCACTGGATGGTTTCAGGCGTAAACGGGAGATAAGATCCTGTGGTATCACAATGGGCCACTATTGAGAAATAACCGAGTTCCTTCCTAATTGACCATATTCCAAAACTTCCTCTAAATATCATTTTAGAATCCCATTTCGATCCCATTTCTAAATAAACAAAAATAAAAGTAGTGAGAAATACGAATTTTTGTTCGATTTGTTTTTTTGTATTTTTATACTCGTAGAGCAAACTCAATTCAAAGTCAAACGCAAATCAAAAAACAAAATTTATGTAGTAAATAACGTAGTAAGTAGAAATTAACAACAGAGAGTCTGATTTGAAGAGAGTAAGAAGATAATGTTATTACAGTTTTACTGTATTTTCCATTTGTTGTTGTTGTTATTTTATTTTTTTGAAAATAAATGTTCATGAGACGTCTCAGTAATCTATCGTTTTTGGTAAAAGAAAGAAAAGTCAATTCTATTATACAGAAATTTTGAACTTCTTCATATTTTCATGACTAAGTCGTAGTTTCTGTCTTGTGTCGCGCAAAATTGTTCAGAAAGCTATAGAAACCGCTTCGGAAGCTGTGAAAGAACAAGAAATGCACCGAAAATAATGTTTAACCTAAGGCACCGAGAAGTTCTACCTGGAATTTCATTTGGCACAAATTAGAGTCGGTTTTGTTCAATTCGCTCAAAGAATGGCCATTGTTGATTTCTATATTGTTGATTAGTATGATTCTCCTCTGAACAATATCGATTTATGTAAGGTGAAATTGCATTCAAAACAAAAATTTCACTCATTGAAGAATATTCACTGTATATCAATCCTTATATCGAAAATTTCGTTTTGTACTCAACACCAAATTTCACTCAAAATATTTTTGGTGCTAGGACAACCATGAAATTTTTTTGTAGCCTTAAGTGTAGTAAATCAAATGGTGTGAACGCCATTTCTCGCCGATAAGAAGGAAACCAAAATTTTAATTAAACAGGTCACAATAAATTACAAAAATTATGTTTCTTGCCGAGCAAAATTCTACTCAAAAAAAAATCACATTTTTGTTTGGGCAACCATCATCTGCTGAACAAACAATATTTCTTTTGAGTGAATTTTTATTCTGACGTTGACACAAAAATGTGTTTTTGTTTGAGTGAAGTTATGTTTGAATCATGTTGGGTGATATTTTTCAATTTGCTGCTTTAATTTGTATAGATCCACGTGTACTATATGCACTTAAAAATGAAGAATTTTAATTAATTGGTGGAAATTGTTTGTTAATTATCCACATTCCCCATATTACAACAACAGATAATAATTAAAACATTTTTCTTTTAAATTTTATCGTAATCGAGAAATTTCTATGCAGCGTTTGTATATAAAACTGGCGTAATTTGTACATTTCTGCATCAGTTCTGATTTGTTGATTACACATACATATTCTATATATAATTATCTAATTGTCAAATTATTTGCCAAAAATAAGATGAAATTTTTACCAATTTTGTGTATTACTGTTGCATTAGTTGTCGTAAGTATTTCGAAGATATTACAAAATGATGTTGTATGTACAAATTAAATTTCTTCGTGAATTTTTCAGTGCGCTTTGGCTATACCGGCGCCCGACCATGCGGTTAATCGTTACAAGCACTTTCCATTTATCACAGAAATTGTGGAAGCGGGAAAGGAAGTAATTGGAGGAATAATGTGTGGCACAAACGGAGCAGTGGAAACTGCAAATCCGGTGGTGGAGGGCAACAAGGAAGAAATCCAACCTGGCAACGAATCGGTGGCTGCGTCTGAGGAGGGAACTAAGTAGTTTACGTTTAGTAGATAAACACCTTGTAAATTAGTTTCGGTTGTAACAATATCTATTTGTATAGAATAAATATATATAAATATTAAACAATCTAACGTTTCTAAATTTGAGAACCAACTCAATAACTTTCTGTTTTTTTTTTTCACAATAATTAGAGTTTGTAAATTTTGGCTGAAAAAACTGGTGAGCAATTGAACTCATTTTTTCACGTCAGCAAACGCATTCTGATTGCTTTGGTGTCCTAAAAATAGAGTTGTTGAAATTTTTACAATTTTGTAACATTAGGTGATGATTGGCCGAATTTTGTCATCGCGTCGCTATTAATGATAGCACCTAATATCCAACATGATCTGTTGTCCTTATTGATACATGTCATGAGTACAAGAACTTGCCAGAAGCATCTCAGATTCTGTGGTTTTTCTTCGGGCACAGATAATCGGCAAAACGTTTGAAGTCTGTTTTAACTTATTTTCCAGCCACGAGAGACCAAACCTCCTTACTACCAAAAGAATCATCAAATGATGTAGAAGTTGGTTAACTGTTATTGCCTGGTAAACAATCGCACCCTAAATCAAAACATTATCAATATTAAGGTCCAAAATAAATTACCCTTTCCTTTCCATTTCGAGTTTCAAAACGATGCCTATCACGTTACTTTTAAAAAATCATTAAAAATTATACAAGAGAATTTTTCTGAGCTGACTACAAAAGGATTATTAGCCGCTCTCAGACACTTCGAGCCTCTAGGACGACCATCAACTTCTTTGGACCTAATTCTGGTTGAATTACAAAAACAGTGAAAACTATTTGAGACCAAACTCCATCAACATGATGAGGTTATATGATATTAAGTTGAGTGATTTTAGCGCATTGCAATAATTTTGGCAACATTGGTCAAACGGGTAGATACTTAGACCCTTAAATATTTTGGTTGGCCGTGTAGTTCTTCTAAAAGGAGATCGTTTGCCCAAGATGGATTTGTTGTGAGAGTCTACCATGAATTTAGCGGTTTAAATCGAAGACAGTTACATTTTAGGCTATGGATCTGAGATTTAGCAGCGTCTTGAACAGAAGGCTTAGCTAACCAACGAAGTGAGTTAATGAACCGTTTTGTAGTTCAGCCGTCATTAATGATCTGCTTTATTTATCAGAAAGTCGGTTCTAGAAAAACTTCTCTGGCCTCCGTCAGAATATACGTTATATGATAAAAAATTGTACGCTTAGATTAGCTGAACCAGTAGCTAAATCACATAGTATACAGTTTGATGAATCGTAATTAGTGGGATGGTGATATAAACACGATTTTATGCGACATCATCTTTCAACAAATTGTTTTATTGGTATGTATAGGGCTCTCCATTTTTACTTAGTTAAGCTTTCGTCCTGTATACAAACAGCAAGGTTAGAAATTACCATCCAGATTCAATTTTACAAAACTCCTACTAAATTAGAGCGCTTAAAATCCTACCAATTAAGAGTAATCCAAAATAATTAAAAACACCAGGGCCCTATTGCACCAACTACTTATCACTTATTACTTATCAACTTATCATAAGTTAGTTTTTTTGAAAATGATAAGTGATAAGTGTTCACCAAAAATAACAAAATCTCACTCACTTATCAATTTGAAAACTTATCAAATTTTGATAATGATAAGTGATAAGCGTTGCACATCAGATTGTCTATAACTTATCAATTGACGAATTATCAAATTTTTATGATAAGTTGTAATGATCTATACAAAAATTCTATAAATGTGATAGTGTTTGCCAAATAATATGCTTTCTGCACATTTTATATGTTAAACAATGGTTTTGTACCTATGTATATAGCAAAACAATCAAAAAATTGTTATTCTGTAATTTAATAGCAACAACAATTTTGCATGTACATATATAATAATACATGACCTTTCTCAATTGAGAGTTCTTATTTCAGTGTTTAGAATCAATTGTAAAACTTTTCTTTTGTTGCTTTTAAAATAAATTCTCTTTTCTAACTGTAAATAATTTTTCAGCAGTACTTAAACGTAAACAATTTATTTTCATAACAAATGAATTAAGAGAATTCCTATTAACAAATAAATTGAATTTAACTACATAATACAAAAATTGTAATCGTCATATACAAACCAAAATGATTTTCCACTATTCGTCTCGTCCACTTATGAGCACGATTAAATCTTTGCTCTATTATATCATCCGGATTTCTTCGCATTGGTGGGATAAGCCAATCTTTAAGGCAAAGCACTGTCACCCGAAATCACAGCACCGGGGAACGGGCGAAAACAAGACTCAAAATTACTAAATAGCCTTGTATATGGCAATACTCTGGATTCATGGATACTACCTGGCTAATTTGAATTTACTTCATAAAAGCTGCGGTCTGGGCCACACACCATCATTGCATTCAGTGAATGTTTTCCATGTCGATTCGCAAAGTGTTCCTCATTAACCGTAGGTGCATCTACTTATATTAATCATTATTCCATCGAAGCAACCAACTACCTGGGGGTAACCACCCAACTCAAGAAACTTATATCCTGGATATTCCTAACCAATGCAGTGTTGTTAGTCGTTGCTATAGAGGACTCAATGCGCAGTTTCGGTCGGTTCCATGGTGCAAATTTGCTCCGATTTTTAATAATACGTGCTCAATTTGTTCATGTGACAAACGAAAATATTTTATCACTCGCGAGTCCAGAGAATATTTGGTTCTGGCTTTCACGACACGATTTCTTCTTTCGTTTTCATCCTCGAATAATCTTTCGAACCGACGCATTTATTTATAAAAATTATTTTTCGTTTAATAAATTTCATTTTTTGTTCACTAAAGTTGATATAATACCCATATTTGATAGTTTTATATTAATTTTAAAATATCGAAAAAAAACTGTCTTACCTCTATGATAAATCGAACAGAATGAAATTGTTCTTACTTTGACTTAATATTATAACTTATTAGAATACAATAACATAGCGGCATAAATTTTGAAATTAAAGTTATTATTTATTGTCATTATCATTTGTACTCTTTTAAAATTGAACAAAAGTTCCCATCTTACCAATAACAGCAAAAAAAAAACGTTTTTAACAGATTTCCGTCATACCACAACAATTTGTAGCCCTTATCAATTTTTTTGAGTAGTGAAATTTTTCTTATTGATATTTTGGATAAGTTATCATTAAAGTAGTCGATTATTGATAAGTTAAAACTTTTGGTGCAACAGAACTACGAAAAAATTATCAAAAACCTCAAACTTATCGCTTATCAAAATATTACTTATCATTTATCATTTCGCAAATTGGTGCAACTTAATTTTGATAAGTGAGTGCTTATCACTTATTATAACTCAATTAAATACTTATCAAATTTCAATTTGGTACAACAGAAAATTATCAAAAATTATGATAAGTTGATAAGTAATAAGTGATAAGTAGTTGGTGCAATAGGGCCCAGGACTGTTGATAGCAGCTACAATAAACTGTGGAACTACGAAGTTACAGAATCTTGAACTTGACACATTACTCGTTAGTCCTAAACTCATTTAGCTAAACCCTACCTAATCATTAGTAGTATAAAATTCCTTTAAGATCAATCTAAACTTTGTTAAGAAAAAAATAAATTTCGCAACCCCTAAAAGGGCACAAATACAAATAAAATTACCCCTAAATAGCTCAACATTTAAATTAAAAGGCTTTTTTTTGCTTAAGGGTCTTTTAGTTGCTATTTATAAGAATAAAGCACCCTGGGTTAAAGATTAACGTTAAAAATAAATTTGAACCGTCTTAAGGTGAAACTACCCCCGGAGGAAGGTGAACATTTAACAAAAATAATAAAAATCGAAGTTCTCAACGGTTTAAAAAAAATCTTATAAATCGATTTTTTTTCTGTGCATGTTTGTTTGTTCTGCATGCGGCTGGAGTTTCCCCCATTACTAGATTACGCAATTTACTGGGAAACTACGGAAACTCTAAACAAATGAATATCAAAAAATCATATGGATTTGTATGTAAATTTACTCAATTTTTGCATTTGGACACCCTATACTTTAAAACTAAAAGCGGCAAACCCCCTAAAAGAGGTATTTTTGGATTTAGGGGTGAAGCCCAACAAACATAAAGTAAAAGTAGTGTGGAAATACAACGAACTTTCAACTTCTTTCTACATTTTGTCTGGACTAATAATAGTCAAATGGAGAGTCCAAAATTTACGGATTTTTACTGATATCAATCAATACAGTGAAAGCATAATGCGCAAGGACATCGTAATTATTCCAAAAAGTCAGATGATACCGAAACAAGTCGTGGGTACAATATCCAAGGATAGTTCCTTATAAAGACTCCAAACGATTTTGCTAACATTGTGAATGCTCCTGAAACAACTTGAGAAACGACGAAAAGGATTCGTATTTCAATAAGAATATCGAGCATCACGTATGACATTGCATCTAAATCTCAAGTCCAATTGACACCATCCCATAACATCCAATACCTGAACGAATTGGGGCCAAATTAATCAGAACATTTTTTTCAAGTTTAAATAACGGAAGTAAATTTGGTTTAGAAGTGATCAACCTTAATATTGGGTTAATTCATAAATAATTGCCGATTTTGGGCTTCAACTTTATTTCACCATAGAAGTTACAAATTCGAAAACTATAATCTATAATATGTACTCGTATAATCACCATTATTATCTATAACTTGTTGCCACTGCAACTTGTCTCTGGCAAATTGTCGATCCCCTCCGCGTAGAATGTTCTAGGTTTCGAAAAGGATTGGACGTCCTGAAGTATACCTACTGATTTAATCGTCGTGAGAGGAGTGTTTGGTACCCAGGCTTCCAGCTTTAACACTTTCTCTAGTTTCTCAAGGTGACACCACACCGTTGGTTGAGATGTATTGTGCTTTTCTACTAATTCTTGCGTTGTTTGGCGAGGGTTTTGTTCTATCAAAAATGTTCAATCGTTCTTCGTCCACAACAGAACACCAGACCAGCCTTGGTTTATTCCGAAATGGAATTTAGTGAACCAATTTCTCACAGTTCTTTCACATATTACTGCAGTACCATAAATACCGCACGTTTTTCCAGCTGTTGCTCTAACATAATAAGTCTAAAATGCACTTTGGAATTTTCTATTTCTGCGCACTACGTATGTACGCACTGCACTGTTCAATTTCTAAATTATGAATGACCAACCCATACTTATGCTCTTTACAAACGAAACAATCATCACACTACAATAAATAACAGGTCCTGAGAAATTTCAAATACCAATATATAGAATGAAGTTGGTAACAGTAGTTGGTGTCTCGCACGCACCCTGTAGACCGAAGTAAGGATAAGTAAAATTCTAAGAAACAAAATTTAGTTTATGACCTAATCAGTTTTTCTAACTGGAATAATAATGAAAAGGCAATAGAACGTTAGTTGAAAGAAAACCTATTAAACCATCTTTTTTTGGAGCCATTCCCACCAGTTAAGTGTAGAAATCAAAGTAAAAATTTATTTTATTAATTTAGATGATTTTAATACGTTCCGAAGATTGTAGCAGAATTCAATCCAGTTTCGAACTGATGAGCTTATGATTATTAAAAAATCAATCTTCTCATTAGGCCGCGGCGACTGGACTGATTATACCACAATTTACATTCTATATATACAGAATGTGCTGTGCTTTATGTACTAGCGAATTGTACTAATACAGATAAATTCTCTTACAATTTTTTCTTCTTCACGACATTCACACAGCTCTATTTCTGTGTACGCTAATTTTACTTTATAAATTTTTTGTTGAATGTTAATTAATCCATGTAATTTCTAATATTCTACCGGTGATTAGACCATTTTAATTGTGTTTTTATTAACACGAGAAGTTAGGCAATTTCGTTGAATGATTGTTCGTAAATACTACTATACTTCTCGTGTTAATAAAAACACAATTAAAATGGTCTAATCACCGGTAGAATATTAGAAATTACATGGATTAATTAACATTCAACAAAAAATTAATAAAGTAAAAATTTATGTTGATGTGCAATCAAACATAAAGAAAAAATCCGTATTAAGGCAAATATACATATAGGTATATCGATATATGTAAGAGAAGCATATCTAAATTACGATATCAAGCTGAGCGAGTAGCCCAATTAACAAAATAAAATCGCGCATATTAAATCCTCTCCAACATTTACGTGCTGATGTGATTTATGTAGTGTGTGTAGTTCACGCATAGTTTATTGGTGAATGGGTTAAAAAAAACTGTTTGTAATTTCTTCATTTATTATTAGCAATAAAAATAAGTCATAAATATAATTATTTGAATACATATGTACAAATAAATAAAATAAAAACATCACGGGTGGTATTTTTTTTGTAAAGCATCGCGATAATCACGGTTTTGACCTTTTTTGATTACTTGGGGTCACTTAAATATTTTTTTCCATTTATTAAAATATCATTAATAAATAAAGAATAATTTAATGGATTTTCGGGCTCTTAATTAAATGCATTTGTTGTTAAATTATAAAAATAATTATGATTGATTTTCACTTTGACATCACTTGCGTTAAACCGCAAAAAAAAAAAGAAAAAAATCGCGCGCAGATAACGGTGCGCGAGTGATAAATGGTCAATTTAATTTTTTGGAAGGTTAACAATAATTGTAATAGACATTTTAGGATCAAAGTATTCCGCCTGCAATTAAACAAAAAAGGTCTACAGGTTGGCAATTTATTGTTTACAATCAAAAGAAAGTGAGATGATTCACAATAACTCATTACAGATGGTATTGTTATTGAACTAGTGGGGTCTCTGTCTGTAATAGTTTTGCCAAAATTGGTAAAACATCTCTCCAAGATGTAATTTAATATATAAGATTTCATATTTTCTGGGTGGTAGATCTAAACATTAATTAATTACGAAATATTTGTTTAATTTGCATATTTCTAATTATGGGTGTACAGGGGTTAATCGCGGTTCATTTTTTTCTTAATTTCATATTATTGACGAAATCGAGTCGGTCTGCTTAAGCAGAATCATCAAATTTAAATAACGCTTGTGGACACTGCATACATATTGCGAAGAAATGGTTATGCCGAAAATACGCGTTGTCAGTTATGTCAATTCCTGCTCAGTGTAACCTTACAGTAATGGTATTGCTAATTTATTGGTAAAAATAGGTTCACTGTTAGAATTTAATGGTCCTGAATCCGTTGCTCCATTATCCTTTTATAGTGGTAAAAAAACAGTTAAGTACTTTATGCTGAATAAATACACTGTCGTATGGTGAAATTCTTTATTAGTTAGCCCAACTTGAGGTTACTGGCCATGGCCGCTTTACGATTTATCTTCAACGGATGGGTCTGTGAAGCATATATGAGGGCTGTTTCGGGAACCCTGGCGACTGCATTCACTACTATATATGCAGGTGTCCGGTGTATCGGTGCAATGGAATCCAAATAGTGGTTCCGCTTGAGTACGTGTTTTTCACATAGGTATTCTTTCATTAAAGCTGTAATCATACAGTGGCTGACGTATGTTGCGGAGGTATTCTCCATTTAGATAAGTATAAGCGTTGAATTCTTGAGCAAAGAGTGGCATTTATTTATCCTGATGCCTTGTTACCATCAAATAACTTATAGTTTCATTCATTTTTTATGGTTTTGACAGTTGTGATTTTATATAGTATATATGAGCTATATCTTTATTTCGATATGGTATGTCTTGGCTTGGTTTAAGATTATCGGCTATTTGTCTATTTTGCTTCTGAAGTTGGTGTGGTATCAAAATGTGTGGACTAAGATTGCCTTGGTGCAAATAAATTTTCATCATTTCCAACAGTGAGTGAAGTCCATTATGGATATCTCTTCCTGCCAGAGGTGTTTGTTGGTTTCCAGCACGTTGATCAAGTACGTCAAATAATTCATTGGCTATTGTACCAATGAAGTCAAACGGTTATCTTTTTTGACGGGCTCTTTCATTTCTTCCTAATTTTTATGGAGGTTCCGCATTTGGGATGAAATTAATCAACAAGTATCGAGTGTTTATATGTAGTCTTGGAGTGTCTTTTAATTTCGCATAATTCATTTAGCTGCCAAGTGGATTCTTCCAGATGATTAGGCTCTGCCCTAAAATATGTTATTCCAATCATCATTGATGCCTGGATGAGACGAGAACCTAAATATGTTGCATTTGGGTGTGGTTCCTCATACCACCTCTCCTAATATACAGAATATCGGCAGCGTGTAAAGCAAGAGATTTGATTTTGTGCTTGCACTGATTACTCGTCTCTGTGGTACTTTGGGTTTCCTTCTGGTTTCAATTATCTCTGACCATACAACATTACTACCACTGGTAGAACGGATATTTTGGTAATTGTTCTTTTATAGAGAGTATTTCCCGGGCGTCTGGTACCAGATGTGTTTCAACAACTAAAAGCATAAGATTGCCTTCTTGTAGCTGTGGCCTTGATTGTAGCCATTTTAATCTTTGTTCTAGTCTTCGAAAATATTCTTTACTCCATTTCTTCCAAAAATCTTCTTCAACCGTTGTATGTTTGAATCTGCTAGATTTTCTTCTAGCAATGAATGGAGTTAGCGATGAGCCGATTAAAAAATAACCAGGTATTAGAACTTCAAGATCACTATAGCATTGGACATTGGACATATTGGCCTTGAATTTAGAATGGCCTCTTTTTGATTTAGCAGTGTTTTTTTACTCCTCATATATACTCGTAGGTGAGAGTTGCATTTCGCATGATTTTTTATAGGCGAGTCTCAACTGATTTGAAACCAGCTTCCCATAACCCACCAAATGGGATGATGCGGGTGATTGGAAATGCCAGGTTATTCCCTCTGTTGTCAATTATTGAGCGACAATAACATTGAAGTTAGCTGTTTGACTATTTTGTATCCTTTTTAGCTGATTATTGGCTCCAACAAAATTCATGCCGTTGTCACTATACTATATATGTGAGTACATAATCTACGGCTAGATGTGAAGCTTTTAAGGACCGCCCGCAATGAACGCGTCTGCAGTGAGATCCGTTACTGCTTCTACAAGTATTGCTTTGATTGATAAGCAAACAAAAATTGCCATGTAAACCTTTGAAGTTTTACTTTCTCTGCCTTTGGTTGTTTTTATTTGCACGGGACCCTGCATAATCCACTCCGGTACGTTTTAATGGTCTGGCTGAACTCTTGCGGATGGTAGGTTTCCCATCAATTTTTTTTTATCCAACAGAAGAGTGCCGTTTAGCTCCAGCCTTGGTTGCGTATGGTGCGACTCTCATTTTGGCTACTATAAGGCTGAAGTTTACTTCACTTTCTTTATTCATTACTTTTAGATAAACGCAGGCGGCTTAAGCTTGTTCTGAAGCAGCTGAAGCGTTCAATCACGATCTTTGATTCAGGTGTGTAATTTATCCATCTTGAAAATTTTTGGTCGCTGAGAAGTTTTATTTTGTCTCTAAAGTTTAGCCAATCTTGACCTATGGCTTCAGGCACTGGTTCATACCAATTGAGCCCAATGAGCCATATCTTTTGAAAAATTATCTTTGGTGTTATTATTACTGGTGCTAGATATTCCTAATGGATCAAATAGCTTAGCAGTCGTGGAGAGAATGTTCCGCTTCGTCAGCTTGCCACTTAGAAATGGTACGTTCCTATTAAATTCAAATGCATCCTGCTTAGGCTTCCAAAAAAGTTAAGGGCTTTTATGTTTTGGTCGATTTCAATTTTATGTGACTTTGATTAAGAGCTGTGTTGGGTTGCTTGCCTATTTTCTTAAATTAAAGCGTTCCTTTCGAAGTAGTTCGGTTAGTTGGTTTTGAATGATTGATGCCTTTTTGATTGTGTCGCAGCCATTAATGAGATCATCGACGTAGAAGTATGTTTGCACCATCTTGCATGTCGCAGGAACATTCTCTTTTTCGTCTTCTGCGTTTTAAGTTTTTATTGCAAGATAAGTGGAAGCTGCTTCTAGAATCTTTTCTAAAGACGAGTTTTCTTCCTTATTTATGCAAATCTGCCGAACCATTTTCTCTATGTCGGCTGTGATGACGTGCTTGTGTTTTCGCCATCTCATTACGATACACCATGCCTTCTTGTATTTTTGGGTAAACATGTATTATATCATTTAATGACTGGCCATTGGTTGTTTTGGCGGACGCGTCAAAGACTACTCTTAACTTTGTTGTAGTATTTAATGGCTTGAGGACAGCATGATGGATCATGATCAATTTTCTCCATATGTTCGAGACATTCAAGCTGTGGCTAGTTCATCGTACTTCATCAGTTGCTTTTCTAGTTGGAGAAAAATTGCTGTTGCCACCTTTTCGTAGTCTCCTAGATTTAACTGTTGTTGGAATAGAATTTCATGAAAAAGCAAAGCGCAAAAGGGCGGACGAACTGGCAAGGCAAGGTACAACTGTCTAATTGAAACCGGAAAGGGCAAATCTGGGGAGCCTCGGCACAAAAGAGGTGGACTAACACCATAACATGCAATGTAGCGCGGCAAGTCTGGCCGAAACTTTACTTGGAGCGCTCCAAGACGCTACTATCCCTACGCAGACCTGACTTAGGTATAGTCGTAGGGGTACTCACAAGACACCGCCTCATTGGGGAGCGTGCGAGGAGGCTTGGGTCAATGACAAATGACTTCTGTAGAAGCTGCATGGATGAGGAGGAGGAAGAGGCTCTGAGCCACTTTCTCTGCTCATGCCCGGCGCTAGCTTACAGGAGGCACAAATATCTGGGCAAGTATAGTTTGGACGGCCTTATGGATCTCATGAACTGCAATGTGCGAGATATCTTACGCTACGTAAATAGCTCAAATTGGTTCCAGTGAAGGTGGAAGGGGAGTAGGATCCCTCGGTATCACAACGGATCGTCATCGGTTTGAGTGTGCGTTTTGGCAGCCGCTCTAACCTAACCTAACCTAACCTAAAGCGCAAAAGCATATATTTATCGTTTGATTCTCTTTTTTGTGGGAATTCTGAAAATGTTGTTCATTTTACGATTTAGTTTCTCTATTTCCCAAAGTTTCTTAAGAATTTTCTCAATTTCCTCTGTAGTATTGTACATCCCTACAAATTAACAAATAAATTTATAATTTATATTTATTTGACGAGTTTTTTTTTTAAATAAGAATCGATAGTAAAGCCTCTAAGATTCTATATGTACCCCAAATTGATGAGTAGCCAACGATACCCCAGCCTGGCGTATTAAATCCAGAGCTTACTTTTTCCATGAATGGGCTCGGATGGAAAACATTAATTTTTAGCATATTAAGGTAATTAAAGTAATAGGCTTACCATCTTTTAACTTAACGTCCTACATTACGCCCACATAAATCCATATTTAGAAAAACATAAATCTTTCACATTAGTCTTTCGAGTCCAAAACTTCCAGGTGAAAACCGCCAAATTTTTGTAATTGATCAAACAATTTACTTCTAACCTCAAAGTTTGAACACACACGAGGCAATAATTTTGCACACCAAATAACTTAAAATAATTAGATAGAAGTGCGTTACTTTAAATAGTTCTTCGTATTTAATTCTTTTAAGATTAAAGATTGGTTAACGATTGGTACTCACAGAATATAATCCTAATAAGTGTTGCAACAATTTCGAGTTCTTCAAAATGGTTGTCAACAGAAAATGAATTTGTTTAAAAATAAAATGTTGCTCAATATTTTGGCTGCAAAATTTAATTGCCCCCCAATGTCATTGTTTGAATAGCAATTTTTTTAATTTACAACGAATTAAGAAAATCTTAATGGAATTTTATAAAAAAAATAATGTGACGGTGACACCTAGTGTGTAATAGAATAAGTAAAACTAATAGCTCAATGTTTTACTGTACTAAATGGAATTTTCCATGATAAAAATTGTTACGTAATGTTTCTACGCTATTCCAACTGGAAAAGTCGTGAACTTTCGAGAAGCTTGGTTTGTGTATATAAAAAGGCGAACAAGATCGAATTGGATTATTAGTATTTGGAACGCGATAGTGTAAAGTTGTAAGAATTAGTAATATTTGGAAAGCGATAGTATAAAGATTAAAAAGGAATTAAAAAGTGATTTAAAAAGTGTTTTTGTGCGAAATAAAAAGTAAAAGTGATTAGTAAAATTTGAGAATAATTTATATAAAGTGATTTTGTGAATTTTGATTGATAAACTGTATTGTAATAAATTTTGTGAAATAAATAAATTCGTTGGTGATAAATTGAATTGATTTTGTATTATTCACAATCCAGTGATACGAACCTTGATTGACAAGGCAAAAACGTAACATTTGGTGACAGCGGTGGGATTGTGAATACAAAGATAAAGAAAATGATTCTCAACGAATTAAAAGTTCCAGAATTAAAAAGAGAACTAGAGAAACGGGGTTTGGCTACTGATGGTACTAAAGCAGCTTTACAAGCGCGACTACGTGAGGCCATGCAGAACGAAGGGCTGGACGCGGAACATTATGATTTTGGAGAGAAAGTAACGGATGCAGCAACCATAGAGCAGAAAGCAGAAGATAAACAACCGTTGGTCGAAAAGACACAAGAACATTCTGGAAGTTTCGATTTGTCGCAGTTAATAGTTGCTATGAACCAAATGACAGGACAGATGTGTCTCATGAAACAACAAAACGAACGACAAATGGTGAAAATTGACCAGTCAAACGAAGAAATAAAACGACAGTTGGAACAACAAAATCAGTCTAACCAAGAAATGAAACAACAAGGAGAGGAAATTAAAGACCAAATTATAGATGGTCAAAAGAGAATGGACGAGAAACTTCTCGAATTATCTACTAACATTCACGGCGAAGTGGAGAAGCTGCAAATGGAGATTCAAAAGGTTGACGAAAAATTTGAAACGAAGGTTCAGCAGGTCGAAGAAAAATTACAAGCAGAGGTTCAACGTCTCGGGAAAGAGCTAACTGATATCAAGGCAAGTGGAACAACAACACAAGTGGTACAAACCATTCAATCAGTTAAGTTAAAACCACCAAACTTCGACGGTACAACATCTTTCGGCATTTTCAAATTTCAATTTGAAACGGCAGCTAATCAAAACCGTTGGAATGATGAACATCTTGTCGCAGCGTTAATAGTGGCCCTTAAAGGTGAAGCTGCGGAGGCCTTACAAACAATTCCGGAAAAAGATCGCAACAGTTATCTCGAAATTATGAAGGCGCTGGATAGGAAGTACGGCAGTGATCACAAGCGAGAAATTTATCGAATGGAATTGAAAAGCCGCTACCAAAAGGGAGGAGAATCACTTCAGGAATTTTCATCGGCAATCGAGCGGCTAGTACATCTAGCACATACCAGTACATCGGCTGATTATATGGAAAGACTAAAAATTGACGCATTCATTGACGGCATTCGAGATCCAGAGACACGCAGGGCGGTGATGTTGTCACCTAAAGCAACCTTTGCGGAAACCATCGCTTGTGCATTAACAAATGAAACTGCACAAGCCATCACCAAACCGTCAATGAAAATACGGCGAGTAGAAATCGATACAAGCATAAACAACGAGCGGGAAACACCAAGATACCGAGATGGAAGCGGCAAAATCAGATGTTGGGCATGTGATAAGGTCGGTCACATCTCTCGCGACTGCTGGGAATTAAGAAGAAAAAGGGGAAGATCACCATCTCCTATGCAGCGACGACCAAGCGGGGAGCAGGCGTTGGCTAGGCAAGAAGGCCAAATGACGGCGGAGCCGTTAAACTACAACGAGTCAGCTTAAAGGGGCAGAAGCTGACTCCCACAACCGATTGCCCCATAACCTCCATCCGCGTTTCGAAAGTAGCAAGAGGCGGTGACAGCTTAACAATCAAAGGCGACATTGATGGCACGGATTGCATCATCACTCTGGATACGGGAGCAAATCGCACGATTGTCCGTAAAGATCTGATCGATGGAGATGTACAACCAGCTAATGGATTGAAGTTACAAACAGCAACTGGAGATAGTTCAATAATAAAAGGCAAAAAGATCGTGAAAATAAAAATCGGGAGAACTCTTTTCCAACACGAAGTACTGATTGCAGATATTGTGGATGAAGTCATAATGGGGATGGACTTCATGAGGGCAAATGGCTTCGTGGTGGATGTTGGACGAGGAGTTTTAAGTTACGATAACATCGAGTTGCCACTTCAATCTAGCAGTGCCGGAGCAACTATCAGGCGAATTATTATTGATCATCGGGAGAAGCTGCCACCGAATTCGGAGACGATCCTATGGGGAAAATTGGAGGGAGGTTCTGGGTCACCCAGGTTGTGGGTTGTGGAAGCTAACGAAGAGGAGAACGGAGCCAAGGAAATTATAATCGGGAAAGCCCTAGTTAAACCAGACAACGACTATAGAGTACCAATTAGGACTCTAAATCTCTCGGATAAGACGAAAACCATCAAGAAAGGGACAGTCATCGGAAAATGTAACGAGGTTTCAACTATAGTAAAGTGTGAACAGAGAAGTCCGGTTGAAAAAGCCGACATGCAAGGGCAGAAAGAAATGGTAGAACAACTTATGCAGAAATGGACCGAAGATCTTACCGAGGCACAGAAAAATTCTGCACATCAACTACTCAAACGGTACACGTCCATATTCTGCAGTACATCGGATAATAACGGAAGGACCTCAATGGTAAAGCACCGCATTGATACGGGATCAGAGATGCCAATTCGTCAACCACCCAGGAGACTACCTTTGGCAAAACAACAAGAAGTCAATCGAATGGTAACAGATATGCAGGCAGCAGGAGTAATTGAACCATCTAATAGCCCATGGAGTTCACCGGTAGTATTGGTCGAGAAGAAGGACGGTAGCATGAGATTTTGCGTTGATTACCGAAAACTCAATGCTGTGACGAAAAAAGATAGCTACCCACTGCCAAGGATCGATGACACGTTAGACACATTATCGGGTGCTCAAATATTTTCGACATTAGATCTACAAAGTGGCTATTGGCAGGTGGAAGTCCATGAGGAAGATCGCGAGAAAACAGCGTTCAGTGTGGGTAACGGACTTTGGCAATTTAATGTTATGCCGTTCGGATTATGTAATGCCCCTGCGACTTTTGAACGATTAATGGAGCGTGTGTTAAAGGGATTACATTGGAAGACTTGCCTAATATATCTGGACGACATCATCGTTATGGGGAAGGATTTTGACGAGCATCTAAAGAACTTGGCGGAAGTTTTGGATCGGATACAGGCTGCCGGATTGAAGTTAAGTCCAAAGAAGTGTAAGCTGTTCAGAACTGAAGTCAAATATTTGGGTCATCTCGTAACGATTAATGGAATTCACACCGACGAAGAAAAGATCGCAGCGGTAAAGAACTGGCCAAGACCTAAAAATTTACACGAATTACGAAGCTTTCTCGGATTGTGCACCTATTATAGACGCTTCGTGCCAGGATTCGCCAACATCGCCAAGAGTTTACACGAGTTGACCAGGAAGAACAAGGCATTCGAATGGAAGAATGACCAGGAAGAAGCATTCGTGGAACTAAGGAGACGGTTGTGTGTCGCGCCAATCCTCGCGTACCCTATACCCAACGTGAAATTTATTTTGGACACCGATGCAAGTAATGACGGTATAGGAGGTGTGTTATCACAGGAAATTAATGGTCAAGAAAGAGTTATTGCATATTTCTCCAAAACATTATCAAAACCGGAGCGTAATTACTGCGTGACACGGAAAGAATTGTTGGCTATAGTGGAGTGTGTCAAGCATTTCCATAAGTATCTTTATGGCCAAAAATTCCATTTACGGACAGATCACGGCGCTTTACGGTGGCTGTTACAATTCAAGAATCCAGAGGGACAAGTAGCACGCTGGATCGAACGTCTTCAAAGCTACGATTTCCAAATTGAACATCGGAAGGGAAGTGCACACAGAAATGCCGACGCATTATCAAGACGGCCGTGTCCAGTAGAATGTAAACATTGTGGCCATGTTGAAGCAAAGGAAGGCATCATCGACGTTAGGCTTACGCAAGTGCTGCCTGATGAGGAGTGGACCGACGAAATGATCAGGAAAGAGCAATTGGATGATACGGATTTATCAGTTATAATGGATTGGAAGGAAAAGGAACACCGGCCAACTTGGAGCGAGATCGCGGACAAAACTCCCATTGTCAAGGCTTATTGGGCTCAATGGGATAGCCTCCGTCTTGAGAATGGCTGTTTAAAACGATTGTGGGAAAGCACGGATGGCAAAGTGAAGCAATTGTTGCTGGTGATACCAAAGTGCCGGATTGTAGAAATTCTGAATGAGTATCATGGAGGAGCAAGTGGGGGCCACCTTGGAATTAATAAAACTCTAGCAAAGATACGTCAACGATTCTACTGGGCAGGATGTAGGCAGTCTGTGATAGAATGGTGCCAAAAATGTGACCAATGTGTGGCGGTGAAGGGACCCGCACGCAAAAGTCGTGGAACCATGAAGCAATATAACGTTGGAGCACCATTCGAAAGAATTGCAATGGATGTAGCGGGCCCATTTCCCACCACTGAGAGCGGCAACAAATATGTGCTAGTAATCATGGATTATTTCAGCAAATGGCCGGAGGTGTACCCCATTCCCAATCAGGAGACGACAACAATAGCTGATGCCGTGGTAAACAATTGGATTAGCAGATTTGGAGTGCCGATGGAGATTCATACCGATCAAGGACGGAATTTTGAATCGGTGGTGTTTCAAGAAATATGCCAGATGCTCGGTATAAATAAAACGAGAACAACGCCTTTGCATCCACAGTCTGACGGTATGGTGGAAAGATTCAATGGTACATTGGAGGAATATCTAGCAAAGGTCGTTGAGAAAAACCAACGCAACTGGGATCGACATATACCGATGTTTCTGATGGCCTATCGATCAGCTATACATGACACAACCGGAATGACACCAGCTAAAACGTTATTTGGAGATAATCTACGGTTACCTGGAGATCTAAAGTTTGGGGCTGTACCATCATCGGCTTTATGTGGACAAGATTACGTAGACCGAATGAAAGAGGAACTTAATGAAATTCATCAATTTGTTCGGGAGAAAATACGGATGTCAAGTGACCGGATGAAGGCTCGATATGACATACGAGCAAATAACCAGGGCTTCCAGGAAGGGCAATTAGTATGGCTTCACAACCCGCAACGGAAAAAGGGATTATCACCGAAGCTGCAACCAGCATGGGAAGGACCTTATACTGTCATCACAAGGATGAACGACGTGGTTTATCGGATACGGAAGGGACATCGAGGTAAACCAAAGGTGGTGCATTTGGAGAGGCTGGCCCTATACAGAGGAGGTGATTTGGGTCCTGTTCGGGACGAACAGGCTTAGGTGGGGGGTAGTGTGACGGTGACACCTAGTGTGTAATAGAATAAGTAAAACTAATAGCTCAATGTTTTACTGTACTAAATGGAATTTTCCATGATAAAAATTGTTACGTAATGTTTCTACGCTATTCCAACTGGAAAAGTCGTGAACTTTCGAGAAGCTTGGTTTGTGTATATAAAAAGGCGAACAAGATCGAATTGGATTATTAGTATTTGGAACGCGATAGTGTAAAGTTGTAAGAATTAGTAATATTTGGAAAGCGATAGTATAAAGATTAAAAAGGAATTAAAAAGTGATTTAAAAAGTGTTTTTGTGCGAAATAAAAAGTAAAAGTGATTAGTAAAATTTGAGAATAATTTATATAAAGTGATTTTGTGAATTTTGATTGATAAACTGTATTGTAATAAATTTTGTGAAATAAATAAATTCGTTGGTGATAAATTGAATTGATTTTGTATTATTCACAATCCAGTGATACGAACCTTGATTGACAAGGCAAAAACGTAACAATAATAAAACACCAGTTTAATATATGTACGGCTTCTTTTTATTAATAGAATCTTTAAAAATTATCTTCCTTAATTTTTAATTAATAATTTTTTTTGTATATAATTCTTAAAATCGATGACAAAAAACCTGTTGAAGAAAAATATGTTCTTAAAATTAGGGGAAATAATCATCTATGATAATTCCTACGAACTCAAAAATAAACTGTTGTACTGTTCCTATATATTATTATACATCTTCAAAATAAAAATTACTAAATACATAATAAATTGTATTATTTATTGTTAATTAAAATTAATCACATTCTCGCGCGCATACGCTTCAATATCTTATCAATTTCTGTGTGTTGTAAGTGTGTTTGGGTTTGGGTGTGTGTGTAGTGGTTTGTCTGTATATTTTGAGCATTTCTTAAACAAATTGAGCTTTAATTATATCGCGGCGATAAATGATTTGACTTAATCTACTTCGTCGGAGTCCGAATCGCTGATCTCTTTCATCAGGTCATCTTTCCGATCCGTGATCGAAAATACGAATGATATGCAACCGAATTTTAAAAGAGATCCATGTGGTATGAGGCCGGTACCCTCCCAGCCAGCGATTAATGGGTTTCGCGCCTTACAATTGCACACAGGAAGTTCAGGTGCAGCCATTCTGTGAATAGAAAAGTGTATTCGATTATTTCAAAATTCCTTTACATACAATAAAAACGCAACAATTATACTTAAGATTTTCGAAGCTGTGATAATAGTCGCCCCGCTTAATTCCTCGCTTCTTATCCAAAATCTCACGAACATTTTCGTACAATGTTTTAATCTCATTTTGTGTTGGTTCCGAATTTTTCACTGGGGTCGCTTTCGGCTCGATCGGCCGCTCTGATAGGTCGCATGAGTACAGCTGACCATTCAGCTCACTCCCAAATTCCGAATAGTTAAGCAACTCAAACTCTCGCGTCGAATCATCATAGAAAATAATCGCATGCTTTTTCGAAATCTGCGAACATTGGCCAAAATTCGTTAGCTGAAGATCACTTCCAGGTCCCGAACCAATCGTTAAGCTACGATAACGCATAAATATCGATTGGTCGATAAAATATTTCATCGGCCAGCTAGTGTGATACGAAGCACTGTCGAGTGGTGTAATTACAGCTCGACATTTTATGTTCGACTCGATTATCGGACGTTCCAAGCTGTTGATAAATTTTTGAATTTCTGTATTGTGATCGGCCCCGTAGAATGGTTCATCAATTTCCTGCTTAATTTTAGACTCATCCTGTAGCATGGCCTCATGGTGGTTAGTCTCGATAGGTGGATTACTTCCGTCGACAATATCATCTTCCACTTTTATAGGACCCACACAAAATTGTTGAGCAATCCGTTCAATATCCTCTTTTGTGAGCAGCTGGCTCGGTAAGGGCGTAGTCGTCTTATATTTGCGACATTCAATTTTAATCGCATCGTGCTTCTTCAACTCATTCTGTTCGCAAATTTTTCCTACAATCTCGGGATTATCTTTTATGATCTGCTGGAGTCGCTGGATTGCGAGCAACTTAATCAGTGATAGGTCCAGATTTTTGAGCTCTAGCTCTAAATTCAGGCTCGCCAAATCGTCACTGTCAACAAGTGATTTTAATTTTTTAGCCTCGGGTTCAATCGATTCGTGACACAATAGCACATCGGTCGTTGTATCATTATGAGGATCTGGTTTGATCTCAATCAAATCGTTATCAGAATCTGAGTGCTCTTCGACCTCCTCTTTGGGCCGATCGCTATCCAATATACAATCAGCCGTCTCAAACGATTTTATATCTTTAGTAACTGATTCGTACAAATTTTGATCGCAGTCTCGAAGCTTGTCAAGGTTAGTCGAGGTCTGATTAAATTTACTTAGGGTCTCGAAACGCAGCACCTCTTTCAGTGACGGTAAGAGGGGTGGCGGATTTTTATAGTGATACTCGATCATCGGTGGGACTTCGATACGATCACGCGGCTTCGGTTTCAGCTTTATCCGGAATGGTGGATTTTTCAAATGGACTTTACGCAAAAATTCGGTCTTGATAGTTTCATGGTCGACTGGACCGCTGAATTTATTCCATAACTTGATTCGTTCGGTCGCCGAGACAGAGGAAACTAATTTCCAGTCGACAAATTGCTCTGGATGATTCGGACACATCCACATTCCGGTCGGAAGCGCTGTAAGCGGTGGATCAAGGCAATCTTGATGGAAAAGTAGAGTGCAGTAGTCGCACGAGACGAGCGGAGCTTTCTTACACGACTTACGACAAGTAAAGCATGTCTTAGCTGGTAACGGAACTAAACCTTGTTGATCCAGTTCATATGGTTTCGTCTTACTGTTGTTCCGCGTCAATCGCCTTGCTCCATTCTTGCCACACGGCTCAATTTTATCGGCCCCGGGGAACTGACAGTAAATACTCATTTCCCGCGGTAATTCAAATTGTCGCGGATTAAGTATACTAGCCGCCTTAATTAGTTCGTCCATTGGTGTTGGTTTTTTGTTTGGATCCGTCAGAGATTTTAAAAGTGCCGGAGGTTCGGTACAATTCGACTGTTTTAAATTATTCACAGTTTTATTACCAAGTTTGTCACTTGTGTCACTCGAAACTGACATCCGCGAACTACTCCGCTTTCTTAGATTACGGATTTTATTCGGAATCGATGCCGTGACAATGGGTAGTGTGGCTGCGGACATTGGGATCCCAGCGGATATAGCAGCAGTTGTGTTTGCTATGATATTCAAATCGGAAATGGCTGCATTCCCAGCAGCCGTGTCAACGGTGCCCGGGGTAGTTGGACGTGACTGATCCGATAATTGTTCCGTTTTTACGGCGACAGCCATTTGCTCGATAGAATTCGACTTGGATTGTGGATATTTTTGGGTCATTCGACAAGTATGACATAACCATTGTCCGTTCGGGATGTCCTCTTCTGCGAGCGGGGGATCACTGGAAAACAAAAAAAATTATTAAACCAAATAGAAATCGAAACATGTGAATTAATGTACTTACTGACAACCCAAATGAAATGACGACGGGCACTTATCACAACAAATGAGAGCACCACCTTCTTGGCAAGCATCACACGTATCATGATTATGGCCGCGACCAGGCCTTTTATAATATGGATGTGGTGTTTTTTTACTAACAGGCTTCGCCACTTCCTCCCCGGGCGGCCGAATCAATGCTTGAATCGCCTAAAATTACAGAATTCCAAAATTTAAGGTTAGAATCGTACGCAAATCCAATTTATCTTATTATAACCCACCGGCATTAAACCCACAACTGGGTCTATATCAAACTCAAATTTACTCGACATATTAAAATTGATAAAACTTATCGAAATCAAATTTTTTAAAAAAATAATTCGTTTTCCACAAATTTTTATTTACATTTGTGTCAAACTTTTTTTTGGCATTTGGCTTTTCGAGTGGCAGAAATGTCAAAAATTACAACAACACCCTTGTGAGAAACTTCAAACACACATTGCGCCACTATGTAAACTATACACAACGGATGGATTGCGCCAAAATTCACTAAAATATCAGAATTACTCCGATTTAATTATCATTTGAATAAAACTTTGCATTGCACAACACCTAAATTTTATATTTTATAATGTGAACGCACAATGTTCGATTTCGGTTTATGTTTTATTTTAATTAATTGTAATTTAAGGTGGAGAGCAATCAAATCAAAATAAAAAATTTGTACACGAAAAAAGCGTTGTGTTGCCCGATTAGAAAATTGTAGTTTTGCTGTAAATGGCTTTTAGTACTCATATGTGTACTAAATTTGGTATTAGAATACACCTTTTTGAAATTTGAATTTAGGGATAGGAACTTATTTATTTTTTGAATTTGAACAAAAGTAGACACATGGAATGCTCACTTTATTTTGAAACGCTTAACGGACATGACGGATATAAACGACCAAATACTATTATCAACTAAAACTCCCTCGATTAAACGGAAATTCGTTAGGAAAGGACTCCTCTTTTAAGCGAACAAATACTATTCTCAAGTAAAGCTCCCTCGATTAACCGGATATTCGCTTCGAGCGGATTCCTTAGTTGAGCGGAAATTTTTATTTGGTCGAGACATATTTCGGAACCGATTATGACATAAAAAATGAAATAATTAAGGATTCAAAACGGCAAAAATGAGATTATTAACTGATTTTTAGAAAAGTTCTGGCAAATATTCAATTAGGATGTTATTTGAATATTTCTTTACCAATTATGATGAAATTTGACACGGGCGTTGTTCAGAACTTTGGTTAACTAGAACGTAAGTGATGTTTCATGAAATTCTAAACCGAAGCCGTTCAATAAAATGTGTCTCATTGTACCTTGCCCCGTAAAATACGATATTAAAATAGAAAATACAAAGTCGTCTAAGGAACTTCTTGAGCCAGCACGAATTTAGGAAAATTTCTTTGAAGAGAAGATGGTTTCAAAATCATATATTTCCAGTTCAATCACACAATATTCCAAGTTTTCGAAGTTTTTCAGATATTGTAAAACTAAAGGGATGAGGATGCATTAAATGACAGATTTTCGGGATAATCAAGTTAACTTTTAACCACAGTAAATAACGATAAAATTAACTAATTTCTTAAAAAAAGGAAAGATTCAAGTCCAGAGCAAATCCTTCTTGGCATTGATATTATTTCGTGTTCAGGGTTCATTTTAGTATTTTCAAAGCGCGAGTTGAGATCTGATGAAAAAAGTTCTCTTGCTTCGGATCAAATGGGGAAAATAAACGAATTACATACCTCGAACATCGTATCGATACTTGCGAAGGTCGACTAATTTCAGTTCCACCTTTTTCTATGTCAAAAGAAAAACATGAAATATTTAACCTGGGAATGTGGAACGGTGTTTACGTTGTACTCGTCTCAAACCCTGGTAGAACTTATCCCTTCAATTTTAAATTGAACTAATAACAATGAGGTTGTTGACTGTCGCACAAACGTATTGGCAGGCTATAAAATTTTCAGAATGTATTCGGAAATATTTGAACAGCAATTGAAATATCCTGTTTTGTACTATACCATCTTTTTTCGTACTGTCACATTCCGTTTTGAAAAATGCTGTCTTGAACAAGTATCAAAACCGAATAAAATACAGTTCGAGCCCCTATCTTTTGACTATAAATCGTGTACTAAAATCAAAAAATGCGCTACACGAATCTCACTACAAGATTTATTATTTTTTTTTTTTAATTCATTGAACTAAAATTTTTCTTACGTCAAAATGTCTTCTATAATTTTGTGACAATCACGAAATATCACAAAAAAAACTTGAATTCTTTTGTGTGTCGATGCAAAAATTTAATAATAAATCGATTTGTAATCGATTGAAAATAGTGTTTAAGTGTTTTTGTGTAATATTTAACGTGTAATTATACAGTGTGTGATAATTAATCCCCTAAGTGTTGTAATATACAAGAAAAATAAAATTAGAAAACAAAAGAAGTTTCTGTGTGATTGGGATACGTTTCTTCACTAGTTTTACAAGTTCTTAATGAAAAAGAATAAAGAAAATGACTCGTGAATATGATCATTTATTTAAATTATTAATTATAGGGGATAGTGGTAAGTCCCTTCTATTTATATCGATATAATTCAATATATTCAACCCCCAAAAGAATAGAGAAAAAATAATTTTATTTATCATCATCGAAATTGAATGAAATAATTAATTTGTGTAACTATTTCGTTAACGTCTTATCTCTTTCTTACTTGCATATTCTTATCTCTGACTCTGTTGAACCCTGCTATATTTTTTATATCTATCTCTCTCGATTTTGTTTTTTTTTTTTTTTCAAATTCAAAAATAATTTTATCTTAAAATAACCTTAAGATTTGTGATTATACGGTTTATTGTATACAAAATAAATTAAAATCTCTGGTTTCTGTTTTATGTGCACGGGATTTGTTTTGTTTATGAAATTGGAAGATGTCAGTGGGACTTTTCTTGTGTGAATAACGAAATCATAAGATCAGCAAAAAAAATTCTATGTAGTTTTGTTAACATATTGGTGGTCAAGATTTCAACTATGTATTTACTACGATAGAAACGATTTTTGCCATTATCTTAATAAATTATAATGTTTATTTACTTACTGTTTGAATTTTTGATAAGAACAATATTTTGTTGTTTTGCTTAATTGATAAAGTAATGGGTATTTTAGGGTTTTGTAGTTTATGACTTTTAAAGAAATATAGGAAACCTCTTGCAGATAACGTAACGTTGCTAAATTTGTCGATGAATCACCCGTTGATATAACCAATTTACCGAGCGTCAATTCAAATTAGGCCTGGTGAAGACAAATTGGCTGCCTTGTATCCTATATCAATCTGTCGGTTGAACTATAGCTAGAATCAAAAAATAGGAAGGTTGTAGTTAATCAATTTTTGTTTGGAGAGTTAGTTCGAATTCAAATAGGCGGAATGCAAATGAGATGTTTGTGGTACCAACTTCCTTTTTTTGATTGAAATATTTTTCATGTCAGCATCACATACTGGCGTTAAGCTAGGCATTGTTCTGGTCTGCTTATGTATAACGAACCTAAAGTCTTGCACCGTCGATTTGGATACTGCTTAAGTTAGACTGTTAATCGTAAACTTCGAAAGTTGAGAGTGATTCGAACCGCTGGACTCTTATTGAGTATAACGATTTACAGAACGAAGTTCTAAAAGTCTTTTAAAGTCTTTTCGGAATTCTGTTCCTAGTTCAAGCAATGTAGATAATGTGTAAGTGAAGTTCGATTTGTAGATCGTAGGATGACGTGTTTTCATGATGGAATACGATTTTCTCTAACCTTTTGTAAATCGTCAAACGCTCTTCGACTCCTTGGGAATTTCCAGTCGATAAAACGGGAGTTATACTTCTACTTGAACAGATTTGCGATGAATTTAGATGTCAACAAATATTTTTAGTAAATTCAATAGTCATCAGTGAATTTGAATATTGATTGTATTTAAAAATTTGCTTAATTCTCAGTACTAAATTGTGACTAATACATTCTAACTTTAAAATATAATACGCTGCTTGATAGAATTTCCGAATTTCAGAAGCCCACGTCTTATATAGAGCTACATATTACTAAACGTAAATATGAAAGTTCACAATCAATAACTACTTTACTACTACTTGCATACTATATCGATTCTAAACACTATGTCTACAGAGTAAATACGAGTATGAGTACATAGGTAGTAATGATATCATATCGTTAATTCTAATCGATGTAGGTATGTGGTGTATATTATTATAAATAAGTGTGTATATTCGAATATAAATCAATCAACTGCAAGATAATATTTTCAAGCGCGAGTGCTCAGTGCCGGTGCCGATAATATCGCCAAATTAAACTTAATCAGCTAAACCAAATTGTCTGGTAGGTTCTAATTTCACGTTGTATACTTATAAATCAATGCTTCTGTCCAACTCAATTCGTAAATCAATATGGTTCGAGAGATGCATGCATATAAGAACTCTACTTAACCTAATCGCCAACTCAACCGTCCAATTCAACCCGCAAATATATCCCCGACTGAATCCCTCGCTCAACCTAAACTCAATCCTCAAATCAACACAATTCGAAAAACATCAGAACAATTCAAGCTAACTTCCAACTCTATTATCAACTCGACCCTAAATAAATTATTCATTCGAACGACTAAATAGCCCAAACTCAACCTCCAAATAAATCATCTAACTGAACGACTGAATCAATTAATCAATTAATCTGGGTTCGATTCCCGGTGGTGGCAAGAAGAAATTAGGCACGATTGGGTGTTGCGGGTATGTGACTGTAGTGCTAACTTTTCCTTCAAAGGACATTAAATCCTTTGGAAGAGTAATAATAAATTTAAAAAAAAATCAACTCAAACCTAAACTCAGCCCTCAACACAACCCCAAGCCCAACTCAATATCTAAATCAATATGAGTTGAAAAAGTGTATGCTTACATGAACTCAAGACAAAACAACGCATGCTAGCATTCAACTCAACCCTCGACATAACTCCAACTGAACTGCTCACTCTATTCTAACCCAACCCCAACTAAATTTTAACTGAACCTCAGCACAACCCGCAAATCGATACCCAACTCAACGCCCAACTCAACTCTCAAATCAGCATGTATATAAAATTGGTCAACTTGTATCGATAAACACGTGGTAATACCAAAGGATAATAACCAATTCGTATGGCAGGTACCCAATATTCTTGACGTACAGGTTCCAAAAGATGTTTTATTCTCTGTCTAGAAAAGGAAAGCAGAATCATCGCCAGAATATGTTGAGCAAGCAATTAACATGTCAAAGCTCCAATGATATTAATCATGGACGACAAAGGATTCAAGCTGATAACACTAAATAACGATACCTGGAAGGTAAATGTCCCAGACTAAAAACTAACTACGAATCTTAACACTAAGAAAGTTCAATGGAATACTTATGAAGACAAGCACGAAATACCAATTAAGGCTATGCCCAGAGGATTACATCCAACACGCGAGAGTAACGACATAATTGCAGAGTAAAGGTCTAGACATGAAGGATGCTGTAAACATCATCCGCCCGCTTTTCATGCTAACCATTGTCAAAATGGGGAAAATATCGAAAAAATCCATGGCATACATTACCACCTATCGAGCATGTGCACATTAGATAGGAACTCGGTAGCAGCATTAATTGCAAGGGGCAACATCCAGCAAATTACCGTGGATGTGAAGTGGCAAAAGAACTGTAAAATATAAGAAACAGGTATATTAGAAATGGAGACCTCCATCGAGAATTAAAGATGGAATGCATCGATGAGGTTATTACGGATTATGCTCTCAAGCATGATTCACGCCTACTAGTGAATGCGATTTAACAACCAAACCACAATAGCAATTATTTATGTATGTAAATAGTTTTAATCTCTGGACCTAGCCATTGGGCTATTTCTCAAAAATCATGAATTTAATTATGATAGAAAAGATGATTTTTCTTAAGTCAGTTGTAATAGGGAATAAATTATTTAAAAAAAAAATATCCGCCTTAACTATAGAAATACAGTCAGTCAAGTAAGAGCGTGGTCGGGTTAATTTATAAAAAAATTTATTTGGTGAAACTTTCATATTTATAAATATATTGTACACATTACAAACGATGATGCAATTCGGTTAATATTGTGTCCAGTCACCATCGGCGTCGATAATTGCCTGACATCTCCGAGGCATGCTTTCTACTAATTTGACGGCGTATTCTAGTGGCAACGATCTCCAGATCGCAAGATAGCTGCTTCAAAGTGTGTGTGCGTCTTCCACGAAGTTTCTGTTTAATATATGCCCACACATTTTCAATAGGGTTTGCATCAGGCGACTGCGACGGCCAATCCAATGTAACGATGCCAGATTGAGTCTTCCACTCAGTACAGAGCTTGCTGAGGTGTTTAGGATCGTTGTCCTCTTGCAGAATACAATCTTCATTTTTGCTGATGAACCAACGTTTGGCAGATGGCAGTAAAGCCTTTTTGTAGATTTTAATCATTTTTTCGGCATTTAGGTTGTCGGTAAAGAGGTACAAAGTGCCGAATCCCTGCTTTGAGAAGCAGCCCCAAAGATGCACCTTTATTCCGTGTTTTACGGTCCGCTGAACAAGCCTATTGATGGAAGTTGACTAGGCTCGCGTGAGGACACAACGTGCCCATACAGAACATTCATCAGTAAAAATGACATTTTCAAAATCTCTATCGATATTCTCATGCGCCCAAGCGAGTCGCTTTTTCACATGTTTTCCAGTCAACAGAGGCTTCTTCATTGTGTTGCGCCATTTCAAGTCATGAGTACGGAGATGGGTTCGGATAGTTTCGTAGGATATATCTAAACCTTTTGCCTTTAATTTTGCTTGTCCTTGCCGCAGTGTTCAACCAGGATTCCGCGAAAACAGATTCACTATTTTTTTTTCATCTTTTTTGTCCACTTTTCCCGAGCCACGTTCTGGTAAATCATCGACATTTTTAGCCACTTTATATCGCTGTACCCACTTATGTACAAATGCCTTCGACTTTCTCATATATTTAGCAGCCACTGATTGCGACATTTTGGGACCTTTCGGGTGGGTGCAAAGGAACACAGCCTCGTAGCGCGACGCGTATTTAGCACTCATGGCGCTTAACGTGATTCTCTTTCAAAAGATCAACGACAACTGAATCTTTGTTGACAATGCATCAAGGACAAAGCTTCCCTCTATCGGCTCGCAAAGGAATTAGAGCGAAATCTTTCATTACCTGTCGGTAATGATGACCACGCTCTTACTTGACTGACTGTAGATTGCCAAAAAAAACAAATAGGGCAAGCCGCTCTCAAGATACCCTACAGACAAAAGAAAGGGAGAAAAGTTTTGTTTTGAACAAAAAAAAAATGTTTAGCCGCTGATTAGGGGTCAGTAAACTACAGTGACCATCGTCAACTTCACCGTTTTCAATATAGATACCAGCTCTATGACACTCGCACAATGGAAAACTACTCGTCCTAACCTTCGACCCCTCCCTCTCTCCACTAATGCAAATAAAACCAATATTATTAAGTCAAAACAAACCTGAATCGACCTACGTTTCTTTTTACCGATTGTCTCTTGTCTCTTAGATCCGAATATAGAAAATTTGAATACCTCGTATAAAAGTTTATCCATCAATAGCATTTTCAAGTCAAATGCAGGCTTATTAGGAAGGAACTATTTCTTAACCGATTACGATGAAATTCAGCATGCACGATGGAAATGAGATTCTAAAATCAGTTTTAGATGGAGTTCTTGAATATGGCCAATTAGGAAAGCACTTGGCTATTTCTTAACCTATTATGATGGAATTCGGTGTGTACAACGGAAGTGGGATTCCTAGTTTTGGAATAAGGCCAATTAGAAAGGAACTCGGTTGTTTCTTTACCGATTTCATGTGATATTTATCGAATTTCATGACAATCGGTTTATAAAAACCAAGTTTCTTCCTAGTTGGCCTTATTCCAGAAATTTTTCTAAATATCATTTTAAAATCTTTTTTCCATCATACAAACCGGGTTTCATCAAAATCAGTTAATAAACAGCCAAATGCCTTTCTCACTGACCATATTGCAGAGCTTCTTCTGAATATCATTTAAAATCCCATTTTCATCATTCAAATCGAATTTTATCGTAATTGGTTAAGAAACGGCCAATTTCCTTTCTAATTTCTCCTATTCCAGAATTTCATCTAAAAAACATTTTAGAATACCATTTCCATCGTCAATGCCCAATTTCATTATAATCGGTTAAGAAATAGCAAAGTTCCTTCCTAATTGGTTTGAATTTGACTTGAAAATGCTATATATGGATGAATTTATGAACGAGATATTCAAATTTTTATTTCAAACATTTGGATCTAAGGGGCAGTCGGAAAAAAGAGAAAGACCAATCCCCAATTAGTATCTTAAACCGAGGTTTTTTCTTGAATATATTAACCCCAAGCGGGTTTTGAGTTACACAATATAAAATAAATAAATCAAAAACCGGGAAATCCCAGAATTTCTCGGTCATACTTTTGAGACCGGGGTCCAGTTTGAGAAACCCTAACCGAAAGCAATATTAGGCCCAATTGGATGTCCAAGATAAAAGGCAAAACGGATCGATTATTTATCCTAATCACGGGATCGATTATTTATCCTTATCCAAATAGCAAAGTTCCTTCCTAATTGGTTTGAATTTGACTTGAAAATGCTATATATGGATGAATTTATGAACGAGATATTCAAATTTTTATTTCAAACATTTGGATCTAAGGGGCAGTCGGAAAAAAGAGAAAGACCAATCCCCAATTAGTATCTTAAACCGAGGTTTTTTCTTGAATATATTAACCCCAAGCGGGTTTTGAGTTACACAATATAAAATAAATAAATCAAAAACCGGGAAATCCCAGAATTTCTCGGTCATACTTTTGAGACCGGGGTCCAGTTTGAGAAACCCTAACCGAAAGCAATATTAGGCCCAATTGGATGTCCAAGATAAAAGGCAAAACGGATCGATTATTTATCCTAATCACAATACTTTTACTTTTCGGATCTTTGCTCCTTGCAAAAAATTCGATACTATTCAATTTTTTATTAGCTTGCAGGTTTACGTAGTTTGCCCCTGAGTGCGAGTTTACGACCATTTTCTGATGATAAATTTTCAGCAGATTCAATATATTTTATATGGAAAACAAGAATTATGTTCGGAAGGGAAAATTTGTTTACGAAATAGACTACGTCGATTGGTTGCCTGTTGAAAATGTTTCATCAGAAAATGGTCGTAAACTCGCACTGGAAGGTTACCAGTTTGGAATAGGATAATTTTTATGGTGTATACGTATTCGTATCTGTCACTTAAAATTGCTTTCAGAGACTTTTACGTGTTTTTTTCCTTTGAAGTAGGCAGTTTTTTACTTTGAAGTAGGCAGTTTTTTACTATGTAGGGCTTTACGTATTTTGCCCCTGAATGTTTGCTAATCATGATTTGTAACCGTTTTCGTAAGGGGGCGTGATCCGGCACTATCGTATTACGCTAATATACTTTTTTGTAGACTTCTTTTATCAATAATAGTTCAATGGTGTGTGGTTGGAATCCTTATAAACGATGAATGAAAATGTAAGCACAGTTTCATAAATATTTAAAAGATCTGCGAAGTACATGAAGATGAATATTCTCGAATACCAATCGGCAACTCGGAAGCTCCGTAGATTTTTCGAGGCTCGAATACTGGATAATTAAACCAACTTTAGATCTTTGTAGAGATCAATTTGAAAAAAAAACTAAGAGAGATCAAAAAACGTATACTTTTCGTTATGTAAAAATGGCTTTTTTGCTCAAAAAGTGTGAGCACTAAATGATCCAAAGTGGTAGTGGTTTTTATAAAACGCACACTAATTTTTGGTTTTGAAATTTACAAATTCCACATCCTAAATTTTAGATTCGAAATTTCTTGGTCGGCTCTAATCGCAACATTAGCACCTAACTTAAACTTTAATGTAAGTGGATGACCCAAAGCGAGACTCTGTTTCTCAAATGGACATATTACATATACCATCAAACATTCCAAATGCTACAGACCATTGTAAACATAACACAAGCGAAAGCCACTTATTTAAATAAAGCGTGCGACTACCTAAACGATTGCAGACATGAAGCGAAAAATTATGCAAATGTTGTGAATGCTGAAAACATCAATTTCTTATCGAACAAAAAAATTCTTACAAAATTTAAAATCAGCAAATTCCCACATTTAAATTAATTTAATCTCTAATATGCATAAGAATATGTATGTATATATAAATCGTGTTTTCTATTATGTTATTATTAAATAAATTGCATTTCCGTGTTAAAGAAAATCAACAAATCGATTAGCATTAATTCTTGACTTATGCCGAAGAATCGAGATGATGACTAACCGAATTTCCTAAAATAAAATTAAAATCGATTGGTTTTTTGTTATTTTATATGAGATGTCGGCAGCAACAATCAAATGTTTATATATAAAACGTTGTTACAGCATAATATTGAGGAATGCAGATTGAAAGGATCATATAAATGAGTCATGCCAAGTTGTTAAATTTCTTATCGAATATATTATTGAAATATGTCTGCTTATACCATACCATGCACATATTATTATGTATTTAAAAAGCAAATGTTATCACAATCGTCGTCTGTGTTGTGCTTTCGTAATAACACAAAATATTTCGTTCGCGTTTTCTTATCACAGAAACATAAAAAAAAAATGTTTTTCAGACATATTTCTTGTGAATTTATTACATTTACAGTTGTCTAAATTAATTTCTTCTTATTAAATATTTACGAGATGATACGCGAGATATAAATCTTTTTAATTTTTTTTTTTTTCTTATATTTTCAGGTGTTGGGAAATCATCGCTACTGATACGATTTTCGGATAACACATTTTCAGGAAATTACATAACAACGATAGGAGTGGATTTTAAAATTCGCACGGTGGTGATAGATGGGCAACGGGTAAAATTGCAAATATGGGATACGGCAGGGCAGGAGAGATTTAGAACAATAACTAGCACGTAAGTCAATCACAATGTTTTCCTTTTTTTTCCTGCCGTAACAATGTCAAAAGACTATTAATGGTAAATTACGGTTTCATTTTATCGATCGTTATCATGAGAGACTTTTCTTCAGCGACCTTCTATTTTTAGCATAAAATACACTAATCGCATTTGAACAGTTTTATGACCATCAAAATTTATGATCGGGTAATTAGTGTAAATTGGCGATTAGATATAATGGGAACTCTTGACTGATCGTATTGCTGAAAACATTGTAATCATTATTTACCTCGGATAACATGTTAGCATAAGATATGGGGTCGCTAGCCTTTCCAACACATACTGTCCTTCTCACATGAATGGAACGGTTGATTTCGTCCAGTATCTCTAAACCGAAGGCGTCTATAAACTTATCAGATTTCAAAGTGGAGTCAACAAAAACATTGATTGTAAAGTTGTTGTACACATTAATACAAACAAATAAACTGGTTTTCAACAAATCATTCTGGTCGACACACTTTCTTTTATGAATGGGGAATTTTTAAAAACTTATTAAACAAATTTCTTACAAATTCAATATAATTGTTTTTATTTTGAACAGTTTTTCTGTAAATCTTATATTTTTTTAAATATTTGCAAAATAAATTTTCTGGCCCACATACATATGTTTCCACTTCCGGTAACCATTTTCACTAAAATTCACTAAGAACTCCAAATTTATCAAAAAAAGCTTAAATAAGAAGTTTAGGTTTGATCGGTTAAACCATCTCAACCGGTCGACAGACATCACTTCAAAACCAGATTTTTCGGACTCAGGAGACCCCAAAACGTATAAATCCCTAAACGTATAATCTTGACAGCCGACAAATATGTGAAACTCTAGATTTTATGCGATGCCATATGGGAAGTATTAGACGTGCAATACGCAAGTTTCGATCGAGAAATACGACTTGAAAATTTCGAAGCGTATTTCAAACAATTTCTCACAATTTTTAGTTTATCTGATGTCTCCTACTGCTAAAAATGTCTTGCATTGACGTTTTCTTAAATTTCATCAAAATATCTTCCAATTCTCAAAAATTAAATGTTTCCATATTTGACATTTTTGAACTGACATATCGGCCAAAATGTCGGCAGTAAATAGCAAGATTTAATTTTTTTTTTACGTTTAAGATGAAGGGAAACAATTATAAATGAACCTTAAAAAAATTACGTAAGCAAAATGCCATGTATGATCTCAAAGGCTATAAATTTTGATAATTTTCTACTTAATTCAAAGTTTTAAGTAGTCTAGGTTTTGAAAATGGCGATTATGCCTTGATCAAGTACTGATCAGTATTTGATCAGGACATTCTAAATTGAACTTTTTTCTGATCACTGAAAAAAATATTTTGCCACTTATCTTCCTAAGACATGAGTTTGCGGGAGAACCTCAATGGTGCTTCTTTTTGATGATCTATTGACAAGCGAAGAGGAAGGGAGAGAGAGAGAGAGAGAGAACGATGGTACTGAAAAAATTTGGTAAACCTCGATCCATGATTACTGGCTACTATAAATTAACTTTAAGTTTATGAACCCCACTTCCTTTTTTTAGCCAGATATGGTTGGGAATTGCTTTCTTTAAAGGAGAAAATGACAATAGTGGATTCATTCATTCTTCAATAATCATTTATGATGTGGGAAAGCATCATCCATATGAACCATTTAGTTTAATATAATTATTAATTACTTTAGCCGATCTGCCCAATTTTATTGCAAAAGCTTGATTAGACAAACCACGGTCTCTGAAGTATTTTGCCTTGCCCCATTTTTGCCGAATTTACCTAAGGTAAAATTGTCTGGTATCGGGAGGTATACCTAACTAATTTATTTTTGATGACCTTGAAATAGGATGTCAAGCTCTTTTCAAGGTCAAGTTAATTTTTTTGAATGCATCTTATTTTACTTAAAAACGGAAGCAACTTTTGCCTAAAACATTTTTTACCCGCTCTTTATTTTCCCGGATAGGTCTAGGAATCGATAACAAAAACAATTATTTAATAATTTAGCAAAACATTGACAAATTTACATAAATCCCGGATTACTTTTGTATATTTTTGTATTCCGATACAAGGGCAGTAAGATCTGGTGACCTCGATGAGACAAAAATCGCGAGTTATTCAACAAATATTTGGGTTCAACCAAAGTTCTTCGCATCATAAAAAATTGTAAGCTTTACCAATTAATAATTTTCAACAGAAAAATTTCCAATACTCGTGTTAAATATCATCCAAGTGATGAATAAAGCGCTAAAATTACTTAGCAACAAGAAGAATTCGTAGTCGCCGAAATTGAGAAATACCTAAACAATTTTAATAAACCATTACATATATGGATAGCAGTTTAAAGAATGCTGTACAATGAATACACCAAAATCATGATTTAGGGTCAAACCCTCCGCCCCCCTCCCCATCACAATAATAAATTTCTTGTTGAATTATTTATTTTAGTTTGAAAAATGCATTAATGAGCTTGATGAGTTTTTTATCGCGTTTTTAACGCTTCAATTATTGGAAAATAAATAAAAGTATGTAATTAAATTGCTGACAGAATATTGTTTTTCAAGATTATCTTATACATTGAAAAATTACTTAAGTGTATTTGTATTTTATTATTGCAAACGTAGCGTTAGGTTAAAATTAGAATTTTGCCTCGCAAATTAACCGATAAAATATAATTTGGTACAGGTTGTGTGGGCCAAAATATTTTAAAAATTTATTATGCTGTAAAATTGCTTACAAAGAAGAATTCCGAAAAGTAGCAACTATTAGCTTCAAAATTAAGGGAAAGGCAACCTACAAAAATTGTCTCGATTTCCTTTTTTTAGGCCGCATTTCCTCGTATGTAATTAGTCATAGATAATTAACGGTTTCGGAAAAAAATACGTTTCGTTGTTTTCCACCTTAACCACAGATCATGATTTCAAATTAGTGACCACTAACGTTATCGTGCTTGCATCGATTGACCAAGAAATAAATACGAAACAATACCACTTCAACAGATTTAATTTTCTTTAATAGAGTGGACAGGTTTACTCCGATATGTAGAAAATTAAAATCTAGTTCTGCTAAAATTAAAATCTAGTACTGTTACGAAGACGGTTTTTTTTCTTTTCTACGTGGAACGTGATTTTAATTCTCTTTTAGTCGCTCACATTTCGCACCATTCGTGCAATAAAACTAAGTACTACTTATCGCGTTATTGTATGATTGCATTTTTAATATATGTGCAAGATGCCTTATCGTGCTACCTAACTGGAGGACCTCAACAAAAAAACTGGTTAGTTTTTTTTATGGTCGGACTACGGCAATGTGAAGTTGAGTGAGGCTGTGGACAACGTAAACATTTGAAAAGAAGGTACAGAAAATATCTTGCACAGACATTTGCATATAGAAAAGCTTAAAGTACGATGCGCGAGAAACGCGAACAAGTAACCACTTCCCAGCAATGTTTGGACATGTTAAAGTACATAATAAAGAGAACTTTTTGGGTCGAAAGCGACTAAAAACAATAATCACCTAAAATGGTTATGATCACCATTCTTTAGCATACACATCGAATATTGCTCATCGACTATCTAGAAAAAGTAAAAACAATTACTGGCGAGTATTACAGTGCGTTATTGGGCAAATTCTCTTCAAGAAAATGAACCCACCTCACAAGTCAATAATGGTGATGGCAAAATTGCATCAATTACACTTCGGATTGCTTCCCCATCGACCGTATTCTCAAAATTTGGTACGTAGCGACTATTTTCGGTTTCCAGAACTAAAAAGATGGCTGCAGGGTATTAGATTTGCATCGAATGATGAAGTAATAGCCGAAACAAACGTATATTTTGAAATGTCGCCGGTGACGATGCAAAAGTGTTTATCTACAGAATTCCTCAAAATCTTTTTATTGATTAATTGGTAAGAAAATTAGTGTTTGCTGCCTTTTATATTAAATTTGTGACAGCAACACGTTCAAACGTGAACAAATCCTGAAAAAGCTTCCTGAAAAATATCTAAAACGTAGATACACTCTTTTGCATCGTCACCAGCGATATATGAAAAATCGATTTACAAGACAGATATTGAAATATTGGAAAATCGTTCGATAAAGTTTATTGAATTAAAAGGAGATCATATTATGTGTACCGAATGAAATTTGTGATTCCCCAATTAATATTATCTCATAGATTACTACGCAAAAGAAAAAAACTGGTACCGTTATTTTGTAGAAAAACATTTTTAAAAAACGAATAAACGTCAAATTGGGCATTTGTTTCATTTATTTCGAAATGGACGCATCAGAAGGAGAAAACGTGATTTAATAATTCGATTGTGCAATGATCATCCAGAGTATACCAATAAAAAATGGCTAAATTGGCCGGTGTTTCCAATAATACGGTAACAAATGTAAAAAAAAATGTCAAATCAATCTTTCTGTATCACGCAAGCCCGGATCCGGAGCAAAAAAAGGTGCTCGAAATAAAATGTTGGATCAGAAAATTGTAAGAGTCATTTTCAAACATTCCTCGATGTCTGTGAGGGATTTGGCCAGAAAAACCAAAACAACCAAATCGATGGTGGAACGAGCTAAAACCAGAAATAATCTACGAACATACAAGAAGTCAAAAATCCCCAAAAGAAGTGTTGAACAATTTAATAGAGGGATCGATCGAGCAAAGAATCTTAACAAATGGTTGAACGAAAGAAAAGATTCTTGTATCATAATGGATGACGAGACCTACGTCAAAATGGATTTCTCGACACTTCCAGGTCCCCAATATTACATCAAAAAGAAAGGTGAAGAACTGGACGAAGCAATTACTACGATAGCTGTTGAAAAATTTGGCAAAAACGTATGGTTTGGCAAGCAATTTGCCAATGCGGCTTAAAATAACGTCCATACATAATAAATGGGATTATGAATGGCCAAATCTACATCAAGGAATGCCTTCAGAAACGTTTGTTGCCGATTCTAAAAAAACACAATAGCCCTACTATTTTTTGGCCCGATCTTGCCTCGATTCATTATGCTACAGGAACAATGTATTTTATGAAAGCCAATAACATCGAATTTGTTTCAAAGGATTGCAATCCGTATGCCGTGCCGGAAGACTGTCCAATCGAAAAATATTGGGCTTTAGTGAGTGAATAAGGAATTGAAAAAAGAGCCTAAAGCTGCGAAAAATGACCAAGAATTTCAGTACAGATGGAAACGGGCATTCGCCAGAGTCACCGAAGACGCCATTCAGAACCTAATGGCTTCCATACGGGAAAAAGTGAATGTTCGCCGTCAAATGAACAAAAAGTTTGAATGAATACTATTATTTAAAAACTGTACGATATGTACAATAGAACAATTAAACAAAAATAATGATTATATATTGCCGTTTAGTTTTAATTCTTCATTTACCAATTACAAATTTCATTCGGTACCTATAATATTACAAACATTGCCAAAAAAGTTGGGTTTTATTATCAATTCAGGAAACTTTTCAGTACATGTTGTACATTTAACATTTTTGCGAAATCATGGTGGAATCATATTTTGTAGCATTTTTATCTGCTTGTTAACTAATTTGGATTTTTTTTTTGTTGTGAATTTAGGATATAAACATCACAAATCTCATAGTAGTGTTACGTCACTTTTCATAACTATAGTCACGTGACATCAATTTGTCTAACACTTGTTCAATCATATTACTAGTTGTTTGTGCCGGCAGCCAAGTCTTGTTATTCTCTTTGTTGATTCTCATAGTTGTGTCACGTCATTTTTAGTTAGTTGTTTGTCACGTCTATAGCCTCTTTATACGACAGATGTTACTTGATTTGTACAAGTGACAGACAAAGATGGCAACATGGAAGGACGCAATATTATTTTATTTTATATATTTTAAAATGTTGTTTTTTGAGTAATGTTATGAAATAGTGCATAACGTGGCACGACTATGGTCATGCCACTTGAAAGACACGACTATGGGAATGGACCTTTTCTCCTATGAAAAAAAATATGTTTTTTTAAGTTGGTATTGAAGGGAAAAAAATTACCAAAAAGTTGAGAAAAGTTTATGTCCGTCAAGTTCTTCTGTTGCGAAAATTATTTTTCGAGTATGTGCCATAAGGAAATACCAAAACTTGTTTGTCGGTACAAACGACGGGTGACACGACTAAGGGAATAATGGCCTTAGTGTTCCCTTAATGATTCTATTTTATGACGTTTGTCGTGTCGCGTCACTTCGATCGACTTAAAGCACGTTTCCACTATGAAACAAATTATATAATAACATTGTTATATTATAATTTTTGTAACATGTTATATAACATTGTTATACAGCATGTCATGTTATATAGTGGAAAAATGCCTTTAGAAAGAATATCACTAACAATTGTCACACTGAATCAAGTGGCACCACAAAGCGATTAGCAGTATTAGTTGTTTGCTATATCTAAAATCATTTTGTACGACTAAAACAAAGTTGTTATTGTTTAAATTAATAATATTTGGGGTATTCTTTTCATACTGTGATTAACTGGAAATGGTGATAGATGTTTTTAATTTTAGGACTATTTGGTATTCTTAAATTCAAATAAATTTGAAATTTTGTGTATGGCTTACGCCAAAATATCAACATAAGATATAAGTATTACCAACATTATCATTGACAAATCTTAAACTCTTCTTATCCACCTATCTTCATCCGGATGTTCCTATCAATGTAAAGAAAAGAATACCCGATTGTTGTTGTGAAAAGATATTATTTGTAATTTGCTCGATATATTTCTACATAAGTTAAATTCGTGTCACCGATTTCAAGAACATGAACATTAATTTATTCCAGTTAAAAACGCTATTCTCTTAAATAAAATCATGTGGCGTATTAATTAGTTGTTATATCGGTGTAAGCGACAATTCGACAGTAACAAAAATATATTTAGTAAAGGGCTTAACTATGCTGCTGTTGTCCGCAATGATAAAATGATTTATATAAGTACGTATGTATATAAATTTAGATGAGCGTCGAGATATAAACATGTATGGACATAAAAAAAAAAAAAATTGTAAAACCGCAAATCTTAAATGAACAGTAATTTTCTTCAAGTCTAAATTAGATAATCTCTCTCGTTATGTGTGTTGCTTTGTTTATATGATATCATAACGATCAAGATGAAGAATAAATAAAGAGTTTTATTTACCAGAGATGTTTAAAGTATTCTAGGATTTATGTCTCTAACCACTGTAGTTATTCTTATTACCATTAATAGTTTTTTTTTTGTATTTTATTGATTTTAATAAATAACAATTTAGTTTATAATATTACATACTTTTGTATATTGATTATGATTTTTTGTTTTGTTTTGGTAACAGATATTATAGAGGTACACATGGTGTTATAATAGTATATGACGTAACCAATGGTGAATCATTTGCGAATGTAAAAAGGTGGCTACAAGAAATCGAGCATAACTGTGATGTTGTAAATAAAGTATTAGGTAAGTTGGGTGCAATTTTTCTTTTCTTTTTTTTTTTTTGTGCGTATATATGCTTTGTTGAGATCTTCAAGGTTTTTGATAGACTTGATTTATTTCTATTTTATATATTGGTACGCCTCTAAATTTTATACATATCATTATGAGTCAATATATAGATTTTTTATTTTATCGCGCGCGCGATTCCACGAAAAACATTTAAAAATCTTTACATTGACCACGACAATCTACATATATTATAACACAACAACAGAGCGATTTTATTATGTTGTTGTGTGTATTTACGATGGATGATAATAATGAGTAGAAATTGTAGTTTTATAGTTTATTTAATTGTAATTGAAATTTTCCGGTTCTTCATTTTAATTTTATTAAATTTTTTTTTTATGTTGTGCCTATGTTGTCGTGTCGTGGTGTGTACTACATAAATAGTGTTGTATTTACGTAGTTGATGATGTGTGGCGGAAGTGGAGAGATTAACTGTTTGTTTGCTAAAAATTAATTGTAATTGTAGGCATCGGTTAATGTGAGAATTTTCGGACAGATAAAGATTGAAACTCCGATTTCTCTTCCGATGATAAGTTGGAGATTTGAAAATTTATCGAATCAGGAAAATTCTATTAAATTAGTAAAACATTTTCATAATCTGAGTTACCTAGAGATATTCCTTGCGTAGATTGCATGCGCTTTGCCAAAGCAAAACCAAAATCATGAAAGCGTATTTATTTACGTTTTGTAGGTGAGAAAAATGTATGAATATGCACAAGTCCTTGTGACACACTTATATCTGGATGTTCTGTGATCATTGTTTAGAACTAAAAGAAAAATCTAAGGCTCCCTTTGTCGTGCTGAATTTCCAGAGGCTCGAATACATTAAGTATCAACTAATCTTTTCGCTAGAAGCAACTCTGACACTTTCCTTTTTAATACCATACAAAGCGCCCTCCTATCCCACACTATTCCCAGCAAGCAATAGTTAAATTAACTGAAATAAACTTAGTCGTTAATATATCTTCGTCACCTAAGCAATTTAACGGTAAACCTTGGTAATATCTAGACAGGGCGCTTCACATGTTAAACGCTGGAGAAACAATTGCGAATTATAAAATTTGACCTTGACAACTAGATACCTACAGCCTAGATCTACGTTGGTCCTAATCAAATTTTCAAACTTTTCTCATACCCTCGAAATGATTTTGAAAATTGTATTAGTATTTGGTAGTTGGTGCATCTATGCCAGAAGACAATTCGATTGTGTAAAATTTTTTGTTGTATATTACTTCCAAGATCGCTATTGGTAAAAAGGTTAAACCTGATATTTGAGAGGAAAAATTTAATCCCTAAATCTTCTTTTTGTAATCAACGCTAAACAATAGAAACACAGAATAACCAGTAAAATCGAGAAAGCACTAGAGGAGATCTTCGATCAATTTTTCAAAGAAACGACTCGAACATATCCCGATTATCTTAAATCGAGAAATAATATCTTATACTAAGCTTCTCAGCCTGGTGATCGTGGATGCTAAACTGCAATGGAAAGCACACGTTTTGAAGAAATTTACAGAGCTAATTCTTATGATGTGTCTGTGTGCCTCAAGTCGATTTTGATTAAATTTTTGACTTTCCTAAATACAAAGTGAATTAGTTCATAACAGTCATTCATAGATGGCAATTTCTCGAAAACGGCGTAGTGTTTGGCAAAGGTACATCGTTTGAATCGTAAGGAACCGGGTTCTTGAATCCTGACAAGGGTGGAATGCAAAATGGGTCATGGCTGTTTCAAAATAAATGTCCGAATTGGTTCACCAACTTTGAAGGGTCGTAACTCAGCTGATAATAAACATTTTTAATCGAAGTTAGCACCATTCGCTTCAATACACTTCTGCCAACGAGATATGTATATAAGCTTGTTGTTCTCAATCGAGTAGAAATCCTGGGTTCTGGAGAAGCCACTTTTCGAACCCGCGTCGAATGGTGCGGGCCGTTACAGGTCCGTGGCGAACGCAGTGTTGCTATTATTCGCCGTTTCGGCAGCATTAGTTCCAAGTTTTAAATCATAAAGAAAAATCGGACGAAAATTGCATTTTTCTATCGTTGGCTTTGGCAGTTACAGGAACGTTAGGCTAAAAATAAATAAAAACCAACTAAGTGGTTTACATCGAGAAAGGTTTGCTGAAAATAACGGTATATAACAATAACTAGTTACCGCAAAATTGACAGGTATAACGATAGGCAAAACATTACACTTCGTTGTAGTATACATCTCTACTTCCAAAGTATAAATACCTTGCAAACATGAGCCAAACAGGCTAGTTGTCATAAAGAGATCTGTATAATGACATTATATTGGAAGCTACCCATATCAATGAATAATACACAAATCGTAAGTTGGATTTTAGTTTAACCATCTATACCACAAAACTAGGGAAATTATTCCAAGAGGTTTTTGTATAAATCTGGTATGATCGCTCATTCTAGATATCTCCCATTTGGCTACATAAAAAGGTTATCACAGCATATCGCCAAGGTCGTACACTTTCAACACAATTAACAAATAGTTTTTTTCATTTCAAACATATTAAGTTTGGCACACCAAATAGAGGTCAAAACCCGAAAAAATTAAGATTTTCCTGCTTTTTATGACTTAATGACTGTGTTCTGTTGTGCAAGATCTACACGTGTGGTCTTTTCCCATGAATGTGTTCAAATGAAGTAATTGTCGTGAATTTTGCTAAGTTTCGTTACAGTTTCCACTGAATTGACGGATATAGTACTAATAATTCCCGACTAATATTTCCCTCGATTGCTGAACTACTTTCACTGCCATTATTGTGAAAGTTTTTGTAAGATGCACTGTAAATGTTAAAAGTACGCACAATAAGTAAATAAATAGTAGAGTGTGTCGCGCATCGATTATCGAAATTGCTTTATGAACCATGTGTTCCTTGTCGGGGTCACCATTACCGACCCTTGGTAAAAGGCCAAATTATTAATTATTAATGGAGCACATCAACGATGGTATGGCAAAAAACGACGAGAATATTTCAATTAAACATTTTAACCTCTACATTAGTCTATATATAAAACACTAGCCAGATCCCAACCATACGGAAAAGTTTATTCGATGTAATGTCGGGGTCACCATTACTTGATCCTTGACTTTAGAAATAAGAGACCAATTTAACTGCACACACTTCAACATACACCAACATTTGGGCGGTGAAAAACGATTAAACTTGAATTTTTCAAAATTATTATTCGCAATTACTAATAATAAAAATAAAAAAATCTTTTTATCATTCAACAGTTGGAAATAAAAATGATGATCCTGCCCGCAAAGTAGTTATAACCGAAGATGCTCAACGTTTTGCGCGACAAATGGACATTCAGCTATTTGAAACATCAGCCAAAGATAACCTAAATGTGGAAGAAATGTTTTACGCAATCACAGAAAAAGTATTAAAGCATAAATTATCACAGAATGCACAGAATGCATTGCAACCAAATGATACCGTTAATTTAAGAAAAGCCCATGGTAAAAAGAAGCACAAGTGCTGCTAGTGAAAAAAAGAAACTAAATAAAATTATTTAATTATTATTAATTATAATTAATTATTATAATTTAATCTATACATATAAATATATTACATATATACATAATTATATATAATTTAATTAAATAAATAATTTTTACCATCCTCAATCCCAAAAAACAAAGAAAAATTATTAAAAATTAAATCATTTCATCGTAATAAATCATGCAGCGTTTATTAATTAATTAATTAAATTTATATAATAGTGTAAATAGTGATTTAGTTTTTTTAATTAATTATTTTTGGATTTATTTTTGGCAATTATTAATATTATACATAGTAAAATTTATATATTTTTTTAGTATGATTTAGATTTTTATGTTTTTTTTTTTCGATTTTAGTTTATTTAGAGATCGAGATGTAATCAAAACTTTATGCTCATTAATTGACGTTAATTAATCGTGTCACAATAATAATTTTTGTTTTATAATAATGAAACAGACTGTACTAATAGTTAATAAAAAAAAAAAAAATCAAATTAATTAAATAAATTAAAAAGATTTTGGTTTGCTACATATGGCGCATTAATGAAAATACACAAAAATGCGCGCGCGCTTAGTTAGGTTATGTTAATATAATTTTTTTTTTTTTACATTGTTTTTGTGCAAAACACTTAACGTAATAGGATAGGGGCTGATATCAAATTATTATTTTATAATTAAGAATTCAAATTAAATATAATAATTGAAAACAACTCGGAAAATACATGTGTTACATTTAGCCACCCCAATGTGAGATGGCACCTATTTTTATTAATATTTATAACGTCCTTGCCGCCAAAAACAAAAAATACGTTCTGCAATGTTAAAATTGCACATAGGAATAGCGGTTGAAACAATGAAATGATATCTCACCTTGGACGCCACAATCTATCGATTTGTGGTATTTGCTAAAAAAACTAAAGCTACAATGCGTTTTAAATATAAATAATAATTATTAAACCATTCCTCGTTTGGATAAACCGCCTCAGTACTATTCAGTATCGTTTAAATACATTTATTTTCGAATAGCTATAACAAATATATTTTTTTAATAAAACTGATCATTACGAATTATTTGAAACAAACAACAATACATATCCTAAAACACAATACAAACAACAACAACATCAAAATTAATATTTGGTTGCTAAATTTACTACCCATGTCTAATAAATTACTACTCCCTCCTCCTATATATACACTTATACTAAATACTAATTAGTGTTTTATTAATTAGTACAAACAAAATTTAAATGTTAATAATTATATATACACAAATTAAATTAAATAAATAATATTGGTAAAAATAATACATAAAAAATAAACGTACTATATTATATTTGTAATAAAATATAAATTTGGTTTGTTTAAAAATGAAAACAACAACAAAAAATGTCGAACAAATAAATTTTTTTGAAAATTTTTTTATTTAAAAATTGAAAGAATATTTTTTTTTTTTTTTTTTAATAAGATGTTATTATTGTATAAAAGGTTTTCGGCCGGAAACTACTAGTGAGTAAGAGCCCAGCAAGATAACTCCATTAATTGAACATATTCTTTTTATAAATTCATTCCACAGATAATCTAGCGCATTCAACTTCCTCAATTGGAAACTAAATTAGTAAATACAGAGCGGTGGTTGAACCAAGTAATAGCCAATTTCGTGAAATTAGGGCGGCAATTTCAAACAACACAAAAGAACAGCAAATATTCCAAAGTGGAGACTTGGAGTCATTCATGGTGACCATTATAATTTTCAAGTCGTCTCAACCCGTTCATCTGGTTCTGCTGCAATTATCTAAACAAAGTTAGACGCCAAGCTTTTTGCTAAGTTTTAATTCCGGGTTATGCAATCGTTGCTCACGAATACTAACTTTAAATATCATGTTTAACCACAACCACGAAATTATTATTGGTTTTGTATCTCCTTCAAAAAATTTGATAACACGCGACTCCAGAAGTCTAACTTTATAAAGAAACCACACGTTCCGCTATAATGTAAGGCCTCGAATTCTAAGGACTAATTGAAACGGGAAGGAGAATAAAATGGGTAAAAATCAAAAATGAGTAAAATATAATATTGAGCAGTTTTAAATACTTTTGTAAGGTGTCAAAAGAGCTAGTTAAATTTGCGTCAAAAATTTACGATAAATCTGGGCCAAAATATTTCACAGTAGCCAAATGGCTAAAATTATTCAAAAATTGATCGAGAAACATTCTATGATGAGCGCATATCTAGCTCACTAGGGCGAAATAAAAACGAATTTTGGTTTTTAATATAAACAAAAAAAACATACAACTTTGTCAAACTTTTGTGTGATTATTTTAATAGCTAATATTTATACCAACCGAAATGGTGACAACTTGCTGTGTCAAAGTGCAATAATAAATTTACAAGAAATGATTCTTTAAAATTTCATCGGTTTCCTAGCCAACCATCATTAAAAAGAAAATGGATTATTAAATTACTGGGAAAAATACCATCAAAATGGTTCCTCGTCTGTTTTTGCATCTAATAACTTTAATTTTTTGTTAAATCTTGAGTTGACCACATTTTGTTGTAAAACCTAAATACTAAAATTAATTTGCAAATAATATTATTACATAATTGAACTAAGAAGGAAACGATATGCGATGGCAAAACGCAACATGAAACCATCTTTTAAAATACGTAAAAGTAGTGTCAACTTATATAAAACCAGATTGAATCAATATTTTTAAATATTTATTTCGGTGGCTCTTAGCTCACATAACATTTTTAAGGTTAACACAAATCACCAATTTAAATCGATTTTATTAAAAAGAAACATTTGTTTATCTATTTAAAACAACTAAACGCGCCAAGGATTCCATGTTTACAATTTCTGTTATTAGCGAAATCACTTAAATCAACATATTTTAAAATATGAAAATAGTTTCATGTTATTTATTTCGCCATACATTTCTATACAAAACTTGAATGACAATTATCATTCTATCCTTGACATATAGTACTGCCTTAAATAAGAGCGGCAAACATTTTAACTATAAGCATGCCTCATGGTACGAGTTAGTACCGTCCTGTTTTCAACTACACGAAACCTAAACCTATTTGAACTCGGCACATGGAGAAATGACATGCTATATGTTTCATGGAAACGATGGACGCCATTTTGAATTTAACGAAAATCTAGTTCCTAATGATAATCCCATTCATAGAAACACGGTGCCTATATCACACGATTTGTCCCAAAATTTGATGCGATTCTAGTTTCCCATCGCTTTTCGGTTTAGCGATCGTTAAAAAAGATTGCCTGCTATTGCTCTTAAGATATCGCTTACAAATTATTGAGGAATAATCTATAATTGTCCTTCCATTTCGATGGTTGATACCGATTGTGAAATTGCCATAAACAACACTTCAGTATGGTGAATGTACTGAAAAAAAGGTAAAATCAGAAAAAGTGCAATAATTTTGGTGGCAAATCTGGGGCAACTTTGAGCGCAGTATTTTTAACGCGAAATTTAAACAAGAGCAATTGGTATATAGATTCTGGCGCAATGCAACATCTTAAAATAAACTGAAATTGGATTTCCAATGAAAAGAACTGATAACGAATTTATTGTCGTTAAGTCAAATAACAAATCGTTAAAAAAGTCAAACTTGTGGCGTTGGCTAGCTTTATCGCTATTACAGCAACTGATAGTTCCGAAACGTGGCAAGCATGTGTTACATTTTGCAAGAGGAAACACTTACGTCAGCCGTTCAACAAAAATGGTTCAAAAGCAGAACAAGTTTTCGAGGTGATTCATGCTAACTTATCGGGACCAACTGGGTCATTTACCTTTTTTCTGAAATCAAAAGATGAAGCATAGCCGAAGTTTTGTGAATTCAAAACTTATGTCGAAAATCAAACTGGAAAGCGAGTAAAGAAGTTCAGGTCAGACAGCGGAACTGAATTTTGTAATCAACAGTTCGAAAAGTTTTTCAAGTCATGTGGTATGGAAAGGCAAATATCAACACCATTTACTCCAAAGCAAAATGAACTTGCCGAGAGAATGATACTTAGTTTTACTGAACGTGCAAGATGCTTGTTACAAGCAGCAGATCTTCCGAAGCAGTTTTCGGCTGAAGCGTTTGGACAGGAACTTCTGTGAAAAATCATTCTGTTTCTCGGGCTCTTTCTTGGAAGAAAAACTCCGATCGAAATTTAGACTATTTTCATCGGATACAGTGAAGGCAGCAAAGGTTATCGAATGTATGATTCTGCCACCGACCGAGCGATCAACAGAAGAAAATAACACTGAATTACAGCATCAAGATGATGCTGATGTGGTTACAAGGCCAATAAACAATAATGGTTCGACTAAGCAAACTGATGATGGCTCTGGTGGCACTGATACCACAAATGCTTCGATTTAACCATCAGATAATGTAGAATCTGTTCTACGAAGTTCGTAGAGAACAAACCGAAAGTTGAGCTATCGAATGACAGAATACCATCAATTCGAAATGGATCTATTAAGTTAAAACAGATTCAGATGGTTCACTCATTCCTTCCAAAGTAAGGCTAGTTACAAACGGCTGAAGTGAAAAAGCTGGCTTCGATTATGAAAAAACTTTTTCGTTTCTTGATGACATTGGCCTCCAGGTACCACTTAATTGATCAGCAGCAACTGGAAGGTTTTGATGAAGGCGAGTCGTCAATGGAACATCAAACTGAGCAACGTAATTGTCCGTGCAAGAGAAGCAGAACGAAAGAATCAGTTGCGTTATTGACGGCAGAGGGAAGAGACTTTGTGTAATAACACACTTTTGTTCTCTGTACAAGTAAAACAGAGTGGTCGTTCATAAGTCATAATAGTTAGGTAACAGGGACTGAGTATCGAAAGCGATATACAGAATTGGGATCTTGCAGACCCAAAATTGGGATCTTGCATGACTTGTTGATTTTTTTCGAATAAGTATGCATATAAAAATCAACTCATGGGCAGTCTCACGATACATTTCAGTATGAAATATTCGGGACAAGCCAGCAGTTGTTTCGGCATGCACATCACTCGTAATAAAAAGACGGGTACAATTACATTGGATCAACGAAAACACACTGAATCAAAACCACAAAATACCCAGAAGCGACATAATGCGGTTTTTATACAGAGAAACGTGAACTAAATTTTTTGACCTTGGTTTGACGAAGGTAATATGTTCAGTGTTAAGTTGTCGTGGCTGAAAATTCAAAATTAACATGTAAAATATAAGATAAGAGCAAAAATTCTTGGTCCACGGCAATATTTGAAAAATTTCAAATGCCAAATTGCAATCCGATTGATTCACCGGCAAACGAAATTCTAAAAGTTAACAAGGGAAATTTCAGCAAAAACAAATGATGAAATGAAAGAAGCAGTTGGCAGCATTCTATATTTGTCGCAATGCCCACGTCCAGATATTACGTATGAGATTGGAAATGTCAGCCGATTCAATCATGAACCGGAACCATTGGAATGCTCTGAAACGTATATTCAGGTATTCTGACTTCTATTCAAACTGCAAAATTGAGCAATTTCTTGGGCAAATAAAAGGCAACCAACGGTCGCACTCGAGTGCAGAGGCTGAATATATGACAATCGCAGCGGCAATTCAGGAAGCTATATGGAATCGGCAACTAATGAGAGAACTGTTGGATGAAGAATAGTAAGGAATCAAAATTTATTGCGAAAATCAAAATGACACAAAAATAAATATATAGTTTAGAATAAAACACATTGTCATGAGCATGACATTGTCATGCATCATCACTTTGTTCAATACAAGAATTCCAATCAAATGATTAAGGATAATTTGACAAAGCCCGTGAGCAATGACAAATGTTCAATTTTTATGTTTAATTTTTTATTTTTGCCATCGAACTGTAACTGCGGATGTTAGATTTTTGCTGACTAATGTGTAAGCTCAATAAAATTGAATTTGATATGGCAAATGTTTACTCAAAGGTGTTAACCATCGCAATCGGAGCACAATTGCAAATTTTAAATTTTTGCTCAATAATTTGTATAGTACAGCTCATTGGTTTTCAATCAAATGTGGCCTTTAATTCCGATTGGGGAAAAGCAATAAAGCCCGCAGTAGTAATAAAAGTAGATCCAAACAAATTTTTGCCGCTCTCCTGAACATTTTCCCAAATGATTTTTCTGGGCATTAGGTCCCTTTAGAAAAATACCAAAAAAAAAACAAGTTTAAATTATAAACAAAATTTTCTTTATTAGATCTTCATTACATATTTCTTACACAATTGTAGAAAAGCTCGAACAATTACAAAACTTACATCCTATACAGTATTCAACACGTACGGCATGTGCCGTAAGAACTGGTGCTATAATTAATTACTGGAAAATTTCTCGACGAACGACATGATACTCGAGCATCCCCATTGGTACCTGACGGACAAGTACATGACGCCACATGAGATTGAACGTTACACAAAGCTCCAGCACCACATTTTGATTCACATGGATTAACACATTGGTATCCAACACAAGCGCGATTATCAGGACATTCATCGTTGCTAAGACATTCACCACGAACACATGCGCTCAAGGAATTTCCGGTGTAACCTGGTAGACATGTACAGACGGGACGTTCACGACCCGTATTATCATGGCCAGGAACGCATTGTGCATTTTCACCGCATGGATTTGGTTCGCAGAGATCCTCTAAAAGAAAAACGATTATCGGATTAGCGCAAGAAATTTACAAATAACCAAAAAGATTTTATTACCTTTTGTGAATGGGCGACAGCTAACGAAAGGATTTCCGGTATGTGTTTTTGGACAACTACACACTGGTGTTAAACCTCTTAAATTACAATCAGCATTCACACCACAAGCACCGTCGCAAGGATTCTTACAAATACCATAAAAACAAGCTGGACGACCAGCTGGGCAGTCTACATCACCGTAACACTCTGGTCGACATTCTGTATACGGACTTCCAATATATCCCTTAGGACATTCGCACACGGCACGATGATTATTTGATCGGGAACACAAAGCTTGTTTGCCACACTGGTCGCACGCTGAGATACATTTGAAATTTTGACACATTTGTGAACCACCACAATCACCATCACTATCACATTCATGACGACAGCCAGTTAATGGTGACCCCTAAATATAAATAAAAACAAAATATCTAAATTAATAAAAAAAAAAAATTTGGGCTCAACCGGGATTTGAACCCGGGACCTCTCGCACCCAAAGCGAGAATCATACCCCTAGACCATTGAGCCGCTTATTCAAAAATATTTGTTAACTACAGTAAAGATCTAAAACTACGTACCACATAACCAGTTAAGCACGAACACGTTGGTGTACCATTTCTAACTTCACATTTTGTATTTGTTCCGCATGGGCTTGGGTGACATTGTTCTTCTACAGAAATTAAATATATGGAAACGTCCTTTAAAACAATCCTACACTTTACAACGTTAATTATTATTCAAAATACGTATATTGTTTACAACAAATAATCAAGGTTGCACCATACTACACATAGGTGGATTCTTGTTTACACTCATACGGTATATATGAATAATTCAAGTTGAAGGTCAAATTGACCGTGTATTATAATATATTGTATAATAAATTACTTACCGGGATCATTGAGACGACAACTTGCAAATGGATCTCCACCATAACCATTTGGACAACTGCACACAGGTATATGATTGCGAACTTCACAATTTGCATTTGATGCACATTCTCCAGCACACGGATTAGTACAGACTCCACTGCGGCATGCTTGATGTGCTGGACATTCGGTGCTATCTAAACATTCATCGCGGCGGCAAATTACCGATGGGCTACCACTATAGCCGGGTGGGCATGAGCACACAGGGCGACCAAGTTTTTCACGGCAAATTGCATTCGTCCCACATGGATTGGTCGAACAGCCTTGGCCTTCATTGATACAAAACAAAAATAGAAAGAAGCAAAACAAAAACAAAAAAAAAAAAAGTCAATAAAAATGTAAATATAAGATTGAACAAAAGCACGCCTTGCGTGGGACTCTACATTATAATTGATGAGTTTATTAGATGTATGAATTGACTTAAATGGCCGGATTTTGAGAATTTTAAAAACCAGTTATGTAGATATATATGTATATGTGAATAAAATGAATTTAAATTAGTGTTTATATGTACTGATTGATTCTGTTGCTCGTGATGAGGTGTAACCTTGTGAATTGTATGCTGAATTTACAATCCGTGAATCTGTATTATAAGCCGATGATGTGTATTGGCAGTTTGAACAACCAGATGCTGAATCTGATTGTGTTACGTGTGTTAGAACTCCGTTTCTATCACGGTAAACGATCGTTTGCATACCTAGCGTATAGGGCAGTAACTGGATGGTAGTTAGAAGGAAAGCGGTCGTTACGTATTTAAACATCTGAAATGAGAACAAAATGGACTGGATTAATATTGTGTTTTGTTAAAATTTAGTAAAAAGTTTGGAATTAGATATTTTCCAATAACATATAAAGATACATTTAGTCAATACACAAATTTTTTTATGAAAATAACACCAAATAAAGAGGTAAATTTATGCTAATTCCATTTACACAACAAATTGTTTTACCTGAAACTGTTTTCTAACTATTTTAGCTAATTTTTAATATATTTTAAGTTAAAAATTATAAAATTTTGCTGACTAAAGAATTTTGCAAAATTGAAAATGTGTGTCTATGATAAGTAAACCTTACAATTCCGATTTTAAACATTACTTTATTAAAATGAATTTACTAAAATTTAGCTAAGGGAAAAGTTCAAAATTGATTGGAATATTCATCTAATGTTTGAAAAGATTAGACTCAACACTAAAAATCATTAATTATAAAGAGAATTGGAGAGAAAGTTTCATTTTGTAATAAATCGATCAGTACATGAAACTTAAGACACAAACCGTAAAATCAACTTTTCAAAATGTTAAGATTCGACTTTTCAAAATATTCGGGTGGCAATTTAGTATGTTGCGATATGTCAGTGTTACCAACCAAAAATAATTACTAGAATCCATCTTCTTTCTCGTATATCTTCGAGCCGATTCATTTTGATTTTATTCCTCTTTTGTTTAGAGACAAAGCAACATGTACCCGCACGTTTTTATATTTTATTTATAAGTTACATTGAATTGTGAAATTAAAAATTGTGTAGAACAAACATTTATTTTAATATTCTCAGAAAACAACCCATAATTGGTGAGTCTTAGTGAACAATGATAAATTAACCTAACACCATTTCCTACAATTATAGATCATAGTGAGATAAATTTTGTGGATGATTCCGAACAAAAAAAAAAATAAGCGCATACCTACAGTAAAATAAAGCCGTATTGAAACCAAACAAAGAATATTGTTTATCTTTCGTGATGTGCTATATTAACGCTTCCAATATTAACACTGTTTCATCAATAAGTAGTACTTCTTTGGATAGCAAAATCGAAACGTGAATAATTTTTAGCTTTACATGAATATAGTATTAATAGTAGCAAAAATGTCAAGCAATCGATTTTGTGTAACATTAACGAATGACAAGTTTGAACATAATAAAAAGAAGGAATTTACAGTTCCTCAAAAAGCTAGAGGCCTCACATGTGTTTCCTAAAACAAATAGAGAACGGAAGCCAAGCGGAATGTTTCGTAGGCTGAACTTGATAATTAAACCCTTCAGAAATGTTTTAGGTGGTATTAAAAAAGTTTTTGAGCTTAGAATGAAAAAGAGCGCTCGAGCCAGCAGATGTTTCAACAGTAATAACCACATCTTCTGGATTATATAAGATTATTTTTATGTCATTCGAGCTATTTAAATATGTAATGCTACTGAAATTCAACAACGTTTAATGTACGAAGTGTTGCAAGGACTCACAAATCAATAAAACTGGCACACTCCAGATGCTGGGTTTCTATATTCAAAGAAATCGACCAACACAAAAGAGCGTTATAATAGAAACGAACGGGTCAGACACTTCCGTTATGGTTGAGGGGAAATACCGCTCGATTTAAAGAAACCATACAATTCCATGATCTATTGCGTGAATACAGATCGGGAAACACAAAAATCACATAGAGGTAATTGATATGCAAGTATAACATTACGAACTTCAAAATATCTAAAAAGAAAAAGACAACTTCATGGAGAACTAAATAAAATTAAAGCGACGAACTTCAGGTGAGTAGAATGAGAAAAGTAGAGCTGACAGCCATGAGATAAAAATTTCAGCAATCGAGAATCTTGAAGCAACTCTTCAAATAGAAGGTAACAATTGTGGAGACAATTTAGTCAAAGCCAAACAAACGGGCGCAACAGAATAAAACCTGTGCAGCAACAATTGCCAACCAGTTTCTGTTATGAACTGTCTAAAATTGAGCAACAATACACTGTAAACTAACAGTCAAAATTCGGATATGTAGAATTGACCCAAAAATGCAACTTCAAGAGGTTATCGCATAATAAAGATGAACACTATATAATCGTTATCAACGTACAAAAGATCGATCGTTGTACGTTGGAGATTTAATCTATGCTAAGATATATTGCCGATCAATTAAGAACCATCCAATAAAACAGTTGAACCAGTTACATTACACCAGATACCAACTGGATGTTAGAACAGAATTCCTATATCTGGGGAACGGACTCACTTATGAAAAGTCGATTTAGTGTACATTCTGAAGGGCGTATATTAGGGCTTAAGGTTTCCTATTTGAAGATTATACTCATAGTTGATAAATTTGTTGGTAGCTCATTTGAACTAAATGCTAATCAACTCATACCTTGATAACCTTTAACAAACTCTAGCTCTACCTAATATAGTACTTCAACAACCATTTTCTAATCTCACAATAATTTAGCTTATTATTATAAGGCAACAAAAATTCAAACCTACGTTGCATAATCCGAACTTATGATAGATCATTAAATAAAAATTGAGGCTATTTCGTGTATAACCACACAAAACCACTAAATTCAAGTTCACACTTATAATTATTTGTTTGTGTATACATAACCGTCATAATCCAATTTCTATAACTAATAATTTTTGTTGAGATCATCATCTCGCGATCACACCAGTTCATTGAAATCGCACATTGTCTGGGTGCAAAAAAAAAATATTCGCGATCATAAATAAATAAATTCCAATAACTGATCAGTTTTAGTCTAACGCAAATATTTAACGATCATAATTAGTGACTCAAACCAAATCTAATATATAATAAGCTAGTATTGTTTTAAAAATTACGATCGACCGATCGACGTCATTGGAATATTAAAATTACATAACTAATTTGCCGTTAAAATTTTATAGATCATCTTCTAAGATCGCGCGCAAAAAAAGTTAACAAACAAGTTTAGTAGGTATATACTATATGATCAGTATATAAGATGTTTTTTTTTTTCAGACGATCGATCGTTTATTTATTCATGACGACCTTAACATGACCAAATATAAACATAATAATAATAAAAACGAAAATTTAACTGGTCTTGTGGACGATCGATTATTACTCAAGCGCCATAAATGAGCATCATGTCATGATCATAGCAAAAACAAATAATAAATAAATAAAATCTCAATATCCATGTGAATTATGTAAACGGCGATCACTTAAATCAATTTTGCGCACACTTTACACTTTTTATTTAAACATCAGAGATAATTTATTGATTTAGATCCGTATAATTATAAAATATTTATTATAAATATTGTCTCACCATAAATAATAAATTTTAAAACACAAATATGATTTATTAATTATTATAATTAATTAACAAGAGAAACACAAACAAACTTTTTTTTTTCGATTCGTATTAAGTTGTGTGTGCACTTCGGGCACAAATCTATAACTAAACTTTATTTAAATAAATTCATTGAATTTATATTTTAAAGTTTTAAGAAGGAAAGACTTTGATAATATGCGTGGTCGTTTTATTTACGAAAAATCCAAGCAATAATAATAATAGTTTTGTTTTGTTATTTATAACTAATTAAATTCTAGGTATGCATATGTAAATATATAAGATGAAGCGGTTCATATAGTGGCGGAAATTATAAATAATTTGATGAGCAAATGTGTATAAGGTAAGAAGATATAGTATAGAATGTTTCTTCCTCCAGCTCGTTTCGAGCAGTGCAATTAAAATTCGCGCCAAAATGTGTGTTATGTAACTAAACATTTTGTTTCTTTTAAAAACAGGTCTTCTCACTCTTTCTCATTGGATGATAAAATTTATTTTTCCTTTATTCATTCATCGGTGAAAGTAAATAGTGTCTTATTGAAATTGGCTAATTTGTCGATTGTAATTTATTCGATATTTCATATCAAACAACATTGGTGACCCCGCAGGAATTGAGAAATAATATTGGATTCGTTCATTTTGTTTTATAATTTCAAATATTTAAAGTGTGTTATTCGTGAAAATATTTTCGCAGACTAACCTCCGAACTGGTTGTAAAAATGTAAACTTCTAATTTTAGTTTATGTCATGTTCCATCGATATTAACAAATGGAAATGATCTTCTGGTGCTCTCAGATCAAAAAAACTGCTCTTCGATAAATTAATTTCTATCAATAAATTTGATCGAATAAATTTCGAAAAACTTTGTTTTACTCTAAATCAATTTTTAAAAATCTAGAATTTTTATCAAGTTAGAGAATCTTAAATGTTAAAGTGATAAGCAACAACCAGACGTTCACAATTTATTTGTGAATTATTTTTTGTTGTGTATTGTTGATTTTTGTCTATGTACAGCATGCACAAAGCAAAAGTATTTTTGTTTAATTTCTACAACAACTTCTTGATAAAGCTGAATAAATTCTAAGTTATCTAAATGTTTTGAGGATCCATGATCTATTGAGTAAAAAGCAATATTGTTCAAGGTCCATTATTATACTTGGGGTTACTTATCGTACTTCTCAATAGATGTCTCTTAACAAAACCATGTGCATGTAGTTTTTGTTTTATAAAGTTGTTTTACTTTACTTTGAAAACCTGCATAAACGTGTTTGTACTCGTATTTTAATAAAAATTTATTTGCACAAATTAAAAGAAGCTGGAATGTTATTGATGATACCGGTGGCGATCGAAAGTTCGGTTGTCAAAATTTCGTCCGATCAAATCACAACGAAGTTGTTGTAGAAAGTCAACTCGGTAAAAAGGTAGGGCATTTCCAAAATAAGAGTCAATCGAAAAATAATGATGTTAAAAACTGTGACAGTAAATAGAGTAAAAATGACAGTGCAAGTTTAACATGTTTCGTAGTAAATCAGGGCAATCCGAATCATTGGATTATAGACTCTGGTGCCACGGCGCCAATCAATGATGTGATAATTGCTAACGACATAAAACTAAAAGTTGAGTTAACAGGTTACATAAAAGTGAGCTTGAAGTGTGAAAGAGATAGTAAATTATTGGCGGAAGCAGCAACAACTTAAAAACTGATTACTTAAAGTTTGACAGTGTTGAAAGAAAAGTGTGCGAAATTTGTCTAGAAGGCAAACTGTCAAAAAAAACGTTCAAAAGCAGTAGCTCCAGTTCATCTCAAGTTTTGGAGTTGGTACATTCTGAGTCATTGATTCATTTGGTGGTTCCCGTTATTTTTTGATTTTTTTGCATGATTATAGTAGAAAAGTCGTCGTTTATTTAATTAAATAACAGTCTAACGCGTGCTTGCAAAATTAAAAGAGTTTAAGTGCAAGGCTGAAAATCAGACGGATCATAAAATTAAAGGGCTGCGAACAAATTTCGAACCGGAACATTTCAATAAGAATTCTTTGAATTTTTTAAGGTATAGCATGGAATTCAGGCGTTTGTCCACTTGTCAAGAGAAAAAAAAATCGATCCGAAGTCTATACCAAAACCGTCGCTAGGCGTGATGTATTTTTCCTCGAAGTTGAGAGCTGGGAAAATGTTGGAAGCAAATGTCAGACATCAGGTAGCAGTTAATTTTATTTTGTAGGTGAAAATGCGGAAAATAAAACTAAAGTGAAGAACGGACTAATAACGCAAACATTTGCCACGAGCAAGACAGATAAGCCAGTCGAAGTTCCTGAGATGGAAGATGAACATCCGGTAATTTTTAATGATCAAGTTCGAAACGCGAAACTCCAGGGAGAAATATTGTGTCGGCCTCGTCAGAATCGACTTCTTTGAGGATTCTGAAGCATTTCAGAAAGCCAAAGCTTATTAAGTATATATTGCTCATATCCAGATGTAGTGGATGAAGCCTTATCTTCACCTAAAACATCGAATAGGCGGCAAGCTGTTCAAAATGAATATTGCTTAATTCTCCGGTGGTACGTTATCCTTCAATCCGTTTTTGAATCTTCATGGCTGTAGCTTACAGATTGACCAGATCCATGCGGTAACGGTCTTATTGCAGGGCGAACTAAATGTCGAAGTTTATATGGTTGGACGGCAACAATTCGATGATGGAACGTAAAAAAGTATATCGGCTTAAAAATCTTTGTACGGACCCAAGCAGGCCAGTCGCATCTGGAATTGCTAGTTAAACGCAGTTCTTATTAGTGTAAATTTGGATTAAGTCGATCTAAAATCGGTGAGTGCATTTTTGCTCAAGTCAACGAAAGGAGCATTTTGCTTGTGAATTATACGTATACCGTATGTAGAGGTTATATACACTAAATTTGGGATGGCACTCACCAGATCTGACCAGATATTCAATATGCTGTAAATTCTCTAACAATAAGCGGACAATAAGCTTTTTGTGGAAAGAGTTTTAACCATTACCGAAAAGTACAAATGGTGCTTTTACACGTGAGATGTTATAACATTCTCATTTTCTATTTCTCGCGAGAGACGCTTTACTGTCTTGTACAATCGTAGAAGAACGGGTACGATGACCTTTTAGTTCGTTTCGTTGTAACAAAAACGTGGTTTCTCGCTTATTCACTAAAATTATAAATTCGCTGTCCGATAGTAAATGCTGTTTCAGCATTTGTGTAGCGTTTTTCGTCAAATTAACTAATTTTTTTTTTCAGTGTATGTGTATACGTGGACCGGAATACGCCACTCTTGTCAAAATGTTTTATGTTTCTTGTGTTATTCAATACGAATATGTTACTCTGAGGCGAATAAGCTGCAGTCAAAACGTGAAATGTCCCTTGACTCAAAAAATTAGGAAAGCTTTTGTCATGTAAAGCAAGTATGACGGTCGGACACGATTCTCAATGGAACACTGTGTGTATATTGTTCAAAATATTTCAAGAAACAACGAATGAATTCATCTACATTCGCGTTACCTACACGTTGCAAATATACGTGTACATTTTGTGAAAGCGTCTAATGTATGACTAGAATATATTACTGTTTTATATTTGTCTCGGCTCGATGACCTAAATGGTCAATATGCATATAGTATGTGAAGAGGTTCATCGAACTTATCAATCAGATCATTAAGCCGGATTTATAACCGTTTTTTTGGTTGACATTCTTTACAAGTCAGTCACCTTCTAAAATGTTGATTAACTTCCTTTCAGTTGAGAATGACATCACAGATCTCATAAATTAGAGATTTTAATTCTTTTAATCGATATTCATCGCTATATTGAAATGCAATCATTCGCTTTGTGACTTCGCATTCATCTTTATTTTAACTCCTGGCCGATGAGCCACTTCTTAAATCATAATTTTCTGGGAACAACGCCCAACATATAGTTCGAGTCTCTTTTGGTTTTCTAACGTTTATTTCAAAGAATTGTCGAATGTTGTTAATTAAATGAGAATGTGAAATTGTTTGTCGTTAAAACAGAAAAAATTTCAGCGTCTCGTGTGTATTCCGTTGATCAAAATTCGATTTATTTGATTTCATGTCATCTCGGTCCGATCCACTACTGCTATTTCTATTTCATGTAATATTTACAAGCGGTCGCTCCTAACCGACCTTTTCTTAATTCACACTTTACTTGATTAATATCCATTTCCCATTTCACATCCCTTCAGACGACCATGTTGTTTTAGGCTTTTTTGCTCGTCATTGGAGTTTTTATATATTTTGGGTATTGTCAACCATCAATTTTCATCCCGTATTCTCACACATTCAATGAGTTGTAAAAAAAACTGTGTGGTAGCATTGGTTATCGTTCCAGATTCAGACACACAGCAATCAGAATGCAATATCTGGTACATTCAATATCTTTCCCTGAACCAAGTTCATAATTCAAGATAAGAAGTGTTTTGCACCCAGGTCATAACAGATTTATGGTTCGTACCTATTAATAAAATATAGGTAAAATATTGTTCACCAGTTATTGGAGATTTTAAAGGGTGCTTTTTTGTGTAAGCCTTACTCAACACCTTCGTTCAGCCATTCAGCCATAGACTTATATTATTGTTAAGAACTGGGCTTCTGAGTGCGTCCGGATTTTGCAATTAAAAACACTGTGTACTTTGATCTTACTTGACTCGACTTTATTTCACTTTACGTTTATACACTTCAATATTTGCTTTTACTTTACTTCTTTAAATCTGTCCGCTTGCCACTGATGGGGACTATGACAACAGATTTATTCCGCACTTCTTACACGATTTAAAGTAAACCAAAAACTGTTCTCTGCTTTTTATCGGTCGTGTTTATATACCAATTTCCTTTATTGTTTGTCACAAATCATCTTCATTTTTGTCTATTCCTTTTATGACCCATAATCACATCTGGATGGTTTATGGCTGGTCATAATCATCATCATTCATATTGTCAACGGGCCGTGTGTATGTATTTGTGTTGTTGTTCATTTTATTCAGCAATTACTAAACCACGCCTCCCTTTGTACGCTATATCTCGAACGTTCTTGTTTTTACTGGATCATCATGCATTTGTGCGTGTTGGTGTACAAACATGGTTCGATGTCCTCAATAAATAATTGTAATTAAAACATGGGCTACGACGAGCATCGAACCATCGACCGTCTGAGCTATCTCTGTTCATAATGTGAAATCGTTATATGATGGCCATAATCGTCACATTATGTTCATTCTATAACCCAATAATAGCATCATTTTTCTCTATTTTCATCCTTATATATAGTAGATGATTTTGGCTTTGCGAAAAATACTAAGAATATCGTGATTGCTCTGCCATAACTGATAAATATTCACTTTTCTATGTTCTCATCATTAACAATCATTTAGCTTTTAGTTTGAAACAAAATTTGAGGGCGAGAAACCGGGCGATTTTTTGACTCTTTCACAATTTGTCGAGAAGGCACAACGATGGCAAAGACTTAATTATACCAAAGTACTTATAGCAATGAAACAGTAAATCTGCAGTATGAGGATGTTCCCTGTTCGTCTGATGTATAATAAAAATGGTTTGTCCATAAAATGATTCGAGATTTTGTCTCTTTCTGATAATGAAACACCCTGTTCTCGCTTTTCTCGAAACGAAGCTTTTTTCTTTCGCATTTCTCAAACTAATTAAATCTGTGATAATGAAAATATAAGGCTCGATAAAAGTAAAAGTAAAAAGTTTGTGCATTGGTAATTTTACTTTCTTTTACTCTAGTAAAATAAAGTATAGTAATCATGAAAATTTTGGACCTTGAGATTTTTAGAGATTTATTTGTTTTGAGGTCCCCTGAGTCCGAAAAAGTGGGTTTCGAAATGGTGTCTGTCTGTCTGTCAGTCTGTCAGTCTGTCAGTCTGTCAGTCTGTCAGTCTGTCAGTCTGTCAGTCTATCAGTCTGTCAGTCTGTCAGTCTGTCTGTGTCCTCTCTACAGTCCATATGGTTTATTCAATCGAACTGAAACTTCAGATTTAAGCTTTTTTGATAAATTGGGAGGTCCCAGTGAATTTTACTCCAAATCGGCTAACCGGAAGTGGCCACCCCCTTGGTCCAGAAAATTTGTTTTGCAAATATCTTAAAAAGTATAAGGTTTACAAAAAACTACTTAATAGAAAATGTTTCCAAAAATTATAAACAAATAAAAATAAAAAATAAAAAAAAAAAATTTTAAAAATTTTAAAATTAAAAAAAAAAATTAAGAAAAAAATAAAATTTTTCAAAATTTTCTGTTCGTAAAAGAAAGTAGTGTGTTGGCCACACCTCAATTTTAACTAGGTAATTAAGGGACCTATTCCATGTGCTAGCGAAATCTTTATCATCATTGTTGGCAATGGCCGATATTGGCCCTTGGGAGTTGAGTGCGATTTCCAAAAAAAAATTTCGTAGAACTTTTACTAAACGAACGATCCGTATGGATTAGGGTTTTCTAACTAGGTAATTAAGGGACCTATTCCATGTGCTAGCGAAACCTTTGTCATCATTGTTGGCAATGGCCGATATTAGCCCTTGGGAGTTGAGTGCGATTTCCAAAAAATAATTTTGCAGAACTTTTACTAAACGAACGATCCGTATGGATTAGGGTTTTTTAACTAGGTAATTAAGGGACCTATTCCATGTGCTAGCGAAATCTTTATCATCATTGTTGAGTGCGATTTCCAAAAAATAATTTCGTAGAACTTTTACTAAACGAACGGTTCGTATGGATTAGGGTTTTTTAACTAGGTATTTGAGGGACCTATTCTATGTGCTAGCGAAACCTTTGTCATCATTGTTGGCAATGGCCGATATTGGCTCTTGGGAGTTGAGTGCGATTTCCAAAAAATAATTTTGCAGAACTTTTACTAAACGAACGATTCGTATGGATTAGGGTTTTTTTACTTTCTTTTACTCTAGTAAAATAAAGTATAGTAATCATGAAAATTTTGGACCTTGAAATTTTTAGAGATTTATTTGTTTTGAGGTCCCCTGAGTCCGAAAAAGTGGGTTTCGAAATGGTGTCTGTCTGTCTGTCTGTCAGTCTGTCAGTCTGTCTGTGTCCTCTCTACAGCCCATATGGTTTACTCCATCGAACTGAAACTTCAGATTTAAGCTTTTTTGATAAATTGGGAGGTCCCAGTGAATTTTACTCCAAATCGGCTAACCGGAAGTGGCCACTCCCTTGGTCCAGAAAGTTTGTTTTGCAAATATCTTAAAAAGTATAAGGTTTACAAAAAACTACTTAATAGAAAATGTTTCCAAAAATTAAAAACAAATAAAAATAAAAAATAAAAAATTAAAAAAAAAAATTAAGAAAAAAATAAAATTTCTCAAAATTCTCTGTTCGTAAAAGAAAGTCGTGTGTTGGCCACACCTCAATTTTTTTTTTTGGTTACGTAACATTGCTAAATGAAAAAAGAACAAGTTTCCATCTAGAAAATTAACCAACGTTCAAATTCATTTTTCCTTTAGGGCCAACCAGCGGATCAGGCGGTACACGGAAATTGCTTGTTAATGGCCAGCCAATCTTTAAGAGCTTTTCTTTCAATTTCGTTTAATTAAGCAGCGAATACACGCGAAATTAATGTGTAAACTAAAAGAAATTTCAAATATGCCACTTTTCAGAAAAATAATAAATTTTACTATTGACGTTACTGTTAAGGACTGTGCAAAGTTAATTTAACACTATTTATATTGAGTACCCACCTTTCATGTCAGTGGTACAGGCTGGCATGAAGCGAACTACGAAAGAGTTGCTTTGGGAGTGCTTTGAGCTCCAGAAAACAATGCAAAACTAGAAAAGTGAAATCCAAGTCACACGACTGCAACTAAAAAAATTTCGATATTAATTAAAAATTAAAACTTTTTAGAAAAACCGTATTATTAGTTTTATACAATAACTTAATTAAACAAATATGTACTTGTGTACAAAATACTCAATTAACAACATTTTAAAGTTATATTAGAATAAAAATTGCGTCCTTCCATTTGGTTGTAGTCCGCTGCCATTTATAAAATTAAAGTGACATCTGTCGTATAACGTGACTTTACGCAAATCAAACGACTATACGAGACTATAAATTGTATATATGTAATAGAAAAATTGATATGACGTGACACGTAACAAAAAAATGACGTGACATGACTAACAGAATTGCGGTTTTTCTGTTGCGTTTTTTTCGTTTTGTGCCCTACTTACACGATTCAAACATTCAATTTTCCCATTTGAATATTATAAATTGCCTGTTTATTAGAACACAAAAATATTAGAAACTATTATACAGATTTATTGACATTTTTTTTCCTGGTATTGCCTCTAAAAAAAATGTCAATAGAGCGAAATATTCCGTTTTAATTTTATAATTTTAAGAAATCTTTTCATAAATTTCTATTTTTCGTTTTCGTCTTATCAATTTATATTAATATTGCTACGTTCGTAAAAAAAATATCTTTCAAGTTATTTAATTCTTGGAATAATCAATGATCCAAGCAAAACATAATCTATATACATAAAATTTATAAATACTTAATTCAACGTTAACGATATAAATAATAATGATTCATATTTTAAGAGACTCGGGCCAATTGGCACATTATAGGCCATCTGTCATTTATCGGGTAAATAGTAGCTAAAGCCCTTCTATTATAGAAAAATTCATTAAAACAATCTGTCCACCTAATTTCTATCACTGAATGACGCGTAAAACAAGATGATCTTGAAACAACCATTAATCATATCATACAATTCAGGAAATTTTGGTGTAAATGATGAATGTTTTAATTCTAGGTTTCTCTGTTTTCATTGTTAAATTTAATACAGGTTGGTTAAGTATATAAACATAAACAATGCGTATTTTATTGAAAACGAAATAAATTATTTACCCGAACGGAATTTGTAAGGTTCATTTTGTAAGTTTTATTGAAAGGGCATCAAGTGTGAATTTATTAAGTACATATACAGCAATTGAAAAGCGAATGGAAATTATTTTAGTACCTTTAGCAAGAACAACATATTTCTTGTGTTATTTATTTTAATTCGCATTAATAAAGGTTTCTCGCTTGTTCGTACAACCAAATCTTTTGTTGTTGTTTTTTCTCTTTTAGTGAATACGGTGATCAATTAAGCAAAATATGCGCGCACGCGAACTTGGCTATGACATAATCAACATCCATATAATCGCGAGCATCAACGTAAATGTTGTTTATTCAAATAAGAAACTATTTAATTTGTTTAATGCAAAATCAAAATCCCACGCAACTTTATATGACATAAATGCGATGAAAGTGATTCCAGTAAATCTATATATTTACTGTATGATTCACTGCAGTGTCTGATTCTGATAATACAGTTTCGCGTATTTTTCTGTAGCCTCAAGGTGACGAGTAGTCTTATGTACAATTTTGGTAAGAAAAATATAAACAAAATGTTTTGTTGTTTTTGTGATCTTGCATATATACGTAAATAATTAATTAAACCAATTTTAATCTAAACAGGCAGGCATACATATACGCGTAGGATCATTATAATTTTAAATTACCATATATAATTTATAAAATAATAGATTTTTAATTATTATTTAAATTAGAATGAAGGTATTAGATACAAAAATATTCAATAAACGATTACAACACATCTAAGGTCTCTCTTAATTTATATATACGCGCGAGTCAAATTTGCCTGTTGTATCATACATATACATAATGTTAATCTAATATTTAATATCCGTTATGTACTTATAAACATGATGTTTAAAACTTGATTTTACCTTTTTTAAAATATTTAAGGAATTAGAGATAGTTTCGTACTGATTAAATTGTTCACTTTCGCGTAAGACGTGTTATTGTTCGCCAAATTTATCTACATTATTATATCACAGACAATTACAAAAAAATATTTCGGGATTGTAGGTTGCAATTTCAATTGTTATTTGGTTTTTGAATAAATTAAAAAAAAAAAAAAAAAATTGTTTGGTGTGAAATGTATGATGTATCCGCTATGATTTACAATAATAATAATTTATTTAAAGACTTATAGACGCCTAAGCATACATCGAAAAAGATCTTCGCTCTGCTATCCATCCTACAAGATGATTATACTTAATACGTTAAATTTATTAGGAGTGTGCATTAATTAATTTTACGGGTTTTTCAAGAGATGGCGTAACTAGAACTATTGCGCATCGAGTAATATCGTTCCTAACTTCATGTTAAAGCATCATGACGTGGCTTTATGGCCGGTCTCCACTCGCCACGGCGAAGAAAAATTGGCACGAGCTTGTGCCAATTATTGTTTATTAGGTAAAATTAGTATGAATACATAAACAAAGATTGTGCTCATGCGCATTACTCATGACGAAGAGAACCAAAACATCACAATATCCATCTTTTTTGAAATTTTGTCACGACGAGGTGAGAGCAATTTGTATTTTGTTTGTTCAAAATCGTTAGAGAATTAATAATAATTGTATATTTTTGTAACAAGACTTGGCTTGTACATAATTTTTAATTGTAATTTCAGTTGGAGAATTTTATTTGATTGCTATCAGTGGCAAAGCGAGCGACATTCATATTGTGGCGACCTCATTACAACTACCCAAACTACCCAAAAAGGGTACTAACCATTTTTGGTTGATTGGGAGAACCATTTTAGTTCAGTGTAAAATTATTAGATAGACTGACAGATTAGAAATAACCACGAATAAGAAAAGGCGTGTAATTAAAAACTTAATAAATAATAAATAAATCTATAAGTGTATTTCATTTAAATATTGATAAATTCGTTTAACCTCCACACTGGTGACCCACGACATTTGAATAATTAAACGCAATTATTTTTGGTAAAAAAGCGCGAGTCAATTACGCAAAAAATGTACGCGACATTTTTACCGCAAGTCGGAGGACACATACATTACCGTACGACCACGTGGATGCAATTCGGAAAACATAACCTGTAATACGGTTTCCAACAATTAATCGCAGTGAATAATCGTAAAATGTATACGATTAGCGAATCTACATACAGCATCGATACAATAGTTACTTCAGCCGCAGCAATATCAAAGCCGGCAATAAATATATCCTCTAACGGAACAACCACCGGTGAAATCAACCAAATTGAAAATGCAGTTGTACACAAAATAGTGACAACTTCAACGACAACGGAGTTAGCGGAAGTACGTCACAAACCACCACGCTACAGTTCAATTTACGACGGTAAAAACCAATCCGGCGATGTTGCAACGGGCATTTCTGTTCGACCGTTAACGTTAGAAGAATTGCAAACTCAAAACACGCAATTAAATCAACAGGTTGCGCACTTAACAGGGTTAATGCAACGCCTGCTCGAACAACAAACGGTACATCAACCACATGCGCAACATCAGACAATGCATCAGCCACAGATGCAACCACAAACGATACAGCAGCCGATACAACACGCATATGTCAGAACAGCCAACGCTCAATCGACATTATTATGATCGACTCCCAATACCTACTTTTAGTCGAGATAACGTTGAAATGTGGCTATTCCAGCTCGAAACGTGGTTCAATCGTCGCAATATCGCAAATGACGATGCAGCAAAATACGATACACTGGTTGCAGCTCTAGATACCAAGCTATGCTGACTCAAGTCGCTAGCGTTTTAAGAAGTGTTGTTCATGGCAACAAGTATGCACCACTGAAAAAAGCTATAATAGCCAATTTCGCCGACAGTGAAACCCAACAACTTCGTAAGTTACTAGCCGGAACTCCACGAGGGACGAACAAACCGACAGCCTTGCTCATCATTATGCGGAATATATTCAGAAATCCAAATGCAGAGCAGCTCAGTTTAATAAGGCATTTTTGGCTCGAACAAATGCCAACAGAAGTTTGTGCAGTTATAGTCGGGAACAAAGCGAATGCCTGACATCCTGAAAACGTGTCTCTCGACGACGAGGCAACACTCGCTGACGCCATTATTGAAGCGTTGGACAGCAGGAATACACATGTTGCCCAAGTATCTCAAGTTACTGACAAAAACGAAGTTCAGCTAGCCATTGCCGAACTTACGAATAAAGTCAACGAATTATATCAACGAGAAGATAGAAATCGCTCAAACGCAGACGACGAACGCGAAAGTCGAAAAGGTCATCGTAGCCCAAGTCGAACAAAGCCAACCACTTGTGTATACCATCGGAAGTATGGATTGGATGCTCGCAAATGTAGAGATCCCTGTAATTTCCATGCCCCTTCACAACAAAAAAACCAATAGGGCGCAGATTATAGTCGGATAACCTGCCAGCCCCCAACAACGACGGCTTCGAACTAAATCGGATATTCATTAAAAATTCGGCGTCAAAGAAGATATTTTTAATCGACACCGGCGCTGATATTTCAGTCTTGCCGCCAGCACAGCAGTTGAAGTCAAAACTCAACCCAAAAACCGTCAAAACTTTTCACAGCCAATGGTACTCCGATTGACACATACGGCGAATGCACCTTAAAGGTAAACCTTGGCCTGCGGAGAGATTTTCACTGGACGTTCGTGATAGCCGATGTGAGTCAACCAATAGTCGGATCCGATTTCCTGACTCATTACGATCTCCTTGTCGACGTAAAGAATAACGCTCTCATTGATAAGCTTACGTCACTCAAGTCGACGGGATGCCGGTTAACAAGTGCTTCACTACAGCTCAAAACGTTCAGTATAAACGATCCAATCGCCGATCTGCTCGAAGAATTTAAGGATGTTTCCCAACCAACATCATTACTACGCCCGATCGATGGTGTGACACACCACATCGTCACCAAGGGCAACGCAGTCTTCGCTAAGGCACGTCGTCTATCACCAGACAAGTTCCAAGCTGCAAAAGACGAGTTCGAGTTCCTGTTAAAGCACGGCATATGCAGACCCTCAAAAAGCCATTACGCAAGCCCACTTCACATGGTGAAGAAGGCAGATGGTTCCTGGCGACCTTGTGGCGATTTTAGAGCGCTGAATGCAATAACAGTTCCCGATAAATATCCTTTGCTGTATATACAAGACTGTGCTAACGCAGTGCGAAATAAAAAAATATTTTCAAAAATTGATTTGCACAAGGCATTTCATCAAATACCTATAGAGCCGGCAGACATACACAAAACAGCCATAATAACACCATTTGGGCTGTTTGAGTTCGTATACATGACCTTCGGCTTGTGCAACGCCGCTCAGACGTTCCAGCGGTATATTGATCGTGCTACAAGAGATCTACAATACGTGTTTGGATACATCGACGATTTTCTCATGGCTTCGGAAAACGAGCAACAACATCGTAAACATCTTCGAACGTTTTTCCAACGACTTCGGGATTTCGGACTTCGAATAAACATCGCGAAATGCGAATTTTTCAAAGATGAGATAGATTTTTTGGGTCATGTGGTCACACCCAAAGGTCTGAAACCACTACCAAGCAAAATCGAAATCGTAAAAGAGTTTCCAAAACGATCGATCGCCAAGCAGCTAAAAAGTTTTCTAGCAATGGTAAGCTTTTACAGAAAGTTTATCCCTCATGCTATCAAACACCAGATTACCTTACAAAGCCTGATCAAGGGCAACGTGAAGAACGACCAGAGTAAACTTGAATGGATAGCGGAAGCGGAAGAAGCATTCGTCAAATGTAAAGAAGATTTGGCAAAAGCAACCTTGCTTGCATATCCCATGCCTAACGCTCAATTATCACTAAACGTTGATGCCTCAGACTATGCGATCGGTGCTACATTAGACCATCGATGGACAAGATCAACTATTGGGATATTTTTCAAAGAAATTGACCGAAACCGAACAGCGTCATGCCGTCTACGACCGGGAGTTATTGGCCATATATCAGGGCGTTCGCCACTTCAAATATATGTTCGAAGGTCGCAATGCCATCATATACACTGATCACAAGCCGTTGGTGTACGCGTTCATGCAGAAATCGGACAAGGCTACTCCGCGTAGAATTCGCCATCTGGACTACATTAGCCAGTTTACCACAGACATACGGCACATTAAAGGAAGATATAATCACACAGCAGACTTGTTATCGAGGATTGAAACAATCGCACAGGAATGGAGTTACGACGATATTTCGATTGATCAATACGACGTCCCTCCAGTTAAAGTCAATACATTTTCCGGGTGTCGCGGGACCAGTTATCTGCGATTCCCGAGGTGATTCCATCCGCCCGTTTGTCACACAAAAATACAGAAGTGCAGTGATGAATCATTTCCATTCCATTGCGCACCCAGGCGTGCGAGCAACGACCAAATTAATAGCTGAGAGATTTGTCTGGCCAGGACTTCGAAAGAATTGTGCAACATTCGTCAAATATTGTCAGACGTGTCAACAAGCAAAGGTGAGCATTCATACGAAATCTCCTTTTTCGACAACAACACCGCCGACTCAACGTTTCGAGCATATCAATATCGATATTGTTTAACCATTGCCTCCATCGCAGGGATATTGATATCTATTGACAATAATTGACAGATTTTCTCGGTGGCCAGAAGCCATCCCGATGGAAGACATCACCCCGGATTGCTCGCTTTGGGACGCCTCTACGCATAACATCAGACCAAGGACGCCAGTTCGAGTCGCAAATCTTTACAGAATTAAACCGACTCTGCGGCACGAAACATTTGCGATCTACACCTAGACATCCTCAATCAAACGGTATCATAGAGCGATTTCATCGGACGATAAAAACAGCTATAACATGCCGGCGAAATCAAGACTGGGTATCTCAACTTCCCATCGTTCTCCTTGGTCTACGCACAATACACAAAGAGGATATCGGTGCCACTCCAGCTGAAATGTTATACGGAACAAATCTTCGATTGGCCGAAGAAATTTTCGCGGAAAGCTCATCGACCAATCAGCACGAATTTATCAAAATCCTTAAACAAAATATGAGCGTGTTGCAGCCTATACATCCACAGCGCATCACATCACATCGCAGGACGTCTTCGAGCACCCAACGCTTCGCCAAACTGAGTTCGTTTTTGTACGAAATGACGCGGTCCGACCACCTTTGTCACCCGCATAAAATGGCCCATACCTCGTCAAGGAACGACATGACAAATACTTCGTACTGGAAGCAAAGGGTCGAGAAACAAAAGTTTCAGTGGATCGACTGAAGCCAGCGCATATTTTGAAGGACGATCAGCTAGTTCAACCATCACTACCAAATCCAGAGTTGCCACAAAATCCGCAAGGATCACCACAGGATCCGGAACCACCACAGAGCCTGCAGAAATCGCCCAAAGTCACCAAGTTTGGACGTACCCTAGTCACACCCAAACGATTCAAGAGATTACTTCGGTCTGGCGGGAGAGTAGTGGGGCGACCTCATTACAACTAAAATCCTAAAGTAAAACCTACAAATATAAACGGGAGGACAAGTCTAGATTTGGTTTAAATGAATATTTTATTATCTACCTATCCAAAATGACAGATGTAAATAGATTTGCATTTTATAAACAAAAACAGAGAAAATATAATTATTTGTTATGTTGGTAGTTGTAAGTATAATATACCAATTTTGTCATGACGTCATGCCATTTTTTGTTCGACGCGACGAATGGAGACCGGCCATTAGTTTTCAGTATGTGCTATTTTACCGAAAGGTCATTTGCTTTGCTTTTTTGTTTCCATTTGAAGAAAAATGCTACTGAAAGTCAACGAATGCTGCTGGAAGCTTATGGTATAACGATTTCAACATGTGACTACTGTTTTCAATGTTATAAAGGAGGTAATTTTAATAGGATAAATAAGAAACGTCAAGGCCAACAGAAAAAATTTGAAGATGAGGAAGTGGAAGTTTTACTCGAAGAAGGCTCGAGTAAACCGGAAGAATAACTTGCAGAATCATTACATGTTTATGGATCAACATAATGATTCAAAAGCAAGGAAATTGGGTGCCGTACACAGAAGAAAATTTTTTTTTTGAATCGTATGGTGGCGCCAGGCCATCCAAATGATCTATGTATTCTAAGTCAATCGAACATCATTTATATCTTCCATTATCATTCTTTAAAACTCATATTCGGAATTTTTATTAGCTTCCTTGTTGTATATAACGACGTACGTACAACACACTTACTAAAACAGTAAATTACATTCCTAAACAGAAGGGCGTTTTGCAATTACATATTATTAAAAATCAGATATTGTATATCTGGTATACAATAGAAATCAAAGTCAACAAGAAAAACACCTCCACAACACATAACTTATGCATAAATAAAATGAAATTAAGAATAAAATGTGTTGTAGCCAAATTGGGGAAATTACCAGCAAAAGATAAAAAAGTCGCCAGTCGAAATTGTCAAAGAGATTAATAAACAGAAAATGGCCTCCAATAAGATTTTCCTGTATGGAAAAAGCGTGAAAAATAGGCTTTTTCCTATGTTTATAATTACCCAAAACAAGTTTTCTGCTGTTGATTACTTGATTGTAACGACTATATTTTTATTTTTCGCTACATTAAATTTTAAAAAACCTATATCGACTGCTCGACTGAAAAAAAGTCTGCTAAAGAACATAATCCTTATGCTTGTCTGTTGCTACATCACAGTAAAGGCTGCGATTACATGATACGCAAGGGTAGTGGCCTCTGATAACTTTAACTTGCAGCTCTCAAAAGAGACAATTGCTGCATCAGACCAGTCATTGAGCAACTTACTGTTGTTTCGGTATCTCTTTAAACAAAGAGTATGGAATATCAAGATTGTAAATAAAAAATTTAATCAGATATAGCATCAACAAATGCATTTATTTGGTTTTTTCGAGCAGTTACAACAACCAAATTTTTTAAATAATCATCTCTGCCTTAAATTGCCTAAATGCCCTAACACTAGAACTACCGACCGGTTAAATTACTGATTTATCTTTATTGAATTCATTTTTTAAATTATTATTGTCGAATTGTTTTGGAAATTTTTGATGATTTTTAATATAATTAATTTATTGCCATATTAAAAGTCATCATAAATTTCTAAAAGTATTCTATTTCTAACCTAATAATAAAACAAAATAAATACAATAAATGTAAATCCGTCATTTTGACGGGTCGGTAGTTCTAGTGTTAAAAACTAAAAAAACGCAATCATTGCTCATCAATCAATTGCTTAAATGCCTTAAAAACTAAAAAAACGCAATCATTACCCAAAATCGTGCTGAAGTAAAAGACTGACATCTAGCGAAAATATAATCGCACCACAAAAAGTAAATAAAAAATGCTGACAAAAATGTTAAGTACATTTTGTTTAATTTTTTAAAACACGTAGTACTAGATGAAATTTACAAAAAAAACTGTATTTCGATTGATAGAAGACTTCTGGCAGAAGACAATTTTTGTTTTCTACTCTAGTCAATTTTTACTGTCAGTAAATTTAGTAGGCGAATAATTTTTTTGCAAAAGCTCAAAGAAAACAATATTTTGTTGGGAAAAATTTATTAAAAAATATTTAAATATCTAGTTATAATAAATAATAAATTGAATTAAAAAAAAACGGATTGAACGATAGATAATACGTGATCTGATCAAATAAATATATATTTTGAAAATATATTTCATTTAATTTAAAAAAAAAAAAATTGTTATCCAAAAGAAAACATTTTTTGTTCACACTCATACACACCACCACTACACAAGAAACCGTAAGTACCCAAGATATTTTGTGTTATTTTCATTTTTCTCAGTTGGGAAAATGTGTACATTTTCTATATTTGTTATTTGTTTTGTGAGATCGCGCGTCCAACGGTCCAATTGATGTAAAATTTTGCGGCAGGTTTCGCCACCACCTTACACAATTTTTGGGTAGTAATTAAATGCCGCATTATGTTATTTTTGTGTGTGCCAGGTTTGGTGTCTCGGATTAATACACATGGACACCGGGGTGGGATAGAGAAAAACGGAAAGTTTTTTTTTTCTCTCAATTTGCCGAGGAAAATTGTGTGCTACTACTGGTTTTATTATATTGCCGTCTATTAACCCTACTTACGGGCTTACGAGACATGCGACTTTTCTTTTTTGGTTTTAATTGAGTTTAAGCACTGAAATAGATATTTTAGTGTATGTATAATCAATAAAATGCAAAATTTGTTGTTGTATGACACGAATAGTATCTTAAAGCCCCATTTGGTTTCTCCAAAATTTACTAGGTATCACATAATCACATTCATCGTTTTGATTGTATCAACGATATGGAGTTACTTATCGCATGTGAACCACATTGTCTCTATAAGTTTCTCAACAAGCTTCACACAATTTATTTTATCTCTAATGTGTGAAACACATAAAACGGTTTGGGATAAATAAGCTTCAGTAAAAGTGAAAGTGAATTGGACAAGGTTATCTTGAATTTCGCCGGTTTCCTTTGTTTTGAGCCTTCGTAATTTGACACGTTGACATTATGGTCACTACTGTTGTCTGGTATTTAAAAACCACGTGTTTTTCAGTTTTTTATTTTTTGCAATTGGTGCGTGGTGAAATCATTAAATAGGTGATCAGACTTCCCATATGTTTGGTTAATACATGTATGATATGGGCTGGATGGTTCAAAGACGGCCAAATATTTTTTTTTTTGTTTCTTTCGTGATATACTGTAATTTTATTTTTTTGTAACTTTTTGGAGGTTTACCTGTTTATGTACTTGTACAGCATATTCGAAAGGTAAATTGATTTTTACCATACCATAGGTGTAATTTATAAAAGGGGGGCGATTTAAGTATATGGTTACCATGTTTACTATAAATAAGCTGAAATTGCGACCGTGAACGTTGTTGGTTAAACTATTTTCTAAGAATTCCGGAACATCTGGTCACCTTCTTTGTAATCTAAAAATTATGCACATTTCATGTTGTGTACGTTCGCCGGCTTCTTAAGAATTTAATCACCGTTTTCAATTACATCATAAATTTTAATATTTTGTATATCAGAAATAGATTTTAAATCTTAATGCTTTGATTTAAGGTCGAATAAATGAATTTAATGTATTTGCGTTTTTTTTACCAACAGGAAGTGGTTTGTTTGATTTATCTCGATAAATTTTATATGACATAATTTTATTTAATTTATAGTCGTAATCGATCAGTCAACTTTGCTTAACGCTCGGGCTGCCAAATAGTGAAATATTTGTCTTTCTGTGAATCATGACTGAAATTATTTCTGCGGAGGCCTAAAGTCAAACTACCACTAAATTCAGGTGAAGCATTTAAGCAAAAGTTTTAAATTTGTTTTTGTTATACCTACGTATTTTAAATAATCAAAATTTCAAAATTCCACATTTTATGGTTTTTTTTTTGTGTGTGGACAAAACTGTTTAGTTATTGGGTCTAACGTGATTCATAGGCAGTGTCCAAAGCCACTTCAGAATATTTATTTTTAATTTCTGAGATTTGACCGTTCTTTGGCTCAAATTATTTCAAAATTAAACTAAAATGTAAATTCGAACACCTTATTTTACTTTACCTAAATCAGTTGAGTGTATTAGGGTTTTTTTGAGCCGTTAAACTTGAATTAGTAATAAGGGCTCACGAATATAATGTTCCCATCTGAATTTGAAGATTCTATACAAATATGTCAGAGTGAGGTATACAACTACTTCAAGAATATCTAACAAATTATCGATTTGTATCAAAAACCTATTGACAAATGCTGTCTAATTAAACCTTATCTGAACACAAAATTTCTGGTTTAAATTTCTTTCTCTTCTCGGATTATGTTAAAAGTGGTAAAAAATCCGATTTAACAACCATATTTTACTCCATGTGACATCATGCCATGATGCCACCTCGTTTGATGACAATAACTAAGTTATGAATGTGACAAGTGATATGACAGAATGATGAGATTTCAAATGAAGTGACATGAAACATGACTATGTGGAATTTCAAGTAAATTAGGATTTTAAAAGTCACTCAAAAAATGTCACTCAATGCTCAATATCGTTTTTGAGAGACTTAAAGCTTTTGTCAGTTATTATTATTATTCTGAACGAAGTTCTGGTATTTATCTCACTTTGTAAAGTGGTATACGGGGTATCGTTAAGCTCACTTCGTGCTATAAAATATAAATAAAAAAGCATTAACCACCCACCTTGACAATAACTGTAAATAGGCTGCCAACTTATTTTCAAAACGAATATAAGTTACTCAACCCTAATTGCATTATATCATGTACAAATATATTGTGAAACAAGGTAAAGGTCATTTTGTACGGCTGCACACATCATCCTACCTACACATTATTTTTCTATTACAAAATTTCTTCCGTCAATAAACCTATATTTTTCGTCGTCGGCGTAATCTTAGAAAAATAAATAAATATCACTCTAGAAAAAGAAATAAAATAAAATCGCGAAAAAAAAGTCATACACACATTTTGGCAAGTGAAATATTTTAAAAAAAATTTAACTTACGAAAAAATCTAATTACCTAATACTTTTTGCGTGAAGGTTACGGATGTGAATGTTTACTTGAAAGATTGGGAATCTGTTAAATTTTTTCAATTTTTTTTTTTTTTTAGTAATTTATGGAATTTTCGTCTACACATACGTATAAAAATATACGAGAAAACTGAAGAGATCATTACAAATTTTGCTATTTTTGTAAAAAAAAAAAACTCTTATTTAAGATAAATAATTTTTGTGAAAATTTGTTAGAGAAAACCATAAAATTTAGTTTTTTTTTTAATTTTCAAACCATAGAATGGATAAAAATAAACATATTGATCAACATAACCAAAATAAAAATGCTTAGAACCTAGAAAATGAAAACTCAATTTTTTTTTTTTTTTCGATTATACACTTCTAATTTTCATTTGTGTACTTGAACCAAAAAACTTGTTTAGCCCATTTTGTCAATGGGTTTAGAAAATGTTTAGTATACAAATATGGTGGCATGTTTTATTTTATTTCCGCAGATTTAATTATGCGTCTTGAAGGTTTCACTATTTATGTGTATAATAATTTATGTATATACATATTAGTCATTAGCGTTGTACATAATTTTGTTGGCATATGAAAAATGATAGAGATGAACATTCTATTTTAAAGGCGCCACTATTCTGTAAATGAAGATAAAATTTGGCAAAATTTGCGTTTTGGTTTTCTATTTTTGGCTAAATAAGGTACACAACTTTAGTGGATAGTGAATTTACACAGTATTATGAATTAATGTTGTTTTGTGTACTGGTTATTCTTATTATATTATAAAATAATTGCCATGTTCTCGGCACCGTACTGCTAAATTTATAAAACTCGTTACTATTTTGTTTTTGTTAAAAAAGAATTCCGTAAAAGATTTCGCATAATTTTGAAATCTCGATACATATATCTGTAATGGTCTCGAAATACTTTAATAATCTTAATAAATTCAGAAATTCCTTGAATTGTCTCAGAAATAATCTTGAGTAAATTCTATTGATAACCTGATTACCCGATTCTAAGACGCACCCAGTAAAAAAAATGTTTTTTTAGATGTGAAAGCTATTCAGAAATTTCGATCGTTTCAAAAATCTCAAATATCACTCCTCTCACTGCATTTAATTGCTACTGCAATTTTATACCGTTCATACAATGGCCACGTAACACTGATTAAAGAGTGCTACCATTGTTTTATCCTTTTACGCAGAGGCTGTAAATAGTGAGCAGCTTCGGGTAATTCTTCATTTTAGGCTGAACACTAAAAACCTACATTTACCGTAGTAAATGATTTACCAGAGAATTCGACCGCAGCCTCAGTATTAGAATTAAAAAAAAAAACAAATTGGCATTTTGAGGAATTTTTTAATTTGTATAAATACTGGAAATGCGTACTTTGGGAGCAGCAGCCCCCATCTCCTCTAGCTTACTAAACGAACTAAAATAATCTTTAAAAAAAATCCGGTGCAATTCTGTTTCGCGGTATAGATTTGAACATTTTTCAGTATTTTTTCGAGTTTTTCGGGTTTTACTTTTTCAGTGTGTATTTCGTTTAGGTTGGCCTCCTCTTAAAGAAGCAAACCAAAAAGTCTCGTTCTATAAAAGCTGTGAAAACGTTGACCCCAAAAAAAGTACATAGCTAATTCGATTTTTTTTTTTTTTTTGGAAGAATTTTGTTTCAAGATTTAATTTTGAAGATTTTGTCGAATCCATTTTTTTTTCGGAATAAAATATTCGAAAAATATGTTTTCTAGAAATCGTAGTTTGCAAAAGTTTTAAGCAATTCTATTTTTCGAACATTCTCAGTAGGAAGTCTAAGCTCTATCATTAGTTGGCATTGGCTGCTCCTGCTTAACTAGTATCCAATCGCTTTATAATTATTATTAAAATTGGTTGTAAACCAACGAAGTTACACATTTAACGCCTCAAAGCTCGTTTCGCAGTCTCCATTTAAGAAATTAAACACTGCTGTTTTCGAAACGAATACTTATTTGTGGAACCTAACTTGTTCAATGTAATTTCTTATGGAATAAGTTAGATTCCACAAATAAGTATTCAGTTCGAAAACAGCCTAACTTCAATGAAGGCCTGCCTGACAGCTATATAAACCTCGCACAAATCATTTGCCAGCCCCAAGCGATATAGGTCCTCGGATTAGACCCATTAATAAAGAGTATTGTTTCAACTATAAGTAGCAAGTCACTTCTGTTTTAACTCATTTAGAGTAATGTTTTCGATCGTTACCATAACATAATTGAAAGATAAGACAGCAAGTGGTGTAGGCAGGGCTATGGAGTCGGAGCCGCGGAGCTTATGTTTATTTTCGTATTTTTAAAGGAGCCGGAGCCATGTGAAATTGACCGACTCCGGCTCCGGATTTTTATTTGTTTTTATTCCTATTTTCCTATTCTTCTACTAAGCTAAATTATTTATATATGCGTTAGCGCAGTTTAGATTGAAATTCCAAATCAGATTAGCCGAAGTTAGGGTTTCCTCTCGATAAATCTTCTTATTTTTTAAACTCTCGAAATATCGAGAAATGTAATTTTAAATTTTCGTGCAGAAGTTTGGGTCGAGATTTTCGATGAAATCCTAATTTTTTCCAATTTTATATTAAGCAAGCAAATCTAATTAAATATTTTATAATCACATTTCACGGAAAATTACTGATGTTAAACCAAATCAAAATATGAAAAAAAAACTCAGGAAGAATTAACACTGACTTATGGAATCTGAGAAATTTTAAACATGTTACGGGCTTTGCAATCGGTGATAAATCAATAGAAACTTTGACTGATTTCGTACGAAATTTAAAAGTGACGTCGGATTTCATTGACTTTAAAGAAAGATATCCTTCGAATTGTGTCTTTTCTTAAATGCACCGTTTAGTAGCTTTCCCGGTATATAGCGTAATATTGTATAGAATAGGCTAATATAGTATCGCTGCTTAGTCCCTGAGTGGTACCGGAATATTCGATAAATTGTATTTGCTTCGATAGCTCTGACTCTGTACAGAATATTCCTTTGGCGTCGCTCATCCGTTCAAACTATATATTCCAACCCCGTAGTCTTACCTAAGCCATCTTATCATCAACTTTTGTTTATTTAGGTATTCGTTACGCCAAAATGTAAGCAAGCACTTCTACAAATTATATAGAAAAAAAATTGTAGAAGTTGTAGCAGATATGTCTTCATAAAATTATCAATATAAGTATTTTTCAATATAAAAAAATACCACAGTTACTGCCTGCTTGCCAAATGGCAATAATTTTTGAGTACATAAATAACCGTTTCACGGAAATGATAATTTGGTTTAAGCATAGAAAGATATATATTTGGTATCGGAGCTGGAGTCGGAGTTGGAACCGGAGTCGTTAATAAATCCATAAATTCCCGGAGTCGGAGGGGGAGCCGGAGCCGAACATTTTCTCTCAAACTCCACAGCCCTGGGTGCCGGGCCGTTAACAGAGCTCTGGCTTCACTAAAGAATCAATAATCTCATTATTCTCAATAACACAATTCGCCATGTCCAGAACCAACAAGATTATTGCTGAAGAAAGATGAATAAAGTTTTTACAACCGTTACAAATTTGGGCATAGTCAAAAGATTATCAAACGAATTCAGTATAGTAAAATTTTGTTCGGGATATTATATAAGCATCAGGAAATCGCTCCCGATTAGAATAAAAGGCTTCGATGTCATTAAAAGAGACTCAACAACGTACAGCAGCGCTAGAAAATGTAGAATTTTACTTTATGGACATGTTCGATTTCTGTGGTAAATATTTCTGCTATAATTATGCCATTATTTTGTATGCAACCAAATTGTCACAGCGACTACATATTTATAACGACGTTTTCGAAATAATTTTTGTTTGATTTTAGTAAAAATCTTGTTGATCAACTAACAATTTTATTTACTTAAAAATGCCAAATTTGCGCCTAAAACTTTCATTCAGTTTTATGGTCAATGATGATCCATAGATTTCTTTATTGTTATTAAATTCGGCTGATACATACTTTCGTTTTCGTTTCATAATAAATAGTGCTGATTTTTTAGATTTCAGATTTTTACGATATCGAAAAACTTCGATCTGCCGCAGATTTACCCTGTTGTGTAACTCGTGCATACATCAAATTTTGTAATATTAATATAAATTAATAATAATAATTCTACATGCATTTGATTTATATCATCGAACTCACTTTACAAAATGCCCCCCCCCCGCCTCCCAACGCCTATTACAAAATTTTTCGATATCAAATTCTTTAGTTATCGAAAAAACTCGATTCGCTACGGATTTCCCGTGTTTTGAAACCACTAACTATCGAACGTGCGAAAAATTAAATCGGCAAATCATCGTATTTTCCAGCTTTCGTAGAATTATAGATAATTGTTCTGGCAAAGTTTCGAATATTATGCGCGTTTTTTACTATGTCGAATTTTTTATGTGCTTCCAGTTGACAGTTGTTGAACAGGCCCGAAGATTTTAAATGAAAATTTGGGGATTTTCAATGAACTGTTATGGACTTGTTTACCATTGCCTTTAATTTTGTTACAGATCACAAGGTTGCCAGGATGTTTTGAATACAATAATGATTAATTATTTCTGGACTTCGAATCTAAACGGACCGACTTATGTCAGAAGTACTTCAGACATATTTCCAGAAACTAAGAAAAATATAGGAGTCAAATTCATAAATATTAGAATTTGTAACAATATGACATTTGTGTTTCGATCATTTTAATGAAAGTTCAAATTCATAACTAGAAATTAAACTAATGAACCAAAGCAACGTTACTCGGACTCGATCCTTCCTTACGGCGTTCGTAAAAATAAAGAGCGAACATATTGTTATTTACGTCCCTTATATTAACAGAAAACTTCGATTTGTCGTTAAAACCAGGGGGCCTATTATGAGATTATTCGATTTTGGATTTTTTGACCATATCGAAAAAAATCGGCACATGGCAAAATTCAAGTGCTATTTAGTTGGCGGATTTTGTAAGACTGATGATTAATTTAATTTTAAATACATCAAATAATATTTTAAGCCCTCCAGCTAATCGGTTCTGAAAATCCACATTCATTTTTCTTTATCATCAAATCATTCAAATATATTTTAAATTTAGCAAAAACTTGACCTGTCTAACAAAATAAATAATTTGCAATTATGTTAAAATAAAATAAACTAAGTTCACAACATATACAAAAAAAATTTCTCGAACATCACCCATCATAATAAATTGAACTGAATAAAAATCACATAGCGACTCACTCGGTAACTGTGTGTATCGAATAGTTTTGGCACGCGAACTTGATTTCCGTTAACCCAAATACAAATTCATATATAGAACGCAGTGCCACAACACAACACAATATGTTACTCTAACAAACAACAAAATTTGCACAAAACTGGCTAAATCGTTTTGTAATGTGGTTGGCAAAAAAAAAAAAAACGTTGCGATCACAAAACAAAAAATTGCTGAGCTTTTTTTTTTTTTTTTTTCAATTGGAAAAATCTAATTTCCATATTACATATAAAAATAGAAAACACGACTCTTCTAAATAAATTCCTCCTTCGACTCGATGCTTCTTGTGTGGGGTGTATGGTATTTATGTACGAATAGTAAAACGCAATCCAGTAATCAATTTTTTTGAAAATTACGAGCACAATCAATTTTTTTTTTTAATCCATAATAATTCAATCAATGTGTGTAACTGTGTGTTGGAGTGAAGATTGATTTATACATTAATAAATAAGAAATTACAAGTGAAAAAAAATCATCACAGTTTTTAAAAATTTTATTTATTTGAATTTTTCCTTCTACACACTATACACATTATACATATTCATCATTCATATTCATATTGTAACTTTTAATCGTTGAATAAGATGTTTTTTCCTTTTTGTTCGCTCCAAAATAAAAATCGAAAAGCGCAGTTGGATACAAATAATAACGAAATGTGGAAATGATATTTTAGTAGAATCGATCGATACCATTGTTACAATTACAACATTAAAGGTCATAGAATTATGTATGTGATGTAATTAGAATTTTTTGTCGATTTGCTGTTTGGAAAAATTTATAAATTGTATTGATTATTGTTTGTAAAATTATATAGACAGATGGACAGATATTATTCGAGGACACTAAAACTCGATGTAAACGTCAATATAATTTAAATATTATCAAAGATTTGAACCATCCGATAAATTGATTAATTTCATGTCTAAGAAATGTGTGAAAAATTTTCATAATTTCGTTTCTATTTTCATATTCGAAATATTTCCCGCTGGCATTGTTCTTCGATTGAAAAATTGTTTATAAATTGACAACGTCTATGTAAGAAAACTACAGCGTTTACATTTTTTTGTTTATTTTTTTTTTTTTTGTATAAAGTTTTAATTTTATTGTTTCGGCATTGGATTAATGTTATAATAATATAGTTTGTTGTTAAGCTTTAAATATGTTCCTTTGTATTTTCAATTGAACCAAATAACACGTTTTGTTGATAAACAAGCGGTGTGTTTTGCGACAGTATAATGTTGTGTGGTGGGTTTGGCTTTTCCGGCTTTTTGTAATTATGTGTTTTTATTGACAGGGTTTAATATTTCAGTCAGTTGTTCAATATATTATATGGGTCAAGTAAATAAATTTCAAAAACGATTCATTAGACCTAATCTGGGTTACTTTTTCAATAGTTAAACTGTAATATAATAAATTTTTAAAAGTTTGTCAAAACGAATGACTGGATTAATAAATAAATTTTTTTTACATGACGTCGAATATCAAGTTTCATCAGTTTGACCAAAGTTTAATCAATGTATTTAATGTAAAGGTGCATTTACTACAAGTTCCACAGAATGTTTGTTCTGGTTTGCCCCGTGTATGATTGTTTTGAGAGATTGAGGACAGCAACCATTTCAAAAGAGTCTAATCAAAAATGCGAGAAAGAAGCTAGTTATAGAGATTGCTAGTTACAGAGATTCATAATGGAATTTTCTTTTTTCGAAATGTTTTGGGTGTATTCTAATGGAACCTCATCTTTCTTAGATATCGGTGAAATCCATCATCACAAAGTAAACAAACAAGCAAGCACAAAAAGTAAAACTACGTGTAATGTTTAAAGGGTCGTATAAAATGCCGCGTCAAGTATTTTTCTCAAATGTTTTAGAGGCATTTTTTTAAATTTCTGTACAACACTATAGGATGTGGTTGGAGTTCCACATCAAACACTTGGTCTACACCGCAGTAGTCAGCTCCATTCTTTTGTAGGAGGGTAATACCCTAGACAGACTGGTTTAATAAATCCGATTTAGCTAAACTAGTTCAAGTTTCTATGCAAAAACAACAGGGTTTAGCTAAATCGAAGTTGACACACTACGGTTAATCTCGAAAAATTCACTAAATCGGTTTTATTAAATCGCAGTGTGTCTAGGGTATAACAGTCTTGTGACCTACTCTGTCAAAACTGTCAATCAAAAGCAGTTGATGTATTCGTAGAATGATGAAAAAGTAAATGTGACTTTGTCGTTTATCGAAATTATAGAAGGGGACTGCCCTCGTTCACTTGTCTTGAGGGTTGCTTTCAAATTGCGCTGGAATTAATAAGGAATTATTTTGTGACTTAATTAATTGCAGAGATAAGACGGTTTATTCCAGCTTCTTGAAAGACTGAATCCTGACACGTGATAGTAATAGTTTTTGGGTACTTTGTTGCATTTTGTTTATCACTAAAGTCACTAACAGGGCCATTATTGGAATTTATATTGTCTTAATTAGGCTTGTTCAATCTTCTTGAATTTCGCCACTGGTAATTGAATCCTTCAACATTTTCGGCATAACAATTAAGTTATTTTTGATGATCTTGAAATTACCTGTGAAGGTCATTTCAAAGAAAACTTTTTTCTTTTAGACAAATTCTTTTTTTAAAACTTAAAATTTTTATCTAAAACATTAATTTGTTTGTCTTTTGCTTGCTATTGTTGAATACCCTCAAAAACAAACAACTTTTTATCGAAGTAAAATTTTATTTTCGTCGAAATAGGTCAACTTGATGATCCAACGTAATGATTAATAGAAGCAGTTGGGGGCATTAGTATTACGGCGTGGGAGGTGAAATTCGTGGACCGTCGTAAGACTAACATAAGAAAATTGTTTAACTTTCAAAATATAAGATAATTCGCCTACTGTTCAATTAGGTGAAGGTTAGAGCGGATGTAACTATATTGTTTTTAAGAATATCCTTAATTTTGTCTCTATTCGTATTTTTTATAAAAATATTTGGTTCCTTTCATAAAATCGTTGTGTGTATTTGTAACTAGTGAATCTACGCTTACTGGATGGTGCCAATTTATGGACGTTGAAAAGTTACGAGAGGCGAATGTCGAACAAAACTACTCAGGACCTATTGAAATTGATCAGAATATATTTACCGATTTTCTTTCGAAGTGTAAATATGTATTTCAAAACGTCGCGAACCGACGAGAAATTTAAAGAGAACGGTATTTGAGGGTTGTCAATGAAGCACGTGGGAGTATTATACTTTCAGATTATAGACAAAATATTTTACAACAATTTAGAGTTAGTTCATTAAATTTTGAGAATTCGACACTGCCGTTTTGTAAAATGAGTTGGCAAAATTCGGATCAGCTACTCGTAGCAATAACTCAATTGTACCACAAAGCAAAGGGGACCAAAACTGTAAGTTGATGGGAGTTGCCAATTACTTCTTCATAGTTTCTTAATACTGAATCTTTATCCTGTCCATCGCTCCTGTAGGATTATTTGGGGTGTGATGTTGGTGTTGGAAGAACAAGCCGAACAGGGAGTGTACATCCTAGGCACATGGCGCAGAATTCTGAACGTTGAGAACAAATGCGACTCAGTCAGTTTTCGTTCAAAGATAAACGAATCTATAAATCAACGACTTCTCTAAGAATTTTTATTTCCTAAATCGTTAAGATTGTAAAACCGTAAAAAACATTTTATACAATTCGAAACCGTTAGTTTATGGATACTTAACAAGAAAACGCGATTCGAATATTATTTTTCAAAAATTCAAGAGTTACACTACAAATTGCTTCCACATTGTCAAAATTTGACTTCTTGCTATTATTTATCCGAATTTAAAGAAATGGCTCGGCTGGAAGAAATTCGGAAAGGACCGAAAAATTGGAAAAACGTTTGATTAAGTGGATCAGCCTTTAAAAAGGGGACGTAAAGAAATACGATGTTTTTGCTGAAAAAATATTCCTTAATAAATAAATATCGCTGTAAAATCAAATAGGTTCCAACATCACGACCTCAAAATTGATAATTACAAGTTAATTGTGTTATGAACAAGAGTAATTTTTGTCGGCAATCATATCTAAAACCCTAATTGAACTTGCATAATATCGGAATTATTTTACAAAAATGTGGAACCTATCTTTACATTTATGTGTTTTGAAGACTTCTTGTTTGCTGGTCTACTGCAATTTAACGATTTTATTCTCAATCCTTTTAAAAATGATAAGCTTATATTTTCTCAACAAATTTAGTCACGTTTGCAGATCGGCGATGCAAGAAGTCATTAAAAAATTATGGAATCTAACCGAAAATTTTGTCTAGGTAAATGTTTTACTGATTGAACTTACTTTATGGATAAAGTAAGATAAAGTCAAGAAAATAATTGTGGAACGTCATGAAAGCGGGAAAGTATGTGTGTGTATGTGAATAAATGTGTTAAAAGAAAATTTAATTTGAATTTACTGAGAATTAAAACCTGGATTTCGTCTTTAATCTTATCAACAAAAATTTTTTATTTTTTTTATTTACAGATAAATTAAATTTCACACAATCATGTCGGACAGAAAAGCTGTAATTAAAAATGCTGATATGAGCGAAGATATGCAACAAGATGCTGTAGATTGTGCAACACAAGCATTAGAAAAATATAATATTGAAAAAGTAAGTTCTTCTTCCTATAAATTATGTACATAAATTGTTTAATAAAGAAAATTATATCTCATTTAAGTGATAATTCAACACACACACACTTAAATTTTGATACACTTGACCAAACACTCTACTAACTTTTGACGCACACAATATAGTTTTAGACAAATTAAATAAACTGAAATAATATACGATTAAGATTAGATTACAATGCAATAAAGATAAAGAGACAAGAAGATTTTGTTATCAAAAATGTTTAAATCTAAACCTACAACACGTGCAAAATTAAATGTAGCTTGTATGTAGTGTATTTCGGTAAAATGTATGCCATACTTACTTACTATTAGGCAACTTAAATAACCACGGTTACTATTTATCGATTCATCAAACACATTTATGTTTTTTTTTTTTCGCGTTCCATAAATACCACGTTTAAACAGCGGTATTATGATTGGTTGATATATTATAATATACCGAGGGCAAAAATATTGTTCATTTATACGAGTGTATGTACAGATTTTCTTAAAATATCAATCTTTAGTTTAGGTAGAGTAGGTGGAATATATTTTCTTGTCGGTATTATTTATATACATACATATATATATATATATGTATATATTTTACCCTCTACCATATAAAAAAAAAGAAAATCAGACCCACTAATCAATTTTGTTCAATAAGGCAAAATAGAAAATTTAAAAATATAATCTCGGAACAACATCTATATAGATAGGTAGTAAATATTTTGGTCCAACACAGATTTATTGTCGTTGCTGTATTTTTATTCTTAGTTGGAATTAAATTATATATTTTCCTATTTCCCTTCAAATTTTTTTTTTTCTGTTCACTCTCTAATTTAATAGAGTGAAAATCTAAAAATAGTATTTTTATTTTAAAAAGGACTTTTCTTTCCCAACTCTCTATTTATTATTGTGTGTTCATAATTATCAGTTCCTGTTTTAAAGGATGATGAAATTATATTAAATGGAAATAAACTATATACTATATCAAACTAACTGTTTTTAACCCTTTGTTGTAGTAAAGATGGAATAGAAATAAGCGTGGCGGTAATTTTTTAGTATTTGGATGGTCGTTGGTTTCAACCTTGACTGTATTTTTAGTTTAGTTGTAGTTTCCGAAACTATTAAATTTTTTATACACTGCAGCTAAAACTATTATTAGATATCCTGTAGGTGGTTTAACCGATTTCATTCCCACTAGAAAGTATTTTTTTAAACGAAACACAGAATATGCAAATATTTTAGATTAAACATTGCGTGTTTTCTTTTTTTTTCTTTTTTTTTTGTAAATAAATACTTCGAGATAAGTTTTTTCCGAACGTCTTTATCGAAAGAGCAAAATAGTGTAAAATTACATAATAAAAAAAAAATTTAAACAAAAAAATTCTCGGTAAATGTTCTAACCTAATTAAAAATTCACTTGAGAATGTTACTGTGAATTTCACTTGAAAGTGTTACGGCGAAATTGAGTTTTGCTTATGTCCACTTCAGCGTTCTGATAATTATGATTCTAAATTTATGGCCTATTCATGTGTAAAAACTTCACGTAACTTAAAAAATAAACAATTTCGATTATGAAACGATTAGCAAATGCACATTGCAGAAAAGTGCTTAGGTTGTTGCCATTAGGGATTGCAAAATTAGCCCATATTCACTTTATGTTTAAATTATCCTTCAGCGGTGAACATTATCAAACATTCGGTTGAGTTTGTAGTCACTCTTCTACCGTTTTCCTTAACACAACAGACAGGCATCCGAGCAAATCTACAATTTATTTTAATATGGTTGCCCGGCATGCTTATAAATATCCTGTTTGGTTTTCTGCTGCTACATTTAATTGGTTCATAGATAGAGACTATTGATATCAGCAGAAGTCTCAGTTGATTTCATAATTGGGAAAATTGAAAATTTTGAACCTTACGAGAGCATATCGGACGAATTGTTCCATTTTGTTTTGGAGTACCAATTTCAATTCAATTTCTTTACCAAATATCCCTTTAATATATTTCTAAATCATTATTTGTGTTGCCGATACTTCTTTTTGCTAACAGTTTCTAAACCATATTAAAACTAAATGATTTAACCGTTTTGTAAATTTATTTGAGGATTATTTTTTTGTTATAGTACTTCTTTGATCAAGGCAAATTGTCGTGTGTCTAGACCTCGGCTTCCTTCACATGAGATCGTCAAATAATTTTACGGGGTCGCCTAAATATTTAAATAGGGAGAACTTGAGCTGAAATGAGGAAATGAAACGAATATGCCATTTGTCGATTTGAGAATGAGGCTGCCAGAAGAATGTGTATAAAGTACTGGTGTAAACAGGCCTAGGCCAAGGTTTCAAATTTTTGTTTTGTCCAAAGTTTTATACAAACCAAAATACAAAAATTTGTGAGATAAGATCAACCGAAAACATTTCTTTTTATCAAATCTATCGGGAAAAATAGATTACTAGCTGGCCATATTGGAAAGTTCGTGGGAGTTTTGTAGTTTTCATTAAAAAATGTGCATTTGGCAAACAAAATGCCAACGATATAGTAGCGTAAAAGAAACTATGATCATAATTTGACAGGTTTTAGTATTAATAATTAATTATCTAAATACGGCATTTTTAAGAATTTTACTACTGGGACAGTTAATTTTGGAAATCACATAATTAATTAGCCAATTTTTAATATTAACATCATCAAGGCAGAAAATTCAATTTGTGATCTTAAATTAACTTTTAGTACAACAATTAATTATAGCGTATATTCCGAATTGTTTATTAACCATATAATTTAAGAGAAATCAGTGAATTATTTCTGTTCATACAAGTGAAATCATGATTCATGTGAATAAGTCATAACTCAATGAACCGACAGAATTACGATAATTATGACTAGGTAATTTTATAAAAAGGTGAAATAGGGTATCATATTAACTGTATCATTTTGGTTTTCTGCTATAGCGAATTCAGAATTACATCTACATACTTTTTGTTCGAAGCTTCTAGTTTCAGTGGTTCAGAAGTTATTCCAATTCCTTGGAAAACTTAGATATCTCAATCCGCATAATAAATTAGAGTAGGACAAATAATATATTTTTAGGGAATAAAATGACCTTAGAGTGGCCTTGTTGTTTAAAAAATATTTAAATTCAAAAATAGGTGAAGCCCATTTCAAAAAACTCACCCTGTAAATATTTACAGGTTAATTATTATTATTCAAGGGCCATGTGGGCGTTCAGCCACCTTGCTCTGCGACCTAAAAGATGTTTTTTGCTTGGACCCTGCATAATTATCTGTTCAGTAAATATTCAGGCTCTTAATGAACTTGAAAATACTGCCGGCCGGTACGTGATAAATACTATATGGGCTTATTGCTTTCCCTCGTAGATGTTTACTACAGCATGTAATTCTGCTAGAAAGACGGTAGGGTAGCATTGGTACCAAGGACTTAGAGAGGGCTGTCCCACTCTCGTATATTCCTACCCCTGTCTCTTCTTCCGTTTGATTTTACTCTTACGAGTTGCTGGGAATGGAAGGTCGCCTGTAGGTCACCCAGCATTACTACAGAAAGGCTAAATAAAATTGGAGGGTGCCTGGTATCCAGAGTCCACATACGCACTGATTAACCTATTAGTCATTCATCCATCGGCATATGCTGTTCCAACTTAGATTAGGGTTTTTTGTCAAGGATTTTTTCTTTAGCGTCGTACTTTAGCCTGTGCCAAATAGCCACAATATGTCAATTGGCCTTAGTTACTAGTGGTTGCCACGAGGAGGCAGCACGTTCACTAGCGAATTGTGAACAGGTTACCCTTTACACAATTATACCCATATCGCAGCTGCCTAATACATAACCAGAACAGCTCACTTGATGCGTACCCTACTGGAAGGTTACGGAGCTGATAGATTAATCTACTCAACTTTGGTCCCCCTCCAATAGACGCCAAACCACCTACTTAACATATATAATGGTAGAAATGTCAATGTAAAGCGAGCTTTGAGGTTTATTAACAAAATGTGTACTGCCCACAGGTAATAAATATTTTAAACGTTACGTAAAACTGTGTTTCTGCACGGAAAAGATACATCGATTTTAAGGGTCATTCACAGATAATCGTACTGGTATCTAAGGAATTCTGTTTTTGGCGTTATTCAAAAGATTATTTATGAACTAGGGGTACCCCCCTCTTTGCGAAAGTAATCTCGATTTTGGCTGCAAACGAACATGAAAATGAAACAAAAAACAAACAGTGAATACAGTAAAAATCGATTTATGTGGCCGATTATGATAACATTCAAAAATCATGAATGAACTACTCGTATAAGCAAGTTTTAAATTTTTACTAATAAAATTCACGTTAAAAATTATAAAGTGTACTTTGCAGTACGTAATCATTCAAGCGGTTAACTTTAGTTATAATTTTTTGATCTTTAATGGGATTTTTAAACTCAATCAGTAATTGGGTCAAATTAATGCCGATAAGAACATTTATATTTTGTATAAATAAAAATATTTATTTTCGCATAATTTATATTATTTGCTATAAAACAAGGACAAGCTGTCGAGTTATTTCGTTTCGTCTAATTTATGTACCAACGTAAGTTTAAAGCCGCTTATACGGTTCTTTTCCTTTGTTTGTTCGTTGAGGGGACACCTTGTGGAAGCGAAATCAAGGAAAAATGAAGCGACATTTTTAACTTCAGTTTTCTTGAAGTAGACAAAAAAATGTTTAATTATTTAAAAACAAAATGACGGCGCAGTGGCTGGCTGACCTCCACGGGCGGAAATCTACAGGTCACAATTATCTAAAAAAATCTAGTGAAATACGTAGGATTTTTGAAAAATATTGATTTTTACAAGTGTCAATATGAAGGAAAATTTTTTTTCAAGAATTAATCGGTCGAAAACTGGTCATAAACGTACTTCACTAGATTTTGACATTTTTTTTTTTAAAATCTTTAAAAAATAGTAGTTTTCATTCATCAGCCACTGCGCCGCCATTTTGTTTTTAAATAAAAATTGTTCGTATGCTTCAAGACTTATAAAGTGCGGGCCATTTAAAAGTTTGTTTTTAAAAACGCTATAAAATGAGTACACGTTAGTGATGTGCTAAATCGATCTATTTCGTTCTGTTTTGTTTATTTTCTCATATGTTTTTTTAACAAAAAAGATCGATTTAGCCCATCACTAGTACATGTTCAGTTGTGTTCATAATAATAGCAGCGCATTACCTTGCTTTAATAACTCTTTAATATTTTTTACACCTTACTCTTTTCCAAGGTTGGTAATGCTCTGAATGTTTCTTCTCTCCTCTCTTATTAGCAATATATCATTACTGTTTTAAAAAATGCTTAATTCTTTTTTATGAGATTACATTTGTTAGCGAGTGTTTCAACCAAGCTGTTCATAATAATAGCAGCAACGCAAGAAATATAATTTCAAGCGAGGTTTTTAACGAAGAGTTGAAACTTTTTAACTAATTGGGAAGTACAAATTATTCTCGTAATTCGTAAAGTGTAAAAATCATATTTAACTGGATTTTAGAAAAGTAATGGGTTGATCCAAGCACTGCACGGAAGAAAAGCGAAACCTTATTTAAAAAAACTTCGATGTGAAGGAAAATCTTACCGCGAAATACAAGAAATTAACTGATGTTCTGCAAAAGTGGTCTGCAATTCAGTAAAATGGACTGATAAGGCTGAAACACGTGTTCCAAAAAAGAAAACAACTGAGCGTATTGACCGACAAATCATACAAATGGGAAAGAACGACTCTCATATCAGCTCAAAAAAGATAAAAAAAGAACTTCAGGTACCTGTAAGTGGCCTGTAAGTAAATTGGCCGCCAGGAGTCCTAGAAAATTACTATTACTCAGCAAGAAACATGTGTCAAAAAGAATACAGTTCGGTAAGGCGCACGTCAAAAATTGGCCCCTTGAAAACTGGCGAAATGTTTTATGGAGCGATGAAAGTAAAATTGTCCTTTGTGGTTCCACAGGTCGTCGACAATATGTGAGGAGACCTCCAAACACTACCCACGACCCAAAGTACACAGTAAAGACTGTTAAAGCATGGTGGTGCAAAATTTATGGTTTGGGCTTGTTTCTCATACTATGGTGTTGGGCCGATATATTCTATAACGGGCATCATTGATAAATTTGTATACATTAAAATACTTGAAGACATCATGCTATACCGTATGCTGAGTATGAAATGGCCCTGAAATGGGTGTTTCAAAAGATAAGGGCCCAAAACAGACAAGCAAACAGGCGAAGTCATGGTTTCGGAAGTACAAAATTAATCTGGTGGAGTAGCCAACTCAATCACCGGACCTCAATACGATAGAAAACGTATGGGCTGATGTCAAAAATAAAGTGAGCAAAGTTAATCCAAAAAATGCTCAGCAATTGTAGGAGGCAGTGCACGAAGCATGGAGTACAACAAACACCCACTGAGAGATGTCAAAACTTAGTGGACTCTATGAAAAGGAGATCCGCGGCTGTCATTCGTAATAATGGGCATGCAACTAAATATTGACTGCTTTATTAAAAAACAATACACAGAAGTGGTGCTTTGATGAATTTTTTAATTATTCCTAAACATTGTTTCGGACTGCTATTTTTATGAACACCATGAAATGGAATTTTTTATTTATTTTAATTTTTAATCAAAAGAATAAATATTTGTTTGTCATTTTTTAGCTTAATATGACAATATCAAATATATTTAATGAATAAATCTTAATCAAACTTGCGTTTTTGAAAACTTATACGAGTTTTTTCTTCTTCTGGATAGCGCTGCTATTAATATGAATACAACTGTATATCTATATGTTGTGGAAACTTTTTTGTTATTGTGTAAGTTGGAGTCTCCGATTTAAGAAAGAAAAACTATTTCGTTCATGTGGTTCTCTCTGCTGGCCTTATAGTAAACCGTCCCGTGAGTCAAGTTCAGCCAATGATTTCGCCGCCTGTCTCGTGAATAATAGTCGCAATATTATATTTTAAAGCTGGAATTGTCTCTGGATATCCGCATAACATCTATCCTTAACGAAACCTCATAGAGAAGAGTCCAACAGCGTCAAACCGCAGTCCCGCGCAGGCCAATTGACCTCCAAAACGGCTGATTTGGTTGTCCACACAGAAAACTGATCGAAGCGGATGGTCATTTGCTTTAAACCCCTGAGTCATCTGGACCTTGTAGGCGAATAATTCGAGGTCTTCGTGCAGTATTCTTCTCCGGCTGATGCGACTAATGGCCAGTTGAGGTCGATGGATTCTGTCGTTTTCTATGGGCCACAGCCGCATTCTAGGGCGTGCGCACTGTCTGAGCTCGGGGACCACTTCTGCACTTCTGTTATCCAATAGCAAGCCTTTTCCACGAATTCAGCGGTTCCTCTTGGCGCTCTTTCACGGCCCATATTTCTTTTCAAAATTCGCACGATTTCGACTACACAACACTGACTTTGAAAATAAATTTTCAATATTTCGAAACGCTCCTCAAGCGAAAACATGATTGTTTCGTGACGCGTAATATCAGACCGACGACCTGTCAAAATTTCAAACAAATCGTTCAAAAAAAGTGTTGCCATAGCCTATGATTTAAAAACAAACCAATAGATGACCCACTCTTTATAAACATTTATTAAAAACCTAATTTAAAAATATCGCTCGTTTTTCTTAAATAAATTGGAGAAAATGACCCTTGATTTCGCTCCCACAAGGTGTTATTACCCCTTAATTTTAAACAGAATACGATTGGCTAAAAAATTATCAAACGGATAAAGCTTGTATTTTGTTGTGTTCACTCGACTTGTTATTTGGACAAATCAACCAACAATTGTGGTCAGCATTTGCATAAAACATAAAACGGATTGTATTTTGGTAAATCAACAAAAAAACATACATATTTTGAAAATGTGATCAAAATCGTTTACCTCCACCTCTTTCGAACTAGATCTGCCCTTCTTGATTTTTGTAATGTTTACGCTAATTATCCTTTTTTGTTATTTTCAGGATATTGCAGCATACATCAAAAAGGAGTTCGATAAAAAATATAACCCAACATGGCATTGCATCGTCGGCAGAAATTTCGGATCATACGTAACACATGAAACACGCCACTTTATATATTTCTATTTAGGACAAGTTGCCATTTTACTTTTTAAGAGTGGTTAATTTTTTTTTTTTTAATTAATTATATTAATTATTTAATTAAAATTTATATATATATATAATTTTAATACCGTATAAAAAAAACACATTTTATTAATTCTATATAAAAATAACTTTAGCCCTTCTTTAAAAAAAAAAAAAAAATGAAAAACAAACAATTAATTAATTAATTACTTAATTAATATAAAAAAAAAGAAAAGCCTGGTCACTCAATAAAAAAAACATATTTTTCGAATTACAAAAACAAAAAAAAATTAGTTGTTTCACGTATAAATTGTAAAAGAAAATTAATTATAATTATATGAATAAATAGAATAATCATTAAAAATTAATTAATTGTAATATTGAATTTACTATTGAATTAATAAAACAATTTTTTTTTTAAATGAAATTCTATAAAAATTAAATTATTAATTTAAAACATTTTTTTTTTTATTAGTTAATTATTTGTAAATTAAAATCATATGAGAAAAAAAAAATAAATAAATACAAAACAAAAAATAAGGAATTTATTATATACACATTTTCTGAATAATTAATTAAACAAACAAAAAAAAAATCATAATAATATATATTTTTTTATTTTTTGGATTTTATAATTAAAAAAAAAAAATATATAATTAAATAAACTAATTTAAAATAATAAAATATACTAAATATATAATTATTATAAAATATAGAAATTATCAGTATTTATAATTTTTTTATATATGTACATCATAATATTATGCATACACTTTTAATTTGATTATTTTTATTTTAAGAAAATTTTTTTTTTTTTTTTTTTAAATTATAGCTGTTTAAAATTTAACATTTGTAATTTTTTTCTGTTTTTAATTTATTTAAATTGAAATTAAACTGTAATAAATATATATTTTTAACAAATATATAAAATAATTCCCCTATTTTTATTTCATTCTCACACACACAAACACATCATCCATCCCCGAGTTATTATTTTTATTAAATTAGTAAAAATATAAAAATTAAATAGATAACAAAATAAAAAATTATTAATAAAATAAAAAATAATTAATGCTTTGAATTTATCTTCAACAGAGAAATGTTTGCTTAATTACTATTTTGATTAATTTCTAAATAAATACTGCCAATTATTAAACAAAAACAAAAAATTTATATTATTTTCGTTTTTTTTTTATTGTTTTATTATTAATTATTTGATGAATGTTTTTTTTTAAATGTGTTGTAATATTTCATTATTATAAATATTTATACATATATATTTAAATGGATTAAACATACTAGACTCTATTATTTTTTGTTGTTTATGAACATTTTATTAAAAAATTTGTTTCGTTTCATTTTTTTTATTGTACTTATTATTATTATTACATTTGTATTACCCAAAAATATATATATATATATATATATATATTTTTATTTCATTTTTATTATTTTTTAATAAATTTTAAACAAAACCAACCAATATTTTTTTTTTTTTTTATAAAATTTTATTAATTTTAAAAAATATTAATAAACGTTTAAATAAACAAACTACAACAAAAATAAAATTCTCATTTAAATGTTTTCTCTGCAAAAAAAACCTTTTAATAATAACTATATACAACAACAAACAAAAAATACAATTATTATTAAAATGAAAAAAAAAAAAAAAAATATTAATTAAACAAATGCACACAAATTATAATTTTAAGTAAAACAAAAAAAAAAAAACTAAAAAATATAAAAGAAAAATGAAAAAATGTAGGTCTTAATTGATACATGCAAAAAGAAATAAAACTGAATATATTATAACAAAAAATATATAATATTAAGGTGTTTTAATTTTTGGATTTTGGTCTAATGCGACTAGGCAGTTAGGTGATGTGTACGGTTCTTTGCCAGGGAACGGTATTCCACATAACGAGTAAAGATGCCAATCATTACCAAAACCTCGTCAATATATACGAGTCTTCCTAACAAACGAACACTAACACTTCAATCCCATAGTGACTTAAGTCACGTCACGTCGCATGAAAATTGATATTCTTGAAGTCGATTCAAGTGACAAGATTGTAACTAACACACCCCAATTCCCATAGTCGTATCACCTCATTTTTCATGGCTATAGTCATGTCACATCAATTTTCCTATTCTCTTAGTCGTTTGTTACGCCTACAGTCACTTTATACGACAGATGTCACTTGAATTTTGTAAGTGGCAGGCGATTACAACAAAATGGAAGGGCTAAATGTTCGTCCTAATATTTTTTTTAAATGTTTTTAATTGCGTAATTTTGTTCACTTGTTTAAATAAGTTGTTGTTTAGATTCATAATTTTTTGTTCTAAAACGATTTTATTTGTAATTTGACCGACATCTTATAGTTACAGTTGTGTCACTTGAACTGACTTCAAGAATATCAACTTTCAAGCGACGTGACGTGACTGAAGTCGACAAAAAGGTTGTCCGTTGTAATGACGTGTTCCTTGAACTGAGGATTTATGATTTTTTTTTATAAAAATTTTCTTGGGATTCTATTTCTTATCCGATATTGATGAAATTCAGCATGCCCGATGGAAATGGGATTCTAAAATGATTTTTTAGAAAATGTTCTGGAATATGGCCAATTAGGAAGGAATTGGCCATTTCCTATCCGATTTTTATGAAACTGAAATACTTCAGTATCAAATGGGCAGATATATAAATAGTAATGAAGTTGCTTGGCGAATAGTGGGTTTCCCAATACATGATCGAGAACCAGCAGTTGTTCATTTGGCAATTGGCAGTGCATTTAGAAAATGTTCTACGAGTATATTTTACAAGAGAAACTGCAGAGAGAGTAGACAGTGAACCACCTGTGAATAAGCATTAACTGCATTTTTTCAAATTCGTAAAACAGGTACATTTGCAAGTTCGTTGATATATGCCGATGTACGATCGATCAAGACGAATCTTTCAACAAAGAAAGCAAGGAACTCATGTCAAGTTTCGACGAAACGATGTATGACTAATTGGTCGATATCCCTTGGGCTGGGTTTCCAGATGACCCCCTCCCTTTGGTGTAAAGAGTATATGTGCTCTCCTCCAGAGTTTCGAAATATAGTTAAAAGCATAATTTGTTCGAAACATCTGGATCAAGCTAGGGAGAATTTCCTAAATACACTACTACTCATCCAGCGGATTTAGAGGGACTCCAGATCCTATTGTGTGGTGCGTAGACTACGTCATTTGGTTGGTCCTGCGGGTACTCTAGGGCTCTTGCCATTATTGAGTCGGGGAAAGTGGATATCTAGTATAGTACCTCTCGGGTTTCCTTCCGGTTCACAGTGAACCTCCCGTTTGCCTTGTGATGAAGTCTTCAACCATTTGAATAATCCCTAGAAAGGACTTTCTGGAGACGAGCTGTAAACGGTAATTCATTGATTCCCTCACAGAAACTTCTCCAGGTTGTCCTTTGTGGGTCTTCTTAGTTCGAGATTTCATTCCGTGAAGGCTATCATATACTCACTCCACGTGTTTGACCTTGTTGAATAGTATTCTTGACTTCTTTCTCAATTTTTCCAACTCCCCGTTCCATCGTCTTAGTGGAATCTCATCGCTTAACCGAGAAGATGTTCTCGAAAGCCAAGTGTATAGAGTTGTGCAGCTGTCTGAACAGAACTCCAACCCCTCTGGATAATGTATGTTCCCCATAATCGAGGGCATTTCGGATCCGACCAATACTCTGTATGAGTCCCAGCCGATCAGTTTTGGAACTCTAATTTCCAGTCGCTGCATGACCTGGACCGCCAAATCGAATCTAATGTGCATGTGATCCGGTAAGAAGGCCTCTTCAGACACATGCCAGTTATTTATTAAATTGCTCAAATGCGAACTGGGAAGTGTTAAATCTAGAACTTCTTGCCTAATCCCATTTATAAAAGAAGGTTTCCCTGTTGACAATGCCTACATTGGTTGCAATGGAAAATTCAAAAATATACTCACATCTATTATTGATGTTGATGGTGCACCACCCTGTGAGATCAGACACGCGAGTTGGTATTGACTGCTGTCAAGCACTTTATTGTAGTTGTGGCTACGTTTACATGGTTTTAGGGTAGATGTCGTGACATCCCACTTTTTTCGTTTTTTATAATTTTACGACTAATTCAATTTTTGAAAATTAAAATATAAAACTTAAATTTTACTACTAATTCATATGTACCAAACTGCTTAATTTAGAATCAATTTATAAGTCTAATTTAACTGGTTTCCTGATGATTCTTCCAAGTCTCGTTTGAGTAGGTTGTATAATCCCTTCATTAACTGTTAATAATTGAGATGGATTTGACTCATTAAATTGTAGTGATGAATTATTTTTTGAAATGTTTATATCTTCGTTAGTTGGCGAACTTTCGATGTTCCATCAGTATCAGGATGATATGATAATTTCAGTGGTGCTGGTATGTTTGCCTTGGTCCTATTCAATTGTGAAGAATTTCTTCTGTACGTTTTTCCTTCGTTCGTTTTAACGATATGGGATCGTGGTGCTTCCAAGTTCTTTATAACTTCTCCTGATACCCAATTTCTGTGCCCTGTTTGAATAGCTATTTGCTCCCCTTCTTTTAATTCTTCCTTAATTCTTGTGTGATTATCGGCGTAGTATTTTTGTTTTAATCGACTGTTCTGCAGGTTTGTTGATACGTTGTTTATCACCTTTGGTTGAAGTACTTCTTTTGATGTTGGTAATAAAGATTTGGTTATTCTGCTCATTATTCGTTGATTTGGGGATTGCAAATTTACTTTTCTTGGTGTGTCGTCTTTGCTGCATTTTTTGAGAAGCATCTTTGCTGTTTGTACAAAACGTTGTGATAGTCCGTTCGATCGTGGAAAATGTGGACTTGATGTCTGGTGAGTGAAACTCTACGACTTCGAGAACGTTCTGAATTCCATTGAACTATATTGTGGCCCGTTATTTGTTTCGAGAATTTCCGGTATTCCAAATATACTATACTGAACCATTTTTTCAGATGTTTTACGATTTCTTCTGACGTCTGATGTTCTATTTTGACAAAATCGTACCATCCAGAATAGCTGTCTGCTATTAACAAGTACGTATCTGCATTGAATTTGAATAAGTCTGATCCAACTATTTGGAATGGATATTGTGGAATCTCCTTTAGTATGGTTGGTTCTTTCGGGTGATTTCGCTGTGTTGATTGACAAACTTGGCATTTTTCAATTTGATTTATAATATTCTGGGCCAAGTTTTTCCAGTATACCGACTGACGAGCTCTTCTTATTGAACTTTGTATACCAAGGTGACCTTGATGGTTTACTTTTAGTATATAGTTGATTAATGAATTGGGTATTATTATTTTGCTTCCTTTGAACAGAATTCCATCATAGTATGAGATTTCATCCTTGAAATTAGAGTAATGTTTTATGTTTTCCGGAATTTTTTTGTTATCTTCAGGCCAACCATTAAACAGATAATATATGATTTTTTGTAATCCTTCGTCCCTTTGTATTTCTTGTCTCAAATTGTTGTTGAATTGTTTCGACATCGGTAGTATTAGACGTATTTCCAAGTTGTCTTCCTTGTTATTTTCTTCGTTATTACAATCTCTGCTTAGTGTATCTGGAATGGGTATTTCGTTGCCTTTTTTATAAACTATTATTGGCGTATTTTTTTGAACATCAAATATATTATTATTTGAAGTCTGGGTGGTGCCCTCTGCAACGGTTTTTTGAATATGGACTCTAGTGGTTTATGTTCGGATTCTATGGTAAGTTTTTTTCATATATATATTGGTGAAATTTCGAGCACATAAATCGTATTGCAGCTGCTTCCTTTTCGATTTGGGGATAGTTTCCCTGTGCTTTTGTCATCGCTTTTGTTGCATATGCAATTGGATGTCCGTCTTGCATCAATACTACTCCGAATGCTTTCGAGCTGGCGTCCACTGATAATAGAACTTCTTTATTGACGTCATAATATTTTAGTACTGGTGCTGTTGTTAATTTACCCTTAAGTTCTTTGAATGCGTTTTCTTGGTCAATTTCCCAGCCAAACTGTATATCCTTGTGTAACAATCTTCTCAAGGGTTCTGTTATTTTAGATAGATTAGGGATAAATTTGCCTAAATACGTGACCATTCCTAGTAGCCTTTGTAGCTGTTTTTTATTTGTAGGTGCATTCAACTTGTCTATTGCTTCGATTTTTCCTCGTCTGCTTTGGTTCATTTTTCTGTCAATATATGCCCTAGAAATTTCATTGTGCTTTTATTAAATATACACTTGCTTCTATTGAGCTTTAGGCCGGAGTCGCTGAGAATTTTTAATACTTGTTTTGTTGTCTTTTTTAAATTTGCTTTATCCGCGTCGTGTATTAAGATGTCATCCATCGATACTTCCACATTATCTAATCCGCCTAATAGACTTGGCATTAATTCTTGGAATATCCGAATGGTAGCCTAGTACAATACCTTCCCCATGGAGTAGCGAAAGTGAGATATTTTTTCGTCCTATCCGTTACTTTAACCTGCCAGAATCCTTTCATACAATCTAATTTTGTAAACTTCTTGGAATTCTTGATTCTTGTTGAAATTTCTTCTATTGTGCGAAGTGGAAAATGTCTGCGTAATATATTTTTGTTCAGATTTCTTGGATCGATGCAAATCCTTAATATGCCTTTTTGCTTGACAACTACCATTGGTGATACTACTGGTGTTGCTTCCTTCATTTTTTCAACTACCCCAATATCCACCATTTTATCGAGTTCTCTTTTAACTTCGCTTTTTAACACAAATGGAATTTTTCTTGCTGGTGTTATTTCCAATTTCGGATTATCTATTAAATCGATATCATATTGAAAATGTTTCAAACAGCCTAATCCATTAAATATTTCGTCGTCAATCCAATATATTGTTTTTGAATCGGGACGAATTAATAACTTGTATTTTTCGCAAGTTTTTAATCCTAGTATTGGTGATGAATCTTGATCGTTTATTTTAAACTTTATTTTTGCTAGTTTATTTTGTATTCTGCTTTCGATGTCGCTTTCTCCAATTACATTTATCTGGTCTCCACTATATGATAATAAATTTTTTGTTTTTGATTTATCAATTTTCGCGTTTAACTTCGATGCGATTTTTAGAGGTAACACGTTGCACTGTGCGCCCGAATCAAGTTTAAACTCGATTGTTTTGTTGTCAAACATCACTTTTTCTACCCAACTGCTATTGTATTTAATTATATCTACTTTTATTGTTTCGATATTCGAGAAGCTCCATCATTACTGTCACCAAGTCCCTGGAGATGAACTCTGGAATGGGAATAAAATTAATTTGCGTGCTTGCCAGAATGGCCGCTCTTGACTCTCAGTTCCGTTATAATAACTCGACTTACCCACTCGATTTGGTATACCTTACCTAATTTGGTTACCTAACGACCACGGTTCCTGAATTAGAGCCATGCCAATATGTTGATAGATAAATCTGCGGCAAAGAACGTCTAAAGAGACCCTTGTTTGATGCATGTGTACCTGTGGGCAGGCGATGTGTGTTCTCATTTTATTTTGAGACCTTCTTGAGAAGACCTAGATTAGCCTGCTTCCATTATCTTTAAAGTGATATCTTTAGGGGGATATTTCCAATATCTTTAAAGGGAGATGGCTGATCATTATTCTCCACCTCCCCACTACTCCCCAAAGCTTGACCGCCTCCAGGTATCTCCAACAGCTTACACGGGAAGATCCATTGCGGGGCCATCATCCGTGCACCCTCTGATACTTTTCACTTCCTCTCCTGCTTCCTTCTCCTCTGCCTCTTGGAAAGGGCCACCACCTAAGGAGTCTTGTTCACAGGTGCCGCTACCGTAATCCTCACAGGCTTGACGACTTGGGTCCTGCCCGCAGAAGCCGGCTTCACACCACCCTGGCCGCCCTTGGGGGGCAACTGGCCAATCCCAAACTTGAAATTGACTAAGTAGCCAACCTGCTTGAGCTTGTCGAATGAAGAGTGATCCACAGAGAAGGTGCAGTAGGCTGAAGAACCTTTTGGCTCTCTCTTGACCACTCTCCGCTCTATCACCTGTATGCCCTCGTTTTAGCTCTTGATAAAACGAAGAAGCCGATCCGTAGGCAATTCAGCACTATTTAGGAAGATACCAAACACCTTCAGGTCACATTTTCATGCGAGGAGCCACTACAGATTTATCCAAATCATTGAGATCCCCCTTCTGGCCGTCACCGACGTCCATACTCCCCTTACTTTCACAGAGGAGATGTCCATATTGAAATGAACAACTAAGCCTACCCATCGAGAGTTCCATAGCGAAATCAGGGCCGAGACCCTCTTAATCCACCACAAATGGCAAAAATGGCAATGAGATAGTTTTCGATGACCGCCAGTATAAAATTTTTGAGAAGTACAGTAAATTTGTCAATTATTAAAGATAATTTTAGATTGTGGTGTATTGATCACAAGAACGTACAATAAATACTTCATAAATTGCAGAAATCGCCGACTATAAACATTATCGAACCAGAATCACGAAAGTGTGATTTGTGTCATTTGTTGTAAGGGAAAGGAGTCAAAAATATCAAGTATAGAAAAAATTCGTATGAAAAATCAAGGGCATCATCGAACCACAAATTGGGAGTTGGTTCATGCAGATTTGTGCAGACCCGTGTAAGAAAAACCAATTAGTGGATTCCGTTATTTTTTTTTTTTTTTTGCGAATAATTATCAATTACCATTGCCATGGAACCGATTCGTTTACTTCTTAAAATCTAAAGATGAAGTAGTGTGTTTGTTTTCATAAAGTTTAAAGCATTCGTCGAAAATCGGTGTGGAGAAAAACTGAAAGTGTTACAGATAGACAACGGTGGAGAGTTTTGTAACAATTAGTTGGTTGTTACAGTTTTCTAGTTCAGGATTCAACATCAGACGACAATTCCACATAATCCATAACCCAACCGATTATGTGAACCCATATCGTACAATTGAAACAAAATGGGTGTTCTAATTGATTCAGGGTTGATTCCACGGTAAATACTGCTGTATAATAATCAGGAGAGACCTCAGAGGCGATTTGGACTGGGAGACAATCGAATTTGTTGGATTTTAGAATTTTTGGTTAGAAGGCAAAACCAAAATGAAAAAATTAGATCCAACAGTTGAATAATGAACAGTTGAATCCAACCATAAATGCAATGCAACCAACAATGAAATTGTCCCTTCCCGTGATTGTCCTGTGAATAGTAATGAAGTAATGAGCTGTAGTTCTAATAGAGGGATTGGTTGATGATGCCACTCCGGTTGTTTTCACATCGGCTGGGATTCATTCGAAACGTATTTCATCACAGTCGCCAAATGTAGTAATGAAACGTTTGTCGATGAACACGAAAGTGGTTGTGATAGCGACTATTGCCCGGACATTACGGTATGAAAAGGTGATTTCATTTATTAGTCAGTTGAATTGTCAATAAATGATCCGCTTGGTGTTGAAGAAGCAAATGGGTCGCAGTGATAGTGATTCGTGGTGACAAACCATGAAAAACGAATATAACGTAATTATGATAAACAAAACATGAACTCTTTGCAACCCACCGCACCGAGTGACAGAAAATCGATCAAGATTAAGTTCTTGTTTATCATAAAGACGCTAATCTACTTCTCAATTTGGATTAATTCAATTACCTAGTAAAGTTTTTTTCAGTTGGAAGTAAATGAGTTCGCCACTGATGCATCAGTGCATCCACTTCAGCTTCATCTCAATCGGCAACCATTTCCAAAACTTGTACCTTCATTCTTCAATACAACACCAAACAAAAATGCAAGCCAGACCAGCTCCAGAATAGAAATAGATCTGTCCGCTGTATTAACACGATAATATTAGATTTGATAACGAAAAAAAGAACTGTAGAACATCATCAACCAACGAAAGGTAAAACTTGGTGTCTTCTAAACTGGTTGGATAAAAATTAGGCCAAATCTTTTAACAGGTAGTTTTTGGGGAAAAGTTTATTAACAGAAATAAGATTTTTATAATCAAGTAGTGAAGTGAAAGATATCTCAGCCCTTAAGCTCTGCACACTAACAAGGGATCTAACTCTAAGTTGTGAAAAATTAAGTTTGATGAAAACTCGAACTAATTTCGACCAGAGCGACATAATTTTATAAATAAAACAAAACCAATATAAATTTATATGTCTCTTTGTAATCGCTTTTCTTTTCGCAATTTCGCACTCTCCTTCAGCTCCAATGCTCGCTTTTTTAATTCCAATTTTTGTGTTTTATATTTATAATCGTCCTTGTACTGCTTGCACTTCATTTCGAATTTTCTTTCCTTTAATTCGTGCATCTTTTCCTTTAATTCCAAATGTCGTCGATTTAATTCGGCAGTTTGTCGTAAAATTTTTATTTTCTCCCTTTTAAGCTTTCGTAATTCCTGTTCGATTTCGACTTGTTCCTCGAGCAAAGCAACATCTCGATTTGTGTCAGGCAAAATATTTGACGTGTCCGGCGGAGGATTTGGCGGACTTGTTGGTATTGAGGTTGTATCAATGAATTCTATACCTTCATTGACATCTGTGATTTCGAAAACCATTTCCGATAGTTCAGTTTTAATTACAGGTGGCTCAAAATTCTCCTCTTGTATGATCGGGGTAGTGGGTTTCGAAATCTCTTGGAGAACTATAGGGGGGCCGGGTTTCGTTATTGGTGTTGTACTGTATGTAGTTCTCTTGCGTGCCGTGATTGGTGCATGTAAATTTAAAATTTTAATTATGGCCAGTTCATTATTACTAAAATTAATTTTTTTATAATTTGCTGGTCCACCCGTAGCTTTATTCTGTTCAATTTTCTGCTTTATAAAACATTTTTTTTTAATGTGATATTTATAATCCTTCCAAACCTAAAAATTTAGGAAATTTTTGTTATACCTAAACCACGGTTCGTATTTCGTATGAGCGTTCGTTACCTTTTTCCACTCTTCCATTGTTCGCATCGGTGGTCCTCTCATATTTAATTGTGCACTTAGATTTTCCCAAGCTGTATTGTAAACTAATCTGTCTTTTGCGGTTTTAACCATGTTATACAAAGGTACATTTGGATTTTCCACCATAAACTCCACCAATCGATTATATTGATCGCCATTAGTTAACCTCGTCCTAGTTTAACAGAAAAAAACAACAAGATTAGATCGTTCGAACATAAACGTAAGTTCGCCTATCGAAACGCGCTTTGTTTATCACAATGATAACAAATTGAGTGCGCGTCAAAACGCAAAATAAAATATTAACAATAATTACTTGGTTTTTAATTGAAATGAATTATTACTCATTTTATTTAATTAATAAAGGTTTTAATTTAATTTTAAATTCAAGCAAATAAACAACAATCGCACTTTAATCGAAATCGATTCGCTTCGAATGTCAATTTTACTGTCATCCGACCTCGAGTTTTTGGTACACTGTTACAAAAATCAAACTGTTATAATCTGTTATAATCTTAGTCTAACTGCATATAGATGTCTCCATATAAAAGCTTGTCTTCTCAATCAATACGGAGAAATGGTTATTTTTATTTCAAAGGCAAGGTTTATTATTTTCTAGAGATTATCAAGAATTTAATTTATAATTTTATTTCATTTCATATGGAAATGTGAATTTAAAGATTGTTTGATTGACAGCTGCGAACGCCACTGGTCGGTAAAATATTATCCCCACTTCATTTTCTATACAGCAATACAAACTACAAATATGCATGTTTGCTGAATTTAGAAAGAAAAAAGCGGAAAATAATTTTGTTGTCAAAATGACATTAGACATTTCAAATCGAAAATGAAATTTGTCAGTTCGTCATCATAATAAAATGATTTTAACACAAATAAATAATGATAATATATATTTCGAAGGGGTGTGTTCAAACAAGATAAGTATATTAACCCGGCCGATTTATGAAATTGAAATCGACGAAAACTTTAACTCCACCATTTATACGTCCTACCAGATAAAATCGATTTTGATTAAAAAAAGTATTGTAAGTCGAATTTGTATATTAAAATACTTTATTTGGTAATTAATAAATTTTTCGTACATTATATAGAAAGTTCCTGACCAATTTATAGTAAGCATACCATTCAACCAATGGACCAATGTGATTAAAATCCGGGAGGAAGAATATCGATTGGCTGGTCTTGATTTGGCGACAGTTTCACTACATTTTATGGTTTTAATTGAAAATCTAACTAAAAATGAAATATCCTTGTATACTGGTGATTTTTTCACCATCGAAGCGCTGCGTGAGAATGATTTTTTCAAAGAAATTGCACCAAAAATACAAAAAATATTTTTCGATAATAAAACGATCAAGTATGATCTCAAAACGCACTTGGAGATTATATCTACGTTTATCAAGGAAAAAATCAAAAATTATAGTTTTGCAGTGTGTTTACCCCATTTGGGATATGAAGATTTTTTAGGAGCTCTCATCAAGAATTTCAATATGACGGTCCATGTAAATGAGCTGCGGAAAGTCTTATTACAAAAATCAATCGATATATCGGAGAGTGCATTTGTCGATAAAGATGGTGACCAACCGAAATTGATAGTGCACCGAAAAAGTAAAAGCTTAACCGAAATAAGGAAGTTATATTACAAGTATAATATTTGTACCTTAAGTTTTAGCCATTTAAATGAATTTGGCGGTGAAACGCCCAAAATTGTCGATTACTATTTAACACTGTTACAATGGGATCAACATCCGACCGAGTCAATGGTCCTGGAATTATTTCGAATGTTACCGAAGCAAACTGAATTTTATTTTATTTATGATAGATTTCCATGTTCAGTGGCAATTAATCAGTATGTGGCTGCAAATGCGTTAGAAGATACAGTTGATTTTACAGATTTACTTTCTTTGGATATATCTGATCTATGTGAACCTGAGAGATCCCAAAATGTGTTTTCACAGAATTCTGAATTTTTACCACCATTTTGCTCCAGCCAGCTGCCTAAGGATAATCGACTTCCGATATCTGCCGAGGTAATTAACTTATCGAAAAGTTTGTCATGTTCCAGTGAAGATGAAGAAGAACCGGCCGATGATTTTTTTCGTATAGAAGATTATCAAGATTTGGATTTAGGTAGCGATATTAAGTATCTTAGGTTGGTAAGAAAGCCTGTATAAAAAACACAGACATTTTTTGAATTACAAAACAAACAAAAAATTTAGTTAGTATAATATGAATAATCATTAAAAATTAATTAATTGTACTATTGAATTAATAAAACATTCCAAAATAATTCGAATTAATTTTTTCTCAACAAAATACGCTAAATATTACAATATCAATAACCGATAAGGTGTGGCAGCACAAATCAAGAGTGTATATGTACTATGTATTTTGCTATTATTCTATCTACGGTGTAAGAAACGGTGTAAGAAAGAGCCAGTATTATAGGGACAGCCGAGACAAATCGTCTGCTGGATAGAAACGTCAATTTAAAGTTGTCAATTAAGTTGTCACAATATAGAGTTTTTTGTATTAGCTTCGATTTGTCTAAATAAATTGTCGTTGGAATGGAGAAGGTGCGCTTAAACGATTTCCATGTGTTATTAGATGCAAAGAGATGCATAATCCATAAAGATGGAGAAACTTTTCTGGAAAATAAAGCTTCACCTGAAATTGTCAGTTTACCGGCAACAAATACAGCACAACTACCATCAGATTCAGAATCATCATCGCATTCAGAATCATCATCGCCAACCCCACCACGAAAACGCAGGAAAACTGTAGAAGAAATTATTTCGGACAAGTACTTCGCCTTAAAAAAACGGCAGCACGAGAGAATGGAAAAGATTCTTCGCGAAATGGAGGAAAATCGGGCAAAACGGCACGAAGAAAAAATGAAAAAGTTGGATGAAATAAAAAAACTAAATTTATAATTTCTATTTTTTGTATAATATATTAACATTTTTATTTAAATACACCTGTATGTACATTTTTTTGAGTTTTGTATTAAACAAAAAAATCTGTGAACAAAATTCAATTATTTCCCCTTTCGTGTAACCGTTTCCTCTTAAGTGAAACCAAAAATTTCAAACAGATACGTCGCTAAAGAAGAATTGTTTTAAAACATTCGGAAATCACTTCTACATTTTCTTTAGCTCGTTTGGTTTTTCTGGTGTCTGGCAAGGTGCCTTCGGCATCGGTAGTTCCGGTTCATTTTCATCCCATAAAATCTCATTTTCAATACACAAATTGTGTAGAACGCAACATTCCGAAGAAAAATCTAGACTGATTGATGGGCATACATTTTATTATATACAACTTGGGGAATTATATTTATATAATCTTTGTAAGGTGTTAATAAAAACTCCCTTAACAGGTAGGTAAGCTGCGTTCCCCAATTGCTGCAATTTTTTCTGAATTCTGTTTTGACAACCCCAATCCCTTGTAGCGTAATTGCAAGTATAGTAAGCCATGAATATTATAAGCTATATGTTTTTTTTGTTTTAATCTGTTCCGTTTACTTTTATCGTCCTACACGCAGTAGTAGCCAAATCGAGGACGTACAGCTATAGACCCGTTTTGTATAAACCACCTACACATTGCATTGCTTCATGCCAGCCAACCTATAGTACCCATGGATTCTGCACTCTCAACAGGGGTCCTAGTTGTGTTCATCGTCATCACCGATCATAATCGGATGATGAAAAATCCCATCCTACTCCTATCGGAATTCGACCCCGTACTTCCCGATCCAAACGCCGCAGCTTTGACCACTGCACCGTTTGGTCGGTACCACATAAGTTAAACGTACCTTACGGATGTATATGCAACAGCTATCTATATAGCCTAATATGTTAGGAAAACAGGCTACCTAGCTGGAATTGCAGAAATACAAAATAAATCATGTTAAGGGGAGCTGAAACCATTTTACCAGTTGTGAATAAATTCACCTAAAACTCCGAACATTAGTGCTGCCATCTCACAGAAAACACAAAAAATCAGCGAAAACGCATATTCAGCACGGCAGGAGAAATTTGCATTGGGGGGTGAATTTTGATTTAGCTTTCCAATGTTTTGATTGGCTGCGAGTCCGGATAATTTATCCGCGTTCGTGTCGACATATATTTTATTTTTGTTCTGTCAAAATAAATTTTTATGTTTTTATTTTCATCATAATTTTGTTTGTGTGGTCGGTTAACATTAATTTTTCTAAAATTACAAAATGTAATATGAAAAAATGAACAATAATTTAGAATGGGTCAAAGCAGTATTGAAGTGAACGACAGGAGAAAGTGAAATTAAACTAATCATAGCTGTATTATTTTAGAAGCAACCCCTTACTAAAATAGTGCCGCAGCCCGCAGCCGATATTTTTTGTTTGTTTTCAAATAGTGATTTATGTAATAAATTCGTTTTTGTATTTTCGAAAACACTAAACAAAATTACTACGATTAATTCGTGCAATAAAAATGGAATTAAATGATACTGTGAAAATGGAATTGAGTGACACGGAGCTGTCAAGTATGGATATTGCGGCGGAAGCAAGTTTGCTTCCAGAAAAATCAAAATTTAAATATGAGAAGCAATTCCAAATATTTTCGGAATGGTGCGATTCTAACCAAGTAAAACTTCTTTCGGAGGATGTTCTTTTAGAATATTTTAATGAAAAATCGAAAACATTAAAAAGTTCAACCGTCTCGGTAATCTTTTCAATGTTGCGACCAACATTACTGGAACAAAAAGATGTGGATATTAAAAAATTTAAAAAATTGCTGGCATTCCTAAAGCAGCAATCAGTTGGGTATAAACCAAAAAAATCTAAGATACTCCAGAGAATCGATATTTATAAATTTTTGGTTGAAGCACCTGATAAACAATATTTGATGAAAAAAGTCTGTTGAATGTATTATGAAGTGATTTTATTATTTTTTATAAAATTCCCCGTTTCTTACAGGTTGCTCTTATTTTAGGATTGGCTGGTTCATGCCATCGTGAAGAATTAACTAACTTGTCAATTGATGATATTGAGGATCAAAATTCAATACTTATTATTAAAATACAAGATACCAGAACAAGGGGCACACGTGTATTTAGTTTGAAAAATAATGGCGAAAATAGCCCAGATTTGCTTTCATATTATAGAAAATATCTTGCTCTGCGTCCTGCAAATGTTGAGACGCGGCGATTATTTTTAAAATATGGGAACGGAGTATGTTCAAGACAGGTTGTGAGTATAAATACTATTTCAAAAATACCAAGAGACGTGGCATCTTATCTTGGTGTACCAGATTTTGATACATATACAGGCCACTGTTTTCGCAGCTCATCAGAATCTTTTCTTTCTGATGCCGTTGGCGATTGGTCGAGCGACGGAAGGTTTGGGAGATTGAAAGCATCAACATCGGTCACAGGTAAAAAATATTTTGACTCCAAATTCTTATATTTTGTTTGTTACTGGAAAACAAATCAAATATATTAAAAATTCAACAAGCAAAATTTTGTTGCTCTCATACAGTCGGGTCATTGACCTCGGCAAACCTCGATCAAGAAAATATTACTTTGCGCTCTAGTAGACAAAATATTATTTTCTACAACATGTTTACAAAACAGCTGTTTTTTACTTTCCGCCTATACAAAGTACCTTTGCCTTTTTTTATAGTTTTGTTACATTGATACCATGGGCAAGGAATCATGACACAGTAATATAAAACATGAGTTTCTTTAGTTACTTGTTGTGTTTTTTTGTCTGTAACAAGATGAATGAGCCGGATAATCCGACAAAAGTTCGTGTCCACATCGTTCCACGAGAGTCTTAATCCATAACATCAAAAAAGTTCTTAATAGATTATTCAGTTTCTTAGAATTATTGTTTGTTGCCATAGATAAAAATAGCTTCTATTTTATTTCTAAAGGGAATTTAACTTTACCAACTTAACTACCAACATCATTTTTCAGATTAATTTGACTTTTGAATCCTAATTTAAGAATTACAATACAATTTAAAATTTTTAAAGTTATTTCATTTAAAAAAATTTATTTTATTCAATTTTAATTCGCTAGTTTGCTTAAATTTTTGCAGAAAAATCAAAATCTAAATATGAGAAGCAATACCAAGTATTTTCTGATTGGTGCGGCTTAAAGCACGTAACAAATTTTTCAGAACAGGTTCTTCTAGAGTACTTTAATGAAAAATCAAAGGTTTATAATAGTAAAAGTTCAACGCTTTGGGCCCTTTTTTCAATGTTGAGAACAGAATTAATAGCAAAAAATGATTTGGATATTAAAACTTATAAAAAGTTGTTAGCTTTTCTAAAACAACAGGCAGTTGGTTATAAACCAAAAAAATCAAAGATTCTGCGGAAAAGCGAAATTTACAAATTTTTGGCAGAAGCGCCAGATAAGAAATATTTAATGAAGAAGGTATGTAGGATCATAACCACAAGGATTTTTTTTTATATTTTCTTATATTATTTAATATAAATTTCGTTTTTTTGCAGGTTATTCTTATTTTCGGGGTGGCTGGTGCATGCCTTCGTCAGGAATTGATAAACTTGTCAATTGACGATATTGAAGATCAGAAGTCAATAGTTATTGTTAAAATTCCAGATAATAAAACAAGAACCACACGCACATTTTTACTGCAAAATTATGGTGAAAATGACCCAGATTTGCTTTCGTATTACAGAAAATATGCCTCTCTGCGTCCTTCAAGCTTAGAAACACGACGATTTTTTGTAAAATATTCGAATGGAATATGTCAGAGACAGGTCGTAGGCATAAATACTATTGGAAAAATACCACGAGAGGTTGCATCATATCTTGGCCTACACGATTGTGATGAATATACAGGACATTGTTTCCGCAGGTCTTCGCAATCTTTTCTTGCCTATGACGGAGAAAATTTGTTGAATTCGAAAAGTTTTAGTAGTTTAAAGTCCACGCCGGTCGCGGAGAACCACTTTGATAATTCAAACAAAGTTTCTTCGGTGGCAAAAAAAATATTTTGTGGTAATATTTGTTTGTTGTTATAAAAATTGGTACAAATTTGATTAAATTGTTCATTTGTGCCATTTTTTTTAACTTTATAATTTTATAATTTTTTTTTTGGTTTATTTGGGTAATCTTAGTAGAAACAAGTGGGCTAGTTGTTGTGTTTAAAAGGTGAATTTTTGATTGTATCTTGGTTAGGGGTAAGCTACGAAGAACAAAATGCAAACGTGCAAAAAAGAAGGCAGAAAATAGATCACAAATCGTAAAAATATGAAAAGCTAAAGCAGATGTTTCACAAAAAATATGAATATTTATATCCGTTTGATTTAGATCAAGCAGTGGAACATCTCAATGAATGTATCCAGTCGCCAGTTTGGAAGTTCACACAACTACAAAACGAGAAAGAAAGGAATGGGGAATGTTCGAATGTTGTCTAGAAAATTACTAAGGGGAACAGAAAGTTAAGACAGCGATAGCAACGATATCGGTTAGCAGGGGACAAACGTATACTAAACAAAGCCGTCAAACAGGTAAAAGAACTGCTTCTCAATGAAACAAAAAACAATCAATTCAAGAATATTTATCATGACTCTCACCAATAGAAAGTAAAGATTATTTAGAGTGGAAGGCGACTAAGAAGCTGAAACAACCACAACAGCATATTCCGCCGAAATGTAATAGTGACGGATATTGGGCGAGAAATAATGAAGAAAAGGCTGAAATATTTGCAGATCATTTTGAAAGAGTATTTCAACCTTATCCATCAGAAAATACGGACGAAGAAAATAACATCATTCAAAACTACTTGGAATCACCATTGCAAATTAATCATACTATCATGAAGTTTTCTATGTTAGAAGTAAGAACTGTAATGCAGAGAGAGAGGGAGAGTTAAATCCTTAAAAGGCGCCAGGATATGATATTATCACAAGAAAAATTTTGCAAGAGTTGCCAGATAAGGGTATTCGATTTATAATCTACCTTCGATTTACAACGCAATACTTAAACTTTCTCAATACAATGGAAAGTTTCACAAGTAATATTAATACCAAAACCAAATTACGTTCTACAGACCTATAAGTTTGCTACCAATTATGTCTAAATTATTTGAAAAATTACTACTTAAGCGTGTTTAAAGCCTGTATTGTTGGAGAAGAAGCTGATTCCGGATCAGTTAGTTAGTTGGATTTAGGGCAGAGCACCCAACAATGGAACAAGTACACAGAATAGTTCAAGCAATTGAAGAAGCCCTGGAGGAAAAAAGATATTGTTCTGCTTTATTCAAGGAAAAGCACAAGCTTTTGGCAAGGTGTGGTTTGTGGGATTACAATACAAACTTAAGCGATGTTTGCCACAAGATTTTTACAGAATATTAACATCATATCTACTGGATAGATATTTTATAATAAAACATCAGGAGGCGTATACAAATATCCGTCCAATTAAATCTGAAGTACCACAGGGCAGCGTGCTTGGTCCGATATTATATCTGCTGTATCTTCTATATAGAAGCAATCAAGTAGGTAACTGTCGCAACATTTGCAGATGATATTGCAGTACTTTCATCAGATGAAGACCCCAATAAAACTATAGAACATTAACAGTATTCAATTATGGATGAAAAATAGCGAATTAAAGTTTATGATGCTAAATATAATCATTTAACATTTACAATGTGATCGTACATGTCTACCAATACAAATGAATAACCAATTTATACCTCGAAACTGATTAAGTAAAATATTTAAGTATTCACCTCGACAAACGACTAACATATATGTTACATATCAATTACTGCTCTATAAAATATTAATAAAACTTATCTAGACACCTATGGGGAACAGTCAGCAACTCAAACTTGGATCTTCTTCAGCGGTTACAGACAAAATTTCTAAGAATCATAATAGATGCACCATGGTTCGTATCAAACGATATAATTCACAGAAACCTACAGGTCCCAACTATACGGGAAGAAATTAGGTATTCTAATGCCATGCAACATTCAAGATTGTCAGTTCATTCAAACGATCTGGGGTGCTATTCTTGAACCATTACGAAAATTTTCGTATTGCGAGTTAGTGTAAAAGTATTACGAAAACTAGTATTTTCAAGAATAGCACCCCTGATGAGCAAACTTCTCACTGCCACATTGAGGGTCACAAAACTTTTGATTTGCCAAATAGGTCTTAATTATACCACAGATAAGAATAGACATATGTATGTGGATCTTGTATGGGCCATATTTACATTCCAAATTTCAATACCAAATTCCAATCCAATCTGTTTAGACCAGGACGTATATATAATTTACATTTCTATCCCTTTTTATCCTTTTACCCATGACTATTTTTATTACATCAAAACAAAAACAAAGCATTTCGGTGACTAAACATTAACGTCTATATGTGATCGGGATGACGTTTTGCTTGTAGCTTTAATGAAATTATATTAATTTACGTGTGCTGCTCTAAAGTAGATAGTAGTCTAATTTTTAAAGGAATCGGACCTTCGAAAAAAACATCATTTCATGTTCGGTTGCGAGGCAAATTGTAGCGTAATTATTCTAAATAGTTATATCGAGACATATGAACGTACAGATCAATTATTGCTCCATAGTTAATTATAAATACTCTACGTCAGATTATGCCTTCTAAGAAACGTGTTTTAATTGGGCGACTATCCGTTGATGCGAGGCGACAAAGGATCGCAAGGAAAAATAAGTCGCCTGCACATAGGGAAGCTAGACTTCCGAGAGGTCGATCAAGGGCCTCTATATCCAGAGCTACTTGACCGGCCAAACGGCGCAGTGGTTAAAGCTGCGGCGTTTGGATCGGGAGGTACCGGGTTCGAATTCCGATAAGGGCGGGGGATGCAAAAGGGATTTTTCATCATCTGATAATGATCGGTGATGAAGATGAACAGAAGATCTATCTTACTCGATCTATTCACATGCGATGCTATCATTCACATAATCCCAGTGGCCTAATGCCGACCCACTGGATATGCATCAAATAGCCGCGTTTATCAGGGATATAGACCGTCTCACGTAAAAAAATCTTAGTGATGCAGAAATAGGCCTCAATGGCCACAGTGCTCTGGGCAACGAACATCCACACTAAAAATTAAAAATAAAAATATCCAGAGCTAACAAGAAGTCTATAATTTCACGAATACTAATATTTTCCCGCAAAACACCGGGTACTTCTGCTAAAATTATTTATAAATTTGACATAATTATATCACGTTTATGGCACACCTAATTATAAATTATTGTTATTTTTTCTAGATATAATGGACTACCCTTTAAGTACAGACTGTGCAGTTTTGAATTGCAAAACAAAACGAAAAAATGGTACACATTTCTTTAAATGCTCTAACGATTATGATAATTACAAATTATGGTTACAAAATTGTCACATAGTGCCTTCGAACAGAAAACCTCATTTGATATGTTCCAAACACTTTGAATCACAATGTTTTTTAAAGGGGAAATTAAAAAGAAGTGCTGTACCAACATTATTTTTACCGAATCAGGCGAATGTGTCAATATCAAGCGAAATTTACAATCTACAAAATGGTGTTCCCGTAGAGGATATCGATCAAATAAATTCTAATCAAGAAACAGAATTTTCTGAATTTGAATGTGACGAAGTAAGTGACAATTTAAGTATTTTTATTAAAGATTCAATCGACAATCTATCCTTTACCAAAATTTTTCTGAAATTCTTTAATCCTTAAAATTATCGAGTCTTCTAGGAAACGGATTCAATAAAGGCACAAGAATTTATTTCTACCGACATCTTCAAAGAAGAACCCAACATTACATTGGAAGCGGTCAAAAAGGAACCGTCAATTTCTTTTTCAGATGATAATTCAAGCTTGGACGACACAGAAGCTTACAGCTCAATAAACGAGGAATCTAGCAATAGCCCAATTCATGATGAATCTCCAAAGCGAAAAGACTTCCAATTTTGTAATACAAATAGTTCAACCACTTGTAATTGTTCAAATAGATTAATACAATTAGAAAATAATCAAGAAGAAATCAAAATAAAATTAGATCAATTGCTCGAATTAGTACGAGGTATTACAATTAGAAATTAATTATAAATAATTTTTTGAATAGTTTTATTTTTTTTTAAAAGGATGGGGGTATGTAGCCGAGAACACTGCGACCATTGAGGCCTATTGTGCATCCTTAGAGATTCCTACGTGAAATGTAGATCTATATCCTTGATAAACGTCGCTACCTACCTACCCTTTAATCTTTTTAGGATGATACCATCGCATGTGAATAGTAGGTGTTCCGATGTCTCCTTACCGCAGTCGTAGAATCTGCACTGGTCCGTAAGGGATCTTCCCATTTTATGTAGATGGCCGTTAAAAGGGCCGTGCCCTGTTAAAAACCAGGTAAGGGATCTTAGGGATTGGCGGTCCATCCTCGGTGCCTCTCCCAGACGTATAATACTATAACTGAATAATTTCTTGGCCTGTCTCATTCCAATGGAGGACTCCCAGATTAATTTCCTATAGTTATGCTCCCAGTCCCTTATACCATCTGCCAAATGGATTTTGGAAAAAGCAATACTAGGACTGGGGCCCAGGAAATTTCGGCTTGCTCCTTTTTACACATCGATCTGCTGCCTCATTTCCTTTAATGGTGGAGTGGCCAGGAGACCACAAAAGGGTGACTTTATTTGCTTTACCCAGTTCTAATAAATTACAGTAGCAGCTCCAGTTCAATTTCGAGTTGAACACTGAAGCTTCTAAGGCTAGCAGAGCTGCCTGGCTGTCCGAGGTTATATAGATCTCGATCTTCTTATATTTCTTTTTGAAACATTGAAGCACATAGTTTTAGTTTAGTTTTACTCCATAATGTGTAGCGGTCATGTAGAAGTCACCATGTAGTAGTCATGATGAAGTGAATCCACATCTTTTTATAGTGAAAGAGTGATGGCGAAAAAGGTAGCGAGATACATAAGCGCATTTCCCCCGACTCTAGAACGATACAATTCATGTTATATTATTTTATTTCCCCGCTTCCTATATGAATTTGTATTGTAAAATTAATAATAACATAACATAACATAAACTTTTGGAAGGCAGAATCGGGCCTAATATCGAACATCCAAGAAAGTGTGACGTTAAACCACCACACCACAGTTGGCAATAAATTCACCTTAAACTCCGAACAATAGTGCTGCAATCTCGTAGAAAAACCATAAATAAGCGAAAACGTATATTCAGCACAGAAGGAGAAATTTGTACATTAATAGGGGTAAGAATTTTGGTTTAGCTTTCCAGTACTTTGGTTGGCTGCGAGCTCGGATAATTAATCCGCATTTGTGTTGACAGACCGTACATATTTGGTTTTGTTTTGTCAAAATAACTTTATTTTTATTGTCATTCCTAATTTTGTGTTTATGTTGTATGGTTGGTAACATCAATTTTTCTATTATTATAAAATATAATGTGAGAAGTGAATCACTTGAGTGGGTCAAGGCAGTATTTAAGTGAAGAGGTGAAAGTGAAATTAAACTAATCATAATGGAAACTTTACACGATCAATACTAATGTCATTACTGATAACGTCATTATCTCCAAATCTATTGTGTCATTACTCCATCATTATTTTTAAACATGCACGATTATTTTAATGTCACTTAAAATTATCTGAAAAATAATGAAGGAGTCACGACGCAAGACTTTTGAAGGTAATGATGTTATCAGTAACGACATTAATATTGATTGGGTAAAGTTCACTTAATTGTGTTGTATCTTTTCATACAACCACCTTAATAAAATACTGCAGAGGTCGATATTTTTTTCTGTGTTCAAACAGTAATTTGTGTAATAATAGTATATTATGCATCAAGGGAGTAAAACAGGACATTATTGCTTGAATGAAGATATTAACGCCCGAGGCCGAGGGCCAAGGGCGGTAACACGATATTTTTACTACGACTTATACTACGTATTTTTGTTGTCCAAGTTGATTTTAGTAAAGAAATATTTTCCTACATAATCTACCCACGGACGCGATGTTTTTAAGTTGAAATCGAGGTTTCATTGAAAATTTGTTTCATTCAAAAATTTATGCGTTTTTAATATTTTCATCTTCCTAATAAACTCTTTATCTGATTTTTATTATTAACATAATATTGTACCTATTTATATTGTTCTTTCTATTTCGATTTTTTTTTCTACGACATGAATTAAATATTTAATAAAAATTGTTTCCCCTATTAAGTGGAAATTGAAACCACATTTTTTTGTACTTATCGTTCTCTCCATTATTCGGCTTTTTTTAGAAGACATCTAGTAACCATCTACTTTAGTCCCTAGGCAGTAAAATACATCTTTATCGAATGACAGTTTGTTCTAAATAAAGTACCTACAAACCTACTTCTTTTGCTCGAAGGAGTAGAGAAATTATTTTTTCTGAATGACAGTTTCAATAATAGCCGCATTTCTTGACGTTTGATCTGATCCGGATCAGATCATGTCTCATGAAACGATACAAAAAAAGCGCAAAACAAACAAACAAACACTAAAATTCAATTTTCTGTCTCGTTTCGTTTTGAATCTGCCTCTTCATAATCGCACTATATTCATCATATTCCTTCGCTTTACAAAATATTGTTCAACTATTTTTAGATCACCATTTGTGAATGTTGGATCAAATGTGGTTGTTGCTTCATATGTAAATTTTGATCTGATCCGGATCACTATGCGTCAAGAAATGCAGCTATGATATCATACATTTACTCCCTTGGGACTAAAGGGTATGGGTTACTTACTAACTATATGTCTTAATATAAAAAGTCGAATAAAGGAAAGAGAACAATAGAGTTTTTAGGAAGATGAAAATATCGTTTAATTTTTTAAATAAAACAAATTTTCAATAAAAATTCGATTGCAACATAAAAATTCGGCTGGCTAAACTTTGTGTAGGCAAAAAAATGTTTTTGCTATAAACTATTTGACAAAACAAATTATATTTTTAATAAAAATATCGTGTAAATGCCGATTGTTGCTCCCATTCAGTTACTCATTCATTTCTTCACTCGAGCAATAATCTTCTATTTTACTCCCTTGATCCATAATACTCTATTTTGTATTTTCGTAAATACTCAGCAAATTTTACAATTACCTACGTTTATTTCGTCCAATAAAAAATGGAATTAAATGATACTGTGAAAATGGAATTGAGTGACACGGAGCTATCAAGTACGGATATTGCGGAGGAAGCAAGTTTGCTTCCAGAAAAATCAAAATTTAAATATGAGAAGCAATACCAAGTATTTTCTGAATGGTGTGATCTGAACCAAATAAAACTACTTTCTGAGGATGTGCTTTTAAAATATTTTAATGAAAAATCAAAGAAATTTAAAAGTTCAACCCTCTGGGCTATCTTTTCAATGTTGCGACCATCATTAATGGAACAAAAAGATGTCGATATTAAAAAATTTAAAAAATTGCTGGCATTCCTAAAGCAGCAATCAGTTGGCTATAAACCAAAAAAATCAAAGATACTCCAGAGAAGCGATATTTATAAATTTTTGGTTGAAGCACCTGATAAACAATATCTAATGAAAAAGGTCTGTAGTACATAACAAGAAAGGATTTTATTATATTTTATAAAATTTCCCTTTTCTTACAGGTTGCTCTTATTTTTGGATTAGCTGGTGCATGCCGTCGTGAAGAATTAGCTAACTTGTCAATTGACGATATTGAAGATCAAAATTCAATACTTATTATTAAAATACAAGATACCAGAACAAGGGGCACACGTATATTTAGTTTGAAAAATAATGGCGAAAATAGCCCAGATTTGCTTTCATATTATAGAAAATATCTTGCTCTGCGTCCTGCAAATGTTGAGACGCGGCGATTATTTCTAAAATATTCGAACGGAGTATGTTCAAGACTGGTCGTGGGTATAAATACTATTTCAAAAATACCAAGAGACGTGGCATCATATCTTGGTATGCGCGATTTTGATACATATACAGGTCACTGTTTTCGCAGCTCATCGGAATCTTTTCTTGCCGATGGAGATTGGTCGAGCGACGGAAGGTATGGGAAATTCAAAGCATCAACATCAGTCACAGGTAAAAACTATTTTAACTTTAAATAAAACAAAATATAGATATTTGAAAATATTTCTTATTAATTTAAATCAAAAACAATTTTTTTTTGCCTTTATCTCCATTTGGGACTATCGAACTCTGTTTGGGCCTATTGTTCTTATTTCTAAGGTTATTGCTGGTCTTCCAACTTTCCTTTTCTCTTGCGGGTTCCGTTCTAATGACCTACGTATGAGGTCATTTGCTATTTTCCTCTGGGTATCAGAGGGATGAGAATCTCTCCCCGGTATGCCAGTATACATAACACCAATCATTCATTAATCTGAAACTAAAAATGATTACAGAAACGAATACTAGAAGAAATAACAAAAAACTGTAAACCACACAAATAACGACCTTTGGCTATCTTACACGGACACGAATCGGAAACTGGATGGAACATCAAAAGTCTAACAGAAACATCAAGGTTAGCACAAGTAAAGATTGAAATGAAGCGCTATAACATCAACATACTAGGCCTCAAGGAAGTAAGATGGAAAAATAATGGAGAACTTGCAACAAGCACGAGTAATTATCTGATGTAGTCTGGTAGAGAAAGGCACTACTCGAACGGAAACCAATAAGTAGCAGAATAAAAATAAGGGGCAATGCACCTACGGAAGAAGCAGATGACATAACAAAAGATGAGTTCTATGAACAGTTTCAAGCAACAATATCTAGCACACCCCGAAACGACATCAAAATCATCCAAGGGGATTTCAGTGCTAAAATTGGAACCGATAATACCGGCTTGATGTCAATCATGGGTGTATATGCGTTAAGTGTTACCGACTGTTGTGTCACAAACCAACTATTCACTGGAGGCAGCAAATTCCCACACAAAGATATAAACAAACACATTTGGACAGCACAAAATGGCAGAACCAATGAATGATATCAAATTCCTAACTTCCGTTCAAGATGTCAGAACAATGCGAGGATCGGACTTTCACAGCGACCACCAACTAGTAATAGCAACTTTCAAAGTCAAACCAGCCGCTTGAAAAACACAAGTGAAGACAAATCGGAAGAAAATCGACAAAAAATACCTTCAAAGAAATGCTCCAACTCAATCTAGCAAGCAATGAAACCAGTACAGTCAATCAAAAATGCGAACAACTGGACGATTCCTACATCAAGACGACTGCTGCCAGTGTGTTCGGCCACCAAGAGACACACCAGAAAACCATGGATTAGAAGAAAATCGAAGAACGTTAAGTTTAAGTTGAAAGCTACAACTATGTCACCAAGATACGACGGAAATCCGAGGGAAATATGAGACCATAGCTAAACAAGTAAAGAAGAGCACAAGCAAGCAAGAAGGGATCACAGAAAATACACAGAAACATGCGCACACTACATCATTATGTAAGGAAGTCCACTGGAAAGTACACGAATATTCCACCCATATAGGATCTAGCTTGTTAAGATTTGTTCAACCTCGATAACGAAGAAAATTACGAGCTTTCGGATGGCAACTATAACAAAAATATCAACACTCATCCGCTAACAGAGCGGAAAGTTAGATTTGTCATGCAGAAGCTAAAGAACAATAAGGCCGCTGCCACAGACAATACACCACTATTGGTTGACATATTGAATGTTGGGAGAATTCCGCAGAAATGGAAAGAAGGTTTGACAATAGCAATCCCAAAGAAAGGCGACCTAAGGAAATGCAAAATCTGGCGAGGCATATCCCTCCTCAACAGCACAATGAAAGTATTAGCGAGAAAAGAAATGAAAAACCGATTTTAGGCCAGGTTGTAGCTTTACAGATCATATCAACACGACAACACGATCCGTTTCATCATAGAACAATCGAATGAATGGAACTCACCCCTACTATATCGAACGCGCGTTCGATTCCATCAACAGAGGCGCAATGTGGAACATCACTTTGCGAAATAGGCATATCAAAGAAAATAATTGAATTAATCCAAGAAATGTATCGGGATATCGGAAACAAGGTTCAACACAAAGGAAATTACTTACTTACTAGTGATAGTACTGAATAACGTAATGCGCAAACACGATATTGCAACACCTCAATGATCTAGATTTTGCAGATAGCATATGCCTGCTAACACACAAGTATGCCGACATATAGCTGAAAATATAGAAGCTATCAGACCTAGCACATGAAGTCGGTCTCAAAATCAACAACAGTAAAACGAAGGCCATGAGACAGAATAGGAGCATTAGTACACCAATGCAGTGACAAAATCAGGTGGCACTAACGAAGACATAAACCAATGCATCAACAAAGGAAGAAATATCTTCAAGCTTCATAAGATATGGAATGCGTCCGTCCTATCAAGAAATATGAAGCTACGAATGTTCAATGCATGTGTAAAATCAGTACTGCTCTATGGATGAGAAACATGCAACCACACACCGAAGATCACACGAAAACTCCATGTGTTTGTGAACAAATGCCTTACAAGGCTGATAAAATCCTTCTGGCCAAACACTATCAGCAACATAGAATTTCAGCAGCAAACAAAGCAAACAGACATTGAATCCGAAATAAGAAAGCGCAAGTGGAGATGGATCAGGCACACACTGAGAATAACTGCTAATGACATAACTGAAAACGAAAAGCGGGAAAACCAGGTATAACATGGAAAAGATCGAAGTTAGCCGAAGCGAAGGAACTCGGTAAATCATGGGGAGACCTGAAAGCAATGGACCCCCAAAGAGTCAGATGGTCCAGCCTATAGTACATGTCCTATGCTCCTAAATCGGAGATTAAGGAAAACAAAAGAGTGACCAATCCATCTCCATTTCCGATTACTGATCTCTATATCAATGTGTGTCTCTAACTTGCTTGAGATCCTCTGTGTGTATTTTCACGTTTCACACCTATAAGTTAACACCAAGTTAACTTGGTGTTATAAGTGATAAGAATGATGCATTCCAAGTATTGGCCTGTTGATGTCCTCTTCAGTTCCACCTGCCCGGATCATTGAGTTTGCCTGTCAGTCCCAGGGATTCGTTGTCCAATTTACGCATGACGATGTCTAGTACTAAAAGGAACAGTATTGGCGAAAGTACATATCTGTGTCTTATTCCTTGGGTGTTGTAGTATTTTTCACTTTGTTTGCTTTTGTATTGAACTCGATTCCCAGCATCCCGATGGATTTCTTGTATGAGCTCAATTATTTTAGTTGGAATAGCCATTTCATAAAGTGTCCTCCATATTGCGTTCTTTTTTATCGTGTTAAGTAGTTTAAATCCTGCTTGCTCTTTTCTCACTTTTATATTGATGGTAGGTGAGATTCTATCGAGAATGATCATTCCTAATACTTTTATTGTTGTATTGAGGAGGGACATATCTTGCCAATTTTTACATTCCTATAGAATTCCAAATTTCTACTATTATTGGTGTTACAACGTTTTCAGGCGTAGATGTGCCTCCTACTCCTTTGAATAGTTCGTCTGGTATGTTGTCAGTTTCAGAGTCCTTATTGTTCTTCAGTTTCTTTAAGACACTTAACTTTTCACTCCGTTGGTGGGTGGATGTTGTTTCGAAATATTCCTTTCATCTCTTTAATTATGCTGCACATGTTGTAAGGACTTGACCAGATGCATCTCTTATAGGTGGTAAGTTGCTCAATTTGTCTGTGACCATTCTTAAGGATTTATGTAATAAGCGAATGCTTCTAATTGATACTGCCTCTTTAGTAGTCATGAGAATGCTCTCTGTATCTTTCCTTCAATCATTTCCTTGCCATCTTCTTGACTTAGCGTGTTGTATCTTCATAATTGTGCCTCACGATAGTTGTCAGGTTGGTATTAGCTGGGTCAAATCTCTTTGTAGAAACATAAAACTCGTCTTTCTTTGTATCATCTGCGTTATTAGTTCTCCACTAATCTTCCATATTATTCCACTGACGCCACCTTGTGTCAGGATGTTATATCGCTTCATTTCTTTTTCAACTTGCGCTAGCCTTGATGTTCCAGGGTAAGATAGTCAATGGTCGATATTTGATTAATTCGGTTGGTGTTGTTTTTGCTAGGTAGTGCTCGTTTGTGTAATCATTTTAAATTTGAACTTTTAGGAAAATATCTGTAATTATGTCATGTGGCCATGCTACCCAGACAGTATTCAATACTCAAATGAAAGTTTGCATTTAATATTTGATTTAAATATTAAATAATTTAAATCATCATTTAAATCATCCTGTTCAATTTTAATCAAATTATTTTTAACCCTCGCCCGATTATTGAAACCGCGGAAGTGAACCGAGCGTGAATCGGAAATAGGATATAAAAAATGGGAAACAGTTTTTATGGTAGTTTCATAGAAAGTCCTATGGATTTTCTAATGGAACATCAAAAACAAAAAAAAAATGATTTGTATGGAAATCAAATATCGACAAAAGTTTTCTTCCGGATTCTTTCATTGGGAGCAACTGTTTCCTATTTTGTTTGTTTTCGATTCACGCTCCGTTTGTTCGTTTATGCTTCATTTAAGCGTGTGACTACATATAATGATGATGCGTGTGAAATATAATAAATTGTGTACAGATTTTTTTTTGAAGTCCCGATATATCGCAGTAAGTAAAAAAAAAAATGTTCTAATGTGTATGTACATAATTTCTAATAAGTAAAATTACTTTTTGCAGAAGGGGCACTAACTTGAAAAATTATTGATTTGTTTATTTGAAAGGTTCAAGAAAGATTAGGTACTTAATATTGTTTCAATTTTAGTGTAACCAGGGCTCAAGTTTTTTTTAAGAAGGAGCATTTTAATTTTTATATATAAAGAGAAAGATTCGTAATAGATTCGCACGACGTTCGGAAACCATACATTGGCAATAGTGAATAAAAGTTCGTGTGAAAGATTAGGAACAGATTCGCTTAATAATGGATAAATATTATATTAATATGATATTGTGCAGATAGATGATAAAACCAAATAAAAGAAATGTACTGTGTCCAATATCACTTTAATATAAATTTTAATAAGAAATGAAAACCCGTGTTTCATGAACAAAGAAACGTTTCCAATAACCCGCCTCAATCTAATAAACCCCAACGTTTCCAAAGTTGATTAGAATTGCTTCACTGCCAATCCTGTGTAATTATTGTCGTCCAATTACTAAGTAGACGACGTTAATTTTTCCAACTGCAATCGCTTCACGAATGAAATCGTAGTTTAGATCGAAGTGTTTTATTCGTCATCGTCAGATTTTTATTCCGTCATTATACAATTCGGTTAATAATTGACGTAATCAAAACGCTTCACATACTGCTTACGCCAAAGTAACAAATTCGGCTTCCAAAGTCTTTGAACGTATCGCCTGCCAAATTTGCATCAGCATTTCGCTTATACGTGAGGCACAAATCCAAAGTGTCCCTTACATGTTTCAAAATTCGTTTTGTATATACATGAAGATGATTGATCGGTTGAACCACTTTGAAAACGACTAAAGTAATTCGTTGGTGCGGCCAAATCTGGTCATGTTGTTAGTGTGACATATATAAGACACCCGATTAATAGACGATATGGTTTAGTTGATTGCTAAGCATCAGTGCTCTTGTTTAGCTTTAATTCAAACTTCCATAGGCGTTTACCGCTTTGCAATCATTCATGTTGAATTTGTTGAGAAGATTTTTCAATTTTGACTCTGTTTCATTATTCCACTTTCAATGTCGCGTTCGATGTGAAAAACTAAAAAATTCTTAACTTCGCCCAAATCTTACTCCATTGCTCATCTTTGTGTTCAAACAGCTATCCCCTTCGCATCGTCTGAAATCCTGTTTGGTGTTGAAAGAATCAAAACTTTCGTTCCACATTCACGATGATTGTTTCAAATTGTAGATCGCTCCAAAGTTTCCATTTAGAAACGCTGTTTTCACATCCATTTGAAGAATTAGTAGCCTTTCATGATTTGCCACCGCCAATAGGAAACGTTGTTAATTTCGCTACTGGTGCATACATTTCGTTATAATTGAAACCTCTCATCTGAGAAAATCCCTTTGTGACAAGTCCTGCCTTGAATTTTTCGATATTACCGTTTTTGTCTCGTTTAATTTTGAAAACCCATTTCCAATGAACTGCCTTACGTTCTGGTGGTAGAACAGAAAGCGTCAATGTATTGTTTCTTTTCAATGGATCGAGTTCACTTTCAGGAAATGAACGTAGTTGATGAAACCTGCTTTCATTTTGTTCGTTGTTTTCGTCATGATCTGCACTATTATTACGTCACGAATCACCATTATTTGTTTCATCGATTTCTGGTTAATTATCCACCATCGTCCGATATCTCAATTTGTGATCTTTCGTCGATTTCATTATTTGAAATATCGATAGTTTTCGGGCTAGAACCACTCCCAGAATACCTTTATGGTTTAACAGGTTGATAGGTAAAATTGCCTTTAACAGGTAGTTTCAATATATTTTTCTTGAATTTCCCGAAAAATAGGAAAAATTAATTTTTTCACAGTTCAAAATTAAAATTTGTTTGATGAAATAAGTTCGTTAAAACTTTTACGCCATTAACGCAATACGATTAAAAGAAATGGTTGATATTTTTTATGTGATAGGTGACGCTGACCTAACCGTTGATTACCTCGACTCTGGCGATTCATCGGAATTGAGTACCGAATCACCTGCTAGGGAATTGAATACAGAATCACTTGGAAGCAACGTAAATACGGAAGAACTTCAAAATTTCATACAGACATACGCGAGTTTGCCTGAGTTATGGAATCCCATGAACCCCGATTATGTGAAAAAACCGAAACGAAATACTGCATTGGATAAGCTGCTCTTAATTTATAGAAAAATAAAACAAGGTGCTACTCGCGCAGATGTTCGGCGGAAAATAAACACGCTACGCTGTAATTACAGGAAAGAACTTAAAAAAATAGCGACATCCAAAAGGACGGGATCGGGTAGAGACACCGTATACCAACCAAGTTCATGGGTGTTTTATGCCCTGCAGTTTTTAGATAATTTTGAGCGACCAGTAAATGTTAATATTCAACAACTGGACGAGGTTTGTACCTTCATACTTACAAGATTTTTTAAATATATATATTTCCAATTTATTTAATTAAAAAGCTTCACAATTCATTATCTCCTGCAGAGCTATTAGGGCAATTTGCCTTCATTGTTAAGGCACAATATTATTTTATCTCTTGTTATTTTTGTATCTAAAGTACTGTTTCTGTTGTATTTATTCTTATGTTATTTTAATAAAACTAATATTATCAACAATTATCTTAATTATTATCGTTTATTTTTAATTTAATTATTTATAAAACGTGTTGGCTTTTTATATGTTTTATTACGTCTGACTTCTGTCAACTATTCTATTACAATCGCTATTCTTCATATTACAATATGTAGTAGATGTAGTCCTATATACATAGTGTATATAGGGCTATTATAGTTACATCATCTTCCCCTATTATATTTTTGGGCCAAACTAAACTTTCTTAATGCTTTGTAACTTAAATAATTCAATATCAACTTATAATTACATACATATTCATTTATAATTTATAATAATAGCTTTTCATTTTATGTTTATCATCATATCTTTCTTCCTTCCTTCAAAAAAAAATTTTTAATTTTTAACGGAATGAACATATAGTAATCTTTATATTTTTCTGGAAATTTTACGAGCCTACCAGATCGGGTTGACGTTTGCGGCATAACATTTTGAATTACATGTTCGTTGCTACTCTGTATGTTTACAGGAGTTGTGTGTTTACTAGTGACCTGATTGTGAGTGTCTCGTAGACTATTTGCATTATTCGTTCTGGTTTCATTGAAACATTGATTTGCAACTACAAGTTCATGTGGGGATTTTTTTAAATGATACTTATTTCGCCTGAATATACGACCATTTTCATTTTTGATTATATATGACCGTGGACTTTCATGTTTTTGTATAATCTTCGCTGGCTCCCATAGCCGATTTCTTTGATAAACCACATTATCCCCTGGCTCGAAATTGGATCGAGATTTAGATCGTTGATCATGGTAAGATTTGATTTTTTCTTGATTTTGAGCTAAACGATTTGTAACGTTTACTTCGATTTTGGGTTTTAAAAGAGATTCTTTAATCGGAATTTTAGTTCTTGTCCGTCGGCTCATCAGCAACTGTGATGGAGAAGCGGAAAGATTTGAAACTGGGTGATTACGGTACTCAAGTATTGAATATTCAATATCTTTTTTATCGCTTAACGATTTTTTGACAAGCCGTTTTGCAATATCAACTGCTTTCTCGGCTTGCCCGTTTGAGCGCGGATAATTTGGACTTGAATTTTTTATTTCAAATTGCCATTCTTTAGCGAACTCTATACACTCTTTAGATGCAAAAGGCATATTATCACAAATTAATATTTTCGGGATCCCGTGACTTGCAAAAATCGTTTTTAAATGTTTGATAATTTCACCTGATTGCTTGTTACGAAGAGGCAAGATTTCAAGCCATTTCGTATAGTAATCGGTTAATACCAGATAGTCAATAGCACCAACTGTCATTATATCACATGCAATTTTTTTAAACGGTAATTCTGGAATCTCATGTGGTATAAGTGGTTCGTGAGTGTTTGATGGTTGATATCTCTCACAAAGACGGCATCTGCTAATATAATCCTCGATATCCGCGTCAATGCCAAACCAATAGAAAATAGTCCTAGCTCGCATTTTAGTTTTTGATATGCCAATGTGTGCCTCATGTAATTTTTTAAGCATCTCATTTTTAAGAGTGTTGGGAACTATTATTCTTTCGCCGAGAAATAGAATACCATCATCATAAAATATGTTATCACGAAATTTCCAATATGGCTTTACTACTTCTGGAAGATTCTTTTTGTCCCTGGGCCATCCCGTTTTATAAATTAAAATTAATTTAGATAAAGCGGGATCTGTTTGCACTTTGCTTTGAAAAGTTTCTTTAAGTTTGTCCGACATATTAATTGTATGTACTACATCAGCATATTCTAAGAATTCGGTAGAAGGTTCGTCCTTTAGATATGCTCTAGATAATTGATCGGCTATGTGAAGATCTTTTCCAGGGACGTATATTACCTCTAGATTGTACTTAAGCATTTTCATTTTCATCCTTTTCAATCTAGATGAATTTATTTTTGACATTTCATTTTTCATAATACTTATCAAGGGTTTATGATCAGTATGAACTTGTACATTGCGGCCATAAATGTAATTATGAAATTTTGTACATGAGTACAATATACCTAACAGCTCTTTTTCGATCTGTGCATAATTTTCCTCAGCCGACGTAAGGCTTCTGGACGCATAAGCTACAGGTTTTGTGTTCTGAAGTAGGACACATCCCACTCCGCTTTTGGAAGCATCCGTTTGAATAACAATTTTTTTGTTCGCATCAAACGGTTGAAGAACTGGTGAGTTGGTGATTAACTCTTTGAGTAATTGCACGTTATTAGAGTGAGCTTTACACCATACAAATTCGGAATTGTTTTTGAGTAATTGACGTAGTGGCTCTGTTTTTTCCGCTAAATTCGGAATAAAACTACGCAAATAGTTAATCATACCGAGAAAACGTTGCAAGTCTTTTTTGGATGTTGGATTTTCCATATTCGTTATAGCTTTAATGCGGCCAGGATCAGCTTGCTTACCCTCTTTACTAAATTTATGTCCCAGAAAGGAAACCTCTTTTACCTTGTATTGAATTTTGTCAACGTTAAATTTAATATTCAACTCTTTCGCCCTCTGAACAACTTTCATTAGAATTTCGTCATGTTCCTTTTCCGTTTTTGCTTTTATCAACAGGTCATCAATGTAAGTGTAAAGACCGTCAATGTCGCCGAAATTATTTTCATTCATTCTTTGAAAAGCTTCTGGAGCTACGTTAATGCCAAATGGCAACCGATTAAATTTGTAACTGCCAAACGGCGTACTAAAGGAACACAACTCAGACGATTCTGGTGTTAGTTCAATTTGATAGAACCCATCCTTCAAATCCAACACTGTGAAGTACTCACAACCAGCTAACTGAGCTTTTAGATCTTCTAATGTGGGAATTAAAAAATGTTCCTTTTTAAGAGCTAAATTTAAGAACTTAGGATCGAGACATAGTCTGATTGTTCCATTTGGTTTCTCAACTATCGTGAGGTTACTCAACCAATCACTCGGTTCAGTAATGGGTTCTATGATTTTCATTCGCGTTAAATTATCAAGTGCCTCTTTGACTTTAGGTTTAAGCTTTAAAGCCAATCTTCTTGGAGGTCGATTAACAGGGATGGCATCGCTTTTAATAAATAATTTTAGAGGATTTGGAAACTTGCCAAGTCCTGTGAAAATTTCTCTATTGGCTCGAATAAAATTTTCCTTTTCATTTAAAATTTCACAAACCCTATTTATTAATCCCAATTTTAAACATGTATGTAGTCCTAGTATTGGAGTTGCATCACTATTTATTAAAACGAAACACTCTTCTGATTCTAAATCTCGAATTTTAATGATTAATTTAGTTACACCGCAAGGAGTGATTTTTGTGCCTCCATATGCTCGTAACTGGATGCTAGTTTCTAGTATTGGTTTTTTGCAATTCAATTTTTTAAACTGCCACATTGGTATTATATTAACGTCTGAACCCGTATCCAATTTGAAATTAATTTTTTCGTTTTCGACCGTAATATGTTCATACCAACCTACATTTTTTGTTGAAGGGAACTCAGAGGATATTATATCTACTAATTCTAAACTCTCTATATAAGCTTCATTCCTTTCATCGCAATCATCATCATCATCGCAATCATTATGTTTTTCGATTTCGTTTATTTGTTTTGACTTACAGCATCTAGCAAAGTGGTGCCTTGCTTTACATTTTTTACATTGCATCCCATAAGCTGGACATTTACCAACAAGGTGGGACTGAGCACACTTTCCGCATTGAATAGTACGTGAATTTAACCGTGATTGCGATGATGAAGATCTCGATGTCGGATTATTTTTACAAAATTGTGAATAATTGCCCGATGTAACATTTATATTTTTGTTATAATTACCCTTAATATCGTGAACATCTCTTATACTTCCTATATTTTGTTGTATTTGTGCGGTGTGCATTTTATTTTGCTCCGATATTCGACACTGTTCGATTGTTTTTTCTAATGATGGATCTCCCGTTTTTATTAACTGTTCCTGAAGCTGCACATCACGCAATCCAAAAATGATACGGTCTCTAATAAGTGCATGCTCTTGTGTGCCAAATTCACAAGATTTAGCCAACTTTCGAACGTCATTTAAAAATTGACTAAACGTTTCACCATCCTTTTGTTGCCTAGTGTAAAAACAATACCGCTCGTATATGATATTAGTTTTCCCGACACAATATTTTTCAAATTCAGCAACTATCACATCATAATCCGCTTCGTCCTCTTTATCTAGGTTAAACTGTTCATAAATTTCAACAGCCTCTTCGCCTATTATATTTTTAAAAATGGCCGCTTTCACGTGTTTTGGTTTTTCATCTAGTTCGAGGCCAATCATATAATTATTGAAACTTTTAATGAATTTATTCCAATTCGTCGACATATTTCCTGTGCATAATAATGGTGCGGGTACATTTACCACTAATTTTTCCATTTTATCTTTCTCGATGATTAGGAATTTCGCCGATTAAAATTTTCAATTTTTCTATCAAGCTTTTAATTTGTCAGAATTATGGTAGTCAATTCAACTTTATTTTTATAATTTTTTAGTTTACCAACTGCGCCATGTTGTATTTATTCTTATGTTATTTTAATAAAACTAATATTATCAACAATTATCTTAATTATTATCGTTTATTTTTATTTTAATTATTTATAAAACGTGTTGGCTTTTTATATGTTTTATTACGTCTGACTTCTGTCAACTATTCTATTACAATCGCTATTCTTCATATTACAATATGTAGTAGATGTAGTCCTATATACATAGTGTATATAGGGCTATTATAGTTACATCAGTTTCTGTTTAAACAGCGCTTTGCAAATCTATACTTAGCTAGGGTTTAAACTATATTAAGCATTTTTTGCTACAAACCCTCACTAAACTTTGAATAGGACTCTGCAGGAGTTTTGGAAGCTGAAAAAAAATTAAAAATGAGAAATACAGAAAATCAGAAGCAAAAAAATAATAGAAAAATAATTTTTTTTTAGACTACTCAAAGCAACAATCACCAAAGCGAGACTCGTATAGAACAACATCCGTTACCCGTTGCCCGTACTGCATCGCGTTCATTTGCTGTCTCACCAGCACGACCACAATCAAATAAACGACGCAGTGTACGCAACACAAAGCAAAACAAGCTTCTACCGAAGGTTTATGATTATTTGCCGAAATCAAACGAAGAAAAGAATATTCCAACGATTGCGATAGCTTGGGGTGAAACGCTCACAATGCTAGATCCTCAGCAAAGAATCTTTGCTGAGAAAGCAATTAATGACATCCTTTTTGAGGCACGCCAGGGAAGCCTTAGCAGGTATTCTGTTAAAATCAATCAGGATGCATGTGCCGTTCCATTACCAGCCGGATTATCGAAAACAGTACCAACCTCACACCAGTCTCATATTTATGAAGATACTTCTCCTGAATCATCTTCCGAAGAAGAAGAAGAGGCACCGAGAACAATTTCGACACTATTTACAAATTTTAATCCTAATTAAAATGTACAATATGCAATAAATTATTTGAATTATTTAAGAAATAAAGGGTGACTTTAATTACAATAAAAATGGAAGGCGGTGGTGACTTTAAATTCCATCGTATTAATAAACTTAAAAAAACTATACGTACCTTTATGGACTGTGTATATATGATCACTTCAGAGTTTTCAATAATAGCTTGGTTTATTGTAACATACGACGCAACTCAACGGCAAGCTACCACTCAGACTGAGATCGCAATCGATAAAGAGTAATTGAGAAAGCGAAACAGTAAACGATTTTATTCTTGAAAAAAGTGATATAAAGCCAGCCTATCAAACATCGAAAATAGTGACGATTGAAAATGTCACCCCTGGACATCGATTTTGGTCACGAATGAGTCAATGAGTTGAGACTTACCGGAAGGTAATAGTTTGGTAAATGTGGGTGTGTATGTGTTTTAGCATGATGCAAATATGAAAAATGACACAAATAACAGGGATAACATGATACAAATAAGAGAAAGAAGCTCAGCATAAACTTTTTCGTACAGGGTGTCCCAATACCTTTATTACAAACGAATAGGGTGAATAGCCAGATAAATTTTATGAAAAAAAGTCCATTACGCATATAACCGGAATAATATTAACAAATTTAAGCTCCTCTCTTTAGTTGTATAGTTAAAAGAGAATTGCTTGCAACAAAACCGCGATTAAACACAAATGTATGGTAGTAGTATAGTTAGTTGTCTGCAGCATAAGGCACACTGAATACAGCTTGTAAATTGAACGTAACTGCTCGGTATGTTGAACCATTTCGTTCAATCGACGCTTTTTTGTCTAATTCCTTTATTTGCTTGGCTTCATTAGCTCGTGTTTGTTGTACAATGGGCACTGATATTTTTTTGGAATAAAGAATGAAAATTCACGGGAGTAACTATGAAAGACTTTGCGGTACACTCTTAAAGAAACTGCAGATATGTTGGCTTTTGGGCAGAAATCTTCTTGGTATGGGCGATGAATTGTAGAAAAATTAGAGTCGGGTGATAAATACAGCTTATTTGTGTTCCACCTATAATAATGCGCTTCCATTCTCGGGAACTAGTCTATGTGCTATTTAGCAAAATGTATCTCAGTTTCACTAGTTTTATTTGGAGGAAGTTTAGGCCAAAAATATTATACATTTGTATTGGTTTTAACTGAACACAATTTTTTTTACATATTGTTTTCCTCAACTCTAATGTACTCAGTGGTGGAAGCATATAGCATGACTCGAACGTTACCTTGCCCAATGGAGATATGGAGATCGACTTCGATCCGAATTCGCTCGCTTTCGTCTTTTATGTCTCCTCGATACAATTTTTTCAGAATTCCGGGTTTTGTTATTTTTCCAATCAACTTATCTGCATAGAAATTAACTTTAGTAGCATAAAAATTACCGAAATCAGTTTTGCGATTAATTTATGCTGACTTTAAAATTTGAATCCTAAATAATATTTTTCAAAGCGTTCATTTCTTAAAATTTTGCAGATAAATCAAAATCTAAATATGAGAAGCAATATCAAGTATTTTCTGATTGGTGTGGCATAAAGCAGATAACAAATATTACGGAGCAGGTACTTCTAGAGTATTTTAATGAAAAATCAAAGGTTGACAATAGTAAAAGTTCAACGCTTTGGGCCGTCTTTTCAATGTTGAGAACAGAATTAATTGAAAAAAATGGTTTGGATATTAAAACTTTTAAAAAATTGTTAGCTTTCCTAAAGCAACAGGCAGTTGGTTATAAACCAAAAAAATCAAAGATACTGCGAAAAAACGAAATTTACAAATTTTTGGCGGAAGCACCGGATAAGAAATATCTAATGCAAAAGGTATGTAGGGTATTGAAAGTTCTACAGATTTTTTAATTAAATTTCGTTTTTTTTTTTTTTGTTTGTTTGTAGGTTATTCTTATTTTTGGGGTAGCTGGAGCATGCCTTGGTAGGGAATTGATAAACTTGTCAATTGACGATATTGAAGATCAAAAGTCAATAGTTATTGTTAAAATACCAGATAATAAAACACGAACTACCCGCACATTTTTACTACAAAATTATGGTGAAAATGCCCCAGATTTGCTTTCGTATTACAGAAAATATGCTTCTCTGCGCCCTTTAAGCTTAGAAACGCGACGATTTTTTGTAAAATATTCGAATGGAGTATGCCAAAAACAGGTGGTTGGTATAAATACTATTGGAAAAATACCACGAGAGGTTGCATCATATCTTGGCCTACACGATTGTGATGATTATACAGGACATTGTTTTCGCAGATCTTCGCAATATTTTCTTGCCTATGACGGAGAAAATTTGTTGAACCGCAAAAGTCTTAGTGGTTTAAAATCCACGCCGGCCGCAGAGGATCACGTCGTTGAGAATTCAAAAAAAGTTTCTTCTGTGGGAAAAAAATTATTTTGTGGTAATATTTGTTTGTTGTTATAAAAAGTGGTACAAATTTGGTTAAATTGTTCTTTTGTCACATTTTTTTTAACTTTATTATTTTATATAAATTTTTTGCTATATTTGGGTAACCTTATGTTTAGTTCTTGTAAGTACCGAACAGTTAGCAAAAATAACCAAAAAATGCAAATCCTTGCCTCAGCCACAGTTCCCCCTGGAACTGAAACCAGACGATAAAAAAACCAAAAGAAAGCTTGCTTAATTTGTGGTGATTTTCTTAATTCAAGGCAGTTCATTAAAAGGTGCAGTAAATGCGATGGAATGTGTACGGCAAATTATATAGCTGCTCAGTCTATCTAGAGAAACACAGGATCAACCCATGGTAGCGAGAATAGCAACGAATGCATCTGCTAACAGAAAACTGCAACCAAATCAACATGCATCATTAAATGAGGAACGAAGAGAAAGTTCAATCAGATATACGATCAAGTGCGTTACATTAAGAACTGTAGTAAAATTTGGATTATTTATCATTCACTTGAGCAATAGATAGCGTTGCAGCAGCGATATTATCAGAAGAAAATGTTACACTCGTCATCCGAATTACTAGAAAATTAATAAACGTAATATCCAGCAACTAATTCAAGAAAAGCGAGAAGTTCGATCTCTTAAGACCATAAGATTTGAAACGAGGGACCTCAAAGAGGGCAGATCTGCTCTTTGTGTAAAGCAGCAAAAAAAAATTAAAAAGGCCAGCAAAGTCGAATTCACCGATTATAGGCTACCAAGTAGAAATTGGCCGAGAAGCGATAGAGAAAAAGCTTTGCTCTTACTACTCATCTGAAGACAGTGAGGAGTTCTTTAACCCTATTTAGTTTACTAACTGATTTTATTCCTCACATAGAAAAACAAATTTCGTCGAATCGTCTAATAAGCATGCCTCCCACAATCTCAAAGTCATTTGACATATGGTACTTAAGATTCAATGAATCAAACCTTGGAGGAAAAGTACAAGTCGAAAACGTGCATACTAAAATTTATTGAAATCGCAGGACCAAATTTGTGAAATATACAGAAGAACACTTCCAAATTAATAAGATTTTGAAACGTGACCAGACCGGTCCATTTTGAAAATCTGCCACCAGCGTGCTATGGTGAATTTGATAACTAAAGAAACAGAACTAGATTTTCTCTTAATTTTTCAAGACTTTTAAGGATTTACAGCATTCCGTACCTTGCTAGGGTACAGTGATGGGATCTGAAACGAAATGCTCAAATATGGCGGCGACTATCTGTTCTAGCGCATATTTCAGCTCATATCAATAATTTGATCTGCAGAAGCCATCCTAGAAGAGAAGAAGACGGCTCTTATCAGTCCACTACTTAATAGGGTTTTCGTCAAAATAGATCAAAGATTGAACAAACTTTTACACTGAGGATGCTGCTGGAGAAATGTTACGAAAAGGACATCACTGTGCACAGCCTATTCTTAGACTTCCAACAGGCGTACGCCAACATTAAGAGGAAAATGCTATGGAACGTCTGGTCCTAACTGGGCTTACCGTCAAAATTGGTGTTTATGTGCCAGCTTTTAATGGCTCCATGTGCAAGGTGCTAACAGAAGGCAAAATTGTAGAAACTTTCGAGATAACATCTGGAATGCGGCAATCATTGGAGTATGTCATTCGTCAATATGGCGGAGCGCGGCTGCCTGCCATATATGCATTCTGGTTCACAATATTGTCTCCCTAAAAGAGGCCCTCCTTCCGTTGGAATTAATAGTCAAACAAATTGGTATTCACATCAACGAAATGAAGACTAATACATGGTCATCGCGAGAATACAGACGCGCGGAGATTACATTTCAGGAGATATACAATGTGAGAGGATGAATGCGTTCAAATATATAGGATCACTGAGCATTTCATCGAGGATCACAGCAGGCTTCCGAGCTTTTACGCCAAGATTAAAGTCTTCAAGTCTCCTCATATATCACGCAAAGAAAAGCTGGAATCTAAAAATCCGTCATAAGAAAAGTTATCACCTTTGGTTGCGAGCCTTGAACACTGACAGTTCAAAACATCGAGAAAATTACTGTAACTTACCTTACGATTATTCGAATAATTCTCAGTCCCATCAAAGAGTTAGCCACATGCAGAATGCGAATGAATCAGATCAGAAACAGACATTTCGAATTCATAAAATCATCTAGGCTAAGATGGCTTGGGCAAGTTCTTCGTTCACAAAATCGGACCACCAAACAAGCTTTGGAGTCGGCACAACGAAAATATTACAACCCTAACGTACTCGACCGCTGTATCTTGCAATTGAACGATCTATTTGGAGGAGCATCGTTGAGGCGGCCAAATCCATTCATGGGATGTAGCACCACCGGAAGGAAGGAAGATAGAAATGTTTAGGATTTAGGAACAGTACCATAGGTGGTCGGTGTGACGTATTACTTGTAGCTTTTTAAAACAATTGTATGATTGTCCGCTATACAAATCTACAATTTTCCACTTAGAACCACCAAATTTTGTTCATTTAATGGTGGTACTCTAATTTAGACCGTAGTCTAATTTTCAAAGTAATCGGACCACGACGTCAAGGCACTTCCAAACAAATTGACCTAAATTTAATTTTTTGTGCTTAACAAAAACTTATCATTTCATCAAAGTCGTAGATTCGAACTTCCTTAATTTACTTTAAAATCAGCGTTTTTTTCTTAATTCGTAAAGCAACACCCTATTTTCAATTAAAATTTCCGAATTATAGCGGAACTTGGTGCGAAATGGCAATGAATCACGAGGGAAATGAATCGCCTGCACAAAGACAAGCTAGACTTGCAGTAGACCGAGCAAGAGCCTCTATATTTAGGTCTAACAAAAAGCCTGTGTGTCTCTATATTAATTTATGCCCGAAAAATACCGGGTACCTCTGCTAATTATTTATAAATTTGTAATAATTATCACATATGGCACCTAATTATAAATAATTGTTATTTGTTTTTAGATATAATGGGCGGCCCTTCGAGTAAAGACTGTGCAGTTTTGAATTGCAAATCAAAACGAAAAAATGGTGCTCGTATGTTCAAATGCTCCAACATTTATGATAATTATAAATTATGGTTACAAAATTGCCACTTTGTGCTTTCGAGCAGAAAACCTAATTTGATATGTTCCCAACACTTTGAGCCACAATGTTTTTTAAAGGGGAAATTAAAAAGAAGTGCTGTACCAACATTATTCTTACCGAATCAGGCAAATATGTCAACATCAAGCGAAATTTACAATCTACAAAATGATGTTCCCGCAGAGGATATCGATCAAATAAATTCAAATCAAGAAACAGAATTTTCTGAATATGAAAGTGACGAAGTAAGTGCCAATTTAACTATTTATTATACTGAAGTTCTTTTTATCAAATGTCCTTTAACAAAAAAAATTAATTTATTGAGTATTTCTAGGAAACGGATTTGATAAAAGCACATGAGTTTATTCCTATTGGGACTATCAAAGAAGAACCCAACATTACGTTGGAGGTGGTCAAAAGGGAACCATCGGTTTCTTTTTCAGACGATAATTCTAGTTTGGATGACTCAGAAGCTAACAGCTCAATAAATGAGGAATCTAGCAATGATGAATCTCCAATGTATCAAGACTTTCAATTTTGTAATACGAATGGTTCAACCACCACTTGTAATTGTTCAAATAGATTAATACAATTGGAAAATAATCAAGAAGAGATCAAAATGAAATTAGATCAATTGCTTGAATTAGTTCGAGATATTACAATTAGAAATAAAAATAAAAATTAACTTATTTATACCAACCAATTATAAAATTTTAATTTAGCTTTACTAGTATATATCGGCCGAATTGGTTTTTGCTGCTACAAACGAATTCCATTTACTAGTTACAAAAACGAGTTTACTTAATTCAACATATTTATTTAAAAGGAATTTTAAATTGCTACAAATTCTGTGATAGCAAATTCCAATTTGTAGGAATTTTAATTCCTACAGGAATAAAATTCCTATCGAGTTCTGTAATAGGCATGATTATCTCAACTATATTTCTCTGATCGTACACGTAATAAAATCAAGTCGAGAGACAACTTCATAAGGATTAATTAATAAACACAAATCGAATTACATCATGTGCCTAAATTAATTATTTAATGTTTTTTGCAATGTGACAGGCTCTTTCATCCGCAACTCCTTTCGTTTTAATTCCAATTTTTGAGCTTTATATTTAAATTTATGAAATTTCAATTCCAACGTTTCATTTTTTAGTTCGTGTAGCTTCTCTTTTAGTTCTAAATCCCTTTGTTTCAAATCGACGATTTCATTTGAAATCTTTCTCCTTTTCGTTTAAGTTTGTCCAGGTCTTCGATCGATTTGATGTTATTATCAGCCTGAGAAGTGGTGGGCAGTGAGGTGGTCAAATTTTCGGCGGAGCATTTTGCTGATGATAAGGTGGTACCACCAAGTTTCGGTTTTAATATGGTGGCATCCGTGGTCACGATAAAATCTGTGTTTTCGCTTTCAACTAGTGATTCATCTGCCGTATTAGAGCCAGATGGAATATCATTTATTACATAGGCTTCGTCCGTTGTGTCGCCCTCAATAAATTTTTTTACAATCAATTCATCAGGAGTCAATATAAATTTAAGTCGGTGATATTTAGTCGGATTTTGTTCCATTGTTTTTTTATTAAAGTACAATTTACTTTTAACTTTAGCTTTATAAGAAATCCAAACCTAAAATTATTAATTATCATAATTATTTGCGTAATTGGCTACCAATGTTAATATTACAGAATGTTGTATATACCTTTTTCCATGCTTCTATGGGTCGTGACGGCGGGCCTAACCCGTTAAGTTTAGTAGTTAGATGCTCCCATTTCTTTTTGTGGAGAGATCTGCTTTCGACACATCGATCATATTCGGAAATTAAACATTTATAATTAGTTCTAGCAAATGCAGGATGGGCGGCCATAAATCTTGCCATATAATGAAATTGGTGGCGGTTTGTTCTTTCCACATGGCTTTTAAGGAAAAGATGAGAATTTATTAATGTAGAGAAATTGAAAAGTAATATAATTTGGTTATGGATGATGTATCTATTCGGACACTAGAGGACTTTGTCTAGGAGTACGTCAGGTTTACCTAAGCACTCGTGTATGCTGAAGAGACCACCTTCTGACTAAATGCCTTTGTTAAAAGTAACGCATCCCCAAGACGGTCGGCAAATTTATTTTGTTTGTATTTAAGGAAGGATTTTAAGATAAATAGTTTATTTAGGGAAACCATTCGGGGAGTGTTCCTAATAATCAAGTACCGGGAAGAAAACATCTAAAATCGGCGACGGATGCTCACACTATCTTAGATGTACCACACAAGCTCTTAGACATACTCTTAGCCATACTGGACGAACTCAACTCCTATCCGTTTTGACACTTCCTTTATTAATTTTACTAACCTACTTGGATTCGTTTTTGTTCGTGCTATGTACTTCATAATAGGCGTTTAATCGCTCACCTCACAAAACGATGAATTTGTTAAAAATGTAAACTGTTTAAACCAAAATAAATTTACTTACTTTATATGTATTAAAAATGATGCTTCTTGTTTATTTTTTTAAGTTTGATTTTTGTTTAATGCCGAGTTCGATTCGGATTGTCAAAAAAATTAAAGTTTTTGTTGCCCAATCGTGCGAACAAACAGAATAATCGTTGATTGGTAAAACTGAAATACGTGATTCATTTTTTTGAGGTTATTATTATTATTAACCGGAGGGCCATGTGGGCGATAAGCCACCTCGCACCGCGACCTAAAAGATCTATTGTGCTGGACCCTACTTAATTATCCGTCCAGTCAATATTCAGGCTCTTAATGAATCTGACAATACTACTGGCCGGTACAAGATACATACTATCCGGGCTCATTGTTCTCCCTCCTAGATGTTGCAGTCTTTGCTGGAAAATGGCTGGGCAATGGCACAGAACATGTTCCGCTGATTCCGCTTCCAGACCGCAGAAGCGGCATCCATCTGTCGTACTTAGGCCCATCTTCTTAAGGGGACATGACTTGTGAGGAAGCCAGTAAGCAGCCTCAACTCAGGTTTCCTAAGTTCAAGACACTCCTTAACCCTGACAGACGAAGGTGATATAAATTTCTTCGCCTGCCGTAAACCTGGAATTCTGCGCCAGTAGGAGGACTTTTGAACATCCTCCCAGCGTTTTACCGCTGCTCTAAGGTGTCCCTTAGTGACACCGCAGAAGGGTTCTGGTCCAAAAAATGGAGAGGCAGAACCCTCACGGGCGAGGCCATCAGCTGCCTCGTTTCCTTCGATTCCAGTATGACCTGGCACCCACATAAGAGTTACCTTATTTGAGCCTGCCAGATGTTTAATAACCTTCAGACAATCCCATACCAGCCTTGACTCAACGGTACAAGACCTAAGAGCTTTTAAGGCTGATTGGCTGTCTGATACAATATAAATCTTTGCATCGTTTAGGCCTTTTGCTATGCCTATCCTAGCGCAAAGTTCTATAGCATGTACTTCTGCTTGAAAAACGGTAGCATTGGTACCCAAGGACTTCGAGAGGGTAGTGCCACTCCCGTGTATTCCTATCCCCGCCCCATCTTCCGTTTTTGATCCATCTGTAAACCATACCATGGACCCTCGCTCAAATGATGGTCCACCTGCCCTCCACACATCCCGGTCAGGTAACCTAACACAGAATGGTTTGTGGAAGTCCAGTTTAGCTGGCATACAGTCGGAAGGCATTCCTATTGTAGGGTCTGTCTGAAATTCCTTAAGGATTTCCATATGACCCACCATATTGCCTGGCTTGATATTTCCTTCCGCCTGCATTTTCAGGGCCATACTTGCAGCGTCCTTTTTAATATGCAGGTGTAACGGTGTCAGTCCTAGAAGTGTCTCCACCCCCGCGGTTGGACATGACTTCATTGAGCCCGTAACACCGATGCAGGCTACACGCTGAACCTTATTCAATAAGGTTTGCGTTGTCTTCTGTTCAGTTTTAGACCACCATACAACCGATGCGTAGGTGACCATAGGCCTAATGATTATAAGAAATGACCAGTAGATCATTTTTGGTTGTAGTCCCCAAGTACGCCCATAGAGTCTTTGACAGGCCCACAGAGCCTTGATGGCTCTATTTTGAACTTTCAACAAATGTTGGTTCCGGTTCAGTCTTTGATCTAGGATAACCCCTAGATATTTAACCTCGCTGGAAAAAGGAACAGTAGTACCGTTTAACGAGGGAGCTGTAAGCGCAAGCTTTGTCCTCCTCGTAAAAGGAACAATGACAGTTTTGCTTGGATTGACACTGAGCCCTTCCTGGTAACACCACTGCCATATTATATTGAGTGCATTTTGCATGCGATCAGAAATGACCTCATCAAACTTGCCTCTGATTATGATAGCCACATAGCCCTGGACATCAAACCCATGGCTATTCAGAAGGACCAGTAGTCTGTCAATAACCAATGACCACAAAAGAGGAGATAGTACGCCTCCTTGGGGACAGCCCTTTACGGCCTTGATGGTTACTGATTCGCCACCTAGTCTGGCAGTAATCTCACGATGTTCCAGCATGGAACGGATCCACCTAATTGTGGAAAGTGGAACCCTTTTTCCCATTGCTGCCCTCTCTATAGATCCATAGGAGGTATTATCAAACGCCCCCTCAATGTCCACAAAGGCACAAAGGGCAATTTCTTTATATGTCACTGCTTTTTCAATCCTCGTGACTAGCCCGCTAAGGGCCATAACCGTGGATTTACCAGTTTGATACGCAAACTGGTCCCGATGCAGCGGATTCTTTCCAAGGACCTCACTTCTTATTTGATAGTCCAGGATTTTTTCCATCGTCTTCAAAAGAAACGATGTGAGGCTAATTGGCCGATATGCCCTGGCTGGGTGTCTGGACGACCCCCGCCCTTTGGTATAAAGACCACATTTACTTTCCTCCACAGTTTCGGAATATAATTAAAAGCATAACTTGCCCGAAACATCTGGATCAAGCTGGGGAGTATTTCCTCAATACCTTTTTGAAGTAAAGCTGGAAAGATACCACCCCTCCAGCGGATTTGAAAGACCCAATAGCCCATCGAACCTTGCTGGGTGTGAAAATTTTCCCAGAGAGACTCCAGATCCTACTGTGAGGCGAATAGGCCACCTCACTCGAAGGATCATATGAGTTCTCTTGGGCTCCTACCACTACTGAATCCGGAAAGTGGGTCTCTAACAGTACCTCTAAGGTTTCCTTCCGGTTTTCAGTGAACCCCCCATCTTGCTTCTGGAGAAGTCCTAAACCATTTGAATGATCCCTGGAAAGGACTTTCTGGAGACGAGCTGCAGAGGGCAATTCATTGATTCCCTCACAGAAATTCCTCCAGGTAGCCCTTTTGGATCTCCTTAGTTCGAGATTATATTCCGTCAAGGCCATCTTATACTCGCCCCATTCACCGGTGCGTTTAGCCTTGTTAAATAATCTTCTCGATTTTTTCCTCAGTTTACCCAGCGTCCCGTTCCACCAAGGGACCATCTTTGTGGACTCTCTTCGCTTAACTGGGCAGCTGTTCTCGTAAGCCAAGTGTATAGAATTATGCAGCTGGTTTGAACAGATCTCCAAACCCTCTGGAGACTCTATGTTCCCCACAACCGAGGGCATTTCTGATTCGAGTGAGACTCTATAAGAGTCCCAGTCGGTCAGTTTTGGAATTCTGATTTCCTGCCGCTGCATGGTCTCAGCCGCCAAATCGAATCTGATGTGCAAGTGATCCGATAATGAGGCCTCTTCAGACACATGCCAGTTTTTGACCAAGTCGCTGAAATGCGGACTAGCAAGTGTCAGATCTAGGACCTCTTGCCTAATCGCATTTATAAAAGTAGGTTTCCTTCCCCTATTGACAATGTCTACATTATTTGAGATCAGAAATTCAAAAAGGTACTCACCCCTGTTATTGATGTCTGTGCTACCCCACACCGTGTGGTGCGCGTTTGCATCGCATCCTATCAGGTAGGCCAGCCCATTGCGTTTGCAATGAGCTATGAGCCGCCTAACTTCAAGTGGAGGTATTAACTCTGAGTCTCCAGGAAAGTAGGCGGAGGCCATTATAGCCTCCTGTTTGCCTCTTTCACCCAGAACCTCCACCATTACTGCAACCAAGTCCCTGGAGATGAACTCTGAAATGGGAATAAAATTAATTTGCGAACTGGCCAACACAGCCGCTCTAGGACTCTGAGTTCCGTTATGATAAATTAACTTACCCACTTGATTTGGTATACCTCTAATCTGGTTACCAATCACCCATGGCTCCTGGATTAGAGCCATGCCAATGTTTTGGCAGATAAACCTGCGACAAAGGACGTCCGAAGACGCCTTTGCATGATGCAGGTTTATCTGCAGGCAGGCGATGTGTGCCTTCACTTCACCGAAGGCCCCTTTTGAAGGCCCTGCTCAGCCTCCTTTTCAGCACCGCCACCACCCGCATGCTTTCTTTGTCCGGCCGATGGCTGACCAGTGTCCTCCATCGCCGTTCTGCTGGCCCCCGCTGCCTGAGAGCCTCCAGGCCTAACCAGTGGCTTGCACGGGAGGAGTCCTTGTGAGGCCTTCCCCCGCGGAACCCCTGACGCCTTCCTCTCCCTTTCCCGCCTTCTCCTCACCTGTCTCCTGGAGAGGGCGGTCACCCCGGTGGTCTTAGCTAAAGGTGCCGCTACCGTAGCTTCTACAGGCTTCACCACTTGGGTCCCGCCGACAGAAGCTGGCTTAGCCCTACTCTGACCACCCTTGGGATGCAATTGTACGGTCCCAAACTTATAGTTGACCTTAAAGCCAACCCGCTTGAGCTTCTCAACTGACGAGTGGTCCATAGAGAACGTGAAAAAGGCCGAAGAGCCTTTCGCCTCTCTCCTGATCACTCTCCAGTTGATCGCCTGCATGCCCTCATTTTGGCTTTTTATAAAACTAAAAAGCTTCTCTGTGGGCAATTCAGCACTATTTGGGAAGGTGCCGAACACAATCCTGGCTCGAGGCAGGTTTTCCGCCTCGGCCACGATCAGCTGCGCACCCTTTTGGCCACGATCAGCTGCGCACTTTTTTGAGGTTACGATAACTGCCAGTAAATCTTGTTTGATTATGCACAAAATTACACAGATTTTGTCACAATATGGTTTTCCTGTTGCAACAAAAAATAGACACAAAGTTGAAAAATGAGTTTTTTGATGTAAGTGGAACAAACGAAAATGCAGTTGGATGGGTGAATGTATTTGAATGTACAAAAAAAAAAACATCTAAAATTTCAGGTACGATACATTTCTTGAAAGACAACTTCATAAGGTTTCTTAATAAAAACAAATCGAATTACAAACATGCGCAGAAATTAATTATTTTTCAATTTGGCAGCCTCTTTTATCCGCAACTCCTTTCGTTTTAATTCCAATTTTTGAGCTTTATATTTAAAGTTTTGGCATTTCAATTGCAACGATTGTTCCTGTAGTTCGTGTAGCTTCTCTTTTAATTCTAATTCCCTTTGTTTCAAATTGATGATTTCATCTGAAACTTTTTTTCTTTTTCTTTTAAGTTTGTCCAGGTGTTTCTCGATTTCCTCATTTTCTTTTTCGAGCAATTTGATGTTATTATCCGACTGAGAAGTTGTGGGCAGTGAGGTGACCAAATTTCCGGCGGAGCATTTTGATGATGATAAGGTGGTACCAATAAGTTTTGGTTTTAATATGGTGGCGTCCGGGGGCACGATAAAATCTGGGTCTTCGCTTTCAACAACAACTGGTGATTCATCTGCTGTGTTAGAGCCAGATGACGATGAACTATTTATTATTACGTAGGCTTCTATTGTTTGACTATCATCTAATGTACAAGTTTCTTCTATTGGACTAACATCGTACGTTGTGTTGCCCTCAATAATTCTTTTTACAATCAATTCATCAGGAGTCAATATAATTTTATGTTGGTGATAGTTAGTTGGATTTTCTTCCATTATTTCTTTATTAAAGTGCAATTTATTTTTAACTTTAACTATGTAATCTATCCACACCTAAAATTATAAACTTTAGCTACCAATGTTAATATTAAAGAACGTTGTATATACCTTTTTCCATCCTGTTTTGGTTCGCGACGGTGGTCCTAACATGTTAAGTTCAGCAGTTATATGCTCCCATTTCATTTTGTACAGAGATCTGCTTTCATCTTCGACATGTAAATTTTTGAAATTTGGTATTTTTAAATATTTATTTGTAGCAAATGCACGATCGGCGGCCATAAATCTTAACATATATTGTAATTGGTGGGAGTTTGATATTTCCACCTGGCTTTTTAAGGATAATATGGGGATGTATTAATACATATAGAGAAATTGAAAAGTAACATAATATGATTGTATTTATTCGGACACTACAGGCACAGAATACAACGTTAATCTTTCTTCTGTGCTACACTGCCGTGCTAAACATGTTTTACTGATCTGCAAAAATCGCATTTCGAGGAAATTGATGTTAAAGTTTTTCGAAATATTTGGGGAATAACTTGCTTAAAAGCGGATTTAATTTACTTTCAAAGACTTCAAATTATGCATTAGATCATAAATAATATGTTTCTCGAGAAAATAACAATAAATTACACATAATTAATTAATAATTTGTATAATTAGTCTTTTACTTTAAATAGGCTTTATAAATAATCGATTGGTACTAAACAAAAATAACTTAAGTGCAATTAAGTCATTTATATCACAAAAAAAAACTAAAATCCTGTGTGAATAAGAAGAATATATACCTTATCTGCCATTTAAGGTATTTATAAGATCATTTTTATAGCTTAAAAATCTAGTATGTAGTTTAAATTAATTCATTTTCTTTTTTATAAAAATAAATTCAAAATTAATATTTTTTATCACAAGAATAAAATTCAAGACTTATAATAATTGACGATCCATTAAAACAATTCAATCTCTACCGATTGCCGGAGGATCCGAAATTGGTAAATTCATTAAGTGGTTCATTTGTAGTACAGAATAACATTACATTAAGATAAGTTAAAAGTCCTTGTATATAAGTTATTATTGATTCAATTCACGTATAGAAAATTTCAAATAAGTCAATTTTGCTATTGAAAATGAAAATTCTTAAATTGCCATAAATGCAATTTCAATTATGAAAATAAGCAAAAGTAACTTAACTTACATATTTGAAAGTAAAGGACCTTATTTGTGCCATAGATAAGGCGTTCATGTTTAATATCAAGTAGTTAAATCTACTTCAAATTTGCTATTTTTCCGATTAGAGCGAAATTTATTTTGTTTAATAATGCATTTATTAAAGTAGATTTAATTATATTTATTTATGTAAAATATAAAGGATATTAATACCTTTTAATTGGCATCAATAACTCAATTTCGCCAAAAATGTAGATCAGTAAAACTTGTTTAGCACGGCAGTATAAATAGGGCTATGTCTGAATGCGTCAGGTATACATAAGAATTCGTTTATGGTACCTAAGAGAAAGTTGAAGAGAGTACCTACTGACTAAATGCCTTTGTTAGAACTAACGCGTCTCGAAGAGTTATCAAAGCCGTTAGTCCTTAAAATGATATTGGTCAAATTTTTTAGAAGAGACATCACACATATTTACGCAAGAAAACGCATTCACTATCATGCTTATTTATCACCGGGACACGGAACGTTCGATTCGAAACCTGGCACGTCCCGTCGAAAACGAGACGGTTGGCAAGTCTATATAATTTGTGTTTAAGAAGGAAGGATTTTAAGACAAATAATTTATTTATCACCATTCGGTAAGTTCCTGATAATTGGGTACCGAGAACACAAGTCTAAAATAGGGAACGAATGGTCACACTATCTCTGATGTACCACACAAGCTCTTAGACATACTCGATTTACTCTTAGCCATACTGGATGAACTCTTATAGATAATCCTAACTCCTGTCCCATTTGACACTTCCTTTGATAACACTACTAACCGTGGTATTTGACTCATAATATGCGTTTAATCGCTTACAAAACGATGAAATTGTCAAATGCAAACTGTTGATACTATTTAAATCAAAAGAAATTTACGTTAAACAAAAAATTAATCAATTAATAACTGATTTATAGTAAAAAAGATGCTTATTGTTTATTATTTACAGTTTTATTTAATCGAGAAATGTCAAAACTTGTTTAACCCTTTGCCGTCGTAAGTCTACTCTCAGCCTTCAAAGCTTTTTTACCGTTCCAGACTTCCAGTCGTAGGGTGCGATCAAAGATTTAGCTGCTGCTGTTTAAGCTGCACAAAAAAATCGAAAAGTAGGCGGAATGCAAAAAATGTTGGCTGCATTTTTATACTACTGGGTTGGGTACCGGGAGTCTGACTGCAAGTTGGTAAGACGTTTGTCATTTAACTACCGACACCTACTTTTATAATTTCCCGTGATTCAAAAATCATTGAAAAATCGTGTATTTTTATTTTATTTCACCAACAATCCTAGTGTTCAGTCGGGCAAAAGTGATAAAATTTATCATGATATTTTCTATTACAGTTTGTCATAAAACGCACTCATTTATACTAGGGACGTGTTCGAAGTTTGTGATAATTATTCCAGTTGTAATAATTATGACATTATTTTGTATGCAACCAAATTATCACAGTCACTTCGCGTTGTAAATTTGACACTTCTGTAATAATATTCATAAACAAAAGCGCGCAATAACAATAATTAAGCCGTAATACATTAATTTATTGCTTAAAAAATAGTAAATAAAACTTATTACGAAATATGAAAGAGATAATTATTTCACTCCTGTCAACATTATTACAAAAAAAAAAAATTATCACAAACTTCGAACACGTCCTAAAAAAAACAAGTCTTTTTTTGGTTTTAGCTGTCAAAATAAATACATATTTGAAAACAAAATAAGTTATATAAATCTGAGTTCAAACTTCAATTTGTTCGTTCATTCATTTATTCATTCGTTCAGTAATTTTGTTTTGACGATTCATACTATGGTAAAATTTCAGAACGATTTTGTCGCCATCTACTATTGAATTTTTTTTAATTTTTAGACATTTGTACTATTGTTCTTTGGGTCTGCTGGAATACTGTGGTCATAATTTTCCCGTTGTTTTTGACGTAAAACGCCATAAAACGTACTCATTCAAATTACCACAGTCTTACCACAGAATACAACCAGAAGAGACATAACGCTGTTTTTGTATGGAAAAATTTGGACTCATTTTTTTGACCTTGATTTGCCGAAGGTAAGAGAAAGTTGGGTTATGTATTCTTTGGTTTACTGGTTTTGATTTCAAATAATAAAAATTGAGAATCCTTAACAGTGTAATTAGTGAAATTATTTGACAAGTTTTGTTTTGACAGCATAATTTGCATTAACTACTATAATATTTTAAAATAATTATACTTCAATGTCCAAAAAAGAAGGTAAGATGAAAAAAAAAATTGGTCCACGCAATGTCTATTCTGGTTAATCTTTCTCCTGTGGTCTTACACCATGGTAGAATTTGAAGGAAAGAAAAGAACGTTCGTTTGGATTTAAATATAAAATTGTTTAATTTAGATTTTATAAAATTTAATTTAAATGAATTAATATTATATACAAATATAATAAAAATCTAAACTATATAAATGTATTTTATTTAGTGATCCGTCATAAAATCGATTTTAGGTACTATTTCCGTAACTGTTGTTCCGTAACTCTGACATTTCACATTAATGCTACGAATATCTATAAGTAGCATCACAGGCTATCCAACAAAAGTATTAGCTCAATGTCACGTGTCGATCCACAGAAGAAAGATTAACCAGAACAGTCATAACGCTATTTTTGTATGGAAAAATTTGGACTCATTTTTTTTACCTTGATTTGCCGAAGGTAAGAGAAAATTGGGTTATGTTTTCTTTGATTTACTGGTTTTTATTTGAATTAATAAAAATTAAGAATCCTTAACAGTATAGTTAGTGAAATTATATGACAAGTTTTGTTTTGACAGCATAATTTGTATTAAATATTCAAAAAATTCATAATATTCGAAAATAATTATACTTCAATGTCCAAAAAAGAAGGTAAGATGAAAAAAAAATTTGATCCACGCAATGTCTATTCTGGTTAATCTTTCTTCTTTGGTCGAACCATGGGCTTATTTGATAAAATTTTGGCTATTTCTCCACAAGAAAAAATATAAATTTAAAACCTTTAGGGAATTTCTGATTTTATGGCAATTGTCTTATGATAAGATTAACCCAATATCGTAAACTTGTACATTGTACAACGATCAAGAATCTGGAAAGTTCTCAAATCAGAGAATAATAAAAGATTTTTAGAATTAATATGAAAACTATATAAGAATAATTATTTATGATCAAATTCGTCCCTTTTTAATCAAAATAAGATAAATGAAGTTTGAATATGCAATTCAACAATCGAAAACTGTTAATTTATTCAATTTGCATTTTTACAATAAACGTCAAACATAAATAGTATTCGAGCAGCGAAAAAAGAGAAGGGAATGTTTTAACATTAAAATGTCAAAAACTACAACGGGAGAATAATTACCACAGGCTTCGAGCAGACCCTTTGTAGTTTTAGCACAGAATAATAAACAACCAGAAGGGACATTGCATGGACCAAGAAATTTTTGTTCTTACCTTATTTTTTACATGTTAATTTTGAATTTTCACCCACTGAACAACAACTTAACACTGAAAATCTTACCTTCGCCAAACCAAGGTCAAAAAAATGAGTCGACGTTTTTCCATATAAAAATCGCGTTATGTCGCTTCCGGGTATACTATGGTTTTAGTGTAGGAACTCTTTGTACATAGTTTTATTTTTTTTGTTTTTGTTTCATGGAATATTCAGTATTTGATTTTTTCTGTTTGAAAATTTTTCATTTTTGTACCATGTTGTCTCTTTCACTCTTTGTTCGTTCAGTCAAAAAGTTAAAAGTTAAACTATCTCTTGTGAAAAAATTCAGAAGAAAAAATTTGTCATTTTTGAGCAATACGTTTGGTTGAAAAAAATGTTTGAATGAATGAATGAACGAACAAATTGAAGTATGAACTCAGTTTAAAGCTATTAATTGAAATTATTTATTGATTTTTGCAATTTGGCAGCCTCTTTTATCCGCAACTCCTTTCGTTTTAATTCCAATTTTTGAGCTTTATATTTAACGTTTTGGCATTTCAATTCTAACGATTGTTCCTGTAGTTCGTGTAGCTTCTCTTTTAATTCTAAATCCCTTTGTTTCAAATCGATGATTTCATCTGAAATTTTTCTCCTCTTTCTTTTAAGTTTGTCCAGGTGTTTCTCGATTTCTTCATTTTCTTCTTCGATCGGTTTGATGTTATTATCAGCCTGAGAAGTGGTGGGCAGTGAGGTGGTCACATTTCCGGCGGAGCATTTTGCTGACGATAAGGTGGTACTACCAAATTTCGGTTTGAATATGGTGGCGTCCGTGGTCACCATAAAATCTGTGTTTTCGCTTTCAAAAACTGGTGATTCATCTGCCGTGTTAGAGTCAGCCGGACTATCAATTATTACGTAGGTTTCTATTATTTCTGTTGGACTAAAATCTTCCGTTGTATGGCCCTCAATTAGTTTTTTTACAATCAATTCATCAGGAGTAAATATAATTTTATTTCGGTGATAGTTAGTTGGATTTCCTTCCATTAATTTTTTATTTAAGTACAATTTATTTTTAACTTTAACTTTATAATCCAGCCACACCTAAAATTATTAACTATCATAATTATTTGTGTAATTAGCTACTAACGTTAATATTACACAATGATGTATATACCTTTTTCCATACTTGTATCGTTCGCGACGGCGGTCCTAACCTGTTAAGTTCAGCAGTTAGATACTCCCATTTCTTTTTGTGGAGAGATCTGCTTTTGACATATCGATCATATTTTAAATATGATTTTAAATATTTAATATTAGTTGTAGCAAATACAGGATGGGCGGCCATAAATCTTATCATATAATGAAATTGGTGGCGCTTGGTTCTTTCCAAAGAGAGAGAAATTGAGAAGTAAATTAATTTGATTATGGATGTATCTATTCGGACACTACAGGACTTTGTCTAGGAGTATGTCAGCTATACCTAAGAATTCGTTTATGGTAGGGAGTACCTACTGACTAAATACCTTTGTTAAAACTAACGCGTCCCCAAGAGTTATCGAGCCCGTTAGTCCTTAAAATGATATTGGTCAAATTTGTTTAGAATACCACACATGTTTACACAAGAAAACGCATTCACTATCATGCTCATTTATCGCCGGGACACCGGACGTTCGATTCAAAAACTCGTACGTCCCATCGAAAACGAGACGGTCGGTTTGCATGTCTATTTCATTTCTGTTTAAGAAGGAAGGATTTTAAGATAAATAATTTATTTAAGGATATATATTTATTTGTCACCATTCAGGGGAGTTCCAAATAATCGGGTACCGGGGACAAAAGTCCAAAATCGGGGACGGATAGTCGCACTATCTTGGATGTACCACACAAGCTCTTAGACATATTCGACTTACTCTTAGCCATACTGGACGAACTTTTATATACAATCCAAACTCCTGTCCGTTTTGACATTTCCTTTAATAAATACTACTAACCGATACGTTTTTGTACGACGTGGTTTGTAACTCATAATAAGCGTTTAATTGCTCACAAAACGGTGAAACTATCAAATGTAATCTTTTAATACTATTTAAACCAAAAGAAATTTACTTTAAACAGAAAGTTAATCAATTATTAATAATTTTATAGTAAAAATCTTATTGTTTATTTTTTTATGTTTGATTTAATCGAGAATGTCAAAATCATTAACCCTTTGCTGTCGTATGTCTACTCTCAGCCACCAAAGCTTTTTTACCTTTCCAGTCGTATATCCGCTATCCTTGATTAAAGTACGTTTCATACCAAGCGCCTTTGCTTTGAGCTTCGTAAATAAAAATTTTTTATTTCGTTTTTTAATTATGTAAATTAGTTTTATTCGATTGATACCGTTTAATTTTATAGTAATAAATTCAATTTGTTGAAAAATAATTACAAATATATTACAATGAAGTTATCTACAAAGCCAAGGCAATGCGTTCCACACTCGACTGCGAGATTTTATAGTGGAGAGCTAGCGCACGCAGAAAGCCATCAGTGAACGTACAGATTAGCACTAGAGACTGGTTTATTTTGTACTAAAAACCGTTCGCAACCAAAAATATTGTTCCTTGCCTTGTTTGTGTTTCTTATAACAAGTGATTTTGTGAATTATTATTATAATTGTGTTGATTTTTTTTTGTGTTCAATAAATGAATCAGTTTATAATACATTGAAGTGATTTGATTGATTTATTATCCAGTGATTCGAACCTTGATTGACAAGGCATTATTGGTTGTGAACGGCTTAGACCTTAGTAGCAGAAGGCTAAGAGAGTATAGTTGAACGGAACCACAAAGTAATACTTGACTCGCTAAAACGGTCAAGCCTCTATAACGAACTGGAACTACATCTTTTGCTTTAAAAGCCTGCTTAATGTTAAATAAAATCCAGAGAGGATTTAGTCTGACTAAGTGCAATGAGAGCAATGAAACCCCCATTCTGGCCAAATTAAACTTGATGGAAGAGATGGTCTATTTCAAATTAGGTTATGTGGCACAGGGTTAATTGGGCTAAGGTTCAATCTTGATAATGTCTCTAGGCTCTAGATAAAACTTCCTCTATATAGAGGTCGGAAATATAGAAAAACAGAGGTTTACATAATCTCAGACAGCCAGGCAGCATTACCTTACCAGCCTTGGTGACACCAATGATTAATTCTGAATTGACTTGGAGCTGTTGCTGCTATCTCAAGGAAATGGGAAGAGAAAATAAAATACCTTTAAATGATCTTCCGACCACTCTGAAACACAAGAAGTCCAGAGCTTCCTCTGGTCTTGAAACAAGTACTGTTTACTCCATGAGTCTCTTGAACAGTAGTGTTATATCCTTGGCACAAACATACAATGATGCTGTTTGACAATTCTCTACTAGGATGAGGCAAACTAAAAACCCCTTATCTGTAATAATGTGAAATGTAGCAGGCAAAGAGCTTCTTGGTTTGTCTTGCCTTCAAATGGATCGTCATTAAGATTCCTAACGTGGTACTTAATCACCGTCTTTTTAATGCCCACTTGCGAAGTCTCCAACAAAGCAGATCTTTGCGAAATTTCTTGTTTATGGACAGGGCTTTGATGCGTATACCTACCAAAGAAAGTAAAAGAAGTACATCATGGTTTAATATGCAGAACAACTGAACAAATTTCGCCTATTTATATGAAGATGAAAGAGACCGTAGTGAGTCGAGAAATGGTTTTTAAGAAAGGGCTGATTTTGTTTCGAGTGCTGCTATCCCACACCTGGTTCACCATGGCTATTTGCGAAGTGTCCAATACAACATACCTTTGGAAAATGTCGTGGAGATGAAACAGGTAGTAGTGAGTCGTTCCATCCTAACAGGTCGTATTTCAAAATTTCATCTAAAAATTATTTACAAATCTTATTTTCAACATACATTAAGGAACAGCCAAGTTCCATCCTACTTGCCTATTTTCCAGAGCTTTATCCAAAAATAATTTTAGAATCTCATTTCATTGTACCTTCCGAGTTTCATCATAATCGGTTGAAATACGGCCAAGTTCTATCCTAATTGGGAATATTCTAAAAATTCATATAACGATGATTCATTTTCCTCCAATCGTTCTATAGTATTGGTAGGGAACGATATTTTTAACTTTATTAAAAATATAAATTTAAATCATTATGAGAGAGCAACATAATTTTTTTAAGGACGTATCCGATAATTTTCTTTTTTGTAATAATTTTGACGGGAGTGAAATAATTTTCTCTTCCATATTTTGTAATAAGTTTTTAACGTAATACGGCTTAAAATTGTTTTTGCGGGATTTTGTTTATAAATATTATTACAAAAGTGTCAATTTTACAACACGTAGTATCTGTGGACAGCTGAAATAATTATCACAATTAACATCACAACATAGACGCATTATAGTGAAAATTTTTATAAAGAGCGATAAAAGAACGAAAAATTTAAACTCTGATGAAATCAAATTGAATTACAACATGTGCTTAATTTAATTATTTATTGATTTTTGCAATTTGGCAGCCTCTTTCATCCGCAACTCCTTTTGTTTTAATTCCAATTTTTTTGCTTTATATTTAACTTTTTGGCATTTCAATTCTAACGTTTGTTCGTTTAGTTCGCGTAGCTTCCCTTTTAATTCTAAATCCTTTTGTTTCAAATCGATGATTTCATCTGAAATGTTTCTTCTTTTTCTTTTAAGTTTATCCAGTTGTTTTTCGATTTCTTCATTTTCTTCTTCGAGCAATTTGATATTATCCGACTGAGAAGTGGTGGGCGGTGAAGTGGCCATACTTCCGGCGGAGCATTTTGATAATGATAAGGTGGTACCCAAAAGGGTAAAGTCTGAATCATTGCTTTTAACAACAACTGGTGGTTCATCTGTCGTGTTAGAGCCAGATGACGATGGACTATCAATTATTACGTAGGCTTCTATTGTTTGACTATCATCTAATGTACAAGTTTCTTCTATTGGACTAACATCGTCCGTTGTGTCGCTCTCCATAATTTGTTTTACAATCAATTCATCAGGAGTAAATATAATTTTATTTCGGTGATAGTTAGTTGGATTTCCTTCCATTAATTTTTTATTTAAGTACAATTTATTTTTAACTTTAGCTTTATAAGAAATCCAAACCTAAAATTATTAATTATCACAATTATTTGCGTAATTGGCTACCAATGTTAATATTACAGAATGTTGTAAATACCTTTTTCCATGCTTCTATGGGTCGTGACGGCGGGCCTAACCCGTTAAGTTTAGCAGTTAGATACTCCCATTTCTTTTTGTGGAGAGATCTGCTTTTGACATATCGATCATATTTTAAATATGATTTTAAATATTTAATATTAGTTGTAGCAAATACAGGATGGGCGGCCATAAATCTTATCATATAATGAAATTGGTGGCGCTTGGTTCTTTCCAAAGAGAGAGAAATTGAGAAGTAAATTAATTTGATTATGGATGTATCTATTCGGACACTACAGGACTTTGTCTAGGAGTATGTCAGCTATACCTAAGAATTCGTTTATGGTAGGGAGTACCTACTGACTAAATACCTTTGTTAAAACTAACGCGTCCCCAAGAGTTATCGAGCCCGTTAGTCCTTAAAATGATATTGGTCAAATTTGTTTAGAATACCACACATGTTTACACAAGAAAACGCATTCACTATCATGCTCATTTTTCGCCGGGACACCGGACGTTCGATTCAAAAACTCGTACGTCCCATCGAAAACGAGACGGTCGGTTTGCATGTCTATTTCATTTCTGTTTAAGAAGGAAGGATTTTAAGATAAATAATTTATTTAAGGAAATATATTTATTTGTCACCATTCAGGAGAGTTCCAAATAATCGGGTACCGGGGACAAAAGTCCAAAATCGGGGACGGATAGTCGCACTATCTTGGATGTACCACACAAGCTCTTAGACATATTCGACTTACTCTTAGCCATACTGGACGAACTTTTATATACAATCCAAACTCCTGTCCGTTTTGACATTTTCTTTAATAAATACTACTAACCGATACGTGTTTGTACGAAGTGGTTTGTAACTCATAATAAGCGTTTAATTGCTCACAAAACGGTGAAACTATCAAATGTAATCTTTTAATACTATTTAAACCAAAAGAAATTTACTTTAAACAGAAAGTTAATCAATTATTAACCCTTGTGTTTACAACCGAATTTTTATTTTTTTTAACCATACTAAAAACAAGTTACAATCGAGCTTTGGAAAAACTTTTCTTGAAATTCCATTCAGAACATATAATTGTTAAGCTACTGAAGGATTCATGCCGATAAGTTACCTAAATCAATAAAATTTTGGTCATTAAAATTGAAAAACATACCCGGGTATGCGGTTGTAAACATAAAGGTTAATAATTTTATAGTAAAAATCTTATTGTTTATTTTTTTATGTTTGATTTAATCGAGAAAGAATGTCAAAATCATTAACCCTTTGCTGTCGTATGTCTACTCTCAGCCACCAAAGCTTTTTTACCTTTCCAGTCGTATATCCGCTATCCTTGATTAAAGTACGTTTCATACCAAGCGCCTCGGCTTTGAGCTTCGTAAATAAAATTTTTTTATTTCGTTTTTTAATTATGTAAATTAGTTTTATTCGATTGATACCGTTTAATTTTATAGTAATAAATTCAATTTGTTGAAAAATAATTACAAATATATTACAATGAAGTTATCTACAAAGCCAAGGCAATGCGTTCCACACTCGACTGCGAGATTTTAAAGTGGAGAGCTAGCGCACGCAGAAAGCCATCAGTGAACGTACAGATTAGCACTAGAGACTGGTTTATTTTGTACTAAAAACCGTTCGCAACCAAAAATATTGTTCCTTGCCTTGTTTGCTTTTCTTATAACAAGTGATTTTGTGAATTATTATTATAATTGTGTTGATTTTTTTTTGTGTTCAATAAATGAATCAGTTTATAATACATTGAAGTGATTTGATTGATTTATTATCCAGTGATTCGAACCTTATTGACAAGGCATTATTGGTTGTGAACGGCTTAGACCTTAGTAGCAGAAGGCTAAGAGAGTATAGTTGAACGGAACCACAAAGTAACACTTGACTCGCTAAAACGGTCAAGCCTCTATAACGAACTGGAACTACATCTTTTGCTTTAAAAGCCTGCTTAATGTTAAATAAAATCCAGAGAGGATTTAGTCTGACTAAGTGCAATGAGAGCAATGAAACCCCCATTCTGGCCAAATTAAACTTGATGGAAGAGATGGTCTATTTCAAATTAGGTTATGTGGCACAGGGTTAATTGGGCTAAGGTTCAATCTTGATAATATCTCTAGGCTCTAGATAAAACTTCCTCTATATAGAGGTCGGAAATATAGAAAAACAGAGGTTTACATAATCTCAGACAGCCAGGCAGCATTACCTTACCAGCCTTGGTGACACCAATGATTAATTCTGAATTGACTTGGAGCTGTTGCTGCTATCTCAAGGAAATGGGAAGAGAAAATAAAATACCTTTAAATGATCTTCCGACCACTCTGAAACACAAGAAGTCCAGAGCTTCCTCTGGTCTTGAAACAAGTACTGTTTACTCCATGAGTCTCTTGAACAGTAGTGTTATATCCTTGGCACAAACATACAATGATGCTGTTTGACAATTCTCTACTGGGATGAGGCAAACTAAAAACCCCTTATCTGTAATAATGTGAAATGTAGCAGGCAAAGAGCTGGAATAATTATCACAATTAACATCACAACATAGACGCATTATAGTGAAAATTTTTATAAAAAGCGATAAAAGAACGAAAAAATTTAAACTCTGATGAAATCAAATTGAATTACAACATGTGCTTAATTTAATTATTTATTGATTTTTGCAATTTGGCAGCCTCTTTCATCCGCAACTCCTTTTGTTTTAATTCCAATTTTTTTGCTTTATATTTAACTTTTTGGCATTTCAATTCTAACGTTTGTTCGTTTAGTTCGCGTAGCTTCCCTTTTAATTCTAAATCCTTTTGTTTCAAATCGATGATTTCATCTGAAATGTTTCTTCTTTTTCTTTTAAGTTTATCCAGTTGTTTTTCGATTTCTTCATTTTCTTCTTCGAGCAATTTGATATTATCCGACTGAGAAGTGGTGGGCGGTGAAGTGGCCATACTTCCGGCGGAGCATTTTGATAATGATAAGGTGGTACCCAAAAGGGTAAAGTCTGAATCATTGCTTTTAACAACAACTGGTGGTTCATCTGTCGTGTTAGAGCCAGATGACGATGGACTATCAATTATTACGTAGGCTTCTATTGTTTGACTATCATCTAATGTACAAGTTTCTTCTATTGGACTAACATCGTCCGTTGTGTCGCTCTCCATAATTTGTTTTACAATCAATTCATCAGGAGTCAATATAATTTTATTTCGGTGATAGTTAGTTGGATTTTGTTCTACTAATTTTTTATTAAAGCGCAATTTCTTTTTAACTTTAAATCTATAATCCAGCCACACCTAAAATTATTAGTTATAATTATTTATTAAATAGCTACCAATGTTAATATTACAGAATGTTGTATATACCTGTTTCCATGCTTTTATAGTTCGCGATGGTGGTCCTAATCCGTTTAGTTCAGCAGTTAGATGCTCCCACTTCTTTATGTGGAGAGATCTGCTTTCGAGATATCGAGCATATTCGAAATATTTTTTTTTTAAATATTTATTATTACTTGTAGCAAACGCAGGACGGGCGGCCATAAATTTTATCAAATAATCAAGTTGGAGGCGATTTGTTCTTTTCGGCGGGCTTTTTAAGGAAAAGATGAGGATGTATTAATTTAGAGAAATTGAAAAGTAATATAATCTGGTTATGGATGTATCTATTCGGACAGTAAAGAACATTGCCTAAGAGTACGCCAGGTATACCTGAGAATTCGTTTATGATACCTAAGAGAATGCTGGAGAGTATCTACTGGCAAATGCCCCGGTTAAAACTAACGCATCCCCAAGAGTTATCGAAGCCGATAGTTTTTAAAATGATATCGTTCACATTTTTTTAAAAGAGACATCAAACATGTTTAAACCAAATAACGCATTCACTATCATGCTCTTTTATCGCCTGGACACGGGACGTTCGATTCAAAAACTGGTACGTCCCGTCGAAAACGACACGGTTGGTAAGTCTATTTCATTTGTGTTTAAGAACAAAGGATTTTAAGATAAATAATTTAATTAGGGAAATATATTTATTTATTACCATTCGGAAGTTCCTGATAATCGGGTATCGGGGATAAAACTCCAAAATCGGGGACGGATGGTTACACCATCTTTGATGTACCACACAAGCTCTTAGACATACTCGACTTACTCTTGCCACTCTGAACGAACCCTTATATACAATCCTAACTCCTGTCCGTTTTGAGACTTCCTTTAATAATACTACTAACCGTAACTTATACGTTTTTGTACGTTTACAATAATAAAACATAATTTTATATTAAAAATTCTTATTTATTTTTTTATGTTTGATTTAATCGAGAAATGTCAAAATCATAGAGGTATATACTATAGAGAAGAAATAAACAAACGTCAAGTGTCGAAATTTCTGGGCGAAAAATAGATAAGGACGTGTTCAAAGTTTGTGAAATTACCCAAGTATTTTTACTTAAGACTTTTTTGTCAAAAAACCTAGAATAAGTCTTAACTTAGTTAAGACTTTTTCTAGGTTTGAGCAATGCCGTCTAGAATATACAAGCCATACTGCTAAAAGCAAAAATTATTTTTTTTTAATTCAGCGACATAACCTAGATGGCAATTAACATTCGAAAAATGATAGAGTTGAGAGAAACAGAGAATAAAACATTTCAAAAATAAAAAAATTATTTAGTATTATCTCATGCGTACGAAAGGAAGGTTGCACATATTTTTATCTCTGCTAATTTTCTGCATAATTTAAAACTAATAATATTATTAATAAAATAATGATTTAAATATAAATAAATATTAACTAAAAATATAATATGAGTTGGAAAAATTTATATGAACTATTTTTTATTAATAATTTTAAATTATTAAAAAACACACGACGTACAACCTCCCTTTCTTGCGCTTGGATTAATACTAATTTATTATTTTTATTTTTCACATGTTTTAAATTTTAATCTCTTCGTTTTCAAGTTTTGTTCTCTTTCATTTTTCTAGCATTAATGCCATCTGCAGAAGATTAATGGAACTGTCGACATAAATTGAGTGACGTAGACAGTAGTATGGCTTGTATATTCTAGACGGCATTGGTTTGAGTTAGGACTTATCCTAAAAAGTCGTATGAAACTTGTCGCGAAAAGTCTTAACTGGACTTAACTCAATATTATGAAAATGTATGAATGTGTGTGTGTGTAAATGTCAAAAATAAAATGGGCGGGAATATTTTTGTGTATGTATGCATGTGTCAACATCAGCAAAATTTGGCGGGTAAATTAAACGTTTAAAATGAAACAAAATTAAAAATTCAATACGGAAATTTATTTATTATATATATTATAAAACTTGTTTTTATATTCAATATCAATAAAATTACATATTTATATAAACGTAAACTTAAAATTAAATTTTGATTTATCTGTTAAATCTAATTTTTAAATTATAATATAAATATTAATTATTTATTATTATTAAAATTATTTGAATTGGTTTCTAGATTAAAATTAAATTTTGATTTATCTGTTAAATCTAATTTTTAAATTATAATATAAATATTAATTATTTATTATTATTATAATTATTACGAAGAAATGAAATTATTAAGAGTTTTCAATTCAGTTTCGATCCGATGATAATAAATTTATTCAATCAACTCATTAGGCTCTATAGCGACTGGTTACTACTTTCTATATAAAGGAAAATAATCAGAGTTAGTTAGCGACATTTCAGTCGCTCTAGCCTGATGAGATTGATTCAATAAATTTTTCATAGTCTTCATCGGATCGAAACTGAATTAAAAACTCTTAATAATTTCACTTCTTCGTAAAAATTAAATCATTAGGCTATTATCCGAAATAACTCAAAAATATTATGATTATTATTGAATACGGTTAAATATATAAAATCTAATTGATAATGTAAAAATTAATTGAATTGCCAATCACAGTAAATTTCAAATTGACTTTGGTTAAATCTCTTAAATCTAATATTCAAAAGATAATATAAATAATAAATATTAAATCGACTGCTTTCTAGCAAATCACAGTAAATTTTTGTTTCGGAATCAAATTTAAATTTAACATAATTTGACCAAGCAAAAACCTAAACTTATAATTGAGTGATAAAATAAAATAATTCAATTGTAATTATTACAAATATTATGCATTCATATGTACACATAAACTTAATTATTTATCTTGTAAATTAGAATGTCTATATTATTGATTAAATTTCATTCATATATGTAACAAGTTCTAATCTTAATTATTAAAATAATTCAAAGATTGAAGAGAAATTCGAAACACAATATGGCGTCTAGCGTCCAATTCACAAAATAAAATATTAATATTGTTTATTAAAAAATCACACAAAAAATCACGAAAAATTTCACAAAATCCCAATTAAAAGGCGTCGAGCGTCCAATTTTATATTAAATTTATTTATATATTAATAAAAATCGAAACACAAAAAACTCAAAATATTATTTAACTAGATACACCAATGCACAGAACAATTTTAAAAATTAGATTTTCTGCATACATAGCTATATGTCAAAACCAAAAAAATGGCTATACACATATACATAAAAAAATGTATATTCATTTTGTTAGTTTTGTATATGTACATATAGTACACACTATTCTACTTATATATTTTATATATATATAAAGCACATGAAGTTAGCTTCGAATTTTTTCATCAAAAAACTTAGGAAAAACTTATTGCTCTATTTGAGTTAGGTTTTGTTATACTTGGGTAAGTACTTTTCATACCAGGCGCCTCGGCTTTGAGCTTCGTAAATAAAAAATTTTTATTTCGCTTTTTAATTATGTAAATTGGTTTTATTCGATTGATACCGTTTAATTTTATAGTAATAAATTCAATTTGTTGAAAAATAATTTATTTTTAAGTGATAATTTAAAAAAAAAACAAAATATATTACAATGAAGTTATCTACAAAGCCAAAGCAATGCGTTCCACACTCGACTGCGAGATTTTAAAGTAGTACAAAGCGACGTGCTTTCTCAACATAACCTGCAAATCACATTTTTTGCGCAAATATTTCATACTTACCAAAAAATCTAGCTCATATGTACGTTACAAATTTAGAATATCTCAGTTCTTCCTATAATTCACGTGTAAAATAAACCTAAATAAAATATTTGATAACAACCGAATGCTCAAAGCCAACGCCACCCTTATGAAAGGGTCTCAGCTTCGCATTTGTGGTAACTAAATATTTCGAGGCGAGGCGCCTGGTATGAAAAGTACTTTATTCCAGCTGTAATACTCAAAACACATAAGTGGCACTCTACGCCTGACTTCGCTTCTCTTCGTCTTTATGATTTTAGTCTTCGCGATTTTTTTAAAAATTATCTTTCTCATTTGCTCATTTGGATGTTATATTCAGCTAAAATTAGAGGTTTCCAAGCATTTACTTTAAAAACAACAATAAATATAAAGTACTTTTCATACCAGGCGCCTCGCCTCGAAATATTTAGTTACCACAAATGCGAAGCTGAGACCCTTTCATACCGGTAGCGTTGGCTTTGAACATTCCGTTGCTATGAAATATTTTATTTAGGTCTATTTTACACGTGAATTATAGCAAGAACTGAGATATTCTAAATTTGTAACGTACATATAAGCTAGATTTTTTAGTAAGTATAAAATATTTGTGTAAAAAATGTGATTTTTAGGTTATGTTGAGAAAGCACTTGGCTTTGTACTACTTTAAAATCTCGCAGTCGAGTGTGGAACGCATTGCCTTGGCTTTGTAGATAACTTCATTGCAATATATTTCGTTTTTTTTTTAATTATCACTTAAAAATTAATTATTTTTCAACAAATTGAATTTATTACTATAAAATTAAACGGTATCAATCGAATAAAACTAGTTTATATAATTAAAAAACGAAATAAAAAATTTTTATTTACGAAGCTCAAAGCCGAGGCGCCTGGTATGAAAAGTACTTAAATGTCATTCATTGCCTCAAAAAATGCAAACTGCTAGTTTGACGCCGCTCTTATGGAAATACATGTATTCTAATTTAGCGCCGCTGTTCGCTCCGTCAATGTGTTTGGGGTATAATAATTATGACATTATTTTGAATGCAACCAAATTTATAACAGCCACTACATGTTGTAAATTTATTACAAAAACAAAATTATCACAAACTTCGAACACGTTCTAAGGGTAAGCCCTTTCCGAAAGTTGTACTTATTTATTTAGACCTACTTATTTAAATAAGTATGTTGGAGGTAACTTAAAATAAGTATGTTCTTACAAAAAAAAATATTAAACGAAAACCAAAATTCTGTTAATTTCATTGTATACATATTGTGATATTATGCAGTAATTAAGTTTAATAAAAAATTTAATTAAAAATTATTTTATAGTTACAAATTAAAGTCAAAATAAAAAATAAGTATGTGAAATCAATTCGGATGATTTTAAATACTTATTTAAGATGGCGGCAAATAAGTATATCCCTCCAGACCAGGTGTATCATAAACGTACGGTTTACGAAGACTTTGCTATACTAAGGTGTTCGTAAACGTTACACTAAAACAGTACGAATATAGTACGTAATGTGTACTTTTGTCACATGAGAAGTGAAACAAATTTGCGAAGACTTGTGTATGTATTAGTATGTATAAAAGTGTTCATAATGTGTACGCTTAAACGTAATGTTTACGAACTGCTTAAGCGTAACATTGACGAACGGTTTAGTGCGAATTGTCCCATTTAATTAGAATAAAACAATTTTTTTAAATCAATCTTATCTTTTATTTGTATTTTTCTTCAAATAAGCCGCAACACAAGCCACAACGTGCCAAATTTGTTAATTAATCTTTTTCTGAAATGAAATAAAATGTTTCAATCATAGATGAAGTACTTCGAGTATTATTTAAATACCTTTCAAAATATTCATTATAATGATTTTTATATGATATTATGGATATAGTGCTGCTCTTGAATGCCACGAAAAACTAACAATAATTATCAGAAGTTTTTATATTTTCACAATACGACAACTTTAATTTAATTTGTACAAAAAAAAATTGAAACTAAAACAAAGCCGCAAGATATAATTGACAGCACTGTGTATAGAGAATGTAAATGTAGCAGTGTATTATAAAAAAAAGCGTTCGTAAACTGTTCGTACGCTGTACATTTTTGCTGTATACATTTTTGCGCCGGGAGGGATATGTCTAAATAAATAATACCGAGTTTACACCGTAGATAGTAAAATAACAAAATAGTATATATTTTGCTATCCGGTGTAAAACCGATACTTTGATAGTATATTTGCAAAAATAATATATAATATTTTGAATTGATAGCTATCAAATTTTAATACGTATTATATTTTATTTTATTGTAGAAGGAAAATTTATGATAGTGTATTGTTGATAAATTAGTTTAGAAATATTTATGTGTATTCGGAAATTATACTTTTTCATTATTTTGTTTTAATTTTCTATTTTTTATGAATAGTTACTGCGGTGTAAAACCGACTACGGTAGATAGTAAAATAGTATTATTCTACCTACGGTGTAAAGCCAATATAAGTATAACTTTCGGAAAGGGCCTTAATTCAAGTAATGTCAAAATCGACCAACTATCGCAACCAATAAACCGCATACTTGGTTGCGAACGGTTGTAAATCTATTTTTTATTGTTAAAAATTTAAATTTACCCGAAAACGGCGGCCCATTATAGACGATATGATTTATCATTCAAAATACTCGAGATTTTTACTGTATAAAAAACTTGAGACAATGTATAAATGTATTGACAAGTTAAAGAATCGAATCGAATTAACAAAAATTTCGAATACATTGTTTGATAAATGATGTATGACAACAAATCAGTTTACGGTTTTACACAATTGCAATTTATTGTGGTGTTTCGTAATTTGGTGGGACCATCCTCTTTCATCTGCAACTCTTTTTTCTTTAATTGCAATTTTCGTGATTTATATTTAAACTGTTGGCATTTCACTTCGAATTTCCGTTCCTTTAGCTCTTGCAGCTTTTCCTGTAGCTTTTGCTTTATTTCAGCACACTGTCTTAAAATTTTAATTTTTTCCTTTTTTAGTTTATCCAGCTGCTTTTCAATTTCCTCATATTCCTCAAGAAAATTTAACTGGTGATTTGACTGAGACGAGGTGGATGTTAAAGATAAGTCATCGTCATTTGCCGGACTTTTAGTAGGTGGTGGAGAAATGGTATCGGTCAGTTGTGTTTCATCGGTGATGACATCAATAAACATATCACATAGTTCAGTTTTGATAGTAGGTTGCGGTTCCTCCTCGCATGAATTGGCGACAGAAATCGTTGAACTTGGTTATGTACATTTACCGGTGATGTGCAATCTGGAAACAAAGGACGGCCGAATGTTGTATTAAAAACCAGATTTTTTACGGCTATTTCGTTAGCACTGAAATTAATTAGTTTAAAGAGTGCAGTTCCACCGGCACGTTGAATTTGATCGCTTTTTTGCTTTAGGTAACATTTTTTTTTAATATTGTGTTTATAATCTACCCATACCTAAATACATCAATCAAAATTATTTTATAAATTATAGCCGTGCCTATTCAATTTTTGTACCTTTTTCCATTCTTCAGTTCTTCGAATTGGCGGTCCTCTCATATTAAGTAGGACTTTGAGTTGCTCCCATAATCTTCTGCACATGATCTTATCTTTGGCGCTTGTTACCATTGTGTATGTGGCGACTGTAGGATTCTCCACCATAAATTTCACCAATTGATCATATTGGTAGCTATTCGTTACCTTAATCCTTATTAAAACAATTTAAAATAAAAATAAAGTGTACAATATAAAAAATAATTTAGTTACTTACTTTTTATAGAAGGGTTTGTTTATTTTCATTGTATAACGCTTTAATATTACACCCCTATTCCCTTAGTCGTGTCGCTTGTCACTTGTACCGACAATCAAATTTTGATATTCTCTTAGTCGATCGATGCGACAATTGTCGTTTGAAGTGACAGATATAGTTTTACGTCGCATTCTCTTATATTATCACTTCGATCGACTAAGAGAATACCAATTTAAAGTTGAAGTGACACGACAATAGTCACGTCGAATGAAGTGACACGACCAAGGGAATAGGGGTATTAATTAATTATAGTGTGTCACCATTTAATTCGATACGAGTGGATCCAAGTGACATTTACTATTACTAATACCCCTATTCCCTTGGTCGTGTCACTTCATTCGACGTGATAATTGTCGCGTCACTTCAACTTTAAATTGGTATTCTCTTAGTCGATCGAAGTGATAATATAAGAGAATGCGACGTAAAAGAATGTTCGTCACTTCAAACGACGATTGTCGCATCGATCGACTAAGAGAATACCAAAATTTGATTGTCGGTACAAGTGACACGACTAAGGGAATAGGGGTGTAAAGATACATGTTAAACCGAAAGTGGTCTGACTGAAAACGTCCGAGATAAATTCAACATGTACACGGCGGCTAGACTGAAAGCAAAGATTATTAACAAGAAGATCTTCTACCCCTATTCCCTTGGTCGTGTCACTTCATTCGACGTGACAATTGTCGTGTCACTTCAACTTTAAATTGGTATTCTCTTAGTCGATCGAAGTGATAATATAAGAGAATGCGACGTAAAACTATTTCTGTCACTTCAAACGACAATTGTCGCATCGATCGACTAAGAGAATATCAAAATTTGATTGTCGGTACAAGTGACACGACTAAGGGAATAGGGGTGTTCTTGTTAATACCCCTATTCCCTTGGTCGTGTCACTTCTTTCGACGTGACAATTGTCGTGTCACTTCAACTTTAAATTGGTATTCTTTTAGTCGATCGAAGTGATAATATAAGAGAATGCGACGTAAAAGAATGTTCGTCACTTCAAACGACGATTGTCGCATCGATCGACTAAGAGAATACCAAAATTTGATTGTCGGTACAAGTGACAAGTGACACGACTAAGGGAATAGGGGTGTAATAATCTTTGCTTTCAGTCAAGCCGCCGTTTTAATGTTGAATTTATCTCGGACATTTTCAGTCAGACCACTTTCGGTTTAACATGTATCTTTAGTATATGTCACTCGAGGTCGAGTCTAATGTTTCTAAACTCCTCGATACCTTTATATAAACTTGTTGTTTGGAAAAGTAATCGATATTTAATTTGGTGTATCAACGTACAGAACAAAACCAAATAAAAATCGATGAATTTATGTATTTTGTAGAAAATAGGTTTGTTCGTCGAATCGAACTCGATATACGGTCGAGTGTCAAACTTATTTATTTGTTCTGTATTAAAAACTGAATGCTACCAATTTAGTGGTGATTCAAACCCGGTTAGTTCAAAGAAATTTTATAGTTTTCACTTTTATGCAGGTTTTCTTTAAGCTATCGTGGCGTCTTCACACCATGGGCTCTGAGAGGTCGTTATTTTGAACATGATTAGAGCTAAACACTTAATGATGGTACCTCCCCTGGCATACTGCCGATTTTTTTTTTTTTGGTGCTTGTTGGAGAAAGCACTACCTGTATCGACGACCAAAAATTATCATCAGCGCTCGCAGAACGACTAGAATTTGGTATAGTGGGAATTTCTTGAAGGCATGCTCATTTTTCTAATCTTAATTTACCACTAACTTTACGAGAAAAGAAAGAGTGAATTTTTTTTTTTTTTTTGGTAAAAAATCCCATTATTACTTTTGCATTTGTTTTTGATTACATGATGTACATAATATGTTAAGAGGTTTAGTGTTAATAAAACGAATCGATGTACCTAGAATATTTTTTTAAACTTGTTATTTATTGAACTTCTCAATCTGGCAGCCTCTTGCAACTGCAATTCCTTTTTCTTTATTTCCATTTGTTGTTCTTTAAATTTACTTTGTTGACGTTTCAAATCAAATGTTTCATCCTTCAGATCCTGTAGCATACATTTTAAGTTTAACCGTTCTTCTTTTATTTTAGACGTTAGTCTTGCTATTTCTATTCTTGCTCTTTTAATTTTTCCTAGTTGGTTTTCAACTTCCATCATTTCCTTGAACAAATTGGTTTGATTATGGGCCTGAGAATCGGTGGACGGCGGTTTTTCAAATCTAAACGATCTTTTGGGCTGTGCAATGGTATTCTCTACTAAAATAGGAGAGGGTGGACTAATAGTGGGCGATTTGTTGTCAAAGCTAAACGAACTATTGGGCTGTGGAATGGTAACCATTACTGAGGAAGGGGACGGGACCATAATATTGCAAACAAGTCGCAGTTCATCGGTAGCGTCGGTGACGTCAGTAAATATATCAGGTTGTTCGGTTTTAATATATAGCCCATTATCTTCTTCTTTTTTGATTGGTACATCACAAGTAACTTCTACTTTAGTTGTCTCGTTATCACTGGAATTAACTTCGGTGGCGTCAGTAAATATATCAGGTTGTTCGGTTTTAATATATAGCCCATTATCTTCTTCTTTTATGACTGGTGCATCACAAGTAAGATCTATTTTAGTTGTCTCGTTATTACTGGAATTAACTTCGGTAGAGTTTTCAGTCTCATCTGTCCATAAATTTTGTCCTAATCTTTGTTTGAGACTACATTTTGTAATATTTTCTTTAAAATCTGCCCACACCTTAAAATATCAATTAATTATTTTCAAAATCAACCGTGCTATAGAATTCGGTGTACCTTTTTCCAGCCTTCAATGGTTCGCGTTGTTGGTCCTATTCTATTAAGATGAAAACTGAGCTCTTCCCATAATCGATTGTATTTATACATTTTTCCTTCGTCTGTTGTCTCTCCTTGTGCTTCAAATAATGGATTTTCCATCATAAATCTCACCATCCAGTCGTATTGCTCGCGACTGGTTCTGACCATCCTTTTTAATGGGGATTAATGATAAGCAAAATCATACATACACCCAGAAAACTTATAGAATTACTTACCTTATTTTAGTAATTTTCGTAGGTAACATTAATTAAATCACTACGTCAAATGAAAAATTATAAAAAACATAAATGTTATTAGAAATGAAAGGAGTAAGATGAAGTTTTATCAAAAACGAGCTGTCAAACTCTTCAAGCATATTATTATTTTTTATTAAAAACTGAATGTAGCCAATTTTCCGCTTAACTCAACCCTTTATTTGAAATTAAGAATATTCGTTTATTGTGGACTCTGTTATTAGTAAATTACAGGATAATAGAAATCCAAAATATTTCGCACATTGTACGTTTTATTTTTAAACACTGAGAAATTGGTAAGGTATAAATAGTAACTGAATATATTAGTAACACCACAAAATAAAATACATATATTGTAAATAATTTAGTTATTTTACCTACTTGAATAAAAAAAAATGTGTAGTTAGTAGGTGCATGGGGTTGTGGGTACACTTATCTATACAATAGCCTCATTTCTTGACGTTTGATCTGATCCAGATCAGATCATGTCTCATGAAACGACATAAAAATGCGTAAAACAAACACCAAAATTCAATTTTTTTTGTCTCGCATGATAAATATGTTTACAACAATTCTGCTTGACCACCCATAGTAACAGCGGTCCATGAGTCGAATGCGTGATGGATGTTGAACGACTACATAGTAACAATGTTGGTCGTTTATATAGTAACAATGTTGGTCGTTTATATAGTAACAATGTTGGTCGTATATATATGTATACCAAGTTTCCATGAACGAGGTTGAGTTAGGTTGGATTGAAATTAGGTTTTCGTTAAGTTTCAAAATGGCGTCAATCGTTTCCATGTAAGGGAATTAGGTTGAGTTGAAAATTGTACAGCCAGTTACTTTATTGACGATTGTAAAAGTAGAGAAAGCGCCTCTCGAGGAAGAAAGTTAAAATGAGGCAACAGCCAAAATGACATTTCTCATAAATGCGACGAAAGAAATTTTTGCAATCCGGTAATTAAAAATGGTTTTTATAATCCAAAATTGGGATTATTTACAATTATTATCAATCTGGTAGGTAAAAATTGTGTTTACAGTTCAAAATTGGAATTCTTTACAACAATTTCGAACGTCAAATTAGCAGCTACCTCAGTTTAAAATTTTTTCTCTAGGTGGAATCTGTGATGCTCCAATCGTCAATAAGGACGTGTTCGAAGTTCGTGATAATTATTCCAGCTGTAATAATTATGACATTGTTTTGTATGCAACCAAATTATCACAGCCACTACGTGTTATAAATTTGACACTTCTGTAATAATATTCATAAACAAAAGCGCGCATTAACAATAATTAAGCCGTATTACGTTAATTTATTTAAAAAAAATAGTACAAATAAAACTTATTTCAAAATATGTAAGTGCAAATTATTTCACTTCTGTCAAAATTATTACAAACGCAAAATTATTACAAACTTCGAACACGTCCTAAATGTACTTAGGACTTTTTTATTGCGTTCTTAATTTTTGCATTGTCAATATTTTTTATTGTATTTAATTATTGTAATATTTTTTATTTCAGTAATAATAAAAATAACTAATATATAATCGCCTCGCCATTTTGGTTTTCAACCGAACTCAATTCAACTAGCTTCGTTGAGTTCAAAATGATTTAACGAAAACCTAACTTCAACCTCGTTTCCATTACTACGTTTTCATGACAGAGTTAACCCGGTTTAAGAGTTTCGTTGAGTTAATAACATGGCCGCGCTAATCCATATTGTTTCCATGCAATTATAAATTCTAGTGTAATTTGACATTTCACAACAATTTAAAGTCACTTTTGGAAATTTTATTTGTATGGTGGAAATTTTTCAATTTAACATTTATTGTGATTTTTATGATTTATAAAGTATTATGGAGAGAAAAGAATACTCGCAATTCCATTTTGAATTGGTATAATTGTTTTTTTCGCTTTTGACAGATAGAATCCCTTCTGACCCTACTACTTTCGTTGAGTTAAGTTGGATTAAGAAACTTAACGAAGATCCTAAACTCGACATGTTTCCATGATAAGATAATCCACGTTAATCCCGGTTAACTCCATCATGGAAACGTAGTACATGAACACTAACTCCAACTCAAGCCGGTTTCAACCTTACATGGAAACAAGTTAATAGTAACAATGTTGTATGAGTAGTAACAATGTTGTATGAGTAGTAACAATGTTGTATGAGTAGTAACAATGTTGTATGAGTAGTAACAATGTTGTATGAGTAGTAACAATGTTGTATGAGTAGTAACAATGTTGTATGAGTAGTAACAATTACTACGTTTCCATGACAGAGGTAGCCCGATTTAAGAGTTTCGTTGAGTTAATAACATGGTCGCGCTAATCCATATCGTTTCCATGCAAATATAAATTCTAGTGTAAATTGACATTTCACAACAATTTATGTAAAGTCATATTTAGAAATTTTATTTACCTACATGGTGGAAATTTTTAAATTTAACATTTATTGTGATTTTTATGATTTATAAAGTATTACGGAGAGAAAAGAATACTCGCAATGCCATTTTGAATTGGTATAATTGTTTGTTTCGCTTTTGACAGATAGAATCCCTTGAAACCCTACTACTTTCGTTGAGTTAAGTTGGATTAAGAAACTTAACGAAGATCCTAAACTCGACATGTTTCCATGATGAGATAATTCACGTTAATCCCGGTTAACTCCATCATGGAAACGTAGTAAATGTTGTATGAGTAGTAACAATGTTGCATGAGTAGTAACAATGTTGCATGAGTAGTAACAATGTTGCATGAGTAGTAAGTAACAATATTGCATGAGTAGTAACAATGTTGTATGAGTAGTAACAATGTTGCATGAGTAGTAACAATGTTAAATGAGTAGAAATAACGTTGCATATGTAGCAACATTTCTCCAAGAATAGTAAAAATGTCTCACGAAATATACTAAGGGTTGCTACAAGTTGCTTGATAAGTAAAGTATAGGTTGCATAACGTATAAATCCGGGTTGCCGGATATTCAACAGAGTTGTATAAAAATTCCGCATACTTTATTAGGGTGTATCTAGAAGGACCCAACTGATCTGAAACTCGATTCATAATCTGTTTATTATTTTTTCTTTAACTACCTAGGGATAACAGTTTTGGAAAAACGGGTGTTCACACATTCCATTAGTTTACAAGTAATTCTTTAAGATTTCAAAGAAAACACGAAAGCTTATCGCTATCTTTAAGCAAATAACAAAAATTAAATCAATAATTACTTTTTTTTGATTCTATCAATAAATATAAATATATATTATTATTAAACTTATAAATAGTACATGTTTTTGTTGTTTTTATATCCAAATTATATCAGTAACTGTAATTTATATTACTTTTCTGTAATTATTTGGTAAAATAATATATTTTGTTTTAAATTGATTAAAGCATCACGAATTCCGTACACAATAAATTTGGAAATTAAATTTTAATACGTAATAATAATTGGAATCGTGATTAAATAAACAAAAAAAAAAAAAAACGTTTTTTTAAAGGAAAATCGCGCGGCAAGAATTCGATAATCCCTCTATCCCTCTCCTATTAAATGCCAGATGAGGAAAATAAATCCAATGTTGTTTGTGATTTAGAGCTGGAATGTGGTCTGGAGACTCGAGAATTTTGGATTTTTTTTTTTCGTTATGCGTTTAGTTCTTACTTATTATTTTTGATGGATAAGTGTTTTTTTGACCTACCTACTAAAATGTTGTAATTTTAATTTTAAACAAAAAAAAAAAAACTTTAATTAATAATAATTATATTAAAAAATAGAAATATTTATATATATACGTATAATTTAAAATAGATTTAAGACTATTGACGCGATTGCAGTGCATTCGAAAGCCAATCCATCGATTGATCTAAGCCCTCCCCTTTTGTGGCCGATGTTTTGAAAATCTAAAATTAAAAAAAAAATGATTAGCAATGATTTTGTGTACGCGTTATGACGGTTTATGGCTATTTACTTGAAATGTTCGATTTTTTAATGCGTCTAATCCAAGTGCTTGATGTACTTCGGCAACACTCATACAACCTTCCATATCTTGTTTATTTGCTAATACTACCAATATAGCGCCAGCTAATTCTTCCTCCTGTAAATCAACAGAAATTTCATATCATACGGAGTGATTTAATTCCAAACCCACTAAATTAGTACTTACCCGTAACATATATAACAGCTCATCTTTCGATATTCCTATTCTATCACGATCGGCCGAGTCTACAACATAAATAATGGCATCCGTATTACTGTAGTAACACCTCCAATATGGTCTGCACAAAAAGTAAACACGATAATAAATACCTAATACAAAAATTTTGTGTTCTTTTCATAAAGATTATCTAACATTACCTTATACTAGTTTGACCGCCCAGATCCCATACTTGAAATTTCAAATTTTTATATACAACTTGTTCCACATTAAATCCAATCGTTGGTATTGTTGTTACCACCTCACCTACTTGCAATCTATAAAGTATTGTTGTTTTTCCGGCCCCATCCAATCCCAATATAAGTATTCTCATTTCACGTGAACCAAATAATCCTCTAAAATAGCTGACTAAACCGCCTGCGAATGAAACAGATTTGTGTGTTAAAATTGGATAATAATCCTAAAAAAAATAATTAGACGACGAAAAAAAACGTAACATAACCTTAAAGCACAAAAAAAGTCTTGGAAGTAGGAAATCTCTCAAAACATAACTTTTCCGTAAACACTTACCCATTTTTTTTTTTTGTAATATTTATTGTGTTTGAATAAAAACTATTTAGCGTGTATGTAGTATATAATAAATTTATAAACGTATACTATAAAATAATTAATTTAATTTAATTTTTTTATCTCTCTAGTTTAATATAAGACATAAAAATCGAATTTTTTTTTTTTTTTTTTTATTAATTTTGAAATGACATTTACTTGTGTACTAAAAATTTATGTGTATGTGCAAATGTCAGATTGGTTGTGTACACGTCGTTAATATTGGGTGTGCTCGTTTTTATGGAATTTCAATTTTTTTTTATTTTGTAAATTGCTTATTAAATTAAATTTGTGTCTGGAAATTATGGAAAATTTTTAAATCTGTGCTGAGTAAATTATATGTGTGGTTTTAAAAAGCATTTAAATTATTAATTATGAATTGTTTTGTGAGGTGACATCTATGGTGTAGTAACCGAACAAACCGTTGCATATCCTTGCTATGGAATTTGTTAGGGCGTTTTGTTACAATACTGCGACGGGCCTTAAATTTCAAAATCAAACGGTACTGTTCGTACATTTCGTCCCAATTTGAGCTATCGCATTCAATGAAAAATTTTTTGTTGAGCGTGATAAATATACAAAATAAAATGGATGCGACCACTTTATTTTAGAGGTGTGCATTCAATTTAAGCGATTTTCAAGAAATGGCGTAACTACATAGTACTATATCGAATCGGGTAATATTGTTGCTAACTTCATGTCAAAGCATCATGACGTGGCTTATGCATTTTTTTAGCTTTGAATACGATGTTTTTTGTGCCAACAAAATGTAACTTCCATGAAGCTGCTTTTTATCCTTTCATTTGAAGAAAAGTGCTGCTGAAAGTCAACGAATACTCTTGGAAGCTTAAGGTGATTATGCTCCATCGATTTCAACATTTGAGAACTGGTTTCGACGCTGTAACAAAAGTATTTTTCATATGGGAAAATAAGGGACGTAGTTTGAAGATGAGGAAAAAACTTGCAGATTTCTCCATTGTAGCAAACAAGAAGAGATTACGCGAAAAGATATGATAAATTGATTTTCCAGTACGACAACGGTCTATTGTTGGAAAACCAGTCAAGGAAACATTTGAAACGCTTAACTGGGATGTCCTACTACGCTTGCCATAATCTCCAGATGCTCCTTCCGATTACTCATGACTTGTCTAAGCAGCGCTACCTATCTTATGAGGATATAAATAAAATGAATCGATTCGTGAGTATCCTTTAAAGATGTATCGTTGTTTTGACGTGGAATCCACCTATTACCAGAAAGATGGGAGAAAATAGTGGCTAGCGATGGACATTATGGGAATGACTTGATTCGTACAAAGCCGTTGCAAAAGAAGTGCACACTGGTTCAAAAAGGAATAAATTATAAGTTTTCAACCAGAAATATTTACACATCATACAGAATTATTTAATTTGCAAAATTTGTGCTCTAAATCTCCCAATGGTAATAAAATAATGCTACGGGATGGTTATTGCTAAGGATCCATTTTATCGCTAAAAAACCTTTTTATGGGAATTTAATGGTTTGTCGGTGGGACTGCAATGCTAAGAACTGGCATACTCTTTTTTATGAAGGGAACCAAAGTAGCGGTGATGTAATTTGGGGCGGCTTTCTCGCTTAAAGGCTGCAAAATTTGGGTAGTTAGAGAACAAAATATTCAATTAGTGTTACAGTTAAGAATTATAAAGGGGGAGATTTTAGGAGGAATCAACTAAGGATGTGAAAACGTCGAGGTTCCAGGAAACTGTAAACGGGCTTTTCAGTGAGATTGAAATGTTCCGGATCAGCAATCCGGATCTTCCGATCTCTAACTGGAAGATAGCCAAGTCGCAGGAGCCACAGGCTGACTATAGGTGACCTATAATTATCATCAATGATGAGTCGGCTTCCGGGCTGTCACCTTGGAGCAGGAGGGGAGTTTCCGGGTTTATCATGCCTGGTGGTGATGGCCCGTTGGTGCTCCAGAACGTGTCCGAATAATGCATGGAAACACTCTTTGGTTTCTGAGATACCAAGATCTTTGGGGAGAAAGTGTGAACTTCAGGAGGATTCTCGCTTTCAGGCGGAATGGGACTCAAAGCACAAACTATAAAGTGATGTATGCAAAGAAGGAAGATATGAAGAAGATGACATACCACCATCAATCTTCCTGGGCAGTGATGTGAACTCACATCACATAATATGGGGAAGTACGGATACAAATTGGAGAGGTGAGTTATCCTTGATTATATTCTCAATACTAAACTACAAATATGTAATATTGGGAGTAAGCAAATTTTTATAACTAGGGACAGACAGGAGGTTCTAGATATCACAATTGTCTCAGATTTTATTAAGGATAGTTTGGTGAACTAGTAAGTGTCTGATGACCATTCCTTTTCTGATCACTACTATCTTCAGTATGAATTGGTTAAATAAACCGCAAATAAAGCTATTTTTAGAAATAGGAGGAAAACTGACTGGGATACTTTCAGAACTATTCTAGGTAATTCATTCAGAGCTGGATGACTTAATAGATGAGCTATCTGATGTCTTTCAGGTAGCTATGTTTGGGGCTTCTCTTCTGAGTAGATCTTTTTTTTTTTTTTTTCTCTAAGATCTTGGGGCAAACAAAGGCCGCCTTGGTGGTCGAAACAGCTCTAAAGCTCTTGTCAAAATGTTGTAAGTACCCTTGTACCTTGGGTCAACAGGGATGGGCTAAATGTTAATTCAAGCAAAACTGAGGTGGTCCTCTTCTTCAGGAAATTCATACTTGCTCAAACGCTATTGGGAAATGATGGGGTCTAATCCCCACATTGTATACTGACTACACGTCAGTGATAAGAGTCATACTATTATATGAGATGGTGGTTTGGTGGCCAGCCTTAAACAGTACGGCAGCTAAAAGTCGCTGCTGAAAATTCAGAGAATTTCCGCCTTCTGTGTTAGTGGTGAACTCAGCCGCACATCCACTCATCATGCATTCAGGTCCTTTTTACTCTCATACCTCTAGATATTCTGGGCATTCAAATGGCTGCGAGCGCAGTTACAAGGCTCAAATTCGCCTCTAAGTGGACCTGTAGTAATAAAGGACATTCATCCATTCTGTGTAACAGAGACATCGCTGGCACCACAGACTATATGATTTCATCACAGCTGGTGGATTCCTTCCCCTTTTGAGGAATGATTTCTTACTGATAGTCACTCCAGAGAGGACTGGTTGCGGGAAGAGATGTTAAACCCTGATGTTTTGAATTTCTTCACGGATGGTTCAAAAATAGATGGTATGGTTATGGTTGTGTCTTTTGTGAGAAATTGAATGTGAACCTCTCATTTCGTCTCCCCGATTATTGCAGCATTTTTCAGGCTGAATTAATTGCGATAATGGAGGGCGCGGTTTGGCTGAGGTATAATGTAGTATTTGTAAGAGATACTAGTATTTTACACGAACAGTCAGGCCGCTTTTAAAACACTACGATCTTACTTCCTTACGTCAAAGGTACAGGTGGTCCTCGTGTGCTTTAACTAGGCAGACCTGACCAAAACTATATCGGTCAAGAATTGGACGACTGTTAATACTTCGGCGTCATCGTATTAGTATGGTTGTGGGGGTTGTTACAGGACATTGTCTGCGTAGGAGTCTTCTTGAATGATTACTGTAGAAGTTGTGAAGATGAAGAGGAGAAGGAAATTGTACTCCATTTACTCTGTACCTGTCCCCGTCTAGCGCAAAGCACGGAGATGGACGTCAGGTGTATTTAACTTCGTTGTAAGCTCTGGATGGTTCGATGAGTAGAGTTGAGAACATTTTTTTATGTGGTATGGCTATGTACCATTTTTTGTGTCTATACCGGTCCAAGGGTCAGCCACCCTAACCTAACCTATGAAAATCAATAACAAAAAAAAGAACGATGGTGGTCCTTCTTTACGGAATGAAGTGGATTCGACCTTCAATTACATAACAGAGTCTGAGCAAGGATCGGGAGATCGCTGCCCCGAGCACCAAAAATATACTATATCTACATAAAGCGACGCATTGAAAGCAAACAGGGTTGAGATCACCGGCCAAGTCTTCCCAAGTGTCAGGTGTCAAGCTCAAATTCTAGCGGTATAAGCCGCAATTTTGTAAGCTGCCGTGCTAGAAGTGGGTAGCCCAAAGTAATCTGTGCTTGCAAGGACACTGTGGCTTAGCTAAGAAGGTGGTGAATTGAATGGTGTAAAATTGTATCCAGGCAGGAGCGGGAAAGTGATCGCTTCCAGGTGACGATATATGTTTCACAAAAAAACCGTTTGTGCCAAGAAGGAGAGGGTGAGAAACAGTGGTACGAAAGAAACAGCGGCGCCGAACTTGACTGAGACGCTCAACTTGCCTGAGGCACCAAAAGGACCTTTGGCGAAAGGTCATTAGTTCACTCAAAAAGGCAGGGTGGCATAAAAGCAGCCCTAACAAAAGGGGTAGGGTTCACCACACCATATGAAGCCTGCATCGATCATAATAATGGAAAATTAAGTAAACATGTATAACACGGAAGTAGAAAGGCCGAGAACAGCAATTCTCTGTTGCACGACGCATAATATTTTCTCCATTAATCAATTTATTTCCAGCGATATCACACCGGTTCCAATAAACATATTTTTACAACAGAGGGGAGGGAGAGGGGGCAGACGCATGATAAACATTTCATCGGCCTACTTTTCCAGGGACGAAACGACCCCTTCCAGAATCAGTACAGAGATTGGTTATCTAAGCGAGACTTAGGCTAGAGAAGCAATAACACCAACATGAGAGGTGAGCGACTTTTTGTATTCTCTTTTGTTAATAGTGAAGGAGTTAATAACAAAGGGAAAGATGCGACCTTTGTGAATGTCGTTATGCCTACAACTCATGATGCCCCTTTTTTAATATTAGGAGAACGAGGGAAGTTCCATGTTGAAACCGCACACTTTAAATGAAGAGACTTGAGCTCCATAAACAGTTTTCAACAGAGCTAAGAGAACAAACGATTACAGAAACTATCGAACTCTAAGGAAAATAGCTCTTGGGAAGAACAATAGGTTAAGCTGAACAGACTTCTGCGAGAAAATAGGCTACGGCTATAGCTTGTTGGCTCCGGGTGGTACTCTCCTTGGAAAATAGGGATCTTTTGAGATCTACAAGGAAACCAAATGGAGAGACCATATCAAGGGAATCTAATGAAAGGTTACTTCCAATGGTGTACAGTGTACAGTGCTTAGGGACCAGGAAAACATCAGACTCTATACAGAGCCATATAGCGTAGGTGATTTTTATACTGCCTCACATCGTTTATTTTGAAAAATATGGATAAGGTTTAATAGAGATTTTTGTAACATCCAGCAGAGAGCTAACCATATGATGGAGTCTGTCCAAATTTTGGATATAATCATTGGCCTTCCTAACATAATTTAAAAGCCTTAGATTCTTAAATATACCGCTGCTGATTAAATACTCCTGGAATTTTAATCCTGTTGACTAATTTAATTTGCCGCTATACGTAACTTGTGTCAAGTACATAAAACAACATACAGTATAAATATATAATTTGAAAATTTTAACAACCCGGGGTCACGAAATAATATTCAAAGACAATACCATTCCGAATTAGTCTTTCATATGCTATAACGTATACATATATTGAAACACGCAAAAAATTATGTAAACAAAACGAAATTACATAGTACATATGTACATATAACATAAAAACGTTGTGCAAATATCGTGGTTTGTGACATAAAAAGGGTTTGCTGACCACTCGAAAATATTGCTTGACACGTCTCTCACCTAAAAAATAGGTGTGTAGGATGTGAAATTTCTTATTTACGCAACCCTTTTTTTTACAAAAGTGCGTGCAAATCGACTTGTTCGCGACGTTTTATACAAACTACAAAGGGACACACGGACACATTTCAAGCCAATCGATAAATTATCCAATTTCCTTTTTTTTTGTTTTTAGTAGTTTTTGTGTTGTGTCTTGTGTTGTGTACACATTTTGTATTTTGAATTAGTCCAACTTAAGCATTCATACAGGAAACTCGCGTTTTTTTATTTTTAAACGAAATGTTAGTTGTTTAATTCACATAAACATATATGTACATCAGTGACACGAGTATGGAGAACGATGAAAATTATACCGTTACGGAACAGTTAAATGAAAGTGAAAAAAGTTTTGGTGTTAAACCACAGTCACCGGGTACCCTAGTTGGGAAACAAACACCTGTGCTGTATACATCTGACAAAGGATTATTTATACGAACATTTGATGCGAATCGCTTGGAATATGAGACAAAATTTTGTGATCTCGAGAAATGGGTAAACATATATAGTATAACAGGCAATTATTTGGTACGCTAACAGACATTTTTTGTGGTATAGACAGGACGGAAAGAATCCATAGGGTTAACACCCGACTCCAGTGATTCAAGTCAACAGAAAACATTTAATAAATCGGTTCGATTTGTTGAGTCAAAAGTGCAAAACCGGTCATCGGAGGCGGATGGCAACGGGGGTGGTGGTGAAGAAGAACAACCACACAAAAGGGATGAGCATGAAGATTTGGATTATGGATAAAAATTGTAAGTCGTTTATAGAAATTATTCTCGTATATTCATTATTCAGATGATTTTGTTTTGTGTGCTAATGGAAATTAACACAAAAAAAAAAAAAAAATGGTTTGCGTGTTTCAATTTCATTGGGTTGAATTCTATTTTATTGTGTATGCGATTGCAAAAGAAATAGCCGCGGACTATATCAAGGACATTCGGCCAGGTATATTTAGACGTAGGATATTTTTAAAAACATTTTTTTTGTGTCAAAATTAAAGTTCAAACATACTTTAGTATTTCGTGTGTGTCATTTCCGATTCTAAGGGAAGCAGATAAATACAGTCGCTTATATACAGTTTTTTTTTCACCTCAGTAAAAAAAAAATCGATGACTTAAAATGTATAATTTTAATTAGAAAGATAAATTATTGGTCATTTATAGTTTATGCAATTACAAATTATTCATTTACACTATGCTCCAAAATATTTTTCTTTCAAAAGTTGGTCGCTCTCTGTACGGTACAGTGATATGCTTGCTTTATCACTCTGTGGCAAGTAAAACTTGGCCGATTGGGTATTGTGTTGTATATTAATGTGTGATTTTATGAGTTCGTTCACGGGGTTCTGGGTTTCGAGTGTACGAAAAAACCTTGGACAACGAAGTACGTCGGGGGTAGATCACAGGCCAACGACATTGGTGATCCTATAGGTAGGCATAGCACCATTCTGAATGATGCCGACCATTTCAGAATGATGCTAGGGCGATAACCGTGGCAAAGTTATGGTCTAAATGTTTAAACACATTTAGTCCACCCGAATTAGGCAAAATTTCGGACTTATAAAATAAAATAAATCGGTCAAAAAATTTTTTTTTTCTCTAATCGATGTAGTTAAGAATTCGATGAGTACCGAGATTATCGAAAAAGAGGTTTTCACCCCTTTAAGGGGGCTGCGGTCACATTTTCACAAATAACTTGGTTATTTATTTGAAAATTTTAAAAACCAACTATATACATATACTCATAGGAAATTTCCTGTTGGTATTGTATAACAAATTTGTCATCACGATGTTGTTCCTAAAATTCCAAATAACTTTGTTATTTGCGAAAATGTGCCGTAACCCCCCAAAACGGGATGTAAAATACCTTTTCCACCTAAATAACAGGAATAACATAAAATTGTAGCTCCATAGTAAAGTTGGACAACCGCGACGATATTTATTGTAGCCTCCTTGCCACCAATACCCAAGATAGTTTTGGCTGTTCAATAATTAGTAGCTCGCAAATACATGCACGCATCATTATGGTCGAGGAATTCATATGATACCCACTATCAAGTAGTGCTCTTCATTTGCACAGTGGTCTGGAAAGGCAGTAAGGTTTGGCCACCATGACCCGCCCGGGAAATAGACAAATTATGTTACTTGGACCTTGAGAACTTCGAAAATTACCCCCCCCCCCCTCGAAATCGCCGCTGATCCTTTTTTACTCTTTTCCATACTTTTTGCGTGCTGAAAAAATGCAAAAATTCAATGATTTCGGGAACTAAAAGCGCGCAGAAATTTCCGCGTTTGCGTATCCGGGAGTGACATTAACGGGTATGCACTCAAGTCTCTAGGTACGGGGACTCGTCCTACATGTATGTGCGTGAGTAAAATTAGTTTATTGCTATAATTCATGAGATATATATAACACAAATGCAAGTAACCATCAATTTCAATTATTCAAACACTTGAAATGAGTATAAATATATATTCATCTTCCTGTTGCACAAATTAACAGGGTACAGCAGCTTGGTAGTCCTGTAACAGATTGGAGTTAGTACAAAGATCATTATATTATTGAATAATATAATGAAGCCTCTTACGAATTAAATGTGTTTTGAGGAAAATTCTACCACTGCTGATCTCAATCTCTGGGAGTATTGTGGGTCCAAAATATTGTTGATCTTCCATCGATTCCAGAATTTCAAAAATTCATGATAAACTGACTCGCCCGCTTGCTCGGACCAGAGACCGAATCCGTGGCCTTCCCTTAGAAAACTAAGGCTTTCTTCTATATGGCGAATCGCTACGTGAATCTTAAAGGTCTCACTTATTCCAGTTGCCAGGACCGCTTTTCTCCATTCATCTATATATTTTGACAAATTTTCTTCATTTTTCCTGATACTGAAACAAGCTTCTACAATTTTGTTCATTGCTTGGAAAGCATAAACGTAGGGTATCATGATTAATTCACCACCAACTGCTCCACTAATTTCTTTATCGAACAGTTTTTCTGGTACCTTAAGAAGCTTCCTACAGGCGTTCCCTTCAAAAACTTCTCCGTGATAGTTTTTGGATATCAACTTGGGCCACTGAGGCCATAATATGGCCTTATCCCTGCCTAGCAAAGGTACGAGCCCGTCCCAGAACAAATGATTTACAAACCCTTATTGAATGTGAAGCTCTGGGACAACGCACTTTTCCAAGACAGAAACACTCGATTCTTCGGTAAGAGCGGCTTATTTATTGTACTATTACTCCTTGAGGCCTGTTTCTTAATACTGCCAAGTGAAACGAATTTCTGGTAGTCTGATTCTAAATCTCCGTAAGTTTTCAGTGTATAAATATCTTGCTCTAATGAGTATGAAACATCGCTTAAGTCTAATTCACGCTCATTGTTTAATTTCCCAATATCTAGTTCTTTTCGACTCCTGAGATCTTGAAGACGCACAAAACAATATGGGCAAGGCAAGCTCGATGTAGCCGTTTGTTGACCGTTTACTAGCAGAAGAAGCTTGAAATCTGACAAGAATTTGAATGGAATAGAATTTATTCTAATCAAATCAAATAAAATTTTCACTTTATCATAAGTTTCACTGATTAGGGGGACGATACCCAACATTATCAACTTATGAATTCCTGTTAACTTCCCTTCATTGTTGTTTGAGTCTAATTTGTTTTTTAGAACCATCATCTGAATCTATACATAGATAATCTGCTGGAAAAATAGTCATACAAATCTTGAAGAAGCCTTGACCCCCGTCAGCCATAACTTTAATAACGTAATGGCCAATTAAATTTCTTCTTACTAAAACACACTCTAATATTTCTTCGGCATCGGCCCGCACTACTGACCTTTCTTGTTTATTTATATTTTTATCGACTTCGAAACTCAAAATAGTACTTTTATATACGTCATCTAATGCCTTGGATTTTTTTGACGCTTCTGTTAAATAATTGCTAGGAACCGATTTTCGACCGATATTCTTTCTAATGAAAGTGCATAATTTTTTCATCTGTCTACCAAAAGTACCTGACTGAACTTGAAAATCAAATAAATTATCAGATGAAAATTGTGCGTTTATTCCTTGCTTGTTCAGATCTCTGCTTTTGCGTCCTCCCGTACTCATTTTCAATGGTCTTATTATCGATGGCCTGCATTTTTTTTGGACACCATTGACGTACAAAACTGTTCTTGTTGTGTTGCAGGAAGAGTCTCAACGAACTTTTCAATATTAACTCTCTTACGAGCGGGCTTACTTTTTGAGCAGCATACATATCTGATGCCTCTACCAGTACGTTGGAAGCAAATATTACAAATTTTAAAAGTCGAACGGATTTTTCTGCCGGCGCACGCATTATTTTAGTTTCAGTTGCTTCAGGAGATTTTTAAGCATACATGCCATTTTCAGATGTTATTTTTGAAAGTGACATTATTGGTACACCTATATCCTTCTTTTTTTGTCACCTTTATACAACGTGCAGTTTGGCATATATAACATTCACAAGAAACAACACTTGATTCACCACCGTACGTTGTATTTTTCAGCAAAATAATATCTTCGTAGTTGGGCATGATTTTGAATGATCGGCTTGAGTTCTCCGCGCTCTCTGGATGTAAGTTTTCATATAGAATTCTTCGAGACAATTCACACAGATATTAATCGGAAATCGAGGATCGGACAATCGAAAATTCACATTTATACGACTTTGTAACTGCTCCTCGCGACATGGCGTTATTCGAAAATACTCCAATGTTCTACCACTTAAAACAATTTTCCGACCACAAGGTGCACAAATTTTCCTTCGGTTTTCGCTATGATTGCATTTGTGATCGCATTTACTGGCCATGTTTCACAAAATATAAAATAGCAAATGAAGGCTTATAAATGTTAGAAGTAATATTCAAGATGTGAAGTGGATGATATTTTACACACGACTGACTTGGAAAACGCGAAAATTGTGTTTGTTGTGAAAACTCGATTTGAGCGCTCACACACACATACACACGCCTTCATGAAAGAAACTATAATAAAAATACAGTGTGACTTCATGAATTCTATCTGAAAGCGCATAAATGGTTCATACACACAATCACACCCACACACCCACATTCACTCACACACATACATGTAGGACGAGTCCCCGTACCTAGAGACTTGAGTGTATACCAGTTAATGTCACTTCCGGACACGCACACGCGGAAATTTCTGCGCGCTTTTAATTTTCGAAATCATTGAATTTTCGCATTTTCTCAGCACGCAAAAAGTATGGAAAAGAGTAAAAAAGGATCAGCGGCGATTTCGGGGGGTAATTTTCGAAGTTCTCAAGATCCAAGGAACATAATTTATCTATTGCCTGGGCGGGTCATGGTGGCCAAACTTTACTGCCTTTCCAGACCACTGTGTTTGGCTGTGCCAAATATTATTACAGTCTCCTTAGGTTAAGCCTGACATTATGTTTCAAGGAACACAACTTACACGTTGGGTTCTTGCAAAATCGAACGTTGTGACGAACAAGCTGAAACCGCATTTGTCATGTATAATTCAACACAATTACTGATTATATGAGACACCGAATAATATCTACAATTTTCTGAATTGGAGACAAAGATGATTGGCTTATTAGACTGTCGAAAAGGCTAACGCGATATGTTAGCTTGTAAGCCTTCGATTAAATGTAGCCGATTTTTTCAAATTTCAACGAACTCTCCAAAACTTAGAAGGAAATCAATGAATACATCTCGGAATGATAACCACGCCGACTCGGCTCCACTGAAGGCTGAAAGTTTCAGTTCTGGCAAACGAATGAAACGGGAAACGAATGAACTATTCTGTCCATCTGTCGCTTCATGCATAGAACTATTTGAAAATGAGACAGCATTGATTGAATAGGTTCTATCTTGCACTAAACTGAACCATATTTAACATAAACTAAATGTACGCGACGTAAGAGTGCGGCTCACACGAAGTATTATCTTTTAACCGGACACAACACACGTTGTGTTGGGTCAGAAATTCGATTTCCTGGGTTGAATTCCTGGTTTATCGTTGCGAAAATTGTGTCTTGATAGATCGGCTTGTTGACAAACATTTTCTTCTTTGACATCTCACTCTGACTTTGTTGGCGAAAAAAATGACGACTAAGCGCTGATGACAATGGTTGTGATGTTAAAGTCAATGAGGACAGCTGTTTTACGCTCGTTGAGAAGTTCTTGAAGTTGTTCGACGTTATTTAGATACAAGTTATGTATGTAAATGTATCCTTGGTCAATTTTGATGATTTTTCCGTTATATTTGCTCTTTTTACCGGTGGAAAAACTTGGGAATGGGATGTCCTTACTCATTTCCTTTCTCGTTTATTTTATTGTTTCTAAGTTGCTTACGAAAATTGTATTATTGTAAGTTGATTCTTATTGAAGTGGTAATCACATGTAACATTTGATCCTTTTATAATTTGGCGGTCAATCAGTTCTTTCCATTAATATTTCGCCCATTTCCTTGTGTTACAGTTTCTACTGGGATATTGTATTCGTAGATGCTCACGGATAATGTTAGACCCCACAACCCACAACCATGAGCTAAAAGCAGACGAAACTATTGAGTTATATTTTTGATATGGGCTTATTCTTTGTGAATGCTGCTTTTCCACGTTTTTGGTTTTTCCCACTTTGCATTCTCTCTTTCAATTTAGATTTTTTGGGCTTCTCCGGATCCTATCGATTATGTCTTCGTTTATTTTAATCTATCTGACTTCGTTTGAAGTCAGATAGATTTTGATGGTTTATTCTTTGGGTTCTCCTAAAGAATATGTCGCTGGGTTTCTGTTGGATGACCGAGTGTATAGAGTTATTATAGCGTTTTGATATGTGTCGCAGGTTTGTGTACGCTTCTTTATTAGACTATAGACATTCGATGGAAATAGTATTTTTCCAGTATTTGTTTTTTATTTTCTGCATGATTCCGGTATGCCCATTTGTGTTCCTATCTCGCATATTTGTTTTCCTCATTGCATATGTCCGTCACCGCACTCTTTGTGTTAATCATAGCTTGTAACACGAGAAATTTTTTTTAAAGGTTTCCTGGAGGGTTTGAATTTATTCTCAGGTACTTTTATCCCATTGATTGTGTTCGGATTAAGTTTTTCTCGTAGAATTCTCTTTAGGGTTTCCTTATTTAATTAAGGAAGGTTTATGTGATGCCTATGATAAGATGGGTGCGGTTCTTCTTGAGCGTAAATTTCTTTGCAATTTGGTATTGTTGTTTTTATTGCTTATTGCAAACGTTAGTGGATTGTGATGTGTCACGCTTTTTTTTTTGCTCCTTATAAGTAGTTCCTGAGATTATCTATAGAGTACAAACTATAGCCAGCAACCCCTTCTCGTTGGCACCATTAATTCTCTTCTGTTTTGTTCAGTAATCTAGAAATATGGGTGATGGGTTTGTCCTCCAGATGGATCGGTTTGTTGAAGTACGGGAAGCTTAATATATCCTTGGCTCCTTGATATGTAAAAATGCTTGGATTTCTTCCTTTTTCATGCTGATTTGTACCTTTTTGGACTGGTGTGGTATAAAATGCCTGTAATAGTACGTTAATTCAAAAAATGTCTTTAGATCTTTTAGATTTTGAAGCCTTTTGATGTTTTTGATGGCTAAAACTTTTTTAGGATCAGGTTTGACGCTCCTCTTCGGGTTTTTCCCTTAGATTATGATGTCGTCTATATTTACGTAATGTATTTTGCCGATGAATTCTTTTAAGATATCGTCAATCATTTATTAGTTTTTATCGCTAGGCGCGATAGAGTAGTCTTCTTGAGCGGCGCAACACGTGACTTGCAACATATAGTTTGACGGAGACCCTGCCATCTGCTGTTGAACTGCGAACATAAAGAACAGGTTCATATGTGCGTTCGCTAGAATCGGAAAGTCCATGTAATTGGATGCTATACGTGGTTCCGTTGAAGTGAACAAGTGTCGATCGATCGTAAAGTTGTTGAACACAATGCGGCTCTTTCGAAGTATTTTCCAATAAGTGTGTAGATTTTGAAAGCGATTGAAACTGGATTAGCAATCTACCCAACACCACTGGCACCACTAGTCCGAGCGGATTGTAAAATTGGGCAATTTATGTAAATATAGTACGCTTGAAGATCGTTGAGTTTACGTTGAAATAAACAAAGCAATTGAATTTGTCGGTCGACGGATGCCAATGTATTTTAAGTGTTTTGATCCACTCGCTTCCATCAACGTTGACAAATGACAAATGATTAATTCAGGTGGGATTCCATGCCACCAGACTGAAGTATGTTAATAATTTGAAGTTTATCTCTGTTGCGGAAGCAATTGAATTTGTACTGCAACTGGATTTGTATTGAGTTACTTCGGTCTAAAAAGACCAAAGTATTGAAATTCTGTCAAAAATGATCAAAAATTTGGTTGGTCCAAAACCACTTTTCTCAACGTTTTGAAAGTCCCTGAGTCTAAAAAACAACAAAAAAAAATGTCCGTCTGTCTGTCTGGATGACTGTTGGTCTGTACCCATGGTATCTCGAGACCGGCTTGTTCGATTCTGAATTTTTTTTGCCAATCTGTTTCTATGGTCAAGGCCGAGATTTGAAAAGCTTTTGGAACGTGTGCGTCAAGAGGGTCGGGTACCTGCCATACGAATTGACCCCAAATACCTGGTTATGGAAATACTTACCAAATTTTATATTTATGGGGGTTTGAATATTGAATTGGGTATTGAGTTTGTGGTTGAGTTGAATGTTAAATTAGGGGTCAATTTGTGGGTTGAGTTCAAGTTGAGTTGGAGTTGAGTTGGGGTTGGGCTAAGATATAATGAGCAGATTGAGTTGAAAGAGAATTTGCGGTTCGGTTGAGGGTTGAGTTGGGGACCGTTTGCGGGTTGAATTGGGGTTGAGATGGTGTTGGATCAGTGTTTAGTGAGCAGTTCAGCAATCTATAAAATAAAGTGAGTGATGGTATGTATATACAGCATATGTGTATGATATTTAAACAAATCCACACGACTTGACCAATTTGAACCAAACGTTACACAAATATTGTTTAAGACTTAAGAAAGGTCACTGTTAATATCTCAAACCTCATATTAAACCTTTAGCAAATTAAATTAATGGCCAATAATGGATGGAACTTACCTATTTCTTAACTGATTTTAGTGAAATTTGACTTCCGCGATGGAAATGGGTTTCTATAATGAGTTTTGGATGAAATTCTGGAATATGGCCAAGTATGATGAAACTTGCCTATTTCTCAACCGATTATTATGAAATTTGACATGTGCGTTGGAAATGGGATTCTAAAATAATTTTTGGAGGAATTTCTGGAATATGGCCAAGTATAATGGAACTTGCCTAGTAGATGGAACACAGTGAAGTGATACTTCCCACATCTATCGCAATGCGGCCGTTTTCAATACTGAACGTTTATTCCTTCCATTTTTTTTCTATTTTTTTGAACATTTTTGGTAGCAAATGTTGATCCATTTTACTTGCTCTGGTTGTTAAATTAACATCGACCCCCAATGGCCAAAGTTATTTGAAATCCTACCAAAAATGACCAAAATTTTTGTTTATTTGTCCAAAACCACTTTTCTTGAAAATTTCCGTTCGGATTTGGAACTATTTTCAAAAATAAGTTTCTATACCACGTATTTATTAAGGCGTGGTATTACACCGAGGAATGAGTTACGAGTTGAGTTTGGCGGTTTAGTTGATGGTTGAGTTACAGATTTGAGTTGGAGTTAAATTGGGTTTGGATTAGGGTTAAGTGATCAATTGAATTGTAGATTTATTTGGAGGTTGAATTAATTTGAGGATTGAGATGGGTGTTAAGTTTGGAGCTAAATCGAGGGTTTAGTTTGGGTTCGAGTGGAAGGCTGAATTAGCGTTCTGATTTTAGGACTCAGTGAGACATGGAGTTTTTTGTTGAATTGAAGGTTGAGTAGGGTGTTGAGTTTCGGGTAACGGAAGGGTTCAGTTGGGAATTTATTTGGCAGTTAAACCGATAGATCATTTGCATGGCAGACTAAGTTGAGGAATTTTGATTAAGGAGTTGAGTTGAGCGTTGAGTTTGGAGTTGGGTTGAGTTAGGGGTCGAGGTGAGGTTGAGTAGGGGTTGAATTGAAGTTAAGTTGAGGTTGAATTGGTGATAGAGTTGAGTGCTGGGTTGGGATTGATTTGGTGATTGCCGTTGGGGATTGCATTAAGGAGAGCGTTGAGATTGAATTGAAGGTTGAGTTAGAACTTGATGAGTGGTTGAGTAAGGGATAAGATTGAGTAAACTTGAGATAAGTTTACGAATGCATGTAATTTTGCGGACCGAAATTCTGATCATCTCATGAGATTTCAGCCCTTTATATTTTGTAATTGAAATCTTGAATTTGCCGATACATTCTGGCAATGCTTGCACTAAATGGATAAGAGTGAGCTTATGACTGGACCGGATCCACCATCATGATAGAATTCAATGCTCTTCCGCTCGAGGTTTTGGTGGATCCGTCGAAAGAGAAGCGATAAAAACCATATACATGATATCTCTTTGATTTGTCTATAATCAATCTAATGAAAATTGCACCTTATTCCGTATTTTGAATAAAATTAAAAAAACATTTCTTTTTGTATAAAAGTAAACATTTTCTCGGAAAATTTGATAATTTTTCTACAATGACACATTATTAAAACATTTACATCTATGCTTAATTTTGGCGAACATTACGCCTAAAATTTTGTTAACACGGAACTTACCACAAAAACACATAATAAATTCTAGTCATTGTGGGTTCTGTCCAAAAATAATAACGGACAACTCAAAACTATTATATAACCAAGCGAAGTCCGAAGTCTTAGTAAAAGAAGAATTCCGATCTGCAATTCTTCTTATTGCCAATTTTGTAATTCTAAATAAAATATAATTGTTGTTGTTGTCAAATTGACAACAACAAAAAGGTATAGCATTTTAAATATAAAACAGAGTTTGCCTTGATGAATATGAAGGTAAAAGCCAATTGCGGAACATAACTGAAATGGTATTCAATTTTGGAACTCTGCTTTAATATTTAGACCGCAATTGGGCATTTTGGGTATTATCCTTTCTACAAAGAAAGACTTACGGACAATACGCGTTCTACAAATGTATACGTAAGCAGAATGAGATCTACTAATATTTTAAAAGAACACAGAGTTTAAAATCATTCCGACGTTTCTTACGAGTGCGGTTGATTCCGCCAAGATGTTCTCATATTGTTAAATATATTCTCATTTCTTGACGCACAGTGATCCGGAGCTTATCATAGTTTACATTGAAAGCAACAACAAAAGTTCAACAAGTTTTTGTTTTTGGATTAAAATTTTCAACTCGAGGCGAGTAGCTCGTTCCAATTTTTTTTTTCGTTTCATGGAACAAAATATGATCCGGTTCAGATAAAACGTCAAGAAATGCAGTTAGCTAATGAAAATCTTACTTTAGAGAGGAAGTTCGAAAAATTTTATTAATTCAGGAAATTTTATCAGTGTATACGTGGGTTTGGAAATATTTTGACATAAAAGAAGGGTAAATACTTGGGTCCAAGATTACAGGAATCCCGAATATTCGTCTTATTAGTATAGTTAAGGGATTCTATTAACTGCTTCTTGGCCTTACATTTGTAAATGTATTAAAGTATGTAGTAAGGGGCTCTATTGGCTTCTAAGCTGGTGTGCCTTAACATAAAATGTATTGCCTTCAGATATTGTAAAACCAAAAAAAAAACAGGAAAACCAAAAATTTCTGGCCAAGATTACATCAAGCCTGAATTTGTCAAGTCAATTCACCATGTTTTGAAATTTCGATGTTTGAAATCTTATATCGGAAACTTGTCTGTGAGCCATGATCGAAAACTAGTGGTTTTAACATTGGTTTGAAACATTTGACTAACCTTGATTGACTCGCTTTATCAATGCTTGCCATACGATACCAGCAAATGAAAGTACTAACAATTTTTACCGCCCTGTAATTATTTTATTATTTCTACTCGCACATTTTACTATAATCATGTCAACAGATATTGTGATAATATAGTTAAATCAAACTAGTCGTTACTCAAGTATACCTATCAAGGTGAAGAAGGTGTGATTAAGAGGCGTTAAAACTTTTGAATTATTTATTAAAATAGTAAAAATAGCGTTTAGTATAATATAATTGACATTGACTAATAAAGGTGAAAAGCTATAGTCGATATGTCTATTAATTATGTATCGGTAATCGATATAATTTTAGTCATGTTGTATACAAGTTTTGATATAAAATCTCAGCATCGTATATGCACAATATTCCCATAAATACGAACTCTTCATACATGTATTACATTAAACATAAATCAGAGCAAACAACAGAATACATCATAAAATAAACAGAATTTGAATTCGTTCATCAAAAACATCACGTTTTGCTATAAGGGAATTCATGAAAGCGTAACTCAGCCAAACATATTCAAGGCGACAGTTGTTGTATTTAATAAGAAATCATGTCATATCGTAAATATATGCATGCATCATCATAAATCCCAAAAAATTATTTGCGGTCTATTTATTATTAAAATTACATTTTATTTATTTAATTTAATTTGTTTTTTGAGCGTTTTTAATTTAATCGTCATGGTTTTTATTGATTTCAAGTGATATTTCGTTTGATGCACAGGATTGTGTTACATGCATTTTATTATCACATGAAAATAACGAAAGCGGCTTGCTGCATGACTTTTTTTTTAAATACAACGTTTTTTCAGGTTTTCTCTTTTATGCCACCTACCTAATTCATTCTATGTAATTTATTTACTTTTAGGTAAATTTTTGAGAGGATGGCGTTTATTAAACCAATATCACGATTATTTTCGGCCACAAGAAACAACCAAATAGACAAGATCTACTTTTCATAGAATTGTATGAGAATCACCAAAATATTGTTAAGAGTTGAAAGAAGTAATTGACGATGATTTTTTTTGTTTGTAATAAATGGATGTTTAAATAAAAAGAAAGTTGTTGAAAAATAAAGTTCGTTTAGAAATCATTGCTGGATTAGCGTTGTATTTGGAAACGTTACTATTTAGATAGGAGAGGAGGGAGAAGGATGCGTCACAACTCATTTAATTTACCTGGAAACACATAGGATCACCAGAAAGTGTTCAAAGAGACTATGGATTTTGTATATAAAGAGTATGTCTTTCATGTTACCAGCTTTGTCTTGGACAACGGTCACTGTTGTAATCATGGCGTGTAGTTCTAGCAAGGGTGATACTTTCAGATATTTATTGTCGTTCATATTTTACAGATTTTAATTGGTGATACATTATCAAACCGTTACCTCTAGAGGAGCCCCACACATTTACTTGAACATTTTCCATCTTTCCACAATCGCGAATCTGTCATCGGCTAGAGGCATGGTAAAGATGTCAAATAATTAAAACCTCCATTGTAACATTTTTGTTATTATAAAGATCAATTTGAGTATTTTGACTTTGCAACTAAGAACCAAGAATTCTTAGCCTCAGTAATGGTACCAGAAGCTCAGTCTGAAATGGACGTTGTTCCAATTACGGGTAATAAACCGAAACCAATAGCGAAGTAGGTGAAATTGGAAGGAGTAACACTTGAATCACTTCTTTCACTATAAATTTGAGCAAACCAGTCTGGGAAACAGACTACAAAGTTTCTACGAATGACAGTGAATACTCTCATTAACGCCATTAGAGTTGAATAGTTGATCAATTAATACTTCATTTGCATACAAGCCGTCATTGGAATACAAAGCAGCCACACTCAGCTTAGCCGATTCCATTATATTACGGATGCTCGACTTGTAAGACATTGAGCAACTGGAAGCCATTTTAGGTTAGGAAAATTGGCTCCAAAATTATAGATACCAATTTTCCCATTTTCAGTCGAGAGGCTTTGGATGTCAAAATCTTGGTTCTCATTTGGTGTCTCAAGAGTGGTTGGTAAGCGAAAAGCTGGTCGATTTGTTTATATTGATCATGTAACGGTAATCGATATGATTTTATTCATGTTTTAGTCGGGTTTAATTATTAGGTTTTAAAATATTACAGAATATATAATAAACAAACGGAATTTGAATTCGTTAATCAAAAAGCTTACATTTTGCTTTTAAGCGTTTTTATTTTAGCCGTCACAATTTTTCGTCATTTGTTTTATCACATCGTGCAATATTACGTTTGCTACAGGATTGTGTTACGCGCATTGAATATCACAAGGAAATAACGAAAGCGGCTTGCTGCATGACTTTTTTTTAGCAGTACGTAGCAGAATGATTTTATTTTGTATATTTAAGTACATATAATGAAAATTGATGGATTTTGTTAATTATATTCAATCACAGATAATCGTTTTGAAATCAGTTGGATTAGGTTCCGTTGACCAATCGACGAAACACCGAAATCAATATTGATCGGATGTTTCAAGAATATCCCAAGAATATTACCACCTAATATGTTGTTTAACCACTAAATATTGGAATATGTTGCGCAAAAAAGTGCAAGGCCGTTCTCAGTCACCATATTCAGATTTTAAAGAACTACCGGGTAAACAATAAGGCAGCCTAATATACGTCAACGACATGGTGCCTAACGATGAAAGGAGAATCTTGGTCGCCATAATCAAAATTCTCTTGAATGTCATAGAAGAGTCAATGGGAAATCTTACAGACCAACGCAACAATAAATGGAAGAGCTAAACCAGTGGGATTTGATTTGGAACGAGTAAAATCAAAAGGGATAGCTATCGGTGAAGTGATAATAATTCGAGCTTTCTAAAAGTAAAATTAAACCGTTTTAAACTATTTTCGGTCGCCTTAAATAAATCATTCCTTCAAAATACAAAAACAAATCGAGGCACAATGGTGTTTAACTAACCTATACCGTGGTGGTACATCTCAAGCATTGATAAAATAGACAATGAAGGTAAAAGTGAAGTTTCTGGGTGAAAAGTGATGGGGAAAAGGATCGAAACAAATAGACGAGCAAATCAATCTGAGTTTTCAGACTTTGACCAATTATTAAGAAAACTCTCGAACTGATAACAAGGCGAGAGATTGAGAGAAATTGAGGCATCGACTAGCTTAATAAATAGACTCGACCTTACAGCCACCGAATATCGATGTCATGTACCAGTCGAGAAATGGCCCATCAAGTTCAGTAGAGATGTATGCTAGAGCAGATGACGTCACTCAAGGCCAAATACACAGCATTAGAGTGGTACGAGATAAACGCGTATAGATTTGAAGACTGGAATGCGCTTTTAAATGGTTTGAAATGGCGATTTTTGCCAAAATATTACGATTTTATGATGCGAGAAGAAATTTTGGCAACAGTTCAGGAACCGAACGAGACCTTGTTTCTTATGAACATGTCGAGATTATTCAGGAAGATTTATCCACCATTGGAAGATGAATACAAGGTATATATGCTTTTGGGGAATATAGTGCCTTAATATCGCTTACAGATTTCTAATACAAATATTGAATTATTTTGGTAAAAATGTTAATTATCTAGAAACTGCCTGGTTTCGCAGAAGAACAGGTTTTAATTAATGTCAGGAGATGGAAGAGGTGGCGAAAGTTGATCTTCGACCAATTCATAGCAGTGAAAACAATCAAGGAAGACGACGGTTTACTAACAAAGAAATGACAAGAAGCATCACTTTGACTGTACGAAGCCGCGCAATCGCATTTATTGTTGTTGCTGTGGCAAGGAATGAGTGATAGCGGATCAGTGTTCCAGAGGACATAAAGGCGGAAATCATTTCGCGTCAGCCACTCAGAGAAACGGGTAGACGGGCAAGTAAAGAGTCACCTTAAGAGATCCAAACAGACGAACCAGTGGCACAGTTTTTGGCCAATATTCGAAGCATTATAACTTGAGGACACGGCCGAGACAATTTGTGCCAGAGGACATAATTTTGAAAAAATACATTTAGGCAGTTTCGGGCTACTGATAAATACAACGCTGAATTCGACTCAGTCTAGGAGAAATGTAGGGTGGTAAATAAAATAGGTTTAAATACGTGTGAATTGGTGAAGCGAATAATTTTTAAGCTTTTCTGATTTCATATTTAAGTCCGAGTGAATATTAGTCCAAATCGGCCAACCTTGATTGGCCACTCCCTTGGACCAGGAAATTTATTTTGCAAATATCTCAAAAAGTACAAGGTTTACACAAAACAGGGTGGCCCATTTTAATCGACAGATCCAAATATCTCCTAAAATAAGCCAGCTACAACAAAATGGTTTAGGCAAAAATTGTCAAGGATAATGTGGGTCATTTATTTGTACTAATGCTCTCAACCTTCAAGGTCATCTTTTTAAATGGAAATCTCTATTTTTGACACAGGATTCGAAAACAGTGGGAAATTTTACGTTCGAAATGATATTTCAAAGTTTGTTTTTGTGACCTTGAGAAGATCAAATTAAGATTAAATGTTTAGAAAGTACTCAGAAGCTGTTAATTCGTATTTGACGGATTTTCTCGGCATAATAAACGTTTGAAGTATCTTTAACAGGTAAATAGGAAGCAAAACTGTCATTGACCTTGAAATTAAAGTTAATTTTCAAGGTCAAGGTAATTTTTTAAATGTTTAAAAAGTACTTAGATGCTGTTGATAAGTGTTTCACGGCACTTCGAATAGTAAAGAAGCTGCAACAAATTCGAAGATTTTGGCCTTATTTTATGGTGTGGAATTGTAAATGGTTACTTAATTGGACTTACAGTTGTTACATACAGTTGCTACTTGACTTAGCAGCAAGACAAAGAAATTTTCTCTAACAAGACGGTGCTATGCCACATCTTGCACTTATCGTAAGTGCTTTTTTTGAATGACCGTTACAATGATAAGTGGGTCGGACGACGAGGTTCAGTTGCAAGACCTCCTTGCTCACCAGATCTCACATCACTAGATTTTTATTTGTCGAGATACTTGAAAAATATTGTTTTTGCTCAACGGACCACCACTAGAGAAGACATGCTTGCACGGCCATTCTTTTAGAGGCAATATGCTGAAAATGGTGTGAACTTTTGAAAGACGTTTAAATTTGTGCCTTGAAGCAAACGGAGGCAACTTTGAACAGTTACGCCGTGGGGTAATTGATAAAATTATTGTAATCGTGAGAGGCAAGGGGATAATCAAGCAATCCAAACGTGAGAGGCAAGGGGACTCACGATAATCAAGCAACCCAAAGGAAACAGAACATACCACGTCCACGTAAGGAAAAGGAAAGTAAGGAAAAGCCTTCGAATTTTTTATCATGCTTAAAATGCTCATAAATCTAAATGAACAACATCTGAGTAGTTTTTAAACATTTAACCTTGATTTGAGCTTCTCAAGGTAACAATAATAAACTTCGTTATGTTATTTCAAAAGTGGAAATTTCCGTTCTTTTCATATCCCGTGTCATAATAGGACTTTTCCGTTTAACAAAATCACCTTTACTTTCAAATGACCTTAAAAATCGACCTTAAAGTCAAAGTCATTGACACTTTTACGCTCTACCTACATGTTAAAGATATTTCCGCGACATGCGCGATCGAAATAGGATTTTAAAATGATTTTTGGATAAAGTTCCGGAATATGGTCAAGTATGATGGAATTGGGCTGTTCCTTACCGATTTTGATTAAATTTGATATTTGCGATGTAAGTCGGATTCTAAAATGATATCTCTAATTTCGAGACTCTAGCTACCGTTAATAGTTTCAATTCGCGGCGCGTGTCCGCCACACAATATTTTTTTTAACGTGGCCAAACTTACCGGCACCGCTTTGACAACAATTACTCAAAAAACATAACTGAAAGTTTAAGGCGAAGGATTAGCAAATTTTCTAACTCAACAGCTGCATAATTCACAGAAACCTTAACAGACAACATTACAAAAGCAATATTGACCTATTTCTCACAACCTCATCCAAAAATAATTTTTGGGTCAAATTTTCTTATGTTTGTTGGAATCGTCAAAATTCATCATAATCGGTTACAAATAGCTAAGTTATATCCTAATTGATGATATTCCATTGTTAGAATCCCATTTATAGCACACATGTCGAATTTCATCAGAATCGGTTAAGGAATAGCCATGCTCCATTCTAATTGGTTAAACAGAAAATGAAATTTTGGTTTGACATCTGCATTTGCGAAATTTTTTGAATGTAAATCAGTCTTAAATCGTATAGACGACGATTTTTGGGTTTGTTTCTCGGGTTTCAATTGACTTTTTTAAGCAGATGATTATTTTTCTCTTTTTGACTTTGTGCATTTTCCTATGTTGTGTTTCAATTTTTTTGCGGACGACAAATGCCATTGAATGTAAATCAGTCTTGAATGTAATTGTTTTTGTGGTGGCTTTAAAAATAAATTAAAATAATTTAATATGTTAGTGCCGGTTAATTTAGTGTTAAAAATAATTATGAGTGTACTAGTGATGAGATTTTTTCATCAGAAATGTGTTTTAATTGTATATTTTGTGTTAATATTAAATAAAAAAAAATATAAAAATAAGCTAAAAACCACCATTTTTTGTAGTGAGTGACAGAATCGGTAAGACTGCATTCTGCATTATCGATAGTTTAATGCTTAACGACGTCGTTTATTAAAATGGAATTGTTATTGTTATTTGATAAACAATTGGATAGTGTCAACAATAATGACGTAGTTGTCATTTTTAGTGTTGTGATTAAAAAAAAAAGTGTTGTGTTCATTTAATAGAAATGAAAACGTATGTTTCGTTTAAAATTAAAATTAACAAAATGCTTTTGGTTCGTTTCATTTTGAAAAAACAAAAAAAAAAAAATGTGGCGGTGTGTATGTAATATTAGATATCACATATTCATAATATGAATAATGTAATAATTAATAAAAGTTACAAAAATTAAGAAAATAATAATAATAAGTGCAGAAAATTCGTGAATTAAATTTCCTTTGACAGTGTTAAGTTATTTGCAGACATTTATGACAAGTGGTGAAGTAATTTTCTAAATTATCGATACCATTTTGTCCATGTAAGGTAAGTGATGCATTAGACATCAGCTGTGTTTTTGATTTTGATTTACTTTAGTTACGCTTTTTTGATAAAGGATGAAATTAAATTTTGAAAGGTTAAAGGTTAATATAGTCGATTAGGTTGATGCGTTTTTATAGTGTGTTAGTGTTAATTGACGATTGGACTGTCATGATTTTGCGTGCAGAGCGTAGGGTTCAAATTAATTCCGATAGTTTCACTCTCCATATGTTTTATATGGAGAGAAATGTCATTTCATGCAGAGCGTAGGGTTTACATTCTTTCCGATAGGTATCACATTTTGCAGTTTTCCAATCGCCAATAACAAATTTTAATTGTAATTAAAATTAAGTGTGTTCCATTGCCATTAGCAAACTACTCCCAAGTACATACTTGTATCTACTATCAATTACTCATGCATCGGTGTAGTTGTTAGAAGTAGTTACGCATATAATTAACGACAGAAGGATTTTAATTTAAAAAATTCTAATAGATGGCTCTATACCAATTTTGGTTGTGTGAAACGTCATTTTTTAACCCTAATCCAACCAAGGTGTGCCTTTTTGTCTCGTTTGATAAATGCATCGATTTTCAAAATAATGTTAATTTAGTTATAAACTTGTATGTATTTTATTTTGAAACATTCATTTCTATACAACGTACTTGACATCTACTCATTCTCTGCAAAAATTTAGTAAATTATTTGATTAGAATTTGAATTTTCTGACATAACAAAAATATGTTGGTTCGGGTGGTCGGTCGTTGATGCTCGAAGAAGAAGCACATGTTTTTTGTCGTCTTCTTTGAGAGTTGAATTTTAATTTGATTTATTTTATTTTATTTGTTATTTTGGTGTAAAGTGTTTTAAAATGGATTTTCTATATAAACATGTCTATATTTATGTCGAATTCTTTTCGTTTTTTCAAATCAATGTAAATTTTGTGGTGCGAAAAGTACACGAAACCAAATTGATGTTTTTTTTGACGTTACTAACAACAACAAAAATAGAAACTTCATTTTGTATTTGTCAAAGTTGTGAATATACGAGTTTTTTGTGTCTTGATTTTAAATCATTTTAATTGTTGTTTAATTATTTTAATCGTTTAAATAAAATTTTCAATATAAAAAGTTTTTTCCGTCTCGATTTTTATTATCCTTTTGTTTGTTTGTTGTGTTTAATTATTTTAATCGTATGAAATAAAGTTTTCAATATAAACAGTTTTTTTCCGTCTCGATTTCTTATCCTTTTAAATTGTTGTGCTTAATTATTTTAATCGAATTAAATAAAATCAAGACACAAAAACTCTAATTGACAACTTTGACAACTAAAAATTGACGTTTCTAATTTGTTGTTGTAGTTGATTTATGAAAAAATATACATTTCGTAAAATTGATGTACATCGAAAAAACATTGATGTTTTTTGGCAAATCGAATATGGTTTTCGATGTACATCAATTTTTTTTGATGTTTTTTGGCGAAAAGAATTTAACATTAGTTTAGTTTAGTGATATATAGGATTGTGATTCTAAAGTTTAAGTTTGAAGTTTTTGTGTAGTTTCAGTGAAATAAGTTAATAATAAAAAAAATAAAAAAGTGTATATAAAGAAAGTGGATTAGTTTTTTAAATTTAAAACGTCGGTAGTGTTATTTGTGTAAAGTTTGTTACATATGTGTATGTATATAGAAAAAGAAAATTTAAATTATGTTCGGTGATGTGAAATTTGGGAATGATATCAAAGGGCCGAATGTCGAAGGGCCGAATGTCGAAGGGCCGAATTTCAAAGGGCCGAATGTGTCGAAGGGCCGAATGTCGAAGGGCCGAATGTCGAAGGGCCGAATTTGTCGAAGGGCCGAATGTGTCGAAGGGCCGAATGTCGAAGGGCCGAATGTCGAAGGGCCGAATGGGTCGAAGGGCCGAATGGGTCGAAGGGCCGAATGGGTCGAAGGGCCGAATGGGTCGAAGGGCCGAATGGGTCGAAGGGCCGAATTTTTTTTTTTTTTGTTTTGTTTTTAGAAATATAATTTTTAAAATTTGTTGTTTTAAGAAATATTTGGTAATTTTTTTTTGTCAAACATAAATTAATTTTTTATGAGTTTATGTATTTTATTATATTTAATCTTTGGATATTCTATCGACAAAAATATTGCATTAATTGAGGTTGTTTATACTTTGCGTTCCTTTTGGTATTATCAAGTGAAAAAATATTTGTACATAATAGGTAATTTACCAAAACCAAGTCTTATTATATCAATATAAATGGAATATATATGTAGGTATACACATATGTATTACTTTTGTAGTATAACCCGTTCGTATATAATAACAAAAGGCGAAGGTTATTTTTTTCTAATATGCGTACCAAATGTAAATAGATTTTAAATAAGAAAAAGGAATTTTGTCATAAAATGTCATAAAAATTCTTTCATTTACCAACGATGTTATTTTCGAGAACATTATATAGTTTATTACTATTGTTTTAGAAAAAAAAAAAAGTAAATAATGAATCCTAATTATCGGTCGGCTTTCTTTCAATCTCACTATACGATGTATTTTTTTTTCTCTGCACGACGAACACATAACAAACAAAGGGATGGAAAGGTTTTAAGGGGTGGATCTACAAAAAAGAGTTTTATTGATGTTATCCAATCATAAATTAGAACATTATGTATTTGGGTAATCCTTTTATACTATATAATCCGCTCCTACGTGCGGCACGCAGTGCGACATGTTTGCTGATCCCGGCTCCTACGTCCCCCGAAGCTCAAATCTAAAGCCCCTCGGAGGGCTAAGCGGGGGGGAGCGCAGCGACCTCCCGCGTGCCCGTGAGAGTTACCGAAGCCGTTAGCCTCTACAATTCCAAGTTAAATTAGTCGATGTCATTTTTCTTCAATTTATTTTCCTCAGAATAAAGAAAAAATAGTACGGGAAATTGTTATGCAAGATTTTATATTGCAATATTTTATAATTGCAACTTTTGTAATGCAATATTTTGTAATGCAAAATTTACATACCCAAGTCAGTTTGCCTATGTCCCTTATTTTAAGTTGATTTTTTATATGAGCAGGCATTTATCTACATACATCAAGATGGTTCATATTCAATTAATAAAAATCAAATTGTAATAATTACACAAATTTTATTTAAAATTATAATTCCGGAAGTTAGTTTCTCTTCTTGAGCTTTTCTTCTTTTTCTAGATATTTTTGTTATCTTTCTTTTGTCTTTTCTTTTTCTAGATATATTTGTCCATGATGCAAATAGGTATATAGAATAACCAAAACACATAATACAACATTATTTATTTATGATTATGTTCATGGACACATCAATAAAACTCTTTTTTGTAGATCCACACTTGAAAAATCTTTACATCCCTTTTTTTTATGTATTTATCGTGTAGAGCAAAATAATGCATTTTCGTATAGTGAGGTTGAAAGAAAGCCGACCGATAATTAGGATTCTTTGTTCCAAAAGACAAATTCCACCACTTACTTTTTTTTTCTAAAACAATAAGCAATAAACTATATAATGGTCTAGAAAATAACATCGTTCGAAAAGAATGAATATTATCATCAGTTTAAAGAACAGAAGTAAATTGAATTTTTATGACATTTTATGACAAAATTCCGTTTTCTTATTTAAAATCTATTTATATTTGGTACGCATATTAGAAAAAAATAACCTTCGCCTTTTGTTATTATATACTAGCGGGTTATACTACAAAAGTAATACATATGTGTATACATACCTACATATATATTCCATTTATATTGATATAATAAGACTTGGTTTTGGTAAAATACCTATTATGTACAAATATTTTTTCACTTGATAATTCCAAAAGGAACGCAAAATATAAACAACCTCAATTAATGCAATATTTTTGTCGATAGAATATCCAAAGATCAAATATAATAAAATACATAAATTCATAAGAAATTAATTTATATTTGACAAAAAAAAATTACCAAATATTCCTTAAAACAACAAATTTTAAAAATTATAGTTCTAAAAACAAAACAAAAAAAAAAAAAAATTCGGCCCTTCGACCCATTCGGCCCTTCGACCCATTCGGCCCTTCGACCCATTCGGCCCTTCGACCTATTCGGCCCTTCGATATTCGGCCCTTTGACACTTTCGGCCCTTCGACACATTCGGCCCTTCGACATTCGGCCCTTCGACATTCGGCCCTTCGACACATTCGGCCCTTCGACCCATTCGGCCCTTCGACATTCGGCCCTTCGACATTCGGCCCTTCGACATTCGGCCCTTTGAAATTCGGCCCTTCGTACCCATTCCGAAATTTGAGTGTTTTAATAAAAGTGTTTAGTGCAACTTCTAAAGTTTTCATGTGAAATAATTACTGTGTTAAATGTTTATAGTGTGTTGAGTGATGATTGAACAAGATACAGGTTAGATCTTGTTCGAAAATTGACTAACGGTATTTCTATCGATAGACAGGTAATCTCACGCCACTTGCGTTTGCATATGTGGTAGTGAAAACTGTTACTGTATTATATTATATTTTATATTTATGATTGGTTTTGTGTAGTAAGATGATTCTTGTTGGGTATGTATATATGCGTGTGTATAAATATTTATTGTTTTGGTAAGTGTTGGTACCCTAGTAGAAAAAGTTCATCAAGTAACCAATACAAGAATGCATCAACTCAAACAATTCAACAAAGTATATAGAATTTTGCTCAAGTGTATAATTTTCAACTGTTCAAATTTAGTGGTATATGTAAAAAATATGAGTAAGTGAAAATATTGAAGAATAATTCAGGGAAGTTGCTGATGCCATTCTGGTCCTTACTCGGTTTAAGAAATTTAATGTAATAACTCAGAAAAAAACCGTTAACAAATTCTATATTATATATTTCTTTCTCCCTTCTACCCCAGTTGTATCTCAATTTGTTTTACGTTTTGTTTAGTTTGCTTTTAAACATTGTGTAAATCAGTCACATATAAAAAGTTTTGTTTTATGCCAAAAACCTGTTCAGCTCAAAATTAAGTAAATTATAATTTTATTAAGTAAATTATAATAATTAAAAATCATCGCAATATCTTTAAATGACCTGTATGAATGACATTTTGTATTTTACTACGTAAAGTCCCTTCCATTTTGTTACAGATATTTTGATTTTACAAACGCATTTCATTTTGGAACTCATGCGAAATTACTTACTATTTTAGAACACACTTTCTATCCAAAGTCAATAAGAAATGTATTAGTAATTTTCAATGATTAAAATTATATAAATGAGTTTAGTCCCGGGCCCTTAATATAGTTCATCTAATGGTTCATTGGGAAGTTCATCAAGAATTCATCAGTGAATTCATCGATTACCTTCTCCTAGGGTATTAGTACATACATTGGCATTGGTTAGGTATGTTAGAGCCGACAGCCGTTTTTTGTATACATACTATATACTGAGTAGGTTTGTTTTGTGTTTGTGTAAATATGTGCAAATAAGATGCAGTTTATTTGCGGAACATGGTAAAACTGGAAAATGTTGTTATGTTTGTCATGTTGTATGCATATGGACAAAACCAACATTAATGTACTACAAGCCTGATTGTCACCAATATTATAAATTTATTTTGCGCTTATACATGAAAGTATTGGTGATCGACAGATTATATAAATGAGTGAGAAAAACATACAAATTGTAGATAAAACAAAACAAACGAATTGTGGAGGGAAAATTGGATATGTTAATAATGAAAAAAACAAATTGGGATTGGTTAGATGAAAGTATTTTTATTCTATTTTCGCACTAACACTTTCAACTATAAGGTATTAAATGTAAGAGAGTATCTGTGCGTGCTTCATCACTGAATCAGGCTTGTAGTATTACATTAGTGTTGGTTTTGATATGGAGCAAAATCTTCTATAATAAAAGTCATGAAAATTCCATACATATGAAATAAAAAAAATCAGGTTCTATGTGTATTGGTGTATATTTGGCATCACTAAATTTATATGTGTTAGTTAACTAAGTATAAAGGTGTTGGTGTAGAAACAAGAAAAAAAATTCAAATTTACGTTGAATTGTTAGTGTAACTAATACAGCCAAATCTAGTGGAATCAATAAATGTATTTGTCTGTAAAAGAGAGTTTCATGACTTTTATTATAGAAGATTTTGTATGGAGCATCGTGTTGGTGCACATATATATATATATATATATATATATATATATATGCATGACTATATTGTAAATGTAAATGTACTCGTTGTTGTTTATATTTATTTTTATATTTACAATAAACATTTTTAAACATTTTTTTAAATTTTAGCTGCGGCTTAGATGAAAATTTGTGTAAATTTTATAGGATTATTATATTGTTCAAATACTTTGTTACATCATATAAATATATGGTGTTAAATTAGGTTAATTTAAGATGATTAATCTTATATTATTGTATTTTATTTTATTGTACAGAGTCGATAGCGATTCTTTGTATACATACTATATATCCAATCTGTTATTGAGTATATATTTGGTTTGTATTTAGGTAAATATGTGTAAGTATGATGCAGTTTTATAGGAATTTTTCTTGTCTTGTATTTCTTGTTTTTCTTCGAAGTTTGTTATATCCGGAGAATTTTCAAAAAGTTTGTAATAACCGTATGTTTTTTATAAACGGGGTTTGTTATAACAGGATTTCACTGTATATATACATGACTAATATAAATGTACTCGTTGTAGTTTATATTTATATTTATTTTTATATTTATATGCATCACAAATTTAAATTATAGGGTGTCTAAACATTTTTTTTTAAAATTTTAACTGCGGCTTGGATGAAATGTATGTACATATATTGTTATATGTATTACTTAACTATATGATGTTAAATTATGTTAGGCTAGATTAGTAAGCAATTAATTAATTATCAATTTGATTTGATTGTAGAGGTATGTCTGGAATTAACTAATAAAGTTGTAAATCTGGAATTAAACTTATATGGTTTCAGGAATTAGATGATTTAAATTCGAATTTTGAATTTTTTAAAAAATAAGTAATTACATTAAATTTTTGTGTTGCAATTTAATTGATAATTAACAATGGATTAGATGCATTGAAATTTTCAGATGGGAAACCGGGCGCGGCTTCATTGTTTACCATTGTTCATTATTTTAATTAATTATTATTGGACTTTTAGAGCGGAGAAACCGGGCACAGCTTTTTATTTAATTATTGTTTATTATTTATTTGTTTATTTTATTTTCATAGTTGATTTATTAAATATAATTTAGTATTGAAAGGTTGAACTATTATTATTTAAGATATTTAAGCAGAATAAAGTAATAAACAATTAATTATTTAATTTTGATTTAAGTAGTATTCCAGGAATTAGTTAATTAATTTCTTTAATTTCTGGAAATAGCTAGTTAAGCTGGAATTGGAAATACATTTTTTAGGGTTTCTGATTTTGGTTCTTAATTTTAGAATTTTAGTTAAAAAAAAAAAAATAAAAAAAAATAAGACATTTAGTGTTTAAAATTTATAATTTAGGATTACAATTTTTATGTATCTTGATTTTCAGGTTATATAGTTAGTGATAAATCTGCTGTCCTTTATTTTAGATGTTGAATTATTGATGTTGAATTATTCATATGTCATAATATTATTGTTGATGATGGAATTGGTATTGAAGTGGGTGTTGGTATTGGTGTTAATGTTCATACTTATTGGTATTAATGTTAATAAAAGTTTTGGTATTAGTATTCATATTGGTTAGTTAAAATTGTTTTAGTTTAGAACACTCCTAAGAAACTCGACCAAGATGACAATGGCTGAGATGACAGCACGATGGCCTGATGGTAGTTGGTTTAATTATTGTCAAACTTTTAATGGTTATTTATTTGTGGTACATAGGGATTGATCTTGAAAAAGCTTCTTGAAGAACCTGAAACAACTTTACATTGAATTATGATTAATAAATGGTAATGTTATTTTTAGGGATAGGAACATCTTTACATTTGAATTTAGATTATTTTATATTTATTGTTGTTTTAATATTTTTCTTAATTGTTGAAAGCTAATACTTAAATATTTGAAATTATAGAGCGGTTGGACTAAGTGAGAGTAGAAATAAATAATTAATTTGTTTTTTAGTTTCAGAAGAACATCGAAATATATCAATTTTGTTAATCGGAAGTTTGGAGTATTAGGTATATAAATATAAATTCTAGTTTAAGATATTATTTCAGATCGATCAGGTTCCAACGTTTTATTATTAATATTTTAATTGTGTTGTCATTGTGCTGTCATAAAACACTAACTATTGGCTTTATTAGGTGTCTGTAACCGGGCCGAGTCTGTCCTCACTAACATTCCTTTCCCATTCCTCGATTTTGTTACATGTAAAAAGGTGTACGATGACTGCCTAGCCAGGGGCGGATATCACACTATTAGACTTATGTGATTATCGATATGGCGCCTTACTTTACGGGGTGAATATTGCTATGTTTGGTTTCATGAAAAGCTGAGTATGATGGTACATATTTCCTTGGTGAGGGAGAGTTATGGTGTCGTGTTGTAACATGGGTATAGTGGTGTGGTATTCGCATTTATAATACGGGAGACTTGCTTAATGCTTGATCGTACATTGAAATCATCAATCAATCAAATAACAAAAATATGTTGGTTCGATTGGGGTTAAAAACAAATAATTTTTGTTTATGTTTGTGATATGACGTGCAATTTTTAAATCGTTGTTGTTTAATGTTTTATTACTTATTATTATTAATTATTATGAAATAGAGCAACGTATTTTTTATTAAAATCTAGCAGTTTTATTTAAATTGAGGTTGTGTTTTACTACTGTCACAAAAATTTGCGTTCCATTGGACATCTACTCACAAGTACTTGGCAGTAGCAAATTGTTTCCAATGGAACACAGTGATTGCTGCCTATAGTGGATTGTGTTTTTGGCAGATATGGTTATTGTCGAAAATTAGTATTTATGATACAGTTTTCGACACTATTTGACACAAATTTTTGACAAAGAAAATAATTGAAAAATGTAAAATTTTAGTTTCGTTTACGTTCAGCGGCCCTATTCTTGAAATTCGATCAAAAAAAATCGCCCGTGATTTTCTAGTGAAATACGTCATTTCAGTCGAAAATTTTAATTGTTTCATACCTAAGTCACCGGCGACTTTTTTCACTGAATTTCAAGAATCAAAAACTTGCTCACGAAACAATAAGAATACTTTGTTTCCTATTTTTCCCAATATCGCTCGCACAGCTTTTAACGCTTTCCGACAGTTTTTGACCATAATTTAAGGTTTTTGACCTATTTCTGTTTTTTTCGATACCAAAGTCAGTAGTCACAAACAAATTTTTCCCCATATAAAGTTGTCTATTTCAAGCGTGGACAGTTGGAGAGGAACGGATGTACGAAAAATATATGGTTGGTCTTTCTTTCAGTTGTAATGTGTTTTTGTAATTTGTTTAAGGTGGCGATTTGTTTATAGTTGTTTTACCAGATTCGCACTAGGAATTTTTATAGATACTTCGTATGATCGAGTACGTTTGAATCGAATTCAGAAACAGCAATACGCAATACATAACAAATTATTTATTTATGCATAACAAATTTTAATATAATGTCAACTATACATGAAGTATAAAAATGTGCATTAGGGTAAGTTAATGTTAGTGTCTACGGTAAATGCTGGTGATTGTGAATTTCATTATATTAAATACATATGTATACGGCTATTGATGCCGGAATCCACTGTATGGTGGGTGTGTTGTGTATGAAGCGAGTGCGCTTAACGGTGTATTAACATGTTTTATGTAACGATAATTAACACAGATTGAACGTTTTGTACGGGAACACGTTTTCCGCTGTTTGATTAACACAAAAAAATCACAAGCACTGTATGCAATTGTATTACCAAACTTTATTATTTCTTAGTTTAATGGTTTTAATTTAATACAAAATTTTATTTACAGAAATTAAATGTAAAGTTTACATATGTTATGTAATTAATTTAATGAGAAAAATGACTGCCGAAAATGGCGTCGGTTTGCTTTATTTTGTCTTCTTTTCGAGAGTTACAGAAGAATTAATTTTTGTTTTTATAAAAATGAATAAAATCGTTTTTGACAGGAAATAGAAAAAGATACTAAAATAAATATTACCACATGAAATAGTTTTCTATATTGTTGACATTGACATTTTAACCTATAAGCAACGAATTTAGAATTCGGTACGCTACACATATAATGAGGCCTCAATTCCACTGTGAATCAAAGTTTGTCAGTAAAAATAACTTGAGATAAAAATATAAAATCGGTGGTTGTGTGAATGAGACACACAACGGAGTCAGTCAAGATTTTAAGCCTGAATTCCATTGCGAATAAAAGTTTGTCAGTCAAAATAATGGTTGTGTGAAAGAAACATTGATGGATTTTTTTTTGTCTTCTTCCAATTCAAGTCAGCTCAGTCAATTTTCCACAGTGGAATTGGGCATGAATCTCATGGTGAAGTTGAAGGTATTTTACGATTAGTGCATGAGTATGTGTGTGGATGTTAATTGTTGAATTGATGAAGAGTCTCGGTTGTATTTTGGCTGGATTGCTTATTCTAGGATTAGTATAAGTATTTACATTTTTATAAGTATAAACAAACACATTTAAATGCGGTTGTATTTATAAGCATGGTTTTTCGTTTACTGTACGATTTATTATAGTTTTTCGATTTACTCTATATGCGATGCAAGTAGATATGTTGGGGCATGGATTGAGAACAATATTTGTTGAATGTAGTTGATAGAATTTATAGTTTATGTTATTGTATTTTACTTTAATCCTCCAAAGTCCAGGAGTTTTCAAAATTCAAATATAGTAGTTTGTTCAAGCGATTTTCTTTGGGACAAGGATGGTAATCTTTTGGATTCTAACCCGAATTGATTCGGGATTTAAATTTCGTTGAACAGGTTATAGATTGTATTTTAATTGAGTTTATGATTCAAATCATAGATTTTGTGCTAATTGTTTTTAATTGGTACAAATAGAAAAATAATAGTTTTTGTCTTGGGTAAGGCAATAGTTGAGGCAATAGCTAGTTAAGCTATAGATTTGGTAATGACATTTTATAGGGTTTCAGAATTCTTGTTTCTGGTTTTGGGTTTGACTGAATTTGATGAAATTAAATTAATTTTGTATTAAAATTCAATTGAATTAAATTTAGTGAAATTCATTTTTCGGTGTAATCGAATCATTAGTGTCATAATGTTGGTATATTGGTATTGATGTTGATATTGGTATTGGTATTGATATTGATTAGTTAAAATGGTTTTATTTAGAAACGTATGAGAAATCCGACCAGGTAGTTGGTTGTCAAACTATTAATGTTAATTTATTTGTAGTACATAAAGATTCAGAGAATTAAATTTATACTTAAATAATTTTAGAATAGTTACTATAATTTAGGAGGTTTTTGAAGGACCTGAAACAACTTGAAATTGTGTTATCTTTTGCTAAATATTTTACTAAAAATATATCAACTACTTAGGTGTCTGGAACCGGGCTGATTCTTTGTTAATAACATACCTTTCCTTTCCTTCGTATGTGTAAAGAATGTACGGAGGGCCAGGCGTCATCGGGGAGTCTTGCTTAGGCTAGGTCGTACATTCTGATCAATCAATCAATCAATTTAGAAATGGCAACTAGAGTGACGGAGTAATCTTCTTCAATTATTGATGTTTTTGTAACTAACTTGTTTGGATAATAAGTATCATTTGGGCTGTTGATGATATTGATTTCAGTGATCCCAAAATTACGTTGTTGAATGTTGACGAGGATCTAAACAACCCAAGTGCAAGTGCTATGGTTAAATATACCACTCATTTTGACATAGTTAGAAAAGTCGTGTTGAATTACATAAATAATTGAAGCGTTGCGAATTTAAAGTGAGATGAGTTTCTAAGTAAAATAACTAACCAACCTGTGGCCAACACAAGAACTAGTGGTGTTCACATGAAATCGTTACGCTTTGTAAAAAAAGAAAAGGCTCTATAGACTTATAAAAGCAAAGGAAGCTAATGTTTCTATGACTAAACGATACGGAACTATTAAACAACTCATTAAAACTAAATGTAAAGCGACAAAAACCAATTTAAAAAAATTAATTTTTAATTTGAAATTTTTGATTTTGAGCTTTGTTCGGATGAGGAAATTTCTCTCTAGATTGATGGTCTCAAAAATTCTGCTGCACCGGGTTATGACAAGGTAACCTCGAATTTGATTAAGTCAATGACAGTGAAACTAGCTCCGATTATTAAGCATCTTATTAACGAATCCTTTAAGTCGGGTTTTTTTAAGAAGAGGCTAAGAGTGTACCCGGCAATTCCAGACCTATCTCTATCCTCCCTGTGTTGTCTAAAATCTTTGAACAGGTTTTAAAGTGCAGACTAGAACAACATATAATAAATATTAAATTTATTACTAACACTCACTATGGTTTTCATATAGGGAGTCTTCAACGCTTCCAGCTTTTTTGAGTCAGTCGTCAAGTTGGATCTGCTAATAGTGATGAAATAATGATAGATACTGGAGTTCCCCAAGGTTCTATTTTGGGGCCATTCCTCTTTATCACATTTATTAACGATATCTTTGAACTAGAGTTTCATGGTATAAGTTACATGGTGAGGATTCTTACTCTAATTTAAAAACGGCCATGGAGGAAGATCTTACGGCAATTCATAAATGGATGATGAAAAATAACCTCACGATGAATGCCAATAAAACTATATTCCTTCCCGTATATTTGATTGGCTTGGTAATGATGTAGTGTCAATTAATCAGGTCCTACTTGACTGGGTTGACTTTATGATTAAGAGGCTTCGTATTTTGCTTATTTCTGGCTCTATTTTGTCGTATCTTAGTCCTATATGGGGCTCTGCACCTAAATATAAATTGCAAGAAATTCAATTTGTGCAAAATAGGTTACCCTGTACAAAATGTCTAAACAAAAAAAAAGTAAGAAATTTGCATAGTAAGTTTCCCAAAATTCCCTGTTCGCGCAATTCGATCAAATATTTTCGGTTCAACCTAATATTAAGATCGGTTTCCAATTTGAAATACAAAATTAATCTCTGAATTATATATTAATTCGTGTCTTGGCTGAATTTAAACATTTTTTTTAAACAAACTATACGTAACGTACTCAAAACAGATAGAGTAAAATATTTGTGCGAGAATATCACTCTGGATTGTAAACCGTTTGGTCGCGGATCCCAAATGTCATCAAATATCTACGAATTAATTAATTTGTAAACACGCTTTCTGATCGTTGGATGGGAAACGTTTATTGATTGCTGCACTAAATTAGCTCGCACAAAATATGACGGTCCGCCGACCTATGTTTACCCATACCCTTTTCTGAATTTTATTTTAAAATTTTTTATTTTTTTATTTTATTTTGTATTCGAACAATTTTTTGTTTTAGAGATACTAAATAATGATTATCAATTCATAAGCTTGCTAGTCTTAACTTAATTGTCAATGGTGCAGTATATAGCTTGTACTTGTACGTTACAAAAAAAAAAAAAAAAAAAAAATTTTTAACTAAAGAAAATTTTTAATTTTTATTTTTTTTTTTGTATATTTAAAAAAGTAAAATAAAGAAATTTGTGTGCGTTTTTTTATTGTTAATTATATAAATTAAAACAAAAAAAATCAAAATAATTTTTTTTTTTGTTTCGGTCGATTTGTATAAAATAGAAAATTAAGAATTTTATTTTTAATTTTGAAAAGTGTTTTTTTTTTGTTTTGTTTTTTCAATTAATTTTCGCCGCATTTAAATATATTGATCGTATATAAAATATAATTTATTAATTACTAGATCTCTCGCTCACTCGATACACACACGCGGGAGAAAATCGGCAAAATTATTAAATTTAATAATACAATTTGAAATTTTGTGCATTTCACTGCCAAAACCTGTTGTACTACAGCTCTCGATAATTTAATCTATATAGTGATTATTAATTAATTAAATAATTAATTAGAAAAAATAAAAATTAGTTTTGGTAAAGCAAAGAAAAAATCAAATCAAATAAATGTGTTGTAATTTTTTAGTTAATTTAAATTTAATTAAAAAAATTAAAAGTGAAAAATTAAGAAAAAAAATTTAAGAAAAATGAAAATATTTTATCGAAAGAAAAAATTTTCGCAAACGAATTTTTTTTGATAATAAAAAAGAAAAAAATTGTAATTTTATAAAATTTATTATAAATTAATAAATTTTTTTTTTTTTGGTTTTATGTTTTGTGAGAAAAATTATAAAAATCAAAAAGTTGTTGTGCTTTCGTGTAATAAATAAAACTTTTAATTAAATAAAAAAAAAAAAAAAGGAAAGAAAGAAAGAAAGAAGTTTTAGTTTTTTTTTTCGTTGGTTCGTTTATGAATAAATTTTTGTTTGTTTGTTGTTTTATGTGTGTTGACTTCTTGTTTTTGTTTTATAAGTGAAATATAAATAAAATAAGTAAAATAAAAAAGAAACAAAATAGGTAAGAAACATTGATTTACTTTGTCTCTACATTGAAAGATAACTTACTTTACTGTAATTAATGAGTTCAAGTGTGTTTATAAGTTCATATTGTTATGTTGTATATTTCGCAAATTGAGAACATATGATTTTAAGATATATATTAGACTATTTGGTTTGTTCTTTCGCTTTGTTGATGTTTTGACCCAGAATTTAATATTAGTGTACACGCTCGCAAATTTAGGAATATCAATCAGTGATTTATGTGTAGAGTGTCACAAAGATTACCGCACATGTTTTTTTGCTTTCTAGATGATAATTCATGTCCATTGACCTTGCGGTGTTAATTTTGGTTCAAGTATATATTTTGTCTTCGAATTTAAATTTTATTTTGCATTAAAATTTCTATCAGAGCCGAGTCCCAAAGGTAAGAGTGGCCAAGTCACCAGATTAGCAACAAATTAGCTTAAATGACCGATATATTTAAGTGGTAAGCTAAAAGTAAGTGAAAGAAAAAAGTAGCTCAATTTTGTAAAGTGACGATTGCTAAATTTAGTGAACAAATTACGAAATTACAAAATTAGTTCTAATTTCAATAATCTCAGCTATTAACTCAATTTTTAGTTTTTAAAAATCAATAATTTAAGAAAGATGTATTTAAGCTAATTAAGTTCTATTGAGCTATTCTAAAGGCTTAATTTTTGTAATCTGCGTCGTTCTAAATACATGATACTGGAGCCTAATTTTTAGAACATCACACTGTCACACAAAAGTAAAATCAAAAGTAGCTCAATTTTGAATTCTTCAAGATCTTAAATAATTTGAGAAATAATTTATGCTGCTATATTTAAGTTGAAGCGGTGTCATTAAAATTTAAAACTCTTTGATTAAAATTTATATTACCAAATTTGGTCAATTTTTGAGTGGGTGAAAATCAGTATTGTAACAAAAGATTTTGATGCATAGTTTATTATATCGACGATGCTGTGCTTAGACTATGTATATTCTACTCAATTGTAATATTAAGAAACAAATTTCGAGGCTCAAATATAAGATTAAAAAGTAGCTCAATTTTTAGAAATCTTTCAAACGAACCAATTACATCTTAAATCAGAGTACGACAATGTTACTAATGTTTTTTGAAAAGACTACAGATTAGCTCAGTTTTTTCTAGCAGCGATTAAATTGGTTCAAGCTTGATGTGACTAGTAAAACATAAGAGGTGAGGATAAATTTTGTAGAATATGTAGAAATAGAAACTTCAACGACATATTTAAAATTAAGATGTAGCTCAATTTAATAATTGAATTAAAATAACTTACATTTTTGGACACATTATCCCGTAATACTTATTTGAAATTACAAAGTAGCTTAATGGTTTTATACTAAATTATGCTAAATTGTGAAGTTTACGTATTCCATAGATCAATCTAATCTATACAAATAGCTCACTATAGAAACTTCACTAATATTGAATTAGCAATATTTAGTAATCAAATGTTCTAGGCTTAAACACAAAAACGGAACAAAAACATTTAACACTTAAGTTATATTGTATCTGACTCAAAATTTGCATGATCAGTAACGTAACAATTAACAGAGAATTTAATCGTATTAGACGAACATTTTTCAAATTAATTTGAACTACAATACATTTTTGCTATATTTCACAATTTATGTTTAAGCTTTAAAAAGTAGCTCACTTGTAAGTGATCGAAATCACAACTCAAATAATTAAAAATAAATGGAAAATGTTAAATATTCAGTAATTAAATACATGAGGCTTACACTAGTGGATATTTGAGTATCGAATTATTGAAACCGAGTCAAAGTTCTTTGGTTCCCAGATGTCGGTTCAAAATTAAAATCTAAAGTCTAAAGAATCACAAGATGATATGAAGAAATCAAGTTTTTTAACTATCGGACAAATTATCGAAACCAGAACTAAGGTCTAAGGAAATCGATGAATATAGCTAGATTACAAATTAATTTGAGGTAGAATGAAAATTAATTGCGTTTAGTTAAAATTTCATAATTCAATTTTGAGCTAGAAATTTAGCTCAATTTTAATCGGTGATCGAAATCACTAACCATGCATAAATAAACCTGATGAGATTGAAGAGCTATTTTGCTATCCAAATAGTGGTATTTGAAATAATACAGTAGATCAAATGTGGACTATCTAAAATTGGTTCTGTGGAAAACTAGATGTACAATTTTAGCTAGAACAAAAATTCATAATTTAAAAAAAAAAATTCGTTATTTAATTTTAAACTAAAAATGTAGCTCAATTTAAGTGATCGAAATTATCACAAATGGGGTTTAAATTGAATTTTCATTAAAAAAAAAAAATTACATTTTAAGCTGAAAAAGTAGCTCAATTTTAGTAATGTTTGAAATTTAGTTATAATCAGGTAATATCAAAAGCCACAAGAGATAACGAGTAGCTCAATAATTTTTGACGACAGCCTGTAAGTTTCTCAATTAATTTGAGCTGGAATTAAAATTCATAACTTAACCTATAATAAAATTTCATAATTTAAGCTAAAAAAGTAGGCCAGTTTGAAGAGACCGAAATCACTACTCTTCAATAAATCGTTGAAAATTAGTAATCTAGCAGAGAATTCCGAGGTGAAATTACAAAGTAGCTCAATTGTTTAATTATAGGTTGAATCTATCGAAACCAGGTTCAAGCTTTTTGGAAAGCGGCGGACGTGAAGGTTATGAATTAATTTGATCTAGAGCGAATTTTTAATTTTAAGCTAAAAATTAGCTCAATTTAAAATGTCAAAAATTTTGGAAATTGGTATTCGAACAAAAAGTTATGGAAAGCTAAATTGTTTAAGTATTGCTCGAATTATCACAATTATAGGTTAAATTTCTCAAGAACGTAACGTGTTGGTTCCAAATTAATTTGAGTTTGGACGCAAATTAAATGTTTCGAAATAACATGTCATAATTTAATTTTAAGCTGTAATAGTAGTGCAATATAAAATGATCGAAATCACATCTGCATCTGAGAAACCAACAGAAGCTCGAAGAAAAAATCGAAGAACCAGGCTCGAAGAAACACGTTAAAATCTAATATAAAGAATAACAAAGAATTAAAAACGCTAAATGCCAGCATAAATTTGTATCGGTTGAAGAAACTCAATTGTTTCGCGCCAGTTATCGAAACCAGAGCCAATGTCTGTGGAAAGCAACTAGTAGGTAGATCCAAAATAATTTTTTATGTTAGAAAGAAATTAAACGGGTTTAATTAAATTTTCATTTTCAGTTTCTGTCCAACTGCCAAATTTGGTCAATTTTTGAGGGATCAAAATTGGTAATGTACCAAAATGTCCACATATATGAATATGTAGATTTTAAATTAATTAAAACAAAAATTCTACTATATTTCATAAACCAATTTTAAACAAAAAAAAAAGTTGCTCATTCTTATGTAATTGAAATAGTTTTATATGAATGCGATAAAATACTTCCAGATTAAATGGAATGTAAAGAGTAAAATAGCTCAAATTAAAGCGAAAAAAGTAGCTCAACTTTTAATTGATGGATGAGAGAGAGTAGCTCAATTTTTTAGTGCCTGTAAATATTAGGTAAGTGGAATTAGATACATGAAAATTTTTAACCCAAGATTGATTAGCCCAAGCATATTATGTAAAACGATTGCTTTCGGTATATGAAATTGGAAAACCCTAATATCTCAGTTTTCAACAACAACAAAAAAATTATGCAAATAAACAAACGAATTATTTTACATTCATTCATTCAAAATTATAAACAGAATTTCCTCAAACTGCAACGTCAGCTTTCACGCACAATTGCTATACAATATGTTGTGTGGACAATACTGCATGTCCAACTTTTTTTTGAATTAAAATTGAAATCTTTTCTATTTCCTTTTCAAGCGTTTTATTCGTGTTGTCGATTTAGTTTTTTTTTTGTAAATTTAATTTCATTCAAAACTTATTTTTTCGATTATTTAAAAAAGAAAAAAAAAAGTTGCGCGCCCGGCGATAAGGTCAAGGATACAAAATTTAAATTAAGACGGTACACATTAGCTTAATCTATATAGGTTTTGAGTTTTTTTTATTTATTATCGCATTTGTTTATGAGTGTAGTGCGTGTTGATTTTAGTACTTTCCAAAATATATGTTTTACGCGTACTAGCAGTAGATGTAATCGCTTTTTCCCATTTGTAATGTAAATTATAAACTAAAATAATATCATGTGTGTGTGTGTGTCTCTCTCTCTTGAATGTAAGCCAAATTAATTTATTTTAGAAAAGCAAAAATCGCGTATACATACGTGTATCTGAGTACACACATGTGATTAATGTCTGAATATTTTAAAAACGTAAAATTGGCATAGACTTTGTTATAAATGTTTAGAGTAAGCGATATGGGTTCTGTGTGCGGATAGGTCTATTTTCAAATTTTATTATTAATAGTATTTTTTACTAGTGGATTAGTAACATAATTTTAGTTTTTTATTTATTATTGTTGTTGTTATTTTATGATAATTATGTGAATGATATATGTATGTGCGTATGTATTGTAAATTGAATGTCTGCGCCGCGCGGCGTACACATTTTAGAGACGTATTATTTTAAGAGGTCGCAGACAAAACGATATTTTGATTAGTAGATTTCGAGCGAGGGACGAATATTTCAAAACAAAAAAAAAATACGAGAGATGCGGACGAGATAATGGTATGTAGACGGGAAGAAGTATAGAGTGCCAATATTATATTTTTAAAAATATGAAACTTTTCTCGTACCTATGATCTTATCTCCAGTTAAAAATAGTGGATTATTTTTCTCAAAGATATAAAACAAAATTTTAAGCAGAATATTCTAGTTTCAATAAGGTTTGAGTGGAAAGTTTTTAATTTTTCTTAAAATTTTGATTCAACTCCTCTCCAATTTCCAAGGTTCAAATCAGTGTCCAATATAGCTAGGGCAGTGTTTCTCAAACTTTTCATAACGTGGTCCTCTAAGATCTGGAAAATAAAAACCAAGACTCCGCAAAACTGTTATTCAATATTAGTTTATTTTACTACTACACGTATTTTGCCCAACCAGAAGAATTCATCTCAATCTCGGAAAAAACTCGAAAGATGGGTCTGTAATGCGAGTTTTGGTAGACGTGTGATTTCAAAGTCAGATTCAAAGAGAGCATTGAGACGAATTTTGAAATGTCGACTACAATCATCGGGTATTGCCCAATTAATCGCTGAACTGAATGGGTGTCTAGATTAGATGAGTCTCAGTGTAGATCATTGCAACTGAAAGTCACGAAATACATTGGTGCTCCAAGGCATCTTATTTGTGCAATCAATTCATTATTTGCTGTTCGCTAATATGCATCTGATCCTCTCAAGTTCTTCATGTAGAGGTACACATATTTTCATTTTTGGGAATATGACAGTGTCCCGACAAAAGGCCGTTAATGACAAAATACCTTCAAAGATAAAAGGCCGATATATGGAGAGGCCAACATGAACAAAACGACGATATGAGAAAAATTAAATCTTTCCACAGAATTTTAAAAAATTGAGGGATCAGTACGGTTTTTAGAAAACATAAAATCTGGATTGGACAAAATCTCGAAAGAAAAAATTTGAATGGGACAAAATCTCGAAAATAAAAAATCTGAATTTTGTTTAAAATAAATGAAAAAAATTCAATTTTATAGGAACTTTTAGACTTTTGTCATGACTTGTACATCTATCAGTAGAAGTGTGTCTGCAAGTTTGACGAAACATTAAATTCTCAATTCGCTCCAATACAATCGTCGATACCATACTAACACGACGAATTAAGCCAATCACAACACAACTTGAGACATTTATGGTAGAACTCTGTAGAAGCGATACGAGAGATACAATTCCTTTGATCTATTAAGAACTATACGGGAAAACTCAAATTTTATAGACATTTTATAAATTTTAATTTTATCTTGGGCCGCGCTTCGGTTTCAATAAACCATTATGAGAAATATTTATTTACAAAAGTGGCAGAAAAATGACCAAATTTACATAAATCTCGAATTACTATGAGCTCTATGAGATTTTATTTTTCGAGATTTCGTCGCATCGAAATTTTATTTTCGAGAATTTTTTTTTACAGATTTTGTTTTCTGGATATCGCGGTAAACCAAAAAATTAAATTTTCCTGTTCCAGAATTTTATAAAATCATAGTTCTTAAAAATAATCGACCTGTCCTTGTAGGGCTTTTTCCATTCCATGTCAGTATTTAGTCCAAGTCTTCATTTTATCGGGATACCATCATATTCCCGAATGAAAAAATCCCCCAAAAAATACCAACTAAGGTGCCCAATCGAAAAGGAAGACCCTATTGAGAGGATTAAAGGAATCTACATAATTTCATGTCATCCTTACGCGGAAAGTACTATATTGTTACAAATGTAAATATTTTTGAAATTTTTCTGACGTTTTCCTTACGTAAAGAGTCGAATGCTATACGCGGCTGTAGGGAGCTCTCTATTTTAATAAGTAATAAAATCTCTATGAATGTTAGAATTTCACAAAATCGTCAAAGCGTGGGTTTGGGGGCGGCAGCCCCATTCTCTAAGGTATCAAACGAATTAAAATAATATTTCAAAGCTTCTAATATTTAAGAAACGTGATTTTTTTGGATTTTTGTTTTTTTTTCACCTTGGATTACGATACCAACCCCCCCCCCCCTATATCCGCTTCTTTTGTTCATATCGGCATTTTGTCCATCAGCCATTTGTTCTTGTGGGCATTTTGTCTATATCGGCCTTTGTATGACGTCTTTTTGGAAAGGTCGGCTGTTTGCCCATGTCGCCAATTTGTCGTACAGGGTGGCGATAACCCCAAAAAAACTTTTTTTTTTAAATATTATTTAAATTCATTTAAACCTCCTAAACAAAAGTAGAGAACTCCCCAAAATCTCATTGGGGCCTTTACGGAAATATGACGGGAAAACGTCAGGAAAGTTTTTAGAATATTTACGTTTGTATTTCACATCCTAAAATTATAAACCCCCCAAAGCAGCTAATAGAACACTGCTTGATTTGATGTTTCGGCATATGATAACATTTTGCATTGAAGTTTGCTTAGGCTTGCGAATAGTTCGTTCAAGTTCAACTAATAGTGACCAGAGTAGAGAAGAGAACAATAGAGTTGTTCAGATTTTCGCCACCAGACCTGGAGGTCGCGTTTGTTCTTATAAAATTATTTGAAACGGGATTCTAAAGTGAATTTGAGTAAACCGGTACTATTTTGCAGCTGTAGCCTTATTCTATAAAAAATAAGATAATGTTTACACGTGATAAACAGTGAACGAAAAGAGAATCGTAAAACAATTTAATGTAATTTTAGTAAAAAATCACAAAGTTTACCCGTTTTCACATTTACACATTATCTTGTTTTTTACAGAATAAGGGTGCTGGTCTCATTTTGCAATATCCTGTTTTGTACCTTATACTGTATCAACCATATTTCGTTTCGACCGAGACCCATCAATTATCATGGCGGCTTATGGATTTGCTGCCTTCTAAAAATCCTGTAAAAGTTAGCCGAAAGTTTCCAGTCAAAAGTAAAATGTCGATAATGCAGATTACGTTACTAAGGAGGAAAGAAGGGTTCTCTACTCAAAAATATTTAAAATTGGTATAAAATCAGCTTCCAGAATCTGGAGTTGTCGCTAAGAAAAAATTCAGTTCAAGTTTCACGAGAGCAATCTGGGAAAAATTCTAAATAATTTTAAACAATAGAAGGGTTTTCCACGTACGTTAGTAACGTAATCTGCATTATCGATATTTTACTTTTGGCTAACTTTAAGAGTACACATTTTTGCCATCACTAACTTACAGTTTTTGGTGTTTAGTCCGTATACCCGGAATCATTATCAAATTTTAAATTCCAAAAGAGGTCTGATTACATTTTCACTGCCACACCAATTTTATATCCGTGCACAAACATTTCAATTTATTTAGTCGTCATATCCCAATGCAATCTCAACTCCTATACAAAAGCAAAACAAGTCGGACACAAAATGTATTTTGTAGCGCCACATGAATTTTGTCCGCGACTCATTTAACAAAAATGAAAGCGAAATTGATTAAAATCAAATTTGCATGCAATTTTTTAAGTCATTTGAAATGAATTACAACAAAAAAATAAAAATAAAAATTAAGTCAAAAAAATTTAAAGTTTATTGAACCGCGGATTTTTATTTTGTATATTCTGTATTCAATTTTAATTTAAAATATAAAAAAAAACAAAAAAATTTTGTTGTCTTTTTTGTACACAATGTGCATATAATGTTCACATAAGTAAGATCATCTCTGTTTTTGTTTTGTTTTAAACAATTTGGTGAACGGGGAGGTACGAAATTTGTACACATCATTTATAATCACGCCATACAACATGTTAAAACATTTTTTATAGTATCTCTTTATGATCGTGTTCTGTTTTCTTTCAAAAGTACTTTCTTAGGCTTGGTATTTAAAAAAAAAGCAAAAAAATGAAAATATTGAAATTGATTTATTTAATTTTAAAATAAAGCAACAAAAAAATTATTAAATTAAAAAAAAAATTCTCACTACTGATAGTGAGCACACAGCTTGTTCACCCAAAACCAGAAAAAAAAAAACGCGATCGCAATATTATATACAATTAGATCACTTGATCGCGATTTTTTTTTTTTTTTGACTTAATTCACATACATCTCAACATACTGGTTATTGGTGGATCGATGAATGGATGGGTGATGATGAAAAGATCGATCGATGGATGGGAACAAAAAAAAAAAAAAAAAAATTATTCGACATTTTTGTTTTATACATAATCAAGTGTTTAAGATCAATGATCAAAATTGATAAGAGCAATGAACAAAATAAAATTCTACCGTTATTTATCTTACATATAAAGGCTTTAAGTAATATTTAAATTAACTTATGTACCTTTAATGTAATTTTTAAGTCATGATTTATATTTTACATGCTAACAAAGCAAGTATGTGTACAGTGAAGTAAAAAAATGTTGTCAGCACTGGTATGAGGTCCCCATATACATATATGTATATTATAGTACGTATTTAATTTTAATGTTCCTGTTTAATAAATCCGATCAAAATTATTGATATCCTCCCATCTGGTTACATATACGAGTATACACACACACACAAGCATACACATGAAAATACGTTTCCGGTCTTTGATCGGATTTTATATCGGAAATTTACATTTTATGTATATTGATTGTACACCACATAATGTACATTTTATGTGAAGTGTATTCGTAAACATACATATATTTATGCTCGACGGTGATATTTTTAGAAATTTATATTTGATCCACTGCGTGTGTGATGACGGATAAAAGACAAACAACAAATTAAATATTTGGTCGTATGTAACATGTCCTTCACACAAATTCCAGAATTAACTATAATATATACCCACTTAACTTTATTCAATACATTGCACCTTACTTACATACTTATCATCTAATAATTTAAACCGATCAAAATCTGTGTCACAAATTCCATTCTCTCTGCAATGTAAACAAATGTTTGTATGTATTGTAAATATAGTCGAGCTAGGTAATACATATACAGTATCTGGTTTCTGCGTTACTTTTTGAATCACAACCGAAATGACAATGGCAAAGAATAAAAAGTTGATATCATAAAAATGCATCACATATGGATGGAATATTGTGTATCGCGGCAGAGACGACCAAACGAAACCCAGTACATAACAATTAAATTCTGTGCCAAGATAATTTTTTGTTTTATTGTTGTTTAAGTAACATTAAAAAATAAAAAAAAAAAAAAAAATCATCCTATGTGTGTCTATTTTAAAAAACTAATATACACGGACAATATTAAAACAACCACCTAACATTTTATTTATATAAGCAGGGTGTTTCGAATTTTTTCTTTTAGCGGTGTTGAAGAACTGGATAATTATTGAAATTTACTTTATGTTTCTTTATCGCAATGTAGAGTGAACTTGCTAAAGACTAGCGGTTGTGAGCGACAAATTGTCGTCTGACTGCTATACAATTATATGGATGGAAGTTTTGCTACAGAATGCAAAATTTGTCACCAGAGCCCAACCCTGTTTTTTTTTTTTCAAAAAGACCAACATATTAAGAAAGCCTTATTTATCCTCTATACATTCTACAAAGTAACAAAAGAGAAACTCTCTCAGGTTTGTGTTAATTGGATAGTGTAGTAGGATTTCCATCTAAAGTTTTCTATAAAATTGATTATTTCCGAAAATTTGTCACTAGAGTCCAACCCTGTTTTTTATAAAGATAAACATAATAAGAAAGCCTTATTTATCCTCCTCTGTACATTCCACATAGTCACAATATGGGAACTCTCTCAGATTCGTGTTAATTGGCACCGGTGTGAAGTATTTCACACAAAGTGAAGCTACACAAATTACCGAAAAGTGTAAGTGTACTGAAAAAGTGTAGGCCTACATAAAAAGTGTAAATAAGAAATAGAACCACGTATGGGGCGATATTACCATAAAGTAGACAGGTCGAGCTATCCGAAACAATTTTTCTTATTGAATTAAAAAGGGTTGGGTATGTTCGACGCTATTTTGAAAATTGTGAGAATCAAATAAACTTGCAAAACCAGATGCTACCCTATGACCATTTCTGAAAATCTCAGAGATGTTACCAATTGTTGGCTTATATTTCCATAAAGTGGCCAGCAGCTGTATTCTGAAAAAAAAGTAAAAAAAACGTGATGGGTAAAGTGATGTTCCTTAACGTGAACGTTTCTTTTTTGTCAAATTCCTATTCCGATAAAAAAAAACGTTAACGAACATCGAAAAAAACATAGAATACTGGAAAACAGCAAAATGGTCTGTCAAATTATGCCATTTGGCACAAGTCTGTTTGCGAATATAACAGCAATATAATGTATTTTTTGGTGAACAGGCGACAACAAGAAAGCCACCGAACTGAAATGTTTATTAATTTTAAATTATACACATTTAATATAGTAATGCTTCCAGTGGATTCATAATATACGAGTATAACATTGTCATAATAACATTGTCGGATTGGCCAAACCGTGCTCGAATTTCTTTTGAATCTTTCAATTGAAATCTAACAGAAGGTTAATTAACCAAAATTATAATAAAAATATTTGGTAATAAGATATGACTGTTAGTTTTGTTTACTTCAAGTCATATCTTAGCATATCCTCTATCCCGCTGTTTGCTTATTACTGGAGTGCTCCGCTTTATTATCTTACATGTCCTGTGTACTGAATTATTATTATTGTTAAGCTCCAATACTTAACGCTAACCAAATTATTTTTGTTTTAATATTACAAAAAACGAAAAACGTTTCAAAAACCCAACCAAAAAACGTGGGTTTTTTTAACGTCGGAAACGTGCACGTTTTTCTTCAATCAGAATAGGAAATAACGTTAATTTTGCGATTCACGTTTTTAACTGTCAAAAAAAAACGTAAATCAGCTAGTTACGTTTTTCAGAATACAGCTGCAGGTCAAGCTATCCGAAACAATTTTGTCTTATTAAAATAAAAAGTTGAGATGTGGCCAACACACGACTTTCTTTTACGAACAGAGAATTTTGAGAATTTTTTTTATAATTTTTATTTTTTTTATTTTTATTTGTTTTTAATTTTTGGAAACATTTTGTATTAATTAGTATTTTGTAAACCTTATACTTTTTAAGATATTTGCAAAACAAATTTTCTGGATAAAGGGAGTGGCCACTTCTGGTTAGCCGATTTGGAGTAAAATTCACTGGGACCTCCCAATTTATCAAAAAACCTTAAATCTGAAGTTTCAGTTCGATTAATTAAACCATATGGGTTGTAGAGAGGACACATACACACTGATAGACTAACAGATTGACAGACTGACAGACTGACAGACTGACAGACTGACAGACTGACAGACTGACAGACTGACAGACTGACAGACTGACAGACTGACAGACTGACAGACTGACAGACTGACAGACTGACAGACTGACAGACTGACAGACTGACAGACTGACAGACTGACAGACTGACAGACTGACAGACTGACAGACTGACAGACTGACAGACTGACAGACTGACAGACTGACAGACTGACAGACTGACAGACTGACAGACTGACAGACTGACAGACTGACAGACTGACAGACTGACAGACTGACAGACTGACAGACTGACAGACTGACAGACTGACAGACTGACAGACTGACAGACTGACAGACTGACAGACTGACAGACTGACAGACTGACAGACTGACAGACTGACAGACTGACAGACTGACAGACTGACAGACTGACAGACTGATAGACTGACAGACTGACAGACTGACAGACTGACAGACTGACAGACTGACAGACTGACAGACTGACAGACTGACAGACTGACAGACTGACAGACAGACAGACAGACACCATTCCGAAACCCACTTTTTCGGACTCAAGGGACCTCAAAACAAATAAATCTCTAGAAATCTCAAGGTCCAAAATTTTCAGGATTACTATACTTTATTTTACGAGGGTAAAAGAAAATAAAAAACCCTAATCCATACGAATCGTTCGTTTAGTAAAAGTTCTGCAAAATTATTTTTTGGAAATCGCACCCAAATCCCAAAGGCCAATATCGGCCATTGCCAACAATGATGACAAAGGTTTCGCTAGAACATGGAATAGGTTCCTTAATTACCTAGTTAGAAAACCCTAATCCATACGGATCCTTCGTTTAGTAAAAGTTCTACGAAATTATTTTTTGGAAATCGTACGCAACCCCCAAGGGCCAATATCGGCCATTGCCAACAATGAAGACAAAGGTTTGGCTAGCACATAGAACAGGTTGCTCAATTACCTAGTTAGAAAACCCTAATCCATACGGATCATTCGTTTAGTAAAAGTTCTGCAAAATTATTTTTTGGAAATCGCACTCAACTCCCAATGACCAATATCGGCCATTGCCAACTATGATGACAAAGGTTTCGCTAGCAACTGGAATAGGTCCCTCAAATACCTAGTTAAAAAACCCTAATCCATGCGAATCGTTCGTTTAGTAAAAGTTCTACAAAATTATTTTCTGGAAATCGCACTCAACTCCCAAGGGTCAATATAATGATGACAAAGGCTTCGCTAGCACATGGAATAGGTCCCTTAATTACCTAGCTAAAAAACCCTAATCCATACGGATCGTTCGTTTAGTAAAAGTTCTGCAAAATTATTTCTTGGAAATCGCACTCAACTCCCAAGGGCCAATATCGGCCATTGCCACCAATGATGACAAAGGTTTGGCTAGCACATGGAATAGGTCCCTTAATTACCTAGTTAAAATTGAGGTGTGGCAAACACACGACTTTCTTTTACGAACAGAGAATTTTGAGAAATTTTATTTTTTTCTTAATTTTTTTTTTTAATTTTTAATTTTTTATTTTTATTTGTTTTTAATTTTTGGAAACATTTTGTATTCAGTTGTTTTTTGTAAACCTTATACTTTTTAAGATATTTGCAAAACAAATTTTCTTGTCCAAGGGTGTGGCCACTTCCGGTTAGCCGATTTGGAGTAAAATTCACTGGGACCTCCCAATTTATCAAAAAAGCTTAAATCTGAAGTTTCAGTTCGATTGATTAAACCATATGGGCTGTAGAGAGGACACAGACAGACTGACAGACTGACAGACTGACAGACTGACAGACTGACAGACTGACAGACTGACAGACTGACAGACTGACAGACTGACAGACTGACAGACTGACAGACTGACAGACTGACAGACTGACAGACTGACAGACTGACAGACTGACAGACTGACAGACTGACAGACTGACAGACTGACAGACTGACAGACTGACAGACTGACAGACTGACAGACTGACAGACTGACAGACTGACAGACTGACAGACTGACAGACTGACAGACTGACAGACTGACAGACTGACAGACTGACAGACTGACAGACTGACAGACTGACAGACTGACAGACTGACAGACTGACAGACTGACAGACTGACAGACAGACACCATTTCGAAACCCACTTGGAACATACTTGTGGACTTTTGAAAATGAATAAGTTCTTTCAAAAAATAATCGTCTCCAGACAGTTTTATTATTTGGCTTATATCTTGAAGTGATATATTATAATTATTGTTATTTGGCTGTACATCAGCTGTAACAATGCCATAATTGCTGAAATAATTTTTTGTTGTGACTTCTTGACATGTTGGACAATTTGAGCTGCTAAAATCTATAGCATTTTGTAATTTGGTTAATGAATTTTGATTAAAGCTGAAAACATTTTCAAATGGAAGGTAGAAAGTTTCCCTCATGCGATTTGTATGAGTGTCGTTTTCACAGTAACGTGTTTCTGTTAATGGAGAAGACAAAGAATTTTCTAAAACGAACGCTATGGTACAAGCGGCATCTAACTTTATGACATTTTTTTCGCGAATTATCGATCTACTTTTCTGGTACAGATTTAACATCAATTGAGACCTTTCTTGATAAAGGTCATTTATGTCCTTATAATTTGCTAGCAATTTTATAAATTTGAAAAAGGTATTGTTGGAAGATTGCATTAAACCTTTGAAGAATTCTATATCAGAATACAAACAAGGAATATTTGTGCGGTTGCATCGAAAGCACAAGTATTTGATATCTCTATCACATGTTCGTCGTTTTCTATGAAAGTAAATCCATTTTGTAGAACATGTAGTTCGTCAGTAGCGTATGTCTTTATTAGCGCTTGGGAACTTTTCTTTTATCTGGGATGAAATTACATTTGTAAAGTGAGCACAAAATTGCCTACCTAATTGTTACTTTATCTTCGATAGTTAAAATATCATAAGTGCATTTTAAGTACTCCGAAATTGACATATTATTGGCTTAATAAAATGGACTTGACTAAAGCCCAATACCATTCGTAACGAAAAATTTTGGTTGGTACAATTTGATGGTTTATTTGATTTTCACAATTTTCAAAATAGCGTCGAACATACCCAACCCTTATTATTTTAATAGCAAAAATTGTTTCGGATTGCTTGACCTGTCCACTTCATTGAAATATCATCCCATACCAGGTTCTACTTTTTATTTACACTGTTTTATGTAGGCCTACACTTTTTCAGTACACTTACACTTTTCGTTAGTTTGTGTAGCTACACTTTGTGTGAAATGCTTCACACCGGTTTAATTGGCTTAGTGTAGCAGCACTTCCTTAAGTAAATTTCTATCAAATTGATAATTTTCGAAAATGTGTCTCCAGAGTCCAATTACAGTTTTTTAGGAAATACAAACATATTAAGAAAGCCTTATTTATCCTCTATATAATCTGTTTAGCCACAATATGAACATTCTCTCAGGTTCGTGTTAATTGGATAGTGTAGTAGCACTTCCATCTAAAGTTTTCTATCAAATTGATAATTTTCCAAAAATTTGTCACCAGAGTTCAATCATAATATTTTAGAATACACAAACATATTAAGAAAGCCTCATGTATCCTCTATAAATCCTACATAATTATAAAAGAGGAAGTCTCTCAGGTTTGTATTAATTGGACAGTGTAGTAGCGCACTTCCATCCAAAGTTTCCTATAAAATTGATGATTTTCGAAAATTGGTCACCAGAACCAACCCCGGTTTTTTTTAGAAAAGACAAACATAATAAGAAAGCCCTATTTATGCTCTACACATCGTATACAGTCACTACATGGAAACTCTCTCAGATTTATGTTAATTGGCTTAGTGTAGCTGCACTTCCATAAGTAAATTTCTATCAAATTGATAATTTTCGAAAATGTGTCACCAGAGTCCAGTCACAGATTTTTAGAAAATACAAACATATTAAGAAAGCCTCATTTATCCTCTATACATCCTACAAAATCACAAAAGAAAAACTCTCTCAGGTTCGTGTTAATTGGATAGTGTAGTAGGACTTCCATCTAAAGCTTTCTATAAAATTGATTATTTTCGAAAATTTGTCACTAGATCCCAACCCCGTTTTTTATAAAGATAAACATAATAAGAAACATCATTTATTCTCTATAGATTCCACATAGTCATAATATGGAAACTTTCTCAGATTCGTGTTAATTGGCTTAGTGTAGCAGCAATTCCATAAGTAAATTTCTATCAAATTCATATTTTTCGAAAATTTGTCACCAGAGTCAAATCACAGTGTTTTAGAAAATACAAACATACTAAGAAAGCCTCGTTTATCCTCTATATAATCTGTATAGCCACAATATGGACATTTTCTCAGGTTTGTGTAAATTGGATAGTGTAGTAGCACTTCCACAAGTAAATTTCTATCAAATGGATAATTTTTGAAAATGTATCACCAGAGTCCAATCACAGTTTCTTAGAAAATACAAACATATTAAGAAAGCCTTATTAATCCTCTATATATCCTACAAAATCACAAAAGAGAAACTCTCTCAGATTTATGTTAATTGAATAGTGTAGTAGCGCACTTCCATCTAAAGTTTTCTATAAAATTTATGATTTTCGAAAATTTGTCACCAAAACAAACCCCTGTTTTTTTAGAAAAGACAAACATATTAAGAAAGCCTCATTTATGCTCTACACATCGTACATAGTCACTATATGGAAACTCTCTCAGATTTATGTTAATTGGCTTAGTGTAGCAGCACTTCCACAAGTAAATTTCTATCAAATTAATTATTTTCAAAATGTGTCACCAGAGTTCAATCATAGTTTTTTAGAATATACAAAGATATTAAGAAAGCCTCATTAATCCTCTATATATCCTACAAAATCGCAATGGTGCAACTCTCTCAGGTTCGTGTTAATTGGATAGTGTAGTAGCACGACCTTCTAAAGCTTTTTATAAAATTATTTATTTTCGAAAATTTGTCACTAGAGCCCAACCCTGTTTTTTATAAAGATAAACATAATAAGAAAGCCTCATTTTTCCTCTATACATTCCACATAGTCACAATATGGAAACTCTCTCAGATTCGTATTAATTGGCTTAGTGTAGCAGCACTTCCATAAGTAAATTTCTATCAAATTGATAATTTGCGACAATGTGCCGCCAGAGTCCAATCACAGTTTTTTAGAAAATACAAACGTATTAAGAAAGCCTCATTTATCCTCTATATATCCTACAAAATTACAAAAAAAAAACTCTCTCAGGTTCGTGTTAATTGGATAGTGTAGTGGCGCACTTCCATCCAAAGTTTTCTATAAAATTGATGATTTTCGAAAATTTGTCACTAGAAGCAACCCCTGTTTTTCTTAGAAAAGACAAACATATTAAGAAAGCCTGATTTATGCTCTACACATAGTACACAGTCACTATATGGAAACTCTCTCAGATTCGTGTTAATTGTCATAGTTTAGTAGCACTTCAATAAGAGAATTTCTATGAAATTAATAAGTTTCGAAAATTTGCCAGCTTAGCCCAACCCTGTTTTTTAAATAGCTCAAACGTATTAAAAAAGCCTCTTTTATCCTCTATACATCCTACATAGTCATAATATGGAAAGTCTATCAGATCCTATTAATTGGCATAGTGTAGCAGCAAGGTGCGAAAATTTGAAAATTAAAATTTAAACTGAAATTTCAAATTTCGTTGGCGACTTTTATCAATTTTATGATTATTGTTTTGGATGGAACTCTTCTGTTAGCTGAGTGTTGTTGGTTTTTTAAATTCTCGTTCACAATTATTGCAAGTGAAAGACATTTCCCGACTTTTTTGTCAGCCGACTGCCATTGGCGACTTTTTTCGTACTAATTGCTACTAATTGGTTCCTTCATCTTGCTACATAATTGATTTATTGGTAAACAATGAATTGGCCGAGTATTATGTCGCCCAAGACTCTCTAGAACGAATAAGAATGCTTACATGGTTATTACACGTTAGCGATGCGATCGTATAGCTGTTTATTATTCTTCCGTTCTAGCCAACTTCAACCGTTTCAATGGCGAACACTTTTGAGTTTTTGACGCCAACATCAATCTAGAGTGATACTCATTAAACAAATATATTGTGAGAGGATATTTATATGGAGAAAGGATATAGTGTTCGGAGCAGAAAGGTAAATAACTAGGAGGCAGTTCGTGGTGTGTCGGTTTACTCGATTTTATGATGGGTTAAATTTCAGGTTCTGTATCCACCGATGGAGTATTATGGACCGGCAAAATACAAAATGAGTTTTTGTACTCATACATACGAATAGATCAACGTCAGCACAGATCAATGAGTTAACAAAATTTTTATCATACAAACACAAACACACGTCAATTCTACTTAATAAAAAAAATAAAAAATAAAATGTCATCTTAACACTTACGAAATTGTTTGAATTTATTTAGGTCACCAGAAGTTGGCTGCGACAAGCCAAAAAAAAAAACTAAAATTATCCTCCTTGCAACATATTGTTTTGATCTCAACTGTGTCTCCTCTCTCTTCGTCGTCGGTCGTACAAAATACTTTGTACCGCACAAGAATAATCTTAAACATAGTATAGAATTTATATTTAAATAAGAAATTAAATTCATCGTTTCACACATCTTAAATAAGCGAAAAGTCATCATCCTCTGCATAATTATATCATCATAGCATTTAAGCTGTTCTTCTTTATATTGTATGTAAGAGTGCGCGCAGATACAATCCCGGAAAATAATTTTTAATTTAATTTTCTTTTTTTACTTTTTTATGTATGTATGTGAGTTATTTATTTATTTAATTTTTGACATGATGCCAAAAAAAAATGTAAAAATTTAATAATTTTCTCTAAATTAAAAAAAATTACAAAAATGTGGTTGGAATTAAGAAAATTTTCTTTGTAGATACTGGCAGATTTTAATGCAAAAGGATAAGATTAGAAAATAATTGTGTTCGCATTATGCGATGCAGTAAGGAAGTAGTTTTCACTATAAAAACTTAAGACGTTGAACTTCGCGATCTAGAAAATGAAATCTTGAAGGCTACTTCCTTAATTATAATATTCCGCGCCGATTAATTTTACGATACACTTATGATAATCATCGATAAGATCTAAAAATGTATATTGCATCTGGAAGATAAATCGATATATGCGATATATGTACGTAAAACAAACGAGAGATAAGATGCTAAATTAAATTAAAATGTTAATACGTTGAAATCTCGTGTACATTTTAAATTCATATTCAATTTCAAGGCCAGTTATCAGTTATCAGTGTTTTTTTGTGTATGCGCAAAAATTGTTCGTTTTATCTTCTTGGTATACGCTTTTCTTATTCTTATTTAATTGTTTTTTGTTTTTATAATTAATTTTAATTAAAATTGATTATTTTTTTTTGTGTGCATGCATAAAAGGATATATTTCGTGAAATCGTTGCGATTATTTTAATGTGATTGAATGCGAATGGACAGGGCGGTATTATTGATCGTGTTTTTATTAATTTTTTGTTTTTTTTAAGAATTGGGTACTCACCACCATGTAATTTGATCAATTTGTACGTAATTATCTTTTTTTACTGGTTAAATTAATCAACTCGGTAAATGGTTTTGTTCTTGTTGTCAAATTTGTACTAAATTTGAATATACCACTAGTGTTTTAGTACTGAAACGCAATATTAAATTGTTTACTAGAATCCATCTACTCGTTGAATAATTTGTTTGACATATAATAATGCAATTTTGTTTTTATAATGGTTTTGTGGAATTAATTTCATAATATGTTCTGTTCAAATTTATAAATTGTTTAATTTTGTAACATGTCGTGGTCTATTTAACGGGATTTTAGGTTAACTTGATATATTTTGTTGAAACAAATAACTTGCGACATTGTTGTGTTCAAATTTCTCGAGTTAAAACAATCGGACGTGTAAAGTGACGAGTAACATGGCATATGATTGTGATTTGTGACAAACCTCAAAACTTTTATAGAAATTTCCTTTTATGCAGGTTTTTAGTTGTTATCGACTGTGATGTGATTTATTTGCTTCTAAATCGGTATATAGTTGAAACATTGGCGGTCGATAAGATTTTTCTGACTTTTTAGAATTAAATATTATACAATTTCAAAATGGTATGGAAAGCTAAACTGAAGTACTGCTATTACTGGGATTATGGGAATATCTTTGTGGAGGGCAGCAAGTTCTGAGGTATATCTTCTGCCTTTGATCATCATTTTTACAGTCATTATTATTTGAACTTAATGTAAAATCAGGGGCAGCCATCTGCTTGTTCATGCTTGTTTAGCATGATTTATTCAATGCAGTTTCTACCAGAGCTGACTTTATCGAAAGTTATTTCTTTAGCTTCAAGGATAATCGATAAATCCTTACAGAGGTCGAAGTAATCGGTTAGCATAGGACCTTTGTGCTCCTCTATCACTCCCAATACGGTTAAGTAAAATCTTTGTTTTAAAGGCTTATCCGTCACAACATCAATTGTGTGGGTTAACAATGAGATTTGTCTCACATGCGGTTTAGAGCTCGAAGGGAGGAGTCCTTACGATTCCAATAATCAATCCCAAGATAAATAGGCTTTTCCAAAGAGTGCTTACTAGCTCTCTGGAAGTGTTGTTGAGAGGCGGATGGACTTGGTGGATATTCAGACCCACAGCCTAGCAAACTAAAACTCGTCCCGCTGCTCTTAAGACCTTTAAAAGCAATGTTGTTCATAAGCCCGAGTATTGCCGGTTTCAGAATCAAACAGTTATAAAATTAAATTTCGCATCTAAAGATTTGTGCAGCTCGGAAGGCTTTGAGAATGGAGCTCCCCATCAACAACGGGTTCTTTTCAAGTAAAGAACTAGAGGTAACCAAACGACAGGTGGCCAATCAGGTAGAGTGTTGAGTTTTTTAATAAAATACTCGTTGCAGAAGTAGGATTCTCTGCTTCTACAGAATCTTTATATTTTCAGTTGACAACCGCATCCTTTTAAGCTCGATGTTGATGCACCACACTTTCTAGCTGAAATATAAAAAATATTCAGGCATATTCTGGTCGTATTTAGATAGTTTCGAATCTGGTTTAATAGATTTGAGACCCCTGTCTATAAGGTTCGTGTTGCTCAGTGATGGAGTATTAAATTGGGGTTATAATTAAGCCCAGAGTCCATTAGATTCAACTGACTCATTCAATTTATTTGAACTCTCCGGTCCACAAGGACCAAAGTTAGGTAAACCCACTTTTCGCGACGTTTAGAATAGCACCAAATTTCGTCCATCTGTTTGAATGTCTGCCACGGTATCAAGAGAACGGTTTGTCCGATTTGGATTTTTGTTCGCCAAACTGTTTCTATGGTCAAAGCGGATATACCTATATACGTTAAGAGGACCGGGTATCTGCCATACTAATTGGCTCCGAATCACATGGTTATTAACACGTTGACCAATTTTTTATGTAAGTTTGAGTTGAGTTTTTTAAGATTGTTAAGGGCTGATTGCAGTGTTGAGTTGTTTTCCATTAGAGTGTTGAGTTGGGGATTTGAGGTTTTGTCGGCTTTAGCCGAGGGTTGTGTTGGAAGTTATATTAAGTTGATTGAGTTCGTGCAGTTTTCTAATAGTGTTAATTTAGGGATTTGGTTGAGTTGCATTGGGCTAAATTTTGAATTTGAAGAAGGGGTTGAATTAGTGTTTTTATATTTTTTTTTATTTTTTTATTTTTTAAAAGAGGGGGGTTGGTAAGAGGAACCCTGTGCACTTCGACCAGCAAGATCTAATGTGCATCCCCGTGTAAGAGTAGAGAAATCAATCTATGTGAAATGTAGGTCCAGGTCCTTGATAAACGCCACAAGGTCATGCACATCCACAGGGCCGGCGTGAGGCCACTGAACAGAGTAAGCATTGAGTGTTTTAATTCTTCTTAGGGCGATCGCACTGCACTTGAACAGCAAGTGTTCGGATGTTTCTCTTCCCAGATTACAGAACCTGCAGTTCTCTGATGGGGTTTTCCCCATTTTGAATAGATAGTAGTTAAAGGGACCATGTCCTGTCAAGTACCATATGAGGGATTTCAGAGATGATCGATCCATTCTGATTATATCCTGTAACTGTGTAATCTTGTAATTTAGGAGCATCTTTGTCTGTCTCATTCCCCGAGATGACTCCCAGAGTGAAGCAGAACATCTCTGCTCCCAGAAGAGGATTCTCCTCGCTACATGGCCCTTGGACCCGCACCCTCTTTTGCACAGGTGTCTGCGGCCTCATTTCCTGGTATATTAGAGTGGCCGGGGGACCACAAGAGGGTAACCTTGTTGTCCCTACCCAGCCTTCTAAGGTTGCTGTAGCAGCTCCATGTCAGTTTAGAGCTGAACACCGGAGCTGCCAGGGCTAATAAAACAGCCTGGCTATCCGAGATTATGTAGATCTCCTTTCTTATATACTTCTTTTTGAGGCACTGAAGCACGCAAGTCTCGATGGCCACGGTTTCTGCCTGGAAAACCGTAGCGGTCTTTCCCAACGGTATACAGAGCCTGAAACCGGGCCCCACGACCCCCGCACCCGTGCCCTCGTTTGTTTTTGACCCATCGGCATACCTCACCGATGCGTGCTATGGTAAGGTGGAAATGATGTTCCCCACCATGTCCCTTTCGGGTATCCGGATCGTGAAGTTCCTCCGGCAGTCAGTAGTCTTTACCATCATATCTGATAGCTGGGCAATATCGTCTGCCAAGTTTAGTTTATCCAGGATGCTATTGTGTCCCGAACTAGTCAGTCTAACCTGACTTGTTACCTTCAGTTTTATGGCTCTCAAACCTGCCACACTTTTGACATGTATGTAGAGTGGTGAGAGTCCCAGCAGTCTTTCAAGGGCAGCAGTAGGTAGGGCAGGTCCAAATTGCTCCCGTTGCGCCCAAACATATTAATCTTTGAATTTTGTCCAAAGCTGAACGAGCATTTATTTGTTCTGTCTTTGGCCACCATATAAACGCCGCATAAGATATCATTGGTCTTATGATGGTTTGGTAAAGCCAGACATACGTTGGCACCCAAAGTATGCTTTGTTTGCCTTATTTGCGATGTATTTCAACTAGGGGTTCCAGGTTAATTTTTGGTCAAAAATGATCCCTAGATATTTAACCTCAGACGTCATCTTGAGTGTTTCCCCGTTCATAGTTATTGGAGTTGCTTTTAAATTTGTCCCTGACCATCAGCACCAGATCATCAGCATAGGCAATGATTGATATTCGAGAGTTCCTCAAAATAGCGAGCAAGTGGTCCATTACCAAGAGCCACAGTAACGGCGACAGTACTCCGCCCTGAGGGCAGCCCGTGGTAGGTGCAATTGAGATGCTTGCTTCGCCAATCGAGGCTTAAATTCTCCTGCTTCTGAGCATGTTTATTATCCACCCGATGGTTGAGGAGTCGATACCCTTCGCTACAGCTTGTTCCCGAATCACCTCGAAATTAGTATTATCGAAGGCAGCCTGGATGTCAATGAAGGAGCATAAAAGTGCCTCCTTGTTGCGAAGTGTATCCTCGATTTCCGATGTTAATTCATGCAGGGCTGTCTCCGTAGATTTGCCCACCTGATAAGCATGTTGGCTAGGATTTAGAGGACATCTTTCGATTGTATTGAGTCTGATATGCAGGCCCAATATTTTTCCTGTAGGACCTAATGTCCTCGGGGGATTTATTCCCATTTTTTGGTATGAATATGACTCTTACCTCCCTCCAGCATCTGGGGATGTATTCCAGACTAAAGTTGGCTCTATATAATTTGATTAAGTGGGGCTCCAGGCCTCGTTGAAGAAAATTAGGATAGATTCCACCCCCTCCTGGAGACTTAAAGAGACCAAATGAATTGATAGCCCAGCGCAACTCTCTAGGGGTGAAGATTTCCATCGCTCGCTTGTAGGTCCCCCTTGGGACTAGATATGGATGCACCACGCTCATATTAGGGTCCTCCGGACCCTCAATGATTGTGCACTCCGGAAAGTGTCCCTTAACCACACATTCAAGAGTCTCTTCCCTTGATGTGGTTAAGGTCGTGTCCAGCCTTCTTACTGAGGCCAGAGGGTTTTTATGATCTAATGCGAGGGCTTTTTGGAGTCGGCAAGCTGCCGGAATCTCGTCTATCTTCCCGCAAAAAGTTCTCCAGCTTTCTCTTTTGCTCTTCTTTAGAGTCTCATTATACTGGGTAAGGGCAGTTCGATACGCTGCCCAGTCATCTGTTATTTTTGCTCTGTTAAAGAGCTTACGCACTATTTTTCTTTTAGTCTCCAGGGCGGAGGTCCACCAAGGAACATCCCTAGTTCCTCTAACACGCAACTCAGGAGAACTTGAGTGATAGGCATCAATTATTAGCTCTCCGACAGAGCCGATAGAGTTCTGTAAACCCCCTACATTGTCTTGTAGTTTATTGGTAAAGATAGCCCAGCCCGTACCTTTAGGTATTCTTACCGTAGCTTCTGTTATTTGGGGGTTCTAATATCAAATCTTATATACCTATGATCCGACAAAGATGCTTCCCCCGATACATGCCAATTCTGGACTGTGCTGGAGGTACCCATGTCAGACATAGTAAAGTCCAGCACCTCCCTTCTAATGGCATTCACAAAGATCGGCTCAATCCCTGTATTATTTATAGCAATATTATTTGATGAACAGTATTCAAAAAGTTGCTCACCTCTTGTATTGGTGTTGGTGCTACCCCAGACTGTGTGGTGTGAATTAGCATCACAACCAATGATGAACTTCTGCCCATGAGCTGTACAGTAATTGATAAAGCTCTGTACTTCTTCCGGAGGTGGGTCGTTACCGTCCCCGGGAAAATAGGCTGATGCCATATTAATTGTGACCATGCCTCCTCTGGATAGAGGTATCTCTAATGAGACTGCAGTTATGTCTTTGGAAATAAATTGGTTAATTGAGAAGATATTGTACGACGAACGACAGAGAATCGCTGTCCTGGTCCTTTCTACTTCTGTGTTGTAAATTAGCTTACCTGTCTTACTTGGCAAACCTTTAATTCTTCCATGGCTGGTACATGGCTTTTGCATAAGCGCTATGTCCCAGTTGTTTGTGTTGAAGGGGCGACTCAGCATAGATGTGGAGGCTTTGGATCTATATAGTGCATAGATCTTTATGTCTTCGGGCCCTCCAATGAGCCCTGTGTGCTGCTACTACTAGCACGTGGTTTGGTGGAACTCTGTGAGTTCAACCCATGTTTTTTATCAGGCTTGTTCCCCTTTCCAGGTCTGCGTCCTCCACGTGCAGTGCCTTAGGTTCCTAGCTTGTTTGGGTCATTTTTGCTCCCGGGATCTTTCTGGCTGGGGTAACTAGCCGCTCTTTCCACGGAGCGATTTACCCTGCTTTACCTGCTGATGGTGCCTGTGTCCTCTCAGCCCTGTTACTCTCCTCACCATCCTTTTTTGGCGAAAGTGCACGGCTCCAAACAGCCAGTTAATTAGTGATTTAGTCGCAGCCATTAATATTTTGATTATTGTTACATATTTATGTCTAACAATATTGAATTGAATGTGATGATTGGCGTTTAATTAACTTTAACGTACCAAACTTCTTGGAGAACCGGTTTTGGTGAAACTAACTATCACTCCATGAGCCAAATTGAGTGCCAGAGCAGAGAGTTGGTTTAATGATTTGAAACCTTTGGAAAAAGTGTTCGTATTACGTACGTATTTTTCTCTCGTTCCTAAAATGGCTTATTAGGGGATCGCAGAATGTATGAATTTGAACGGATGATAAGTTAAATTAGTCTTTGATCTTAGTTAACATTCCCGTTAAAAAATTATTCACCTGTAAAAAAAACGCAACATAAAAAAACACCAACCAATTCTGCCATGCACCCACCGATTTTTGCGCTTTTCCCATTTCTATTTATTTACCCATTGATTGATGATTTTGATAGACTTTTCGCTAATAGCCAAGTAAATATTTCGCAAACTAATTTATAACCCTAATTACAATTTTATCGGTAACATAACTCAACTGATTTTTTATGTTGCTGTGAATATTTTTTTATTTTATGAAAGAGCGCATAAACCGTAAAAAAAATCATTTACATGGGAATTAAATATAACAAAAAAAAAAAAAAAATTCTGGCCATAAAGTATATGTAACAAATTGATTTTAGGGATGATTGGAATGTGTGCGCTAGCGGTTTTTTTTTGCAACACATACCTTTTGAATTGACGTGAAATCACATTTCAGGCGTGTCTAATATTCTCATGTGTACATAAAAACATATCATTCGATTCAACATAAAACCTTTATTAATAAATCACTGTCTATCATCTAGCGTCATCAGCATAAATGGTTTTATGTATCATGTAGCGCGCAGAATTTATTTTTTTTTTTACATCAAATATTTTGATTAAAAAATTTCGGTATTGTTTGCTTTTTATCGACGATCTTTAAGATTTGTTTTTTATTCGTTTAAAGTTTCTTTGAAATTTTTTATTTCTAACCAAGTGTAAGGGCGATACAGTGCGGGCGATAAATCACACCTAAAATACTTGAAATTGGTACATACACACAATTTTATTGTACACACTTTACATATATATGTGTATGTATGTACATAATATTGTTGAAATTGAAAGATTAATCAGAATGTGCTGACTTGTGAAATATGTATGTAAATATGGGATTGTATCCATTTCATATATTATGTACAATTGTAAACTATATGTACCTAAGACAGACATTAAATAGGTAACACACAATTTTTTTAATAAAAATAAACATCAAAGGTTGAGTAGTGTCTCACCTTTTAATAAATTATAGCGTTCACCTGTTTGAACTACATAATAATACACCTACATGTGGTGAAAAATATATAAACATCCTATGCTACATGTATAATTGCAAACTTAATATTTAAGACTTTTTTCTTTCAGTTTTTGTCTTATGAAATGATTCTGTGGGGTCTTTGTAATTTTTTTTATTCCGTTTAGTGTTTTTTTTTTTTTTTTAATTTTATTTATGTTGGGCGGTACATCCATTAGATTATCAATTTCATTAAGCATTTCGTGGTGAGTGGCTCAAATTTAGGACTGATTTTAATATGAGATTTAATTACTAATACATACTAAAAGGGTCAATCACTGAATGTGTAGACATGGAATTCTTATATCCAAACTGAAAATTCTTGCAACATATTATAAGATCTGTAATTGGAATATTTGAGTCCAGTGCAAACTTTTATGTTGACGTTATTCTCTTCATTTTCAAATGTAAGCTTTAACAGACTTGAAAGAAGCCTTATGAGAAGCCGATGGTGGTATCGACTTTAATTTCTTTCATGCGAGAAATCTTTTGCATCCTTATAGTGTCAACAATTCGGCATCGACCTGATGATGAACTACCAAAACAGGCAAAAGGAAAATGAAATTTTACTGAACTTAAATTCGCCTGAATGTCAGTTAGATACATTTTAATTATAATTTCCAATCCTTATTCTAAAGAAGGCAGGATTTAAAATAATCACTTTTCTCACTTTTCTCGGACACGATGTTTCGAAGAATATGTCTTAAACCTTATTTCGTTATTATTCGTAATTCAGAATTTGTACATGGTTTGACAATAATTCACCATTATGCGCTGATTTTTCGTCCATTATTGAATGATTATCGATGATTTGCTCATTATTCACTCATAATTTAGTATTCTCTCTTTTTTCACTGCTGGTCTACAGATTATCACTTTTTATTCACTGATGAGCGGTGAATTCATTCATTACGTTCTCATTACTCATAGTTTAATCCTCTCAATATTCACTCATCATTCAAAGATTATGACGATTTTACTCATTAATCACTGATTATTCATTCAATATTCATAATCAGTGAATAATGAGAGATTAATGATTGTGTATTATAAATGAATAACGAGTAAATATTAAGAGAATACTCAGTCCACATTCAATCATTTTTAATCTGGTCGAACTGGTCGTGGTTTAGACGGGAATGTTTCAGTTGCCAATGACTCCTTTTACGTTCTGTAAGGGGTATTTTGATATGAACAGAAGTGTAGTTCTTAGCAAATAGCGAAAAATGTAGAAGTGTTAATTACTCAAATAGTATACATTTAGGCGATTTTTGGCTCGTAGAACAGACTATGGAAGTGACTAAATTTCTAAAGATCCCAAAGTCACATGATTTTTATCGATGGGCCATGGTATCCGCTAGATGTATAAATTATCACACGACTGTTCCCTGGGATCAGTCTTATAAATAATAAGCAATTGTACCGCTGAAGAAATTTGTTCAACAAAAATCAAAAGTTCCGAAGACAAATGATTTTTATCGAATATTCGTAGTATACACTTGATGTCAAAATGATCAAATGGTTGGTTATGATGATATATTGTAGACTTTCTTGACTTATTTGGGAAAGTTTCTCAAAAATGACAACAACATCTAAGACCAAGAATTTATTTTATAGGGCATTTTACCAAACTCAGGGAGTGGCTTTTTGAAAGCTTTTCAAGTCTTGATTAACATATTATCAGTTGGGCTGTGGATTTCGTCAAATTTGACATTTCTAATGTAGCGGAAGGGTCTAAAAGTTTGGGACAAACCAGAGCTGTCATATTCTCAGATGGTATATTGCAACACATGTTCCGAAACCCCTCGAATAGCTATAATAAAAACAGCTAACGCTGATTTTATTTTGATTTTAATCATTTTTCTGTCAAGTCAATTTATTTGAAATAATTCGCGAATTGGCCCTCAGTCTAAGTAATAGCGGCAAGTGCTATTTTTAAATTGACACAGTCGATATAATTTCGACTTCCTTATTGAAATAAGCCACGTTTTTGGAAACCTGAATGATTTCGGCCAAGCTTAAAATATAAATTGTATAGGTAGAGTTGAGAGAACTGTGGTTTAAGTGCCAATAACTACTTCAAAAATATGGAATGCCAATAATTGTAGTCGTTATGCTATATTTGAAGATATATAAAATACTTCATTTTCATGTGATGCACAAGACTTCGAACAATTTTGTTTAAATCCAGTTATCTTTCTGATTATTAGTCCGGTGTTTGACGATTTCTCGCTCAAAATTCTTACGGACAAAACCAATTGACGTGAAATTTGAACAGTAAGTAGGAAATGGTTCAAAGAACAAAAGTTATATAGTGCCAATGTGTGCCTTTACCCTGGGAGTGGACACCACCCCTTCTCGGAGGCAGAAAGGCACTATATAAGTTTTGTTCCTTGTTTCCCTGCTTACTGTCCAAATTTCACGTCAATTAGTTTTGTTCCTAAGAATTCTGAGGTAATAACCTATTTTTACCGTCAAACACTGGACCATAATAGTTCTCTCTAAAAACAAGCAACAATTAAATTCTCGTACGTAACACTTGAAGTATTTTGATTTCGGATTCTAGTACTTATTCAAATATTCATGAGTTCAGTAGAATGGGAAGATTAGTTAACCATTTGTTTAGTTTAAACAAGCCTGTGCACATCATCAATTTTGATGATTTTGTTTAAATTCCTAACTGTGATGAAATCTAGATTAAAGCTTTAAAAAATGTTCGCGCTTATTTTCAAAACTATTTTGTAAAATATAAAAACATTTGGAATATAAAAAAATATATGGCCCTATAACGAGTTTCAACCAGGGATGAAATTGGCATAAATTCCAAAGTACTAAAATGTTGAGCAACAAAGGACTAAATTGGGCTTTAAAGTACTTTTTAATTTTTTGATGTGTTTACATATCGTCTGCTCAGAATTATCCTTGTCCTTATATGTATTTTGCCTATATTGGAGCATTTGAAAATTAAATTAAGTTAGCTGGAAAGTTAAAGATGTTCCTGAGATTTATTAGAAGAAAGCTTAATTACGAAGTACAATGCTTGAAACTCAAAAATTGTTTTAACTGTTTGAGTTTCAAATTTAATAGTTTTGTACCAACTTTTCTTAAAAGGCTTGTCTATTTCGTTACGATTTTGTCTATATCCTCGATTTTTCTGAATACTAATTTTTAGCCTAGATCAAGCAAGCAATGCTTATTGAAACTATAATATAAAACAAAATTTTAAAACCTATTTCTTTACACCTACTCTCCACCTGTCATTAACATCGAGTTATACCATTGAAATTCGAACAGTTGCTGGTCTAGACACGAAATTTCAACGACTTGCCAGATGTCACACAAATATTTGCTGCCAAAAAGGCATAACTTGATTATATACCAAAATGAACGCACCGTTAAACGTTTTGAATGCACACGTTAACGTCAAAACGTCAGTCAAAGTATTCATTTTTATCATGGTGAAGTTCGCAAATCTGAGTCGGTGGTCGCAACTTTAAGAGCGCTTACTTCAATTTTCCGTAGTATAATAATTGTCCCACCAGATGGGCTCTGCATATTATAGTGGATAAATTCGAGTCAAAATATTCAATATTGGATGTTTTTGTGCCAGTAAGAGGTCAAATTACCGATAATATCGCAGCCTTAAGTGCTTCAGTTCAAAATGAGCCAAATCAATTGATTCCACACCGTTTATAGGAATTGTGAATCTCTCAAAACACATTGTGGCGACTTTTGAGTAAAGATCTTGGCTCACACCCTTACAAGATTAAATAACCTTAAGAGCTGAAGCCTCTTGATCATTTGAAGAGTCGAAACTTCTCCGATTGGGCTTAATGGCTTTGTCAATAACCAACATCATCATTGGACAGCAACAAACCCACATCTGCTTCAAACGACTCCATTACAATCACAAAAAGTGACCATGTGGTGTGAATTTGATGCAGGAGGTGGAAAATTGGCTCCAACAATCGGTCGCTGCAAACGTGCTTGCGATAGTCATATAAACGAGATCGAATTCCATAGTTAAATGTAACATGTGTATCTAAATTATTTAAAACTTCCTTATCACCATGAACCTTTCCCTTTAAATTATAAACGCAAAATTTTCGCTTATAAAAGAAGTTTAAGTTGTTACCTGAAAGGAGTTGGAAGATATTTTGCAAATCAGAGCTGAAAATTCTAAATAGTTTGTCTTAGGTAATTTTTATTCAGAATATGTGCCTCCATTTATCGCAGGACGATAGAACACCAAATTAAATTGTTTGTTGAACGTATCTCTGTATTTCCATTTTTTGATGTTGATGTCAGGAGATTTAATCTTAAATAAGTTGAACATCTTGCTGATGTTGAGTGAGCATCCCTCAAGGATACTGCAAAACTCAAGGATATAGAAAAAAAATAGAACTGAAGAAAAAATTAGCGGATATATCTACATCTAACAAAATTAAATCAAAATTTGTTTACAGATTTGATCTGGAGGTAGACAAAAAACGAATCTCAAGGATCAAAATAAAACAATGAGAAAATTTGGTCGTTTTACCCTAGGTTTACCCTAAAATTGGACATAGACAACAATAATTTTAAAACAACGATATTTCACTAACTGACGACTTTTCACTTTTATATCACTAAAAGTAGCAAAAAGGTATTTAAACATTTTTCTCTTTCGGAGGGTTCAATTAAAAGGCTAAATGCTGATTTTGTGAAGCAATGCAAACAGATATGAATTTGTTAAGAATTAAAGGCTATCCACATCAAGCATGAATTGCGAATGCGAGTAAACATTTCTTTTTATATAAAATCACTACAGCTAAGCACAAAAATTTTATAAAAAAATGTTCACTCGCATTTAGAATTCGCACTTGGTATTGCGATTAAAATTTAAATAAAGGACGAAATTTACTAAATAAACTAAAAATCATTTACTTATCCATTTTATTTATTTATAAGTAATATAATATTTACAACTGTATTCCCCTCCCACTGAATGGCCACAAGTTACAATTACAAGAACAAGACCACTATCCTTGCCCACAACAATTACAAGGAAACAGCGTTATTAGCGTAATAGTCCTGGCGGTTACAATTTAATTTAGTCGAAATTCGAATAGTTGTTCAACGAAAAATGATTCGATCTTCGAAAAGGACTGCCTAACGTTTACAGAAAAAATTCAATATAAATATTTTTTCGAGAGGACTGAAATGTTGATTAAAAGTATCGAAGTACTTTTTATTTTCTAAAGGACCAAAAAAAGTACTAAAGGATCAACTTTTTCATCCCTGGTTTCAACATCCATTCCACTCTACTCCATTTTTGTTATTAAAAGTTCCGGTGAAATTTACATGTCAAAGGGTAAATTTACGTGTCAAAGAAAATGTCAAAATGGCGGCTTTTGGATCGGGAGGTACCGAGTTCGAATCCCGATATGGGCGAGATGCAAAAGGAATTTTTAACCCCCTTCTATGTCGGTACTATAGGCTGGCATGAAGCAACGCAATATTGTGCAGGTGGTTTATACAAAATGGGTCTTTAGCCGTACGTCCTCGATTTGGCTACTACTGCGTAAAGTAGAACAGTAAAAGTGAATTGCGAAAGAGTTGGGCAAATGGCCTTGAGCCCCAGGAAAAGATTGCATAGAAAAAACAAAAAAAAAAAAATTTGGGAGGTTGTCAATTTTGCTTCTAAGAATTTTTTACCTATTTTAAAAGTTTTATTTTTTCAGTGATGAATCATATTTTTATTTAGAAAAATCAACAAACTGACTTGATTTTCTTTACTAAATATATTGTTACGAATTTATTTATTTCACCCTAAAATTATTACAACCCAATTTACTAACGATAATTCACAAAATCACTTTTTATAATTTTCACACAATTTTACTATACACTTATAATTTTTAAATCGCACTACAACACTTTTTAAATCACTTTTTAATTCCTTTTTAATCTTTACACTATCGCTTACCAAAAACTAATAATGATCTTACAAGTTTACACTATCACGTTCCAAATTCGAATAATTTAATTTGATTTCGTTTGCCTTTTTATATACACAAACCAATCTTCTAGAAAGCTCATGACTTTTCCAGTACTAATAATAGTGAAGAAACATTTAGAACTGTTTTATCATGGAAAATTCCATTTTAGTACAGTAAAACATTGAGCTATTAATTTAACTTATTCTATCACACCCTAGATGTCACCATCACAATATTTAAAAAACACTAAACGTGTCTAAAAACAAAAGCGCAACCAATTTTTTTAAAAGTAATAATTTCGCTTTTAAATTGGGATTCCCCGTATTGTGTTTTTTTATCGTAGTATTTTTAATGTCCTTTGTTTCGTCTCTTCAGTTTTCGAACACGGTTACAAGAGACAGGTGTTATTTTCTACATTGTGAAATAAAAAAATATCGTGAAATCATAAAAATGGTTAGTAAAATAAATATGAAAGGAAGGTTTAAAGGTCGATTTATATTATCAGTTCCTTTCAGTTCCTACTCGTATCGTGTCAGACAAAAAAAACATTGTTACATATATTTTCTATAGGAGTATTTATATTATCCTTTCCTTTCCGTTCCTACTCGTACCGACACAGACACATATTGTTGAAAAGAATGTTTTGTCTGATATTTGAAGGCGAAATAATACGAAAGAATAACGAAACAAACAAAAATTGTAAACTGTTACTAAAATTTTTGTATTTTTGTGTGTTTTACTCTATACATAACGAAAAGATACAAATATATGTATACGATAATCATACGAATAAAATGCCTGAATTCAAAGGTACGGATAGTATAAATTGATGATGTCTGACACGATACGAGTAGGAACTGAAAGGAACTGATAATATAAATCAACCTTAAGACGAAAAACAACGTTGTTTGAAGACTAGTTGACACATAAATGTTTGTTTGTTGAATTGAAAAATCAAATAATTGGTTTACTATGTGTATGTTAGCAAAAAATAAGCGTTTCAAACGATTATAACTTGAAGCGACATTTTGATACAAAACAAAATGTGCTTGTGAAAAGTAATGAAACTTCAGTTCAAGCCTTAGAACCAAAGCCTTACGGTCTGCAAAACCTTTTTATAAGGTTGGTTTTATAAAAAAATGTTTACAACTTGCATCTTGTGACGCATGAATTGCGCAAAAATGGTGTTGCAAAAGTTGTGCTCCAAAAAGTTGAAAATATTAGTATAAGCAGAGAAACCGTCCAAAGACGTGTGAGTACCTTTTGCAATTCAAATTCAACCTTTTGCAAATTATATTTATCAGAACAAATTTTATTTCTTAATTAAGTTTTATTCATGTCTTCTATATAGACATGGGATTCTAAAGATCAGGATGGAATTTGGCCATTTCTAAACCGATATTAATGAAATCCAAGATACATACACATTAAATCCTTTGTGGCTTAAATATTTTATTCACTCAAATTTCGAAATTTTGTGTATAATTAATATTTGATTAACACAAATATCATGTTTACTTTACAATACAATACAAATTACAGGCGTACAAATAATTATTGTCCACCGTGATTTCACTCAAAAATTTAACTGTTATTTGAATGATCAAGAAATACGGTCGCGATATTCGAGGAGGTGGAATCGATTTACCTTCACCAATATTTGTAAGTTTTGCCTCATTTTCCAGAACTAAATCAAAAATTATTTTACAATATCATGCACAAGTCAAATTTCACCAGAATTGGTTAATAAACTACACGAAACTCTATTGGTTGGCTCACATGTGTGGTCCACATTTGGAGTGCAGAACTTTTCGCGTTCTTTGTAGCGGAGCATCGTTGCGATAATCTTCCATTATCATTCCCTAAATCCCGAATTTATATGAAAATTGTTGAATTCGAAATTAAAATATTTCTACATTTTACATTCATATTTCAAATTCCTCATTCTATACCTGTATAGGGGCATGGTTTTGCTTTAATGATTTGAGATTTAATGGAATAATGTATTTTGCAAAGCACCACGTACTATCCTAGAGCTAGAGATAAAATGTTGTAAACTAATTTAAAATTCATATTATGTACCATATTAATGGTCATAAAATACGTTCTACATGCACGCGTTTTCAAAAAAAAAAAAATTAAATCTCATTATCTTATCTCTCTTACTAATGTGTGTATTTATTCCAAAGAAGTTTTAATTACATTAAATAATCATAAAACCTTTTAAACAATTCTATTTATCTCTTACCTACATAATTATATGACTCGTACATATCCCAAGATAGTTAAGCTTTATTATTTACATAATTGTAGATAATGTACACGAGAATATAATACAGAGTTACCTATTAAGGTGAGAAGACGATAATTGGCCAATTCTTATATGCGAAGGAGGAAATAATATTATATTCTTCTAGAAACATACTGACCTTCTAAATTACTACCAATCCAATATATGTACATCTAATTTGTATTTTTCGCCAAAAAAAAAAAAATGTTTATACGGTACGTGCTTTGAATTGGTAATTAAGAGCTTGGGATTTTATACATATTATATTATAAACGAACATTGCTTAGAGTATATTCACACTAAAGTTGACACAGCATAAAAATTATTGGGTATTATTGGGGCGAAGTGTAACTGCTGCAGGAAAACTTTCCATTTTAAGAATAAAACTTCCTATAGTCCAGAAACCGACAAAACAGAAAAAAATAATTTTCAAACTGCGCCTGAAAGATGAAAATAAAAATTAATCAATACTCCTATGACACTATGACGAATTAGCCAAGACACATTATGTGTTCAATAATTTCCGAATTGAACAACAAATCTAGTCTATCCCACCCCAATTTTACATTAGTCCTCCATTTAAATCAGGGAAAAAAGGGGTTAAAACTAAATTTATGGTAGTTGGGGAAGAAGATGGGGGGAAAAGGAAATTGCGCCTGAAAGACGGTACAAAAAAATCAAAAATAACCTAATTTCCAGCGGAATCTACTAACTTAATATTTGCCATAAAATGTGGACTTATCACAAAACTATGGTTTATAAAATATTCCATGTCAGAAGTTCATTAAATCAATTTGTTGTTCGATGCGGAGTTCATTTGATAAATTTTGATTTTTGATCGTAATATTAATGAAAATTGTCGAAAATACTATTGATAAGTTTATTAATAAAATTTTCCTAGTTTCCGCTCAAAACAGGTTTTTTTTTGCTTTTTTTTATTTGAAAATTCTAAAGGGTTTTCCAATAAGAGAACATTTTGATATTAAAAAAAAACGAGTATTTTTTAAGAGAAATCCCATATGCCATTAACATTTGAAAACGATATCAGCCAAATGGCCGCCACGGCTATGTCCTCGATAACTTTACGAATTCCATCTTTAAGGTCTTGAATCGATTGTGGAGCATTGGCATAGACCTTATCTTTCACGTGGCCCCAAAGAAAAATGTCTAAAGGTGTTAAATCACAAGATCTCGGTGGCCAATTGTGATCACCTCTTCGAGAAATAACACGGTCAGGAAACTTTTCTTGCAAAATTGCGATTGTTTCGTTTCTTGTGTGGCACGTAGCACCGTCTTGCTGAAAATAAACGTTGTCCACATCAATATCTTCCAATTCCGGCCATAAAAAATCATTAACCATAGTTCGGTAGCGCAATCCATTCACCGTAACAGATGAAAATCCGGATCATTTTGATGCATTTGAAGGACCCAATCAGCGAAGATACGATGTTTATGGTGATCGACCGGCTTGAGTTCTTGTGTTAACTGATCTTTAAAAGCCTTAAGACCTAAGTCTTTATGCAAAATACGATGTAATGTCGTTTGTGGAATGTCTAATTCCAAAGATCGACAAGGAATCGACAAACCTGGGTTTTCTTCAAAACTACGGCCTACAGCAGCAATATTCTCAGTTGTTCTTGAGCGACGCACATGGTTTCGATTCTTCGCATTACTAACTTGTCCCAACAGCTCAAATTTTTCCACCAGTTTCACTATTGCCGGCCGAGAAGGTGCTTCATGACGACCAAAAAGTGCTTTAGTTTTGCGAACTGTGACTGCAAAATTTTCACGGTTTGAATTTACCGATACCCTGTACGATGTCGCATACGCTAATAAGTAAAATGGGAAGAAAAACAAATTAAACCGTCATAAACCTGAAATGTTATTTAAATATTCGTTCGGTTTTTGATGCCATTTTGGTTCATCAAAATTTCATTGGGTTCGTGGCCAATTTCCATCTCTGGTATTTATTCACATTTTATACGGGTAATGCAAATGTGCATATGCATATTTGAAAAACTATAAAAAACTGGATTCAAGCTGGAATAATTGTATCTTTTTTTCCAAGACTCTAAGATGTTTAGTTTGTATGTACGAGTGCCAGACACAATTTCCATGTACATAAGCAAAATTCGGTTTGAATTGATTCGAACATTGCTTATAGCAATTAAAAAACGTTTTATAAGCTTTACTAAAATTGTGATATAAATTCGAATACTAATTATTGAAGTTTGATTGAAACTTGATTGAGATTTGATTGTAAATTGATTCCGAAAATAGTCTTAAATAAAAGTTGTTTACTATGTACCTCAATTGTTTGAACTTTTTAGTCATGAATCAGGTTTGAATCAAATTTCATACAAGTTGGATAAGAACTTGAAAACGAAAAAATTTAACAAATACATATTATTTTAATTTGATGTGTGTTAGTTGAATGTGTACAATTGAGTTGAAATTCAAACGTTTAGAACAATGTGACCAAAAATATTCAAGTGAAGCTATCAAACCTTTAACCAGTCTATGTCCAATTTTATGGGAATTTGGCCAATAATTTGAGTGATATTTGTAAAAAATGCTAAAGCTTGATTACGTTTGATTTGTATTTGTAAGATTTGATTAAAAATTTTGTAAAACATTAAAATAAATTTTATAAGTGAGCTTACTACCAGCAAATTTTCACAAAACGAGTTCAAGCTCGAACACAACTTATTTCAATTTTAATTCAAATTCTGTACTCAAATTCAATTCATCAAATTTGTTAAGAAACAATTTCCATGTACATAAGCCAAATTCGGTTTGAATTGATTTGACACTGCTTATAGCAATTAAAAAACGTTTTATAAGCTTTACTAAAATTGCGTTATAAATTCGAGTACTAATTATTGAAGTTTGATTAAAACTTGATTGAGATTTGATTGTAAATTGATTCCGAAAATAGTCTTAAATAAAAGTTGTTTACTATGTACCTAAATTGTTTGAACTTTTTAGTCATGAATCAGGTTGGAATGAAATTTCATACAAGTTGGATAAGAACTTGAAAACGAAAAAATTTGAATAAAGTTTGGTTCAGCATTTGACAACAATTACACATGGAATTTAAAATGAAATTCGATTAATAATCAAATTCAAAAGTTTTGAACAATTTGGCCAAAAAAATTCAAGTGAAGCTATCAAAGCTGTAACCAGTCTAGTGAAATTTGTCATGCGCAATTCAAATTTTATGGGAATTTGGCCAATAATTTGAGTGATATTTGTAAAAAATGCTAAAGCTTGATTACGTGTAAATTGATTTGTATTTGTAAGATTTGATTACAAATTGTAAAACATTAAAATACATTTTCTAAAATTTAAAATTTTCACAAAACGAGTTCAAACGAGTTTAACTCAAATTTAATTAATCAAATTTGTTATTCTGTTTTAAACTAGAAGTTTGAGTAAAATTTGACTTTTATTCAAATAAAGTTTGAAACAAATTTGATAAAAATTCAATATTCTTTAATTATCAGTTTATTTTGAGCTTTTTTACAACTTGGGTAAAACTTGAACTTTGACTTAAAAATTTCATTTCATAATCTGTTTTTCATAATCGGCTTTACCTTTGGAAAAGGGTAGTGCAGCCTGTAATAAGTATTTTAAGCAAAGGTTTAAATAAAACCCGATAACAAAATTTAGTTGAAAGGAGCATTGAAATATTTAATCAACTTCACAAAGGAACGAGTAGATCGATCCGAATTTAAAACAAAATATAATTCGAAATTTTTATGAAGAACTTGGATTAGTTTGAATGAAAACTGATTCGTATTTAAAGAATATGTTTTGAAATAGAAAGACATTAGGTTATAGTATTTGGTCTATTGAACTGTTTCAATGAAATTTACTATTAAACGCTGTAGGGAGTCTCTGAGATTCCAAATTCCAAATTTTAAAGATGCGTCAAAGTTGCAAAACTTGTGCCTGAACGGTTTTTAATTTAATTTCATAAACTAATACAATTTTAGTGTGTATAAAAACCAAACTAAAGCGTAATATTACACCTTGAGTATAAAATTTTATGTTACATCATGTTGTTGTGGCCAAGGTGTGTCTACCTCAAATTATAAAAAAAAAAAGTTATGTAAGTTATACAGAAACTCTTAAAAACTATTATCATTATTTTTGTCACATTCAGCCGTGTTTGAGAATTTTCCCTTTTCGTTTTATTTTTTTATTTTTTTTTTGGTGAACATATTACACCATCCGTCCGTCCGTCTGTTCGCTGGATACCGAAATCATAATTTATTATAAGTAATTATCATTTTATGAAATCTGATTTGGAAGCATAATATTTTCTTGTTGAAATAAATTTTCGTCGCAAAAATTGAATTTCGGTGGTGTGATATCGAATTTGAGCGAATTTGAGACCACCCGGCCACCTTTCTGCATGCAACAAAAATCATTGTCTCTTTAATCAAATTTTTATATATCATTTAATGAAATTTAATATAAGTTGTGTGCCTTTTGTTTATGCTACTCGATTTATATTAAATTGAAAACAGCATCTTATCAAGCGCATTCTTATAATATAATAAGATGTAATTCTAAGAACTGCCATAAAATAATAATAATAATATACAAACCGGTCATTTACATTTTGATTTTAATCATATAAAACACTTTTTTTTAATTATTATTTATGTATTTAAAAGTATTTTGTTTTGGTTATAAAAGAAATGGAAAATTAAGATGTACAAGAGGCTATAAATAACGAGAAAATTAATTAAATCGTCTATCGCTAAAAAAAAATGTTTTTATATTAAAAGGTAATTGATTTATATGACTACAATGAGTCATGTTGTTCTCACCCTATATACAAAAATATTCAAACACTTCGTTTTGTATCTTAAAAAAAAATATTTAAAACAATTTAATAGAAAAAAATGATTTGTTTAAGGTACGTGACTATACATTCTAAGGCGTTTTAATTAAAATTTTAAATATTTTGTCTTGCTGCAAAACATCGTATGTATGTTGTGGCATGGTGTTCGTTTATGCACATAGATAAAGAAATTACAGTCCGGAAAGCAAGAAGTGAATGATTATTACATACAATATAGCTATACACATAAGTCGTCTGTATGACTTCATTCGAACTTATATGTATTTAATATTCCGAAAAGGAATACAAATATTTGCATTTCTTTCAAATTTCTATTTTTTTGTTTAGAAATTAGATTGGAATACCTCAAATTTTTAAGCTAATCTAAAGTTAAAAATTGCAGTTAGACTACTAATTCTCTGAACAAGAATTTAATTCTTGGAAAAATTCTGAATTCTAGCTTTCTAAAAAAATGATATGGTTTCGTTTTCTGAATTTTAAAGAGAGTACCTAAATTCTAAAGTAGATTCTTTAAATTTTTAAACAATTCAATGTTTGAAAAATTTCAATTGCCCTGCAAATCGAAACAAAATTCCATATCGTTCACAGTTGCACAGTTTTCCTTTTTACACATCTACAAAATTTTACTTGCTTTTACATGGTCAAATTGAGATTTTTAGTGAATAAGTTTGGGCGTACGTGAAATTTGTCGAATTTATTAAAATCAGAATCAAATAAAGAAAATGTTCTATCTTCGGAACTGGTAGGATAATAGGCGTAATATAATGTGAAAATCGCAGGAAGTGGCCATCAAAATGGCCTATTTGCCAAGGTATCATTTTGATCTTGGCTATTCAAAAAATTTTCAACTTTTCAAATAATTTGGAGGTTTGTGTGTTTACCAATATAAATTAAATATTCGTAATAATAAGGACTGCTAGCACAACTAAGGGTGATTTTCGTTTAAAGGTAGAAGTTAATGTGTGGTTCTATCAGTTTTCTCCGTGTCGGCCCACGTGCCGGAAAGAATATCTGTTATTGTCTCGATCTGTCTGTCGGTCTGCCTGTCGGCCTATGTCTGTCGGTTCCATGGTGTCCTGAGTCAAAAAAATAATTTTCGAAATGATATCTGCCGGTCTACCTATCAGTCTATATCTGTGGAAATTCAACATAATCACTTAATTAAAATTTAGAGACTTTCAGAAATACCAATATTAACTTCCAAAATAAATATGAAAAACAAGGCTCACAACCCATTTTTCCTAATTTTCCTTGAAGTTTTCCAGGAAAATGAAGATTTAGCAGGTAAGTGATTTTGTTAAAAATAAAATTGATGATAGTTTTCGCTTAAGTTACATAAGTTATATTTCCAGTTGATTTTCTAATTCAAAATTTAAGATAAGTCGTTTTCCAAATAATGAAATATTAATGTTAAAAATGGTTTTTACTTTTAGTTTTTATTAATAAAAAAAATAATTAAACAGAATTAACCTTCATGTACAAAATATATAAAATTCATTAAAATTTAGCATAAAATAATAAAATTTACATAAGATAATAAAAAAAAAAAAATTCATCATCTTCGGAATCAGGGGTCAGGTCAGGGTGTATGTTTTTAACACATTCATCTGTCGCCGGCCTATTATAAAATGAATGAAGGGCAGTATTGAAATTAGGTCGTCCTTTTTAGCTTTATTTATTTTAAGTGGACCATTGTAACAGTTGAGTATTTCAGGAACGCTAACATTGCTTACACCTCTGCTTTTCTGGTTCTGCTTCATCATGCGAACATTTATAAAAAATCGTGTCCAAATTGGTGAGTAAAACGCAGCCATTTCACGTCTTTCCATAAAAATTTGTTTCCTTCCATATCTGTTTTTCGAAATGTGAATTTGGATTTAGATAGAGCAGAAAAATTAAGAAATTTATTTTCCATCTCAATTACTTCAAAATGGCGTTTATTGCCAAGTGTTCGAATAAAATTGAATCAATCTTGGGGATGGTGTATTTTCATATTCGTTTTCTTCTTCTTTTTCTCAATTATGGCGTGATCTGAATTACACTCGTTATGAGTGTGACCCGGAATTAAAAATTTGTGATGAATCTCTTCTAGATGAGAATTATGCATCAAGATAGAAACATCGTGACCAAAACGGAATTTTTGTTTTGCCATGGGGATGAATCACTATAATAGGTAACAGATTTCTCTGGTATACTCTGCAAATTTTGAAACAAGCAGGACTCGTTGTCGTTCCCTCCTCTTCCTCCAACGCCTTCATGCCACATGTAGCAAAAAGCATCATTGGTGATGCAGTCATGTACTGTTAAATTAAACGTCCACAGTGGACGTTTATAGAATGAAACGGAGGTCTGGAGGAAGGGGAGTTGGAATACATTGCTGAAGGTCGAAAGTAAAAACATTTTTAGTGAATGATGTTTCTGCCATTTCCTTATCAAGTTTTTTAACATTATATGCTTGTGATGCCATTTTATGGTGTATTTGTTGGTCTTCAATTACTTTGAGTTTGGTAGATTCATCAACCGCTCCAACTATTTGGATTTGCAAAATTTCGCATTTATTGCAAGTGCATAACACACATTCCTGCAAAAATGAAGAAGCTTTAGTAATAAATATAATTTGAAATTGACTATACAACACGAAGAAACTGGTGCTGATTTACTGGAAGAATAGAGCTTGTACATTGTTGCTAATGTAAGATCTGCTTCCAGATACATTTGAAATGTATGAGCCCGTGAATAGTGGCTTTCATATGCCGGAAATGAAGAAATATGTTTCTTGATTTCCTCTATTCTTCCAGCATTCAGTTTCTTTGGTGGAACAGATCTTCCTCTACGATCACCAAGGTATGTATCAAAATCATCGGTTTCTAATTTTTTCTTCGCAACCGACTTTATAAAGTTGTCTGTTTCTCCAAGCGTATGTCTGAAACATTTTTGACAGAGTTGAGTATGTATGTAGTCAATTATTTTCCACATGATATACATGGTAAATTTTAAAACTCAAATAAGTGTTTCTTCCAAAATAATAAAGTAATATAATACAATTCAGTGCAGTTAAGTGATTTTGTTTTATAGGCATAACTCGGTCAAAAATTAAGCAAATAATTTCAAAATTGGCTTGGTTATAAATGATGCTAAAAGGAACAAATAGAAATAAAATTTGACAAAATCACTTAAATGATATTAAGTGGTTATGTTGAATTGCCACAAATATGTCAGTCGGTAAAAGTAATCTTCGAAGTAGTAAAAGTATGAAAATTTGATTTAAGCAATTACGGCGAAATCGAGAGGATTCTGTGTCCCGCTGATGAAATCAGAGCTATATAAGACAAATTAAATAAGTATAAACGACGAGTTTTAAAAAATTAGACATGGTTCCCACTTACATAAAAAACAGCGATTAACAACATTAAAACTTTTTGTTTGAAATATCTTTCGGTTCTATTTTCCCTCTCTCGATATTACTCGCATATTACTAGCAGAGAATTAGACTAAACAACTAGCACAGCAAGAATTTGGGTGGTAATCAGTGCTATTGCTCTGAAAACTTTAAACCGAGTACTTTTCAAATTTTCTGGGGAGTATTTCTAGTCATATAGGAATAAATACGAAATACGATAGTTAGACCTTATACATACGTAATTGTTGATGTTTTTGGTTTAAAAAAACACGATCCAGCAAATTACTCTAAAACTGCTTTTAGTTTTTGACCCAAATTCCAATATTAAAAGAAAACTGTTTTATTTATTGGTTTAGAGCTCTTTATCTGATCGGCCACAACTCTCCCAGAAATCACAGATATTTTTAGATTACCGTTGTGAAATTTTTAAGCGGAAATGTAAGCGAAATTTTTAATTTTTACCTATTTTTATCTAAATTTTACGTGGTAAATGGAAATTGGAAAATTTATCTTAAAGCAGCTGTCGCTTCGAACTTTTTTAATTTTCAAAAGCGACAGATATGACAATTCAAATATGTCAAATATCCGAACATATTCGACTTTTTCACAAAGCTAATTTTTAAGAATTGGAAGATATTTAGGTGTAATTTAAAGAAATATCATTGCTAGACGATACCACAGTAGGGACCTAGGGTGATCAGGTCAAAGATGAGTAAACCTGGGCGACGTCTGAAAAACAAATCGCATTGTAAAAAACAGGACAGTTATTATCTCGAAATATTTTACTGAATTAAAATTGCTATATAAAATTGGTTTAGTGGCGACGACTGCCCACAAGAATTTCACTTGGTGAAATCTCTTCTATAAAAGTTTTATATCTGCTAACTTGATTCATTATTTGGAGGTGCTACAAGTAATTTGTTTTTTACTTTCATAACCACTCCAAGCCTTTACTACATTTCCAGGTTCCGGTTCACCAAATGGAGCACGTTTGTCAATGGATTTTAGTGAAATTTTCTATCAGAGTTAAGCCGATTCTATCAGTAGTTCCAAACATAAAACCAAATTATTCACGCTCTGAAAATTTGTTGGGTCACCTCATTTAGGATCGAATTTGTGAAATAAAATAGGAGCCAAATTAAGGAATATTACGGAAGACCATTAATGCAATTTTGGTTGTTGCTATTTATCAGAAACATTGTTTCACCAATTTTTTTTTTTACATAGACAAGTAATCCAGGCAGTGTACTACATCCCCAGCTTCAAATGGAAGTAGGTGGCACGTTTTTGGATAGATTTTAGTAGAATTTATATCTGAGATTTGAGATGTTAAGTCGATTCGTTGAGTATTGCCTAATATAACAATTATTAAATCCGGCTCTGGAAAATTCTATTAGCCATATCATCTGGGGTCGAATTCATTAATTAAACCATCGCTTAATTTCAGGATATTTTTGGGTTGAAATTTTAAATCAAAAATGACATTCGCAGAATTTAGTTTTACATAATTAACTAATTCAAACTATCTTCTAAGTCTCCAGCATCAGATATAGATGAAAAACACACATTTGTTGATGAATTTTAATGAAATATATTATCTGAAATATTTCGTAAATTCTATAAAAAGTTCCTTTTATAAAACCTAGTATTTCGTGGAATGAAAAATTTTACGGCCATACGGTAGGGATCAGAATTTTTAAAATAAAACTTCGCCCACTTCAAGAAATATTTTTTTTCATACACAACCAAATCAGACAATATTTTTCGCCTCCAGTAAGGAATGGAACACATTGCAGTTACTAACCTTAAACATATAAATCATGCCCTGAAGAATTTTTTGGTTAGTAATTTGGGCTGGAGTTCGAATTAAATTTTGTTGAAATTAATTTTTTTCTGGTTCCCCCTAAATTTTGCGTTACCGCTAAAAAATTTAAGGATTTTAATGAATATTATCTAAAAACCAGGATAATGTTAGACATGTGCTGATGTGCTGGATGCCCACAGAAGTTTGAAAACCCAGAACATGTCCAGAGAAACCAGGACGTCTGGTCACCCTATTCTTACCTAGATCCTACCTAGGCGAGAAGGAGAATGTCAAAATAAACTGAAAGACAATTTCTGCTGGTAGTATTTAACCTTCCCAGACCTTTGGATTTTATCCAAATGTAAACAAAGGATTTGATAATACATACTGCATAAATCCAGATTTCCATACATCGTTTTTGTGCGGTAAGGCTAAATGACTAATAATATGCATAGTTTGTCTTGCAGCGTAATTTTTGTATTCAGGAGGTCCTAATGTAAATATTTGGCCAGTTTTTTTTTGGTTAACATAAGATAATCTCTGTCATATTTGAGTTTAACTGGTGTCCCTAAAGACTGCCTTAATGTTTTTATAAGTTGTAAAACACTCGGAATTATCTTTTTGTAAGTGGTACCAAAAAATCTTCAGTTGAAATAATTTAGTTCACAAGTGGTTGGCTGCTAAAATGACTGCACGAAAATCCTGTTTTGCTTTTTTGCAGGAGAATGACAGAAACCATTATAAATTGACTTTGAAAAAATTCTTCATCAAAAACCCAGCTATCTCCCAGAATATTATAATTATTGCGAAATGTGTAAAAGTATTATTAGTATAACAGTTATTAGAGCAGGGGAGCAGAAAATGAAATAGCAGAGTATAGGAGCAAACTGCACTGGTGGTAACACAAACAGTACGCTTGAATGTCGATAAAGAAAGCAATACGCGTACAATTCAATGACGAATTTTGTTCATTCAAATTTTGTATGTGCCTAGACTTGCCACTTTTTGAAATCTGAAAAATGGGACATCACACATTTTTTTCTAAATTTTTTAAGAAAGTTAAAAAAAAACAAAAATCGTTCGAATATATATAAATTTGTCTGTCCCGTCGAAAACGGAACGGTTTGTACGTCTGTATGCGCCTGATGTAAAAATTATAAAATGGCCGATCCTATGGGGTCGGTCATTTAAATAATAAGCAACTTTTAGTTGAAATGCTGTACGAAGTTCCGCCAATGTAATTTGTTCAGTACAAATCAAAAGTCCCAAATGCAATAATAATTTGTCTCGAATGTCCGTAGTAAGGTTTACGAGAAATTGACAGTTTGAAAAGTTGTTTATATAAGGCAATAAGAAAATTTGGAATGATATTAAAGGGCCGAAAGTCGAAGGGCCGAATGGGTCGAAGGGCCGAATGGGTCGAAGAGCCGAATGGATTGAAAGGTCGAATTTTTTTGTTTGTTTTGTTTTTAGAAATATAGTTTTTTAAATTTGCTATTTTAAGGAATATTTTGTAAATTTTTTTATCAAATATAAATTAATTGCTTATGAATTTATATATTTTATCGATATAAAATATTGCATTTCAAAATGTTGCATTAACATAATATTGCTTTTACTTTCTTTTACTCTAGTAAAATAAAGTATAGTAATCATGAAAATTTTGGACCTTGAGATTTTTAGAGATTTATTTGTTTTAAGATCCCCTGAGTCCGAAAAAGTGGGTTTCGAAATGGTGTCTGTCTGTCTGTCTGTCTGTCAGTCTGTCAGTCTGTCAGTCTGTCAGTCTGTCAGTCTGTCAGTCTGTCAGTCTGTCAGTCTGTCAGTCTGTCAGTCTGTCAGTCTGTCAGTCTGTCAGTATGTCAGTCTGTCAGTCTGTCAGTCTGTCAGTCTGTCAGTCTGTCAGTCTGTCAGTCTGTCAGTCTGTCAGTCTGTCAGTCTGTCAGTCTGTCAGTCTGTCAGTCTGTCAGTCTGTCAGTCTGTCAGTCTGTCAGTCTGTCAGTCTGTCAGTCTGTCAGTCTGTCAGTCTGTCAGTCTGTCAGTCTGTCTGTGTCCTCTCTACAGCCCAGATGGTTTAACCAATCGAACTGAAACTTCAGATTTAAGCTTTTTTGATAAATTGGGAGGTCCCAGTGAATTTTACTCCAAATCGGCTAACCGGAAGTGGCCACTCCCTTGGTCCAGAAAATCTATTTTGCAAATATCTTAAAAAGTATAAGGTTTACAAAAAACTACTTAATACAAAATGTTTCCAAAAATTAAAAACAAATAAAAATAAAAAATAAAAAATTAAAAAAAAAAATTTCAAAATTTAAAAATTAAAAAAACAAAATTAAGAAAAAAATAAAATTTCTCAAAATTCTCTGTTCGTAAAAGAAAGTCGTGTGTTGGCCACGCCTCAATTTTTTTTTATTAATCTTGCAACTAGAAAATGTTGCATTTACAAAATGTTGCCACTACAAAATCTTGCAATTACAAAATCTTGCATATCAAAATAGTGCAATTATTTTTGTTTTTAGTAGTGTTTGCGCAATGCAACATGTTTGCTGATCCCGGCTCCTACGTCCCCCGAAGTTCAAATCTAAAGCCCCTCGGAGGGCTAAGCGGGGGGAGCGCACCGACCTCCCGCGTGCTCGTGAGAGTTATCGAAGCCGTTAGCCTCTACAATTCTAAGTTAAATTAGTCGATGTCATTTTTCTTCAATTTATTTTTCTCAGAATAGAGAAAAAATGTACGGGAAATTGTTATGCAAGATTTTGTATTGCAATATTTTGTATGCGAAATTATGTAAAATTATATACCCAACCCAGTTTTCCTATGTCCCTTATTTTAAGATGGTTAAGAAAAACAAATTTTAAAATTAATTTAAAGACAAATTTTATTTAAAATTATAATTTCAGGAGTTAGTTTCTTTTCTTGAGATATGTTTGAAAAAATATAATAAAATATATATAAAAAACTTTTTAAAATACCACGTTTTTCGAATGCACTAAAAAGAAGAAAATAATTTTTTTCTGGGCATAAAGAATTATCTTGGTATTTATACTTAAAACTAGCACCAATTTTCAACAACTAAAAACGTGGGGCGCATTTTAGAAAAGAAAATTGATAAATGTGATTTGGATAACTTCTTATGGTATTTTTAGAACATTTTGATAGCTTAGAACCTTCCTGTACCTAATTTATGATTAAGGTGTATGTGTCCCAAGTGAAAATTGGACGTATTTGTCTAAAATATATCTAGTTGTAAGGACGAATATTGACACGCTTTACGTCTACATGTCATTAGTCTTCCTTACAACTAGATATTTACTAAACAAATTCATCCAGTGTCCACTCGGGTATTTGATAAAATAAATTAGGGAATTATAATTTTTTATTAAGCTTTGTTTCTAAATATTTTTCAGTCGTCTCGATATTCAATCTTGTACGAGATATGCAGGGTATACGAGAGATTTTGACTAGAGTTGACAAATATAAGATGCCCTATCAAAGCCCTAAATTTTCACATTAAGTACACCAAGAACTTATTTTTAGTTTTTTATAAAGAATTGATTTATGGAACTTTTACTTTTTTTAAATTATTAGCACGTTTTTAGTTGTTGAAAATTAGTGCTAGTTTTAATTATAAATGCCCAGATAATTCTATATGCCCAGAAAAAAATTATTTCTTCTTTTTAGTGCATTAGGAAAATGTGGTATTTTAAAAAGTTTTTTTTATATATATATATTATTTTACGCTTTTTAGTTGTACGAATTTTGAATCTTGTTATCAATTGAAACAATTTTTTATAAAAAAAATTTCATCTCTTTATTCAAGTAAATTTATACAATTTATCATACATTTAACATTAATTTCCAAACAGACAATCAATAACGAACACTTAAAGTTAATAAAAAGAAGTTAAGGGTCTTATGGAGGTCGGTATTGTCGCATTCTTTCCATTTCTCTGATTGCACTTTCGTTACAAGGCTTCTTTCCTGACAATTTGCTACAGTCCAATTCCTCAATTTGCAGTCCATTTAAAGATCTCAGCTGCTTAACGCGACGTAAGCTTGGCCGTCTTGAAAAATTGATCTTCCTAAGTAAACGACTGCATGATCGACGGTACATCCCTACATTTTGTGGACTGTACATGCCCAACACAAAATTATTGGTAATTGTCTACGCTCAATTGTTCCATAATTATTCTTAGCAGGAAATTGTATAGCTTTCGGCTCGATAAGCTGAATATTCTCATTGCCAAAATCTATTATAACTGATGAAACGTCAGTATCGTACATTTGGTCTCTGCGGAAATGCGGCCAGATAATCTCTGTGATATTTCCAATGGCGCCGTTGACAAGACCCTTTTAAACATTGATGTTTGAGCGTAACATCACTTTGGCACCAACAAATATTTCCAGCTCTTTGGTCAATCCTCCAGTTTTATTTACATCTGCTGGTACGATATTAACCATGTTGCCATTATCAACATTTCTTGTTGCGTCAATAATTTGATCCTGTGCTCGAATTTTGAAAATACGCACTTGTTGAGCTCGATATTGCTCGAGTACAGCAAGATTATGGGCATCTACTTGGGGCATCTATTTGTGCTCCTTTTACGGAAGGCAATCGCATCAAGTCACCGAAAACAATTTTATTGATACCTCCAAACACTTCGTTCTCTTTATTTTTCAATTGTCTCAGTCGTGAGTCAATCATGCAAAGCATTTCATAAGGAACTATGCTTATCTCATCAATGAAAAGGTAATCGACATCCTTCCACTGTTGACGCATATTCTTCAGGTAATTTCCTGTCAATTGGGGCATATTTGGTGTAAGAAAGCCATCTTTTTGAACAGGCATTTTCAATAAACTGTGAAGTGTTGATCCTCCTACTAGTCTAGCTGCAACACCAGTTAAGGCAACAACTTTGACCACTGATTTTCCAAAAAAAACAGTTTTTAACCAAATTCTTAAGAGCATTAAACGTACATGTTTTGCCTACTCCTGCTCCACCAGTGACAAACCATCTCATTCGTTGTCTACTTCCGTTCAACTGCTCTTGAATGCTTTGTCTTACTAGTTGGAAAAGTTCTTGTTGTTTTGCATTCATGTTATCGTAAATTGTTTACAATTGTTCACCAGATATATTCTGTTCGGGAACTTCCTCTTCTAGATTTGGATCAACATATTCTTCAGGTTTGTCTATCTCTTTCTCGGAAAGTTTCCATATATCTGCTTGTTTCTTTTAATCTTTCCTCACGAGAAAGAAATGCTTCTTGTGGGTTTTCAAATCCCAGCAAAAGCTCACATTCAGAGTAATATGGAATATATTGAAGTAGGAGGCTGTAGAAATAATTGTGTGGATCAGTATGCGTTTGAAAATTTGGAACTCTCACTACAACAGGAATATTTCTTATCAGCATTTTAGAATTATCAGTGAGAGTGATGAATCGTCTCACTAATCCTGGTTCTTCGATCTAAGCATCTACACTCTCCTCATTGTCATCGGCCTTTTTTGCATAATACGATCCAAAAAGCATTGCGAATTCAATAAGGCACATTTCTTTGAAATTGTAAACAGGATGATCTTTAGGGCGCTTCTCATATCTTTCAAAAATATTGGAACATACTCCCGTAGCCTGATTACCTTCGAAACGTAAAACGTAAAAACGTTGTTCAGGGCGTCTTGTATTTAAAAAATTAAATCGACAAAGAATGGCCGAAGAAGAACATACTGTCTCAAAGCACAGAAAAATTGAGCAACAAAGACTACGACGACAAAATATTAGGATATCGATTAATAATCGACGAAAGAAGAACGTATTGCTTCAAAGCGAAGAAAAATAGAGCAGCAAACAATACGTCGACAAAATATTAGGTTAAACAGTAGTACGCAGCGAACCGATAATGTACTTGAGACCACGGATGACTTTGAAGAATCAGTCGTTACAGAATTTACATGTGGGGAAATGAATGTATATTGCACCTCCTGTAACGCGAAACATTTTTCACTAACATATTTCACTAATAGTTTTTGCACTAACATATACAAATTTTCTTAGATTTTTGTTTCGAATGTTTGAAAATATGAGATTGTCAGGTGAAACAACCAAGTGAACAAAATTTCAGCGAAATCGAAAGATGAGAAGTGCTTCAAATATCGACCTCAAATTTTGACCCAAACAGACAGACAGATAGACAAGAAAGCAAGTTAAGAAAAACTTAGTAAAATTAAACTAAATTTAATGGATTAATTTATATTTCATAAAAAAATTTACAAAATATTCCTTAAATTTAAAATATTATATTTCTAAAAACAAAAAAAAAACAAAAAAAATTCGGCCCTTCGACATTCGGCCCTTTGACACTTTCGGCCCTTCGACACATTCGGCCCGTCGACATTCGGCCCTTCGACATTCGGCCCTTCGAAACATTTGGCCCTTCGACCCTTCGACATTCGGCCCTTTGAAATTCAGCCCTTCGTACCCATTACGAAAATTTCTGTTGAAATTTAAAATCTAATATTGAAATTTGACATCCAAATTTAAAAATTTCGATTTTTTTTTTAAAATCATAGAATTTTTAGAACTTAGGTTCAGAACTTGTCTAATGGTCAATCCGCACAATATGTTTTCATTAATGTTTTAACAAACATAAAAATGTCAAAATATACAAATCTCTTTTAAATAATTTGTGAAGTTGAAAATGGCGTCCACACGTTCATTAAAAACATTTGTGTTCAGTGACGACGATAGATTTGTCCACTGATGGACGACATTTGTTTAATTTTTTGAGGTTATATCCTATGTAAAAACATATCAAAATGGATAAAAGTGTTTGTAATCACAATAGCAAAAATACAACATTTGTAAAAGTACACGTCGTGCAGATCTATACCTTTTAACTGTGCCCAAAATCTATGAAAAATATTTTTTAGTACAAATTTTTAACATTTATTGGAAAAATATTCCCCGACATTTACAATTTTTTATTGTATTGTAAGTCAATCACACAATGAATTTATTCTGTAGCTGTCAGAAAAGTTTGAGATATTTTCAAAGGAATTGACTATGATAATTTGGTTGCATGCAGTTTTTCTCAAATAAATATTAAAAATTTGTACTAAAAAGTATTTATTATAGAATTTTATTTATTCCATTTTACTAGAGTGAATTTGTTCCAGAATATTTAAAACTTGAACATGCAGTACAGTGTAATTCACGGCCTAAAAACTTTTATTGTCAGAGTATTTTGTCCCCAATCTGTTTGATAAAAAAAAAAAAAAAAAAAAAGAAAGTCTCCAAATTTCACACTCCCTTTAAATAAAACAACATTAATCGTTATTCTTTTATTTTATTTTAGGTAAGCAAACATGACGATCAATGGTGCTACTGTGTGCACGGGGACGGTGTGTATATGATATGCGGTATTTTTTTTTTCACACAAATCTAAGCGATGGGCTCATGTAAGCATTAATCAAATAATAACAACAACAAAAATATTCGTGATAACGTATTAAATTACAAATTAAATAAATGTTTTTTTTTTTTTTTTTTTTTGTAAAATAAATTTATTGTAATTTAATAATTATCAACAACAATACAAAACAAAAATATGAAAACTATTTATCATCATAATTAAAAAACAAAAAAACATCGTCGCCGTTTAGTTGGTATTTGGTGTTCACAATATTTAATTCCTTTGATGCGGAACATTGTGTTGGGAAAAGAGAAAATTTTATGTCAATTATTTTTATGATGGTAAATTATCTCAAATTATAGGGCCTCACTCAAATCAATTTTATTATTTATTATTATATTCATAAAAATTATTTAAATAAAATGTGTTATAATAAAATTATGAAAAATTTTATGTCAAATTTTATAGAATGACATTAATTTAGTTGTACTTGTTACCATTGAGTATTGACACTAATTTTTATGTATATTTATATGATGATGAAGATAAATAAAAAGCTAAGCGTCGTCATCACACAAAAAATTATGCTGCGTTAGGCAATTAATTACTTCATTTTTTTTTTTTTTTTTTGGGGATAAATTATGTTTGTGCGGTTTAGTGTGAGGAGGTAGACGGAAATATTTTTTTTTTTGCCGTGTGTTATGAATTAATTTATGGTTTTTATATGTAATTTTGTAGAATATGCGGGTAAACCATGACATTTATTTTTGAGTTTTTAAGATGGGTAAATATCTCAATTATGCAGTATATTTAGGGTTGAATCGAGTTGAGTCATTGGAAAGTTTATAAAGCTTTTTTTTTTGGGACTAGCAGAAGGTTAGTCTTATAAAGATAGTGACTTAATATACTCTAAAGTTAAACGGTTAACAGTGCTGACGTAATAATACATATTTAAGGTAATTGCAAAGACAAAAATAATATTACTAGTGGCCTGCGGACCCTATCGGCCGAAACCTATAGTAAGTAAAAGATTAAATAATAATCAAGTGTTAGAAACATTAAAACAAAATCGTCAACTTCTGTTTAAAAGTGAGTGTCACTGAGCGAAACCAAAATGCAATTTGCATACTGCTTCACTTTCTGTAAACTTTACAGTTGTTCTGGCTGAAGATTAGCCGTTTCAAAATTGGCCGGTTTTGTTGCTCAATTAAAACCTTTTTGTTAGGACCAGTATGGCGTTGTACTGGCCAAAGTGTAGATGCCCCATTCGTAAAATAAAAACAATCGCGAACGAGGCAAGATAGAGGAAAATACTCATCAAAATCAAAACAATGACCAATCGTCCAAACAAATTAAATCAAAACAAAATTGTTTGCGATATATCTATGTACACCATTCATTTAATTCATAATAAAAAATCAAAAAAATCTGCATAATTGCATACATATGAGTACATAATAAAAACAAATGTTCCAATAATTAATTCTTGGTATTTTTTTTAAACATGTTTTATGCAATATACACAAAAATTTTGTGGGTGAATAAATTTTCGATTCTATTTTCTTTTGACATCAAAATTTTTTTTGTTGCTTGGGCCCCTAATACATTTAATATTGTTGCCCAATATTGAGAATTGCGCAATAAATATTGAACATGTAAGGTTAATATCGAAGGTATGCTTGTACGAAAATATTGTTTGCTTAATAATTTACACTACAATACAATATGACCAATATGAGTTAATATCGGTTTAGGCAAAGCATACCTTTAACAATAGGACATCAGATCAGATCAAAATTTATATCATACATTTTTGAACAATAATTTTGTATTTAGGCGTTGCTAATAGTGAAATGAACAATAAAATTAAATACCGAACTCGTTCTGCCTGTTCACACGAGTATTGTATTCATCATATTTTTTTGATATTGGTAGAGGAAAGAAGCGAGAAAGAATATGAAGAATACAATACGCGTATGAACAGGCAAATTCAAACAGAAAATTGACATTTGGTGCTTACATTTTGGTGTGGTTTCATGAGACATGATCTGATCTGGATAAGATCAAACTTCAAGAAATGCGGCTAATAATGCAGCTCAGAAATGTTATTTAAGTTTGTGCAGAACAAAATCTTATATCTTGTGGAAATACCTCTTTATTTATCAATAATCGTAAAATGGCCGAAAGAAATCTGTAAGAATTTTGGAAACGTGAGGTCGGTTATTACCCTACTTACTCGTATTAGGCATTTGGTGCTGGATCCAGGTACAATTTTGTCTAAATATTGGCAATTGGATCAGTTATTTTATGTGGCGTTGTATTTAATGGAATTAAGGACCTGGCCAAAATCTGATGGAAGTTGGTTTCATGGCAAACCGAAGCCATTTCTTTCCTGTTTCTTTTAGACCCAAACATAATATAATCGTCTCTTCTTGAAATAAAAATAATAAAATTAAAAATTTGGTTAATAAAGCTTGAACGACCAAAAATTATCATTTAAATTTCGGCATACTTGCAATGATTGCACAAGAGTTTCAGACTTAATTAAAATTGAGAAATTTATAAAGGCTCAATTTATAAAATTACAAAATCGGTCATTAGATACAAACATTTTAAAATTTAGAATTTTTTTCATAAAAATTCAACTTTCTTGTAATATGATTAGAAACTTTTCGAAATTCTGACACCACGTCTTTGAAATTTTAATTTAAAATTCAATCAGTACTTCAAAGACAGTTTATAAAATTCAAATTTTGATAATCTAAAACACCAATTTATATGAACCAATTTTTAGTTAAAGTCTTTAGTGTATATTCACTGTTGGTGTCAAATGGGAAGCTTCGCTGATTTACTTGTGATAAAATTAAAACGTTTGTCCCATATATAATTCTGAATACGAAATTTTTTAATATTCCATGCATTCTTCGTAATTCTCAAATGCGGACTCAAACATTTGGATTAAGATAAGGAACGATTTTTTCGACCTAAACTAAGCAATTGTTGAATTTTGGTGGCAAAGTTCGACAATTTTTCGTAATTTGAAATATTAATCGATTTCTAAAGCTCGTAAGTTCGTTTACTCGAAAACTAGGTTGTTTCTTTCAGTATTGTGAACATAAAATTCTTATGTGTACAAATTTAGATTTTTTCGAAATCCTGTAAAGACGGTCAGATTTATAAATTTATGTTGTTAAGAATTGTGAATTTCTTCTGAAACTTTTAATTTTTTTTTAATAAACTGCGTACCCATCAGAATTCCACTACGTCTACCATGAAGTTAAAATTTTGGGGTTTGCTAAGTCTTATATCTAAAATTTAAAATTCGCTTAACAAATCTTTATGATATTGTGAATTTTTTACAAATTAATTAGTCTTACTCATAATTCGATAATTTGAAGCTACCAAATTCTGAATTTTGAATTTAAAATTTTCTTTAAATTTTTTAATTAGAATCTTGGGCAAATCCGCCAAAAAAGTCTATTCTGAAACTTTTCAGTATATGAATATTAAACAAATTTCGTCCAAAATTCTGAAGATTTTATTAAAAACTTGAAAATTTATTTGATTGGGTCAAAATTCAAAATATTAGTGTTTCTAAACTTCGGATTTTTTTTTTGTTTTTTGCTGGGGAAGGTGGGAATGCTCTTTACGCACAGTGTGTCGGACTCGCATTGCTGCCCTACCGACTAAAACCACCTACCCCTCCTCCTGGCCTAGCCTGGAACCTTTTTGCACATTACTTCGGGCTAGGCCTCCCACTGCTCCCTCCGAGCTTCCTCTTACATTATGGGAATCTGTCCAGATCCCCTTTCTTCGCTTTCAGGATCTCCTCCATAAAGTGGGCTACTAGGCTCCACCCCTTCTCTCCTCGGAGCATGATTTCCACCGCCGTTTCTGGGGATCATATATCCACTTCTGCTTCTAGCGCCGCTCTCTGCTCCTCCCATGCGTCACATGAGAAGAAAGTGTGCTCCGCGTTATCGGTACTCCCTGGGCAGTACAGGCATTCTGGCGACGTTACCTTCCTCATTCTCCACAGGTATGATCTGAAGTAGCCGTCGCCGCTCAAGAATTGGGTCAGGTAATAACCGACCTCTCCGTGACTCCTTTCGGTCCAGGGCTCCACCAGAGCGATAACTCTGGCTGTCCATCTCCCTTTTGGCTCATTTTCCCATGCCCTCTGCCAGTTTTGCCTTCCGGCCGACTTACAGTTCCTGTGGTATATAGCTTTCCGCTCCTGAGCTACAAGATGTATGGGGATACATCCCGCTATAACCATGATGGCGGCCTCCGACACCGTCCGATATCCCGACGCCACACGCAGCGCGCTTCGCCTCTGTACCTGTAGAAGCCGCTTCCGATACATTTGTTTGTGCATGGAGTCTGCCCAAACTTCTGCCCCATATAGCAGAACCGATTGAACCGCTGCCATAAGTAGTCGCCTCTTACTAGCCCTTGGGCCGCTGGTGTTGGCCATGAGCCTACTTAGGGCGGTCACTCCCTTGGCCGCCTTATCTGCCGTCTGCCGGATCTGCTCGAAAAAGCTCAGTTTCGAGTCTATAAAGATTCCTAAATATTTTAATTGCGGCTATGTTTCAATCACCTCATTGCCAACCCCCATCGGGAGAGATGGTTGGATTTTCTTTTTGGTTAGTACCGTAATCTCAGTTTTGCTGAGAGCTAGGGCCAATCCGTGCTCCTCCATCCGGCCATTTATGGCCCGCATAGCCTGGTTTAACTTCAGCTGGGCCTGTTTGGTGTCCCGCGTAGCAACGGATTAGAAATGCGTAATTCGGAATAGTTCTTTGAATTTTTTGATCAATTGTAAGTGGTGTAAGTGGTTCTCACAACGTTTCACTCAATTCGTATCCAATTTTTTAAATTAAAATTTTTGAATTGAAATTCGCACTCCAAAATTTAAAAAATTATAATTAAAGAGTAAGATTATTAAGAAGCCGCGATCCTCTGATTTCGCGTGGTTATAAATGCTTGAACTACTGTAGCGAGAGAATGGCTCATCCGATCGGAGCAATTCTGGTGTCAATTTTTGCGTAAAAAAACACTGGTAGTTAATTTATTTTAAATTAAAATAATTAATGTCCACATAAATTTTAATTAAAATTACAAACTACAAAATAATGATTTATAAAGATTGAGAGCACTGTAACGAACGAGAGAACACATCATCTGATCAATTTGTGATAATTTATTTTAAATTAAAATGATGATCTTGGAAACGTTATCACGTAAAACATTTACGGCCGTGTAGACGACACAGCCCAATCCGTTTTTTTTTTTAATTTCGATTCGAAAATCGACTTCAAAATTCGACAATTTTTCGAAATTCAATACGTGAATCGATTTCTAAAATTCTGAAGTTCATTTACTTACATTGGACCATATGAGTGATATAAACGAGTGATAATTTTTTTGAAATTATTATATTTAATTTAGTCTTTTAATTTATAATATTTTTAAAATTTTTTCCAATCAAATTTCATATATCTTTTACTGTTAAAAATTCTGAACAAAAATTACAAATAAACGAAAAAATTCTCATTTATAAAATTTATATTTCGATAATTGAATTGTACCGAAATTTAACGAGAGACATACTAATTCAGCATTGTAAATTCTGAAATGTTTTTTTTTTTTTAAATTATAATTAAGGATCGAAATTTGCAATTCAGAATTTATTCTTCATATTAAAATTAGGGAACCCCGAAGTGTTGTCAAATTAGAAGAATTTTGTCATTTTAAATTCAAATTTCTTTTAAAATTAAAAATTTCTTAAAATTTCAATTTTTACGTTTGTAATGCTAAAGTATTCTGTAGTTTCTAATTTTTTGCGAAAATCGAGCGTTTAGATTTCTCATAAATGGTAAATTTGGAACAGAAACTCCAGAATGTATTCAAATTTTTCATAAACTTTTACAATTCAAATAAGTTTATCGAATTTCGGAATAAAATATGTCAGTTTATAAAATTTATATTAACAACATTTTTTGCGACATCAAAAAGTGTTGAACTATTTATATATAACTGAGTTTTTTGATCGGTCCGAATATTTTCCAAATTTTGGAAAGAGAAAGTTTGTCTGTATTAAAGCAATAAGATTTTTTCGGCTTTTTATAGACAAAATATATTAAAAATAATGGCATTCACAACAATTTCGACTTGTTAATCAGAAAAAATGAAGAGGCCAATCATTTATAAATATATCTACCAGAAAAAGTAGAAATATCAAAATCCTACCCGTACTTTAACCCGAGGTCAATACAAAGTGTATCGACTCCAAAAACTGAAAACTTTCCTTGAACTTTCTCTGTGGTAATTTGGTTTCGTACTGATAAGTTCTTACAAACAAAAAGTTCGGTTTACTCATCAGGTAGCTACGACCAAAGTACAAAAACAAAATTCTAACTTCATACATTACGTATGAGGCACGAACGCATTGACTTAGCGAATTATAAAATTCACCAAATCAAAAACTCAAGGAAAACTCTCATTTCTTTGTGTTTTATGCCCACACAAGTAATAGAAAGAGAAAGTTTGTCTGTATTAAATCAATAAGATAATTGGTTTTTATATATTTTGTCTATAAAAAACCGAAAGAATCTTATTGTTTCCAAATTTTATTAATTATTTTATAATTTGATAACTTGAAATATTTATCCCCGTATAGGGAAGTACTAAAGCTGCGGAATTTTGAGCTGGAGGTGAATATGTATTTCGATTCCTAACAGAAGGCTAACATTTGCAAAATGTTATCATTGATTTAGAATTAAAATTGCAAAATTTCAATCTTCGAAATTCCAAATATGTTCAAAAAACCTAAAATTTCATCAAAATTCGATGTTTGGTTTACATTTCATAACTCTCCGAAATTTTCTGAATTATTTTGAATTAAAACTTTCAGAATTTTAAAGTTTCAGTGCTAAATTTAAGATTTATGAGAAATCTAAACTAAACATTCAAATTTTATGGAAAAGATTGGCTTTCGCAAAAAATTTGAAAATAATTCAGAATTTCACAATTTTGAAAACGAATTTTATTTAAAGTGTAGCAAATTTGAAATTTTGTAAGATAATTGAATTTAAAATTCCTTCCAGTATTTCTAATTTGGCAACACTTATTGAAACATTTCAAAATTAGAGTGTAGCTTAATTGTAAAACGGAAATTTTGGGTTTACAATACAAACTAAAACTCGGGCTAAAATTCTAATTTTTCATTCTCTTTGGGAAAAGAGTCTACAAATTTTAGCTAGACAAAATTTGGTTCAATAAAATTAATTAATTTTGTATTTTAACCTTTAAACCATAATTTAATCGGTGAGCCCTTCATACATATATAGCCTAATTCATATCTACTAGTTCCGTTTCAAACTAGTTACTCTATAAAAACTATTCATTATTACACAAAATAATTTCATTTAATTAAAATCAATTGAAAATTTTTGACGCCAAATATTTTATCGTTTGATTTTAAATTTATTTCGTTTACTATTAATATATGTGCGCGAGAGAGGCGAGGGCGAGCGGTTTGGCTTTGGTGTGTGCACATCCAAAACTCTATAAATCATGTAATGCATTATTGTTTATAGTTATGTACCAAATCAAAACTTTTTTCTAAATTTATGAATTTTGTATTTTGTAATTTTTTGTAATAAACAATTTTTTGGTTTCTTTTGTTTTGTTTATTATTAATTTATAAACAACAAATCAACTGAAAATTTATAATTATTCAAATGACCTAATATTTAAAATAAATCTTCGATCGGCGGTTAACCCAAATTTTGATTTTTTGTTTGTTTAACTGCTGCGGACAGATTATTTGTGTATTTATGCTACTTGCTATCCATTTGTATTAATTTTTATGATCGATTGGCATCAAATGAAAATTTTTTTATTGAAATTGACATTTTATTGAAAAAAAAAAAATCAATTAACCGATTGGAAACGATTTGTGTAATGCTTTTGAATTAAGTACTAGAGGGTCAAAAATTTTAGATTACAAAAGTTTTAATTCATCTAGAAATTTCGATTGTTCATTTATAATCAATAAGAAATTATTTTATTGAATTCGCCTATATGTATGCTACTAGTACTACTTATTCACTATTTTGTTGTTTTTCTAAGACAAAATGCAGGAAATATTGATCTTCAGATCTCACATTATTGGAGATTTTTCGAGTTTTCAACTTTGATATTGGCAAATGTTGACTTCCACGATAAGTTCTCCACTTAACAAATTTGCAGCAACTTCACTGTTAGCTGCTTACTATGTGGAAAGTAAAGTTTTGTAAAATTATGTTTTCCCATTTCCTCTGAGACTGTCCAAGAAACAAAAAAAAAAAAAAAAAACTGCAACCGGTAACAGAAGAGCTTAAGATCAATTTATTTTCAGGATTCAAATTGCGTATTTGGAAGAAAATCAAGATTTTGAAATTTTGCCTGGGGATGCTGCACTTTCTTTATACTTTATTTGAAATTTGGTTTAGGTACATTTTCGATATTTGTCAAAAACTTCACACCGGCGGAATCGTAAATTGAGCCCTCACCTTTCAAAAAATAGTTATGAGAATTGATGAGGTTTCAAAATATTTCGAAATGCAAAAATGCAAAATTAACGCAACTCCTACAGGAGGAAAAGGCATCCTTGTCTAACAAGGGAGTACTCGGTTTGTAAGTCTCTATGACCCGCCATAACTTCAAAGTATCTAGTCATCACTATGGCCGACGTTTTTTCTCTGAAAGAAATTTGGATATAAGACTACAACCTCAAAAGCTTCTCTCTTTATAGTTTAACGGTCGGTTAATTTTGAACTTCGGCTTGAACCTTAAGCAAACATATTGGACGAGACGCATAAACTTTTTCAGTGACACAATTCGCGATAGATGATTTCCGTTTAAATGGGCAGGATTTTGTTTTATGAGGCGTAATTATCGAATCAGACCAATAAAACGTTTCGTCGTCCTTTGTCATGAATCTTGACCGAATTTTGAGCAAAGCAGCTTGACGGAGACCAGCCCATGAAGTGTCGAACTGCGAATATAAAGAATTACACCATAAACATTTTCACTAGCATTGGCAAATCCACGTATTTGTTAAGTATTGTCATACTTTCTCAAAGCGTGCGCTAGTGATTGTGGTAGTTTCAGCTACCATAGCGGTTGCATTAGTATTTTCTCAAAACAACCACCGGACCATCGTAATGTTTTGACCAAACCATCTTCGTTAATTGATAGAAGCTCTGGTACTATTGAGGCAGTTAGTGCACCGATTCCTTAGTACCATACCAGCAGACTGAAATATGTTCAAAATTGTGCGAGCAAATCATCTATGTAGTGCTCTTTCTGTATAGCAGTAAGTCACAGTTGTCAACTTAAATGTCGAGACCGGTTTAACTGGCGAGTTTCTTATACAAGATCAGTTGGAATCATTAATTGTCTTCATGAATTCGGACTTTGGAAGTGCTCATAGCACTCTGATTCTTCGGGGGAAAACCATTTGACAGAATGTTGCAAGTCCTCGTTGATCCATAAACTTTCAATTTTTTGCCTCAAAATTGTTTGATTGTCGAAAAGAAAATGGCAAAAATGATTGAAGTTTGAGCTAGTGGAAGGTAGATCTAATTAGGCTCTGGACCGATTAGGTAATAGCTTGTTATTTTTTGTAACAAATTGATTATTTGATATCACGGTAATTTTTGTGCTATGGAGAGCGATAAGAAGGCATTCAGTGAAGAGGTTAAATACGGCTCGGAATTGACGTCAGCTAACATCGAAAATTATGTCTGACGTTAAATTATCGTGTGTCGGTTAGCTTGAGCATGCACATAATAAAACATTAATAATTTGCAACCGGTGTGAAGTTTTCCACAGAATTCAGAAGTGTAGCTACACAAATTTAGCAAATAGTGTAGTTGTTCACAAGAAATGTAGCAGGATTAAAAATTAAACCAAGTATGAAATTAAAAATTATTTTTAAAGAATTATAGAATAAAATAAAAATTAAATTTCAGTTAGTAAAATAAATAAATTAAAACTAATTGTTGTAGTGGTCAATTATTGGCCAGTTACAAGAAATCCTAGAGATGTCTAAGTAAATCTGAATATGTCATATTATTGTTTGCTTTTAGTAGAACATTTGGTCCAATTTTAACGCAACCCTCAAGGGGTGAGATATCGCATTTCCACACTTTTATTTTATACAAATAAAGTGTAGTGGTCACTTTTGGCCAGTTACAAGAAATCCTAGAGATATCTAATTAAATCTGAGTATTATTGTTTGCTTTTAATAGAACATTTGGTCCATTGATAATTTTAACGCAACCCTCAAGGGGTGATATACCGCATTTTCACACTTTTATTTTAAACAAATAAAGTGTAGTGGTCACTTTTGGCCAGTTACAAGAAATCCTAGAGATATCTAATTAAATCTGAGTATTATTGTTTGCTTTTAATAGAACATTTGGTTCATTGATCATTTTAACGCGACCCTCAAGGGGTGAGATATCGCATTTTCACACTTTTATTTTATACAAATAAAGTGTAGTGGTCACTTTTGGCCAGTTAAAAGAAATCCTAGAGATGTCTAAGTAAATCTGAGTATGCCATATTATTATTTGCTTTTAGTAGAACATTCGGTCCATTGGTCATTTTAACGGGACCCTCAAGGGGTGAGATATCGCATTTCCACACTTTTATTTTATTTTAGGGGGATCGCGTTAAAACGATTAATGGACAGGCAAACAATAATATGGCATATTCAGATTTACTTAGACATCTCTAGGATTTCTTGTAACTGGCCAATAATTGACCACTACACCAATTAGTTTTAATTTATTTATTTTACTAAGTGAAATTTAATTTTTATTTTATTCTATAATCCATTAAAAATAATTTTTAATTTCATACTCGGTGTAATTTTAACTCCTGCTACATTTCTTGTGTACAACTACACTATGTGCTAAATTTGTGTAGCTACATTTTTGAAATCTGTTAATTTGTGTAGCTACACTTCTAAATTCTGTGGAAAACTTCACACCGGTTAATTTGCACAGTTCGTCTACGTTGGCAGGTGGGTTGATCGGGCTGTGTTATTCCATTTGTTAAACACGACATGGTGTACACAATCAGATCATATACATAGTAAGCGAAGATACTATCGAGAAAAATTAACGAGACATATTATTAGGTTTATCGATAAATTTAAATGTAGTATCTCACCAAGTATCAATTTAAGGTATTGAAATTTGTCACTCCACGGTAGGAAGTTTTGAATTTATGATTACTGAGAGCTGGTTTGAAGCTTTCTCTTCAGTGGAAAGTGCTTTGCGTTGCACCCCTTTAAGATCCTCCAATTTATCCTCAAATTCGGAGACTATCCGTTTATAAATAGACAAGCGTTCACTTAAACCAGCCAGTTATACCAAAACATTTCTTCTTTCTAAAAATATTTAAAACTCAGATCATAATTCTTTAATTAAGAATGTCATTCTCAATTTAAGCAAGAATATTCATAAAAACTAGAAATACATTTATTTTTGTTCTCAAATTGATTATTAGAGAGTAAAATTGATTTTGTCATAGTTTGATTAATTTTGAAGTATTCTCAATGCTAAATTACAATAATAATGTTTACATCCGTTTATGGCTATAGAAATCATATACGGAATATGAACGGCTCCCTTATTCTTCACACACTATACTTTCACGAATCCTTGTTACGGACCACCCACTAAATAGTTTATGTTCCAAGAGATGCTTCCGCCAACAAAAAATCGGGCCAAAAAAAAAAACGAGTTACTTACAGCATCATAATAACCAGATTTTCAAATTCTAAATTGGTCATTAATTTCACTTTCCTACAAACAATTTTTGTGAGTCTACTCGTATTAATTTTTTTTTTTTTATTCATTTCAAGATTTCAAATCAACAAAACGAAACCTACAAAAAAAAAAGTTCAAAAATTTGTTTGTAGTTTCTTGGGATCAAAAACAACAACAATAACTAAAAAAAACGAGTTAGATGAAAAAATGTAGTGTAACAAGTGGTTGGTGATACAACAATTTTTAGTTTAGTAGTTTTATACACTTTTACCTCAAAAACCATAATAATAAAACAAATTAAGTCGAGTCTCAAATTATAACGGACCTGTTATTTAAAGCAGCAGAGTTCCAGCTATTTAAAATAAATTTATTTAGTAAAAGGTGTGTTCGTCTTTTACTCATTTATTATATAATACGAGTGCAGCAAGAGTGAGGTGTGCATCCAGATAAAATAAACCACATTTTATAGAAAATTATCTAGAAGACGACAACCTACCGCAAAATTATTTCCGTAATAATTAGAATTCCCGTTAAGCAAAAAAAAAAAAAAAAATTTCCAACTAATCTGACGGCATTACAAATGGTTTTGTTTTGTTAAACATGACAACCAACCATAATCATATTGCATTAAAATTTTTTTAGATCTTCGTTGGTTTTTTATCTTCAGACATTTTATATATAAAACAGTACGTCTGAAAGATTTAACTCAAGCCTTTCATAAGCCGTATAAAGTTTATACGTACGTAAGTAAATTGAAATCAAATCTTATTTTTGTCTGGTCCGCCGAATCATTCAAATATGTAATGTGTTAGATATGGTGGTTGTCAAGTTTGTGTTCGATATACGTGAATGAATGTGGTCCCACAAAACAAAATTAAATTTTGTATCTCGTCAATTTTGATTTTCTTTATCCTATATACCCTCCTTATGGGTGTGTGTGTACATATGAATATGTAATTTGATGCATCTCATAATTAAATTTTGTTGTTGTTGTTGTTATTGTGATGCATCATATTATTTATTAAGCTTAATAAATTTATATTTGGTTCGGGTTAATTAAAGATATCAGGTTACCACTGATTTTTAATTTTATTCAACGGCATTAGTCATTTACAAAAGCGATAGTGTGCAATGTCAAAAAAAAATTAAATCGTCCATACACTATGCGCGGTTAAAAAATAATGTTTTTTTTATTAGATCATAATCTGCTTAAAATAAAAAAAAAAAAAAAAAAAATATTTTAAAGTTCAATGAACTTTGAAATATTTTTTTTATTCTTAAGACTTTTTATGAAAGCATGAAAGAAACAATTTTTTTTTTGTTGTTTTGTTATGTTTTTTAATTTTTTGTTTCTTTTTTTTTCGGTTTTGATTTATTGGTCAGATTTCTTGTTGTGTCTCAAAAGAATTTTAATGTCGCGCGGTGACAAATACATATATGTGACGAAAACTTTTTTTTTCGTTCGTTTTACAAAAGCTTTTAAATAAGAAACAATTTTTTTTTTATTTTTGTTAATTGTAAATATGTTTATAGTCAGGTTTTGCAGGTACATGCTCTAGTACGCTTAATAATTTGCGCTATCAAATAATTCCGTATTTTATAAAATGCGGGCGGGCCCTGCTGCCTGCATCATAAAAATATTCGTAAATGAATTTTAATGAATTGGGACGTTGTGTCAATGAAAAACAGCATTCTCTTTCGGCTGTGCTGTACAATTTTTGAACCCGCAAATAAAACTTGGATAAGTAAAGACAGCCGCCTTTATGGTTGTGTTCGTTCGTTCGTTCGTTCATCCATTCTGTTATTTTATTTTGACGATTTATGGTTGATGAAAAAATCGCAGAACGATTTTGTCGCCAACTATTGTCAGAATATCCAAGTTTTTGAATTTTTAGAATACATATTTAGCTGTGCATTGTTAGAATATACATTATATTTAACTGTTAAAGTGTTTATTTTACAATTGTTTTGAGTTAAAATTTGTTTGAGTTTGAAGTGTTACCACTGAGCATAATACTATTAGAGGAATAATTTGTATGAACGATAAATGTTCACTAAAAATAAAATCGATTTTTCCTCGATTTCAATTTCGAGCTCAACGAAACAATCTTAAAAATTTCCAATATTTTGGAATGCCTCTTTCTATCTTTCGTATTTTCTATAAGGAATAATTAAAAGGAAAATTTAAAGGCGTTCCTAAATTTTACGCTGAAAACAATGAATTAAAAGATAACACAACCGTAAATTTATCAATGAACTGACAATGTTGTCAATTTTCATTAAAAATAAACCAAACTCCCGCTTTACAATGTTGGTATAATTTTGATTTGCTTGTTTAGAAATAGAAAATTATGAAACCGAAAAAAACAAAATATTGGGAAATCGCATTAAAAGTTTTATAGATTATAAGAAAAATGACTATTTAACAATTTTTATCGTTCTGTTTTGCAAAGAACGCCATAAACTTTTTTGAGCAACATTTTCATTAAAATAAAATAAAATTCAAAGCCGATTAGGGTTTGATACGTAGCTTAGGATTGTTGATTTTATGGTCGTATCTCAAGAAGTGGTTTTCTCCAGTTAACCACTTTTTGTTGAATAACCCAGAATTTTTACTGTTTTGTTTTTTTTTTGTAATTTAAATGAATAATTACTTCATTTAATAAGTATCTTCCTAAATCTGTATTTCAATTACTATCGATTGCACTAGAAATAATGATGGGTTATATGGTTCAACTAAAAAATTCGCTATCATTTAAATTATTTATTGCCGTAATTAGTTAAAACTTGTATAAAGTGCAAATGTGATGCATATTCGAACCTAATACATTTACTTTTTTCGTTTACATAGAAAAAAGAAGCATAAGGTTTGTCGAGGTCTATTATTATATATGTATAGCGCATAGGCATATTAAGAAATTTGTCCGATGTCGTAAAATTCGATCAGCCGCGGATACATGAATCAGATGTTAACCCTAATGTGTAAAAAACCTGAGAAAAAAGGACTAAAAGGAGATTCTGATATTTGAATTCATCGATCAAACACTGGAGTAAGAGAGGTTCTACTTCTCTATTTGAACAGTTGATTTGGTTTAATATCTAAGAATAGGGCGATCTAAGAAAGGGTAGGATGATCGTAAAGAGAGATGTTAATCAAATTAAAAAAGATTGGGTCTGTTCGAATTCGTGCAGCTGCTGAAATGGTCTTAAAGGTTGTTATTTATTTGGCAATTCTTCATATTATTGGAAAGCACTTAAATGGTGTATATGGATTCGAGGAGGATATGGACAATAACAGCACTCACGATGAGGGATTAAGTGGAGAATGCAAAGAGGGAGACCTGCTGATAGTATTTATTTTATTCCACCCAGCCTATGGGCAAGGGTATAAAAAAATCAAGTTCGGATTAGAGTTATATTTTTCGTAAAAGATAATGGCCCTTAGTAATAGAAAAATAAACATAAACTTAGTTTTTAAAGTCGACCCTTAACAAATATATTGCACCGAAATTTTCGTTTAAGGTTGACCTTAAAACCTAAGCTGGTAAACTTTTAAATAAAAATTTTCTCTAATTTAAAAGTATATAATAGTTGCCTTATACTTACAATTAATTATTACGGGTACTGCGTGTAAATTATTAAAGAATACCTATAGGTTTTCACTAATTTCTATGGTAGTTCTTTTGATAATTTAATTCTATTTATTTATGTAAATAATTTGGTACTCATTTTGTGGTAATTCAGTAAAAAAAAAAAAAAAAATTGAATCTAATATTCAGCTAATTTTGTTGTCGTCGAGTGCGCAAATGTCGATTTTCATCTACGTCTTTTCCGCCGAAATCCTAGACGTGGCAGGTGTTGTTGTTTGCAACCTCCTTTTAACCATCATTTAAATGCTCTCCAATATTCAGTAGAACACAAGACAGACAAGCCACTTTGATACCTCTCTCAACGCCCCACCTCTACTATCACCATTTTCAACCAAAAAGTAATCCGCTACAAACTTACTTTTTCATCGGTAATTCTCAAAAGTTGTTTACTTTTGGTAGGACGCCGGGAAATAGGCGTTAATGAAAGATTTTCATTTTTTGATTATTAATAATTCTGGCCATTTTAATAAAGATACATTTTGAAACTAAACTCAAATCTCCTGGTAACCAACCTAGTAAATCAAGTATACAAGGAAGAAGAATAAAGATTTCCATTCTTTGTTCATAGTTTTTTAGTTGTCTGTTGGGAGATCTTAAGTGTTTGCTAATAAAAAAAACAGTTACTTAAAACTTCTAGTCAACCGAGAATCAAAAACACAATCATTCGATATAATTCTGCAGCAGTTTTTTTGAAATGATAACAAAAAATCAATGATGTCCGCAAATCGTAATATGTAGGCACAAAACTCGACATTTTTAACACGTAAAGAACACGTATGAAACTTGTATGGTTATGAATTGGATGTTGTTGACAGATGTCAAAAGAAAAAAATGGCGCCGATGACGCGGTTTGTTGAAAGGTACATGAACATGTGGCGCCATTTATTGATAAATTCCCGTTTCATATATACACACCTGGTATACTATGTGTACCTATTTTTAATGTCGAATTCTCCAAGCCTTCGTCGAATCGTATTGATTGACACTTCACAACGTTCGCACATTCTTTTTGTGTTGCATGTCTTTGGCACAAGATCACGCCTACGAGTATTCTACGATCTATTTTTGATAATATATATAGATTTTTTGTATTCATGTTTCATGAAACATGAATACGGGTACCCGACATTTACCTCGAAAATATTAGTATTCGTTGAAAACACAGACTTCAGAGATAAATAATTTTTCCGTAAAAAAATAGTACTTTATACACTTGCTCAACAAGAAACGTCTTCATTTCAGAAACTTTTGTATAGGTGATTTAGTTTAGAGGGCTATGTCAAGCTTAAATTGCCAAAATCCAAAAGAAGGCAAACTCAAACCTGCAAGCTTAGAAACCCCAAAAAGGGTAAAATTCAACAAATGAATCGAAAAAAATCTAACTTAAAGAAAATATTTACTGAAATATTTTCATAAAGCTAGTTTGAATTATTTTTCGGATTTACAGGTTTCTCTCTCTAAAATTCTGGAACCTATTGCAATTAAATAATTTCTTGTGATATAAAATGAAAAGATTGAAAGAGCTAGGTACGAATGCCCGTTTTGATAACTCTCATTTTCTAAAGCCCAATTTCAAAATATAGATTTTTAAAATCCCGCATCGCATAAAGCGCTTTACCCATTGAAAAACGAAAAGAAAAATCGGATTTAGTTTTTTCGATAAAATTGCCAAATTTTATTTAATTTAATGCTTTGTTTTCGTTAAAATCATCTGGTTCTTGACCAAATGTATAATGCTATTTTCAATTTAAAAAATTCAAAAAAACTTTTTAAATTGAAATGAAATTGCAAATGAAAATTTAATTTTTTTTGTCCCAAAAAAATTATTTAGAACCGAAAAAGTTTAATCTTCATTTTTCAGCCGATTAAAATTTTTTTGGAATTTTTAAATTGAAAATAGTATTGTTTGATACTTTTGGTCAAGAACCAGAAAATTTTAACGAAAACAAAGCAATAGATTTGGAAATATATCGAAAAAACTAAATCCGATTTTTCTTTTCGGTTTTCAGTGGGTAAAGCGCTTAAGTCTTGTTTAAATTCTGGAAGGAAAATTTAACCTAAAAAAACACTAAAGATTTGATTTACACATAAGATTAAAAAAATTAAAAAGGAGGAGTTGGATTAGACAATCAGTTTGAGATTTTCGATCAAATTTCACTCAAAATCTTCTTTGAGTTGAAATCACAAAAAGAGAATTTTTTATGATGGTAAAATGCAGTTTATTTTGTTACAAATATATCATCAAAAATATTGGCGAAATTAACAAAAAAATATTTTTTGAATTTTGTCCCATTTGTAATTTTTATATTTGGATTCTGTCGTATCTGGATTTTGTCCTATTTGGCTTTTCGCTTATGGATTCTTAAAATAATTTGAATTTTGTACCTTTAGGATTTGTTTTTTGATTTGACGACAAAACCAGCAAGTTAGGCCTAATTAGCCAAATTTAAACTTAACTAAGATTTTAGAAATTAAACCGATTTACCGATTTTTATTCAAATTTCACCCTTATTCCAGAATTGTATCGAAAATTAATTTTAACATCCCGGCAAACACTTTTATCTTTACATGGAAATGTGACGAAAAATAAATTGTTTTCATTATATTCTTTCATTTTTATCTACGTATTCAAAATGTATGGTGTTTTTCGATGGCGTGCTTAGTGAAAATTATACGTTTTGAATAGATAATTTGGCACAAATACTACAATAAATGAGTGTACGAAACAAACGCAATATTGCATTATTCGGGCTTGGTATTACATTTTTGTTGGTTTTGTTTCAACGTAAAATTTAGGAACGCCTTTAAATTCTCCTTTTAATTTTTGCTTACAGATAATACGAACGATAGAAAGAGGTATTCGAAAATATTAGAAATTTATATGATTGTTTCGTTGAGCTCGAAATTGAAATCGAGGAAAAATCGATTTTATTTTTAGTGAACATTTGTCTTTCATACAAATTACTCCTCTATTAATATTATGCTCAGTGGTGTTACTATGGATGATATACTATATAACTAACCTATACGATGACCAGAAGTCAAATGTTATAGCAGAAAAAATCAAATCAAAAGCAGTTTTCCCAATTTTATTTATTAAATTTTATTTTTGTCACACTACAGATAAATGTCAAAAAATATGACATCCAATTATGTATAAGCCGCCAAAAAATTATAGCATCGCCATTTTGGTTTACATAGTCCTTTCTCATTTTAACTAATGGATATTTTTTTTATTGCGTGCAGCTCTATGCAAGGTAAACATTTTTTGCAAGGCAACATATGCACATATAATAAATCTATTTCACTTGCCTGAATTTGATGACATTTTAAATTTTTCCCTAACTTTAGTTAAAACAAACTACATATAAAACATTTGCGTCGTTTGGGAATGATATTAGAATGTTATTTCTCTTTTTAATTTATGTCATACTGTCTCTTTTCCTCTATGTTCGTTCAGTTAAAATGTTGAAGTTAAACCAACTTGATAAAAAAACGAATCGGAAGGAAAACAATGTCCTTTTTGCGGAACCTGATTGGTTAATAAAAAACACAGAACGAACGAACACAACCATAAAGGCGCCTTGAACACTTCAAAAAAATCTTGCTTGCCTTAAAACAAATAGCCCCTTTAGGGAATCAGCATTAACCCTTCTGTAAGTGAACTGTTTGCTCTAACGTTGTTGGTGAATAAGGGTCCGACTGACCCCAATATGTTTCCTTGTATTATATATGGGGATTATAGTTCAAATAACAAAATAAAAAATTTCTGTTTTAGATTGTTGTTTATAATTTCCAAATAATATTCTATTTGAATATCGATCCTGACGTATGACTATGTGGTCTTTACTGGCTATAAATTTATAAAGTTTATGAAAGATGCATTCTCTTCAGGTATACCACAACTTTTTAGTTAATCGATGAATCGATCAAATTTTTTTTTATTATGTTGAAATTTTCCAAAAAAAATTATTTGTATGTGTTGTCAAATTATTTAAAGAAAGCTGAAATTTTTTTTAAATATTAAAGTGTTTAAATGAACAATATCCGGATCAATCCAAAATTATTTCTAAACTAGGTCTCAAATATTCTCGGCAAAGTTTCATCTTTGTAATGTCATGTAATTGTCACATGTTACTAAAATGCTACTTCAACGCTAAAAGCAAATCTTGGAAAGCACAAAAACCTCAACAAATGCCATGAAATATAAAAAATCTCGAAATATCACAAATTTTGTAATATCGCGCAACTGAACCTTTGCAAATTTCGAGTAATATCGAGCAAGACGAATATATCTGATAATCTCCAATCCAATAATCACGAAATCCCAAAAATATTCAGTAATGTTGATAGTTAACACTAATCAATCCTGGAACTTTAGATTGAGAAATGTCAAAATCTTCGTCGAAACGTAATTACTGGATTGGCTGCGAAGGTTATTGAAAACATGGATTTTAGTGCCAAAAATTATATGAGGAAGCATTAACGTTATCGATGAAGAACACATATGGGCGCTCTTCAGATTAAAACCAATTGAAAAGGGCACGTCGCAAAAATTGCTCAGCTTACTGGACGATGTTAATTCTCATCTTCGATCGCTGAAATCACTAAAGCGTCCGACGGAATATTGGGATGATTTGACTGTGCATTTGATGGTTTCAAAATTAGATCAGGAAATTCTACATGATACACGGTCAGCGAAGCGAGTTAGCTGCTCCTGGTACTGGGCGTACTTATAACACTTCGCAAGGAATGCTGACAGTGATTGTTTTAAAATTAAGATGCAACCAAAAAATTTTTCAAACAAATTTACGAAGCGCAGTGTAATTTCAGATGTGGCCAAAATATTAGACACTTTGGGGTTAATAGCCCCTGTGGTGGTCTTAGCAAAAATGTTAATGCAGCAATTGTGGTCACTTAAAGTGGGATGGGATGCGAAACTACCATTAGAGGTTCATAATGAGTGGTTAACCTACAAAAATGAGCTCTCCGAATTAAAGAATTTGAGCGTTCCTCGACAACTTTTTGGTGGATCTACTAATCCTACTGAGATACAGTTACATTGCTTTGCCGATGCAAGTGAGAAAGCTTATGGTGGTTGCATTTATGTACGCAGTAGATGCAATAATAAAATAATTTGTCGACTAGTCTGCTCCAAATCGAGAATAGTACCAAATGGAAAAACTATACCGAAACTCGAGTTGTGCGCGGCAGAGCTTGTTTCAAAGATGGCTGCAAAATACAGGCGAATTGTTGTTAATTATCTAGTGGAAGGGTTATATTTCGGGAGTGATTCAACAACTGTGCTACACTGGATCAATACACCAATTGACGACCTAGACGTGTTTGTTGCAAATCGAATCAAAGCTATTCATTGATTATCATTGAGGGAAAGCTGGCGGCATGTTGATTCCAAAGCCAATCCGTCCGATATCATCTCGCGAGGAATGAAACCCTTGCTATTAATCTCCGCTGATTTATTTTCAAGACGAGAATCGTCTTTTTCTACCGACAGACAAAGTATTTAGGAACACAGCCAATGTAACAGCAGTAAAATTCGCGTCCCTTTCGGGTTTACATCACCGAAATTCGTTCATGACATTGCAATATACTTTCGGTTTTGTCATGCGCTATATGTACAATCTGCAATGGAGTGACAAGACACGTGGTGCGAATTGGCTAACTTATTGATGAGTACTAATTTGGACGATGAAATACAATCCTGGTGCACACAGAGTAGAATCGAATGGAAGTTCGCGCCGCCAGCCTCTCCATATTTTGGTGGTATTTATGAGGCGGCTGTAAAGGCTGCAAAGTTTCACCTAAAGCGGATTACGCACGCAAGCAAATCGAAAGTGTATTAAATTCAATGCCAATTATTTCACTGCTTGCGAACGATGTAGTAGAGGTGCTTACACGGGGACATTTTTTGGTCGGACGCCCCCTAACATCGATACCGGAGGCATCACATTTTGTTGACGGAGAAACCTATATAATCAAAAATGGGAGCAGGTTAACAAAATTTACAAAAGTTTCTGGTCAAAATGGGCTGCCGAATACTTGTGCGAGTTACAAAAGCGAAATTATTGGCAAGGGAAGACACCAAATATCAAAATCGGTATGATTGTAGTTATTCAAGATCCAAATCTTCCACCATTGCAATGGAAATTCGGGAAGGTGACGGCTGTTCATCCAGACAAAGATGGTTAAGTGCGTGTCGTCACAATTCGCACAGCGGCCGGTGAGTTCACTCGATAAATCACAATGTTAGCTGTACTGCCAATAAATGTTGAAACCCGTGGAGTTCAAGGCGGGGAGAAACTCGAGTAATATCAAATCTCACCAAATGATGTATACCACATTTCACAACGAAGGGGAGGAATACCAAATTTTGATTTTTTTGTTACATCATAGTGCTTTTGCTCGTTTGAGTAATTTATTGTTCAAGCCAATAACATGAATATCACCTGCAGGGATTGTCGCAAAATACCATTAGTGGGGAATAATAGCTTGAAGTTTCCTGAATCGAATGGTCTATACCACATTTCTCAACGGATGGGAGGAATATCAAATTTTAATTTTTATGTTACGTCAAAGCGCTTTTGCACCGTTGCGAAATGCAGTATAAACCGTTAGATTCACGGCATTTAAGGCTATTATTTGCCATTAACTCCATCTTGCGACAATCCTTGTGTTATTCATCTTATTGATTTGAACAATAAATTATTCAAACGAGCAAAAGCGCTATGAGGTACCAAAAAAATTAAAATTTGGTATTCCTCCCCACTATTGAGAAATGTATCATACACCATTCGATTCACGATACTTAAGGCTATTATTATCCACTAGAGTTTAAAATAACATGTATTTAACTCAATGTAATTTTTCACTCATATGTTTTTGTTACAAACTTCACATATGACGTAATATTAGAAAGAAACAAATATAATATTAAAACATAATAGCAAGTATCGTCTCTTGCACTTGTATATGTCTATCTCATAAAACTGTGGTTTTAACAGTGTAAATCACTCACTCTTACGAAAAAAAAACTCCAATTGGAATTGTATACATATACGTGTTAGTTTGTTGTTATAAACTTCACACCCATTTAAAACCTCGAAAAATTACCTAAAATATCAAAACTCCCGATGTACTAACGAAGTAAAATGAAGACGCCACTCAACCTCAAAATTATAGAAACTCGATTAATCGCTGTTAAGAGAATTCCAATTGCAATACGCATTAAACAATTTCAAGAATTTTGAAATACCGACAAAACTCAAACACTCGAATATCTAAAGGCATTTTGAGTTCTCGTAATACTTACATAAACATAAGTTTCCTAGCAATTGTGATCTGTTGTCAAAATTCGCAACTCAAAATATACGAGAGATACATCATTGACAGGTATGGTGACCAAACGTCCTGGTTTCCTCGGACATGTACTGGGTTTTCAAACTTTCTTCTTCTAATTCTTAGATAATATTCGTTGGAAATGGGATAATTTAGTTGGAATGGGATAATTTATGGAAGAACTTTAAAAATGGTCGCAATATTTCAGACAACCACAAACCATTGAACTTTGATCTGAACTTTAAGAATGTGCGAATATGTTTTTTGCCCTTTTGAACATATGGTAAGGCGAATATTTTCTTTATATCGATCCAGTGAAGCAAAGAAAGTAATTTTTCCAATTATATACTACGGTCCAAGAATATTCCTGACGTGATTTAATCTATTTCCGATTAGGAACTATTTAGAGAATCAGTTCCAAGTTGCGTCATATTAAAAAAATCTGATCCCAACCTAATGGCCGACAAATTCTTCAGAATATATCACAAAATGTAAATTATGGTAGAGTATTGCTTGTCTATGCTTCATCTGAATCAAGCAAGGTTGTATCACGTCGTTGCATGGTTGGAACACATCGGGTTCTTGCAATGATGGCAAAGAATGTCGGTTTTATTTATTTGATACCTACAGTGACTACAATCGGTACAAACAATTACGGCTAATTACAATTATTAAATCTCTCGACAAGTGAAAATCGAAAATTTCAAAAACTGAATTGAACACCCACGACATACTCAGGATCGGTTCCGAAAGCCTATAGTTTGTTGGCACCAGGTCAATGAATAAAAGCCCATCACGTTGACGCATTCGGCGTTTGGGAGCATAGATTTTTAGGCGGGTGAGTAACTCGGTACAATCGATAGGGAATTAATGATATCGCGCACGTACAGCGCGGAAGCTACGTCTCGGCGATAGTCTAGACATTGCACTTTCAAAAGATTACATCGATTTTCATAAGGTGGGAGGACATATGTATTCCACGGCACGCGTGAAAGGGTCAAACTCTCAGCACAATACCTAAACAGAATCGGCGGGAAGCCATCATAACCCGCTCCCTTTTCCACCCTCGAGCCGGAGCAAGCAATCCCGTACTTCTTCATCGGTAAACTTGAAAATATAGCGGACGACAGAACTGGTTTATAAACCGATGCAAAAAATTGGCAAACAGATTACAGATATCCAAGGGCTGACTAGCGACGGAGCTCTGGTAAGACATAGAAGACGAAAAGCCAGCCACTTTTTTCTTGCTGTTAATGAAATTCCAGAACTCCTTAGGGCTAGATGTTAACTCTTCGCGGAACGTGCTTTTCGATACCACACCTGAGAAGATCGTTGAAACTTAACACCATACAATTCAAATCACGGCTTTTCTAAAATTAAAATTAAAATCATTAGAAATATAATTTTTGTACAATTAGAATGAAAAATATTTATTGTAATCGGTACATGGTACATGGCTTCCACAACCAGTGAAGTCCGGACACGCAGAAATCTCGGCATCCATAACATTATTAGCAAATAACAGATCAAGGAATTTGCCCCGACTGTTACTAATTCTATTGAACTATGTAGTTGAGATGCCAGCAAAATAATCGATGATAGCTAAGGCCCTCTCATCGGTAGAAGATGAAGAAAATACGCCGTCCATATCGTCCCAAGATATACCGGGTAAATTAAAGTCGTCCACAATGATAAGTTGGTCGCTAGGAAGAACTAGAGGCATAACAGATGAGTCGATGAAGTTGATAAACGTGTTGTAGTAATCCAAGTCCGATCTGTAAGGTACATATACGGCGACTAAAACAATCGAAGAATTATTAGCCAATCTGACTCGAACAGCTATCACGTTTAGGCTAGCTTTACTTCGAATACTGGAGGCGTTGTGGTAATAGGTCGAGGTGGAATCGTTGATAGTGTTGGTTGCATCAGCAGTTATCGGTGTTGTTGGAACGTTATAGCAGCTCTGTTTTTTGGATATCGTGAATGATTTACAAATGGACGAATTAACAAACCATGAGGCCACATATCAGAACTGTTTAGCTGTTTAGTCAATTACCCGCCCATTTGCAAGTAATAATTTACAATCCAATTCGTCAGGCGAGCAATCTTCTAGTTTACTTTGAATGTAGCCAACAAGCATTTCAGGTGAAACGGATTGTTTGGCAGGTTTAATTGAATCAACGGGATCACCTGTACCAATAACACTTTGAGTATGGTTCCGAGAATTAATGATAGTACCAAAACCCGAGTCCATTTCAGAAACTTTTGCATATGATGGTTCGGAGGGAGTGACACTCCCAGAGTTGTTTAACAGTTGGTTGATTAATTTTCGATTTTCAGCTACCACGGATTCGATCTTCTTCAGGTCAATATTTTCCGCGGCTCTTTCGGTAATTACAGTACAGCACGATCAATGACACTGCAGTCGTAGTGAAATTGCTTTATGCAATAATTGCAAGATACAGTATCCGAAGATGTAGAACTAAATAATTTTATCGGCAACACCGGTATATATTTTTTGTTTAGCTCTTCCTCGGTACTTGGTGCTTGTTTCTGTTAGACATTTACTTGTACCCAATCTAGTATATTGTCGTTTCTCAAGCTTTTCTTCATAACTCTTTATTTGGTACAGATCGTTAAAACGATGAGTAATGATACCAATTACTGTGGTTATCTTTCCTTGTAGCAATTGTTCCATCAAGTTGCAACCTGTGACGATATTGTCCATGGTTATACATTCCATGTATTATTCGCTTCGCTTATTCAAAATATTTGAATGCCACATTTTTCGGGTTTCCATGAAATATATTGGAGCGATGGACATCAGCTTCGAGTTAGAACCAGCTGCTCATCGATATCAAATATATTCATGCCAAAAACAATTGTTTACCTCAACCATGCCACTTTATTGGTATTCAAACGTTCTTGTCTCGTCTGCTGTGTCATTGCAGGCAGCCCAGAATAACGGAAGGTTGTCTCTACCATAAATTTCACCCCACTTCAATAAATCAATGTTACAAAACATTTCGATTGAATTCGTGTCAAATGTAACTGTGGATTTTGCTTCACGTCTGCTGTAGTCCTCAAGGAGGCCTTTCACTACATTTCATAATCAATAACTTTTAATAATGGTGGTAAAAAAATGTTTAGGATTTTATTTTGTAAGGCTCGCGTTTTGTACTCGCTCGCGTGACCCCTGTTAACCGTTTTAGTGCTAAAAACATTCATGCCATAATAAATACCCTAAGCACAATCATTTTTCATCCGGTTTTTATTTTAAACATTTAAAAACATTTTAGCACAAGCATTTCTGGAATGTCAGCCAAATGGTACCAAATCAAATCGTGTAACGTGTTTTTCCTCTAACAGACGTTCCTGAATGAGAACAATCTTTTTATTTTTCCGTTTTTTCTCCACTTTAATGCCAGCAATTCTCACAAATAAAAATTGGTATAAAGCGGTGTACATACTACCAATACAAAATATGTATGACGAATGCAGGATTTTTAAAACACAAGAAACGTCAATGCCTGTAAGTACCGCCAGACCAAAATCCACACCAAACAGTGATTTTCTCGGGATGCACTTGGTGCTGGTATATCTCTTGTGGAGTGGTATCTTACCAAATTCGACAATTTTCAGCTTCCAATTGCTCTTTACCCCAATCAGCGAAAACATAGCGCTATCTATGATCGTTTACTTTAAGTTCCTGCATGCAGAAATATCAAGTTCTTGTGAATGACGAGAAATTGACAGACCTTGTGTTTCAGTGACGCACGGATGTTGGCTAATTATTTACCGAATCGGTTGACTGAAATGTAGCCACCAAACGTCGAATAGTCGACTCGGCAGGACGGTTGTTGCGAGAATAAAAATCACTTAATGTGCGGAACGTATAATAAAACTAAAATTGTGTAAATTCTGGAAAAGCGGCGGTTTGGGGCGGCACCCGCCATCCCCTAAGGTATACAACGAATTTAAATTTCATTAAAAAAATTGTTACATTTACAAAAGTGGCTTATTTAACATTTGTGGTACTATCAGAAAAAGTGTCTCTCTACGTCGGCAAGGTTGACGAAGCTAGCGGCACTCTAAAACCTTCCTTTATTTTATTTGTATGCTAAAAAACTTCAGGAGGAAAAAAGACAGGATTTGAAATAATCACAAACTACGGACAAAGCTTTAGGCCTCCAAGATTTCCAATTCCTTAAAATAGTCGTGTTTTCCATGAGAACTGCACTAGAACTCGATAAATTTTAAATTCCTTTTATTCCATGTAAACAGAAAAAAAAAATTCATAAAGTGCTAATATGTAGTGCATTTAACATAAATACACATTTTAAGTTGTTACAGCAATAAATAATTATAGCTCATTTTTTAGTTACACTTGATAAACCCATGAATTTATCGAGTGTAGTTGCGTGTAATGACGTCATCAAGAAATAAGAAAATATTGATGAAATAATGAAGGGGCAAATTTTTAAACTTAAAATGTGTATTTATTTGAAATACCCTACAAATTCTCGCTTTATGAATTTTTTTCTTTTTTTGGTTTACATAGAATAAAAGGAATTTAAAGCTTATCGAGTTCTAGTGCAGTTCTCATGGAAAACACGGCTAATATTGATACATTAACCATAAACGGCCATTATTTCACAAGGACCACTCAAATCACAGACATTCAAAAATGTAACCAATTCAAAAGCTGTTTGTTTTTTTTATAAAAATTAGCGTTATACGAGGTTCAGCTGTAAATAGCTAAAAATGATGAAAACTCAAAAACAAACGCAATACTCTCAAAATAAACCGATGAACTGAATTCATAATGTTGTCATTTGAATTACAACAAAACATAAAAACAATTATATTCATTCATAAACGAATTTTTTTTTATTAATGAAATTTAAGCTGCGCACGCATTCATTATTTGAAATTTATGTACATACACATGTTCGGAAATATATGTAGAACAGAAGCAACCAAGTAACAAGTAACAAAACATCAAAATTAAATTAAAAAAAAAAAAAAAAAAAATTATGCTGACTTATCCTTACTAAGCAGTATTGTGTGCGTATTCAAAATCATTAACAATTCGATTTCTGTTATTGTTGGCGTTAAAGTGGTTAATCATCAAATTGGGTGGCCATTCCAAAAAAATAACAATAAAAAAACATATTTGGCGTTATTCGATATTATGTTACTTACTTATGTTGGGCGCAAAATTGGCAGATTTTTTTTTAATCTCACATATTTAAGAGGATTTACAAAAAAATCGATTTTTTTTTTTTAGACATATCAAGATCACAATAAATACTTTAAGTACACAAAATATAAATGTGACGTTTCTGAGATTCTGTTTTGATTTTTTTCACATACCCTGGCTGCATACATAACAATATAAGACGAGATTGATGGATCGAAATTAGTATTCCATCTGCATGTCAGCCTAAATGAAAAATTGATTTTCTTGTTGTTGTTGTGTAATGACAATAAATGTATACGGTGAATTGCGATGAATGGAAATTTATATTATTTTGTCTTATCATAACGGTAACTGTGTATATATATATTTTGTTGTTGTACATCTTTCTTTTTTTGTAAAGAAAATTTCCCAATCGCGCGCGCTAACCCTTTAACCATCATTAAAACTTTCGCCGCTCTAAGGTTTTTGCTTTGCGGTTTTTGGTAGTTGTGCAGCACATTTCTCATCATTATCAAAAAAATAAGATCGCGAAATTTTTATTCGATATACATTATCAATGTCTTGACAAAATAAAATATAAAATTTTTTGTTTTAATAAAATTTGCAAAGAAACAAGTTTTTGACATTTTTGTTTTGTTGACTCGCCAAAAGAATTCGCAATAAGACATATAAAAAAAATAAATAAATAAAAATCACGTGTTTTCTTTTAGTCTTTCGTTTAATGCCTCACAACTAACTAAGCATTCGTCGAACAATATGACGATTATTAGTGGCTCTGGAGCTGATGGCGGCAAAAGATTGGCACTAAATCAATTCAATCCATCATCAATTATTTTATACTAAAAATGATATCGCAAAGAGAGACAATTTCAAATTTATGTGAAAATCAATTAATTCTAATTGATAAGCGCGCGCGCTCGCTATACGATACAATAAATATTTGTAATCCGTGAGTTTATTAAGACATGGTTATTCCATCAAACGCACACACTCACAACATAATGCATTTATTAAACAAATAAACAAAAAATACAAAAATTCCACACAATTTAATAACGCCGCGATTTTATAGTTTTCGCGCGTAACGCAATCTTTCAATTTATCAAAATAAACTTCTAACTTTTTTTTTTATTTTATTTTTTTATTGTGGTATATATAGCTTATAGTGAGTTGTTCTTAGAATATGGACAAAACATAAAAGCAAAATCTTTAATTTTATTGTTATGTCAATTTATTTATATAAATAAATAAGACAGACGGAACGAAGAAGACAACTTCTGGATGCGATTCATATTTAATAAAAAAAATACAAAAATTTCGACGGTATACAAAAAATATTGATGGTCGTTAATAGATTTGTAGATTGGTAGACTGGTCACCTCCTGGTTTTTGCCATTCATCTTTACACTATGTTTGGTGAACATTTTAAATGTGCTTGTCCCATTGTAGTTTAGGGGCCAAATATAAATGACGCGGCTCGTCTATCAAATTAACAAAAAAATCACTGTATGCTAAAAGTATTCCAACTTTCACTCAATAAAATAATTGAATTAAAATATTACTATTACGATTTAAAGGGAACGCAATTAAGCAAAAAAAAAAACTTACAAAAAAAATGAGTGAAATGTTGAGTGTTACTAAAATTTCACTCAAAGATTTTTTTTCGGAATTCTGTTTTTTAGAGATATCGGATCATATACATGAGCAGAGTTATTTTTATAAGCTAAATACAAAACGGGTCTATAGCCGTACGTCCTCGATTTGGCTACTAATGCGTAAAGTAGGACGGTAAAAGTAAACTGCGAATGAGTTGGGAGTGCCTTGATCCCCAAAACAGATTGCATATATTAAAAAAAAGAAGCTAAATACGTTCGAATGTTTAATAGTAAATTTCACTCAAACTATTCCACTACATTTTTTTAAGAGTTTTGCAAATGCAATTATGTTGTAGTAAAAAGTTTCAAACTGTTTGAGTGAAATTTATTAATATAATCAAAGTGGTTTTGAATATACGTTTAGCTAAGGAAAACCACTTATACACCTGATCGAAAATCACACGGATTTTAATGATTTTCGGAAAATTCTTTGAGTGTTAGTAAAATGTCACTCAAAGATTTTTTTCGGAATTATGTTTCTCAGAGATTTCGGAACATATACATGAACATAGTTCTTTTTATAAGCTAAATACGTTCGAATGTTTAATAGTAAATTTCACTGAAACTCTTCCAATACTTTTTTTTAGAGTTGTCAATTTCGATTCAAAAGAAACGCAATTATATTGTACTAAAAAAAAGTTTCAAACAATTTGAGTGAAATTTACTAATATGATCGAAATGGTTTTGAATATACGTTTAGCTAAGGAAAACCACTTACACACCTGATCGAAAATCCCACGGATTTTAATGATTTTCGGAAAACTCTTTGAGTGCTAGTAAAATGTCACTCAAAGGTTTTTTCGGAAGAAGTTCTTTTTATAAGCTAAATACGTTCGAATGTTTAATAGTAAATTTCACTCAAACTATTTCAATACATTTGTTTTAGGGTTTTAAGTTCCGATTCAAAAGCAATTATGTTGTAGTAAAAAAAGGTTTTAAACTATTTGGGTGAAATTTACTAATACATGGTATGCATTAGTTCGTACGGAACTCATCAATATAATCGAAGTGGTTTTGAATATACGTTTAGCTACGGAAAACCACTTACAGACCTGATCGAAAATCACACGGATTTTAATGATTTTCGGAAAATTCTTTGAGTGTTAGTAAAATGTCACTCAAAGATTTTTTTCGGAATTATGTTTCTCAGAGATTTCGGAACATATACATGAACATAGTTCTTTTTATAAGCTAAATACGTTCGAATGTTTAATAGTAAATTTCACTGAAACTCTTCCAATACTTTTTTTTAGAGTTGTCAATTTCGATTCAAAAGAAACGCAATTATACTGTACTAAAAAAAAGTTTCAAACAATTGAGAGTGAAATTTACTAATATGATCGATGTTGTTTTGAATAAACGTTTAGCGAAGGAAAACCACTTTCACACCAGTAGCCTTGTTCTATAAAAAATAAAATAATGTTTACACGTGATAAACAGTGAACGAAAAGAGAATTGAAAAAGAATTTAATGTAATTTTTGTAAAAAATCACAAAGTTTACCCGTTTCACGTTTACACATTATCTTATTTTTTATAGAATAAGGGTGCTGGTCGAAAATCCCACGGATTTTAATGCTTTTTAGAAAATTCTTTGAGTGTTAGTAAAATGTCACTCAAAGGTTTTTCGGAAGAAGTTATTTTTATAAGCTAAATACGTTCGAATGTTTAATCGTAAATTTCACTCAAACTATTTCAATATATTTTTTTAGAGTTATCAGTACCGAGTCAAAAGGAAGTCAATTATGTTGTACTAAAAAAAATTTTCAAACTATTTGAATGAAATTTACTAATACATAGTATGCATTTGTACGGAACTCATCAATATAATCGAAGTGGTTTTGAATATACGTTTAGCTAAGGAAAACCACTTACACGGATGTTAATGATTTTCGGAAAGTTCTTTGAGTGTTAGTAAAATGTCACTCAAAGGTTTTTTCGGAATTATGTTTCTCAGAGGTTTCGGATCTTGTACTTGAGGATCTTTTTATAAGCTCAATACGTTCGAATGTTTAATAGTAAATTTCACTCAAACTATTTCAATACATTTTTTTAGCGCTTTCAGTTCCGATTCAAAAGGAACGCAATTATATTGTACTAAAAAAAATGTCAAACAGTTTGAGTGAAATTTACTATTATGATCGAAGTGGTTTTGAATATACGTTTAGCTAAGGAAAAGCACTTACACACCTGCTGGGAAATTCTTTGAGTATTAGTAAAATGTCACTCGACGATTTTTTTCGGAATTATGTTTCTCAGAGATTTCGGAACATATACATGAACATAGTTCTTTTTATAAGCTAAATACGTTCGAATGTTTAATAGTAAATTTCACTGAAACTCTTCCAATACTTTTTTTTAGAGTTGTCAATTTCGATTCAAAAGAAATGCAATTATACTGTACTAAAAAAAAGTTTCAAACAATTGAGAGTGAAATTTACTAATACGATCGATGTTGTTTTGAATAAACGTTTAGCGAAGGAAAACCACTTTCACACCAGTAGCCTTGTTCTATAAAAAATAAGATAATGTTTACACGTGATAAACAGTGAACGAAAAGAGAATCGAAAAAGAATTTAATGTAATTTTTGTAAAAAATCACAAAGTTTACCCGTTTTCACGTTTACACATTATCTTATTTTTTATAGAATAAGGGTGCTGGTCGAAAATCCCCCGGATTTTAATGATTTTTAGAAAATTCTTTGAGTGTTAGTAAAATATCACTCAAAGGTTTTCGGAAGAAGTTCTTTTTATAAGCTAAATACGTTCGAATGTTTAATCGTGAATTTCACTCAAACTATTTCAATATATTTTTTTGAGTTATCAGTACCGATTCAAAAGGAAGTCAATTATGTTGTAGTAAAATAAGTTTTAACCTATTTGAGTGAAATTCGGATCTCATCAATATAATCGAAGTGGTTTTGAATAAACGTTTAGCTAAGGAAAACCACTTACACACGTAATCGAAAATCCCACGGATTTTAATGGTTTTCGAGTGTTAGTAAAATGTCACTGAAAGATTTTTCGGAAATATGTTTCTCAAATATTTCGGATCATATACTTGAACAGAGTTGTTTTTATAAGCTAAATATGTTCGAATCGTAAATTTAACTCAAACTATTTCAATACGTTTTTTTAGAGTTTTCAATTTCGATAAAAAAAAGAACGCAATTATATTGTACTAAAAAAAAGTTTCAAACAATTTGAGTGAAATTTACTAATATTATCGAAGTGGTTTTGAATATACGTTTAGCTAAGGAAACCCACTTCCACGGATTTGAATGATTTTCGGAAAATACTTTGAGTGTTAGTAAAATGTCACTCAAAGGTTTTTTTTCGGAATTATGTTTCTCATAGATTTCGAATCTTGTACATGAAGTTATTTTTATAAGCTAAATACCTTCGATTGTTTAATAGTAGGTTTCACTCAAACTATTCCAATACATTTTTTTAGAGTTTTCAATTCCGATTCAAAAGGAAGTCAATTATGTTGTACTAAAAAAAATTTCAAACTATTTGAGTGAAATTTACTAATACATAGTATGCATTTGTACGGAGCTCATCAATATAATCGAAGTGGTTTTGAATATAAGTTTAGCTAAGGAAAACCACTTACACACCTGATCGAAATTCCCACGGATTTTAATGATTTTCGGAAAATTCTTTGAGTGTTAGCAAAATGTCACTGAAAGATTTTTTCGGAAATATGATTCTCAGAGATTTAGAGGATGGTTTTTATAAGCTAAATGTGTTCGAATGTTTAATCGTAAATTTCACTCAAACTTTTCCAATACATTTTTTTAGAGTTTTCAATTTTTATTCAAAAAGAACGCTATTATATTTGTACTGAAAAAAGTTTCAAACAATTTGAGTGAAATTTATTAATAAGATCGAAGTGGTTTTGAATATATGTTAAGCTAAGGAAAGCTACTTGATGATTTTCGGAAAATTCTTTGAGTGTTAGTAAAATGTCACTCAATGATTTTTTTCGGAATTATGTTTCTCAGAGATTTCATATCTTGTACATGAAGTTCTTTTTATAAGCTAAATGCGTTCGAATGTTTAATAGTAAATTTCACTCAAACTATTTCAATACATTTTTTTTAGGGTTTTCAGTTCCGATTCGAAAGGAACCCAATTATGTTGTAGTAAAAAAAAGTTTTAAAATATTAGAGTGAAATTTACTAATACATGGTATGCATTTGTACAGAACTCATCAATATAATCGAAGTGGTTTTGAATATAAGTTTAGCTAAGGAAAACCACTTACACATTTTCGGAAAATTCTTTGAGTGTTAGTAAAATGTCACTCAAAGATTTATTTTGGTATTATATTTCGCAGAGATTTCCGATCGTATAGATGAAAAGAGTGGTTTTTATAAGCTAATTATAAATTTCACGTCTAGTTATAAATTTCACTCAAAATTTTCCAAACTTTGAGCAATTTTAGTAACGTTTTATTTTGTTAAAATCTTGTTTCGATTTTCTCCATGGTTATCCAACTAATCGAGAGTAAAGACGCAAGTTATACAGATTATCGTCAACGAAATCGACGATGAAGCTCGTAGTGAGGCTATCAAAAAAGAAGGTTTCAACCAATGCGCGATTTTAGGCTTTCCGGAACCGAATAACGAGAAGCAAATTCAAATGCTCCTGGAATTGGTAAAGAGTTACTTACTTCCGGTAATTTTTTGAGAATTATGCGATATAATCTTTAAACCGTTGTGTCGTTTGGACTAGTGCAGCGAAAAGGAATCGTCAAGTTGAGAAAGTCTTAATGTTGGACTAAAAAGATTCCGTATTGTTACTGCGACTACTCCTTGGTTTTACATTGCTCGCCAAGCAGAATGCTTTGTAAGCAGGTCAGAGGGATAACGAGCACGAAAGCGGGTCGAGCGAGTCACGTACACGGGAAATTTTGGAAGGATAAGACATGAGGCTTTTTCATGAAAAAGTGACGATGCTGTCGAAAGTGACAAAATTAGAGAATTATACTAACATAAATTAAAGTTCGTTGTTGCGTTTCAATGTCAATGTATTACATTCACCCAACATATGACCAGTTCAACCAGTTTTAATATTTTTATTTTTAAATGTATAAATCACCGCGCACGCACTCTCTACACACAATTTCATAATTAACCTCGCGCGCCACAATTTAATTGATACAAATCATCGATTCGACAACAATCTTATTTAGTTCACAATGGTTCAAAGTAGTTTGTCAACTTTGTTTTAGATGGAATTTAGATTAAAATGGGGCGGGCGGTATACCTTTGAAACTATAGGCATTCGTTTGTGTACGGTTAATAAGACATTTAAATGATTTATTGATAATTGGCCACCTGAATTAATTTTTAACTGATTTACATTGTATTTGTAATTAATTTAGGATTTTCTACATAATTATATACAATTGGTCAGCTGTCCACAAAAAAAAAAAAAAAAACAAAAATTGTTTAATTTGATCACTTAAAATATTGTTAAGTGAATAACAAATAATCGACCACATATTGGATCGTTTTAACGCAATTGAGCTTTTTGACATTTATTATTCTTAATTGTAACAAATCACTAATAAATTATTTTGTAAATCGAACAAATTTTTACTATCACAAATTCACAACACAAATAATTTTTTTTTTTTTCTAATAATTTCAATCAATTTTTTTATTTTATTTTTATTGACTCTTAATAGATACATATAGAAGATACAATAGAATTTATTTAGAGGCAAACAAAATAATAAAATTATTTAGTGTGCGGGTGGTTTTTAATGGGGCCGTTTTTATATATTTATTGCGTATTAAATCAATTTGAACGCGTATTCATTGCTATCAGTAACGTTTAAACGTAGAACCGATAAGATTTAGAAATTCAAATCAAAGACTTCTCGCAGCATCTTTATATGCGTGTGATTGCAAAATAGGTTTACACATGTAATAATATTTATCGCACTAATTTTCACACTAAACTAGTATTCTTGAAATCCAGCATAACATTTTCTATACCTTGGTAAATTATAAAGTTTAGCTAATCTAATATAGGTACATCCATATCATAATTCACAATATTATCAAAAAAAAAAAATTTGTTTTACGTCTGGAAGTTAAAAATCTCAAATAAAACATTGAAAAGTAAATAATGGTAAAAGCAAAGAGAAAAAATCTTCACCTGTGGCCCTATTCTGGTAATTCCCGGGGAACGGGGAATAATTTTTTTTACAGCAGTTATTCCCAGATACATATTTCCAACTTTTTATTCCCCATTTTCTTAAAGTGGATTCTGTCAATTGGGGAATAAATATACAGGGAAAATAAATTTAGTTGTATCAAAATTATTATAATAACTCTTATTTATTATAATACTATCTTTAAAATTATTAACAGTATTAATATTAGTAATTATTAATAACAACTACATATAAACCAACATTTTCATTAAAAATCTATTCCCCATCAATTCTTTCATAAAATCGGTGTGGAAAAACAAACGTCAAAACTGCTGTAATGGGGAATAATTTTTTCCCAATAAAAATCTTTCCCGAACACCAGAATACACTTTGGGGAAAAGGGAATAATACTGCAACAAAATTTAAAATTTCTATTCCCCGGGAATTACCAGAATAGGGCCACTGCATACGAAACCCGAGAAACAAACCCTAAATTCCTCGACTTTTCGATTTATCACCATTTTGGTGATTCAGATCATTTTATCTTCAATAAAAATTAACGTTTCATCATTCTTTGTTAGCTCGTATAGTAGACCATGTCACACTGTTAAACGTTTCCATCAATCATTAGTAATGCCATCTGTTGGAAAACATGATAATTATTATTAATTTGAGCGTATTCTTGATACAGTACGATTTCTTAGCATCATAATTGTTTAATGCTTCGCATTTGTTTCTGTTGCTGTTGCAGTCAGAAAAATTAATTTTTGTTGCTTGACTAATTCTAACAATTACAGTTGATACAAGATTACAATTTGGTCAGGATCTTGATGTTCAGGTTCTAATAAGCTTAAAGCTGGTTATTGATTGCCGAGCAAACGTTATTGTTTAATTAGTATTATTTAAGCATAGCTGGTCCAAATTTCTGATATTCGGCTCTCTATAGTTTTCAATATGCTTGAAGTAGATCCCCGTTCATTGCGGTTCCATCAGGGATTGTTGACATTATTATTAAGCATAACATATAGGGTGGCGGCAGTTTGATGCTGGAGGTTATATAGGTATACCTACTTCGAGTTTCCTTCGGTGTCTTATGTTCTGCAGTTCCTGTGTCAGTATTAGGAAGAGGACTTATCTTCATAATTGGTCGTTTGAATTCGGCACCGCTGCTGTTTCTGATCGTCACTACTTTAGTTAAATTATCATTACCGGGATGTAATTCAATAACTGATAATGCGGAATATTTTGTTTACTCATCAGAGATCTTTTGTATTTGCAGAGCTTGTGACTGACCTACTTCAATACTTGCTGACCTATATCAAAAACATTTCAGTCAAAAAACGAAAGGCAATGAAACAGTGAACCTTTTGAAAAGGAGATTCAGTCAACTAAAAAGTAATTCCAGGCAAAATTAGTCACACATTTTTGGACGTGAATGGCTGGTTTTTTTTTGACTGAAATGCAAAGGGTCTCGGTCAAAAAAAAAAGAAAGGAGTTTCGGTCAAAAATTAGAAGGTTACTCAGTCAAAATATTTTTAGTCTGAGATACTTTTTCAGAAGGTAGTTCAATCAAAAAAACCAAAACATTTATTTTTGGATTTTTGAGTCAAACAATTAAAAAGGAATTCTAGTCAAAATTCTTGTAGAAAGTGAAATTAATGTTATGGTTCGTTCAGACTATGGGTACTCCCCAAAAGGTTTTAAAATATTCTGGAAAATGCAGATTTCCAGTTTAATGTTACAAATAATTTTCCATTTTCCAGAATATTTGGAAATTAAATCTTTCTTTCCCAGAATTTCTGGAAATGGAAGCAAACCTACCCAAAATAATTTTATCTGACCGAAACACCTTTTGCCTGGAATTTCTTTTTAGTTGTTTGACTTGAATTTTTCCATATAGACTCACGTTCCTAGCATAGATGACTGCTATAAGCCTTTTCAGAGGTATCGAAAAATGATGTTTTATTAAAGTAGACCCATCTAGGCATAACTATCTCTTCATAAGAGGGTAGAGAATTTTTGAGATTCTCTTTTTAATTGCCAGTAGATCTCTGCTGTCATTACCATAGCATGAGTCATTACCATTTTTACGTTGACAATTATGTTCCCAGTGATGATCCATGCTAATTTGGATTGTCGTGCAATTGGCTCATTTGGTGGACCTTTCAACAGATTCACTATTAATATTTTACAGTAGTAATCAGCGCCTAAAAGAATATCGATTGGACCAGGTTCATGAAAGGTCGGATCTGCCCAGATAAGGTTCTTGTGGCTTAATTCGTTCAATCACCACTTCAGGTAGACTTCCGGTTATATTCTTGAAAACTATAACCTTGAAGACTTCGCTGTTCTAGTTTCTATTAGTCCCATGCCGGCCATGTTTGCTTGAATCGGAATCTTTGTTAACCTAAGTTTATTTGCCACTTCTTCGGTGATGAAATTGGCTTGGGTATCTGGATTTCTTCGGTGATAAAAGTGGCTTGAGAGACCTGATTTAAAATTTTCTCCAATGGCGGTAGTTATCTTGACTATAGCGGTTGCCAATAAGATAATACGTTGTACGGATTTGTAGGTTGTTTGCAAGGTTGTGTTGGGTGGAGCTTCAGGCTTCTTTACTGGCTCCTTTTGAATGTCGTGGAGTAGACCTTGATGAGTTCCATGACATTTTTCACATTTCTTGCGGCAGTATAGAGCCCGTGGTTCACAGTTGCAGTTCAATACTAAACTGACAAAGCTTGGAATTTTTGGTGTCTGGTAATTTCATGATTATCACTATACATTGAACATTGCTTCGGATCAGTCATTATAACATGTGTTGTCCTCTTAGTGTTACTTTGTGGTGAATCATTTTTCTTGTTGAACTTTTCTCTAGCGATTGTAGCCAGAGATTCGTGGAAAATGCTTATCATCGTGGCACTCCAGTGTTTTGTATGGATGCCTCAATTATTGAGGGCGTTTAAGCATTCTAGGGAGTTGTCATGCATTGTTCTCAGGGCGCTTGCTGATTAGAGGCTTAAGCTGGGCAAGTCTAATAGTGTGATGATATGATTGCTGGCCAACAACCATTTATCTTCATATCTGATGGCACGCAGTCAGGTAACTTTCTTCCAACGGCGTTAAGTAATTAAATAGCTTGATAGGATTTCGTTGCAATGTACAGTCTTGTTAAATAAGCTGTAGAAGACTGTCCATTGCTTGCAGTCGGTAGTTTAAAGTTGGGACTCTTCTTAGTAATGCCTTAATAAGTGTCTGTGTTAAACACAGTTTGAAGCATTTGTTGTATGTTGATTACTTTCGTCTTGTACTCCGCCTGTATTTCGCCGAAAATATTCATGTTGAAGTATCCCTCGGCCTCGAATTCTCCTTGCAGCCCATAAATCTGTTAGCTGTCTTAATTTGACCTCTTAGTAAACCTTGCTAAACATGCTAGCTTCTAAGATTTATTAGATATGCAGTGGAATTAATATAATACATTTCCTGGATTGAACAAAGTATTTTTCACTCATCACACACCTGTTTTATACATAACATAGAAGGGTAGAAAAGGTTTATTTAATTGTGGCAGAATCAGTCAGGTTACAGTCACGCGTTAGTTTAGCCATTATATTGATGGCTGAACCAGACCGCTGGTGTAGCTCTAAAAATCAAAATAATTCACAAACCATCACTCACAAATGAAACAAACTCGAAGCTTCTTCAAATGTACAAATTACCACAAATCAACTTTCATTTTTCTCTCTTTTATTTTTGATCTTTCTCCGATATGTTCCACTTCAGGCGAGTAAAAAGTAAACTTCAGCAAATCAAAAAACAACTAAACACACAATCAAACTTTCACAATAGCATAACACAGCGAATTACAATCCCTTCAAATCCAAATCACAACCAAAAACACAAAAAAATTAACAAATTGGAGAAGGGAAACAAAATTCGTGTTCGCACAATCATCAATCCACCATCTTCTTTACAAAAATACAAAATAATTTTCTCAAACCATGTTCAAACGTGATCAATTTGTCATATTATGATAAACAACACAAAAAATGCGAAACTCTTTATTCATCCTGTTCGAACATGTTAATTTTCTTTATAAAAACACGTACTTACATTTCAGTCAGCCAAAGTAATTTCTTTCCACACTTAATTATCTAGATGCTTGTAAGGTTACTTTATAATTTAGGACCCAAGGTCCAAAAATCTTGAATTCAATCGTAAAAAGTCGCCGGAATCTCTTTTTTCGATTGAATTTAAAGAATATGGCCCCAATTGGTTCCGTATTTTTGAAATTAGTTGAAAACAATTCATGGGTGATTTAATTTGATCAAAAAATTCACTGGCCAATTAAATCTGTAGTCTAGGAGCTAATCGAATTTTATATTTATCACTCCAATTCCTACTAACTTCAGATTGTGTTGAATATACATACATTTAAGTCAACAAAATTATATTGAATGGCAATTACTCGTAAGATTATTAAATTTTCAAAAATTACATTAATTCGGTAATTAGTTAAAATTTTGGCAACTGAAAATCTTATAACGAAATTAAAGGTGCTATTCCATGGACTGATTGACTGACTCAGTCAATATAAAGCAAGAAAAGAGATTATATTTTGTGGTTGTACAAATGAAACAAAAAATTTTACTCAGTCAAAAAATATTTGAGTTTTAGCAGTGTGAACTGCCATAAAAAGTATCAAATCGAATACTTTTTATGGCAGTCGAACAAACTACATACATAAAATTATCGCATGGAAGAGAATTTTACTATAAAGTTTCTTTATGGAAAAGAATTTAACTATAAAAATAATTTATTAATGGAATAGAGTTTTAATATCTATGGTTGTTATTTATCACCATGCCATTTAGTCAGTTTTTCAAAGTGTCAAATTGAATTTTAGAATCGAATGTTTCTTTTAATATTTACTCCAATAAAGATTGAAGAAAATAAATAACGTTTCAATTGACGATTGGGAAAGTTGAAAATGCGGTACCTATCGCCCGAAAAAAAAAACTTCGTATTTAATGGATACAGAAGCAAAAATTTTTGTCAAGGAAAAACTCATTGGATTCAAGAGATAAACTGAGAAGAAATTTTCAATTAATGCCGGTCAAAATGCATGAAAGCAGAAAACAAAATATGATTTATGTATTCGAAATAGTAATTACTTTGCTTTTATTGATCAATAAACATGTTAAAAATTCCGAACTATATTTTTAATCTTGAATCTGTGTAAATACACAACATCCATCATTACTATCGACCAACATAAATGGCCTTGATCGTTGCCGTCCACGAAACGATTTAATAAACGTTTTATCTGGAACAAATTCAGCTGTATTAAACATCAATCCTTCAGTCTCCAAATAGATGTCAAGACAACAAATCGCACGCTCCATCTGCTTCTCCAACAATTTTGCCGTATTCTTTGTATCCCGAACAGTTGAGTTAATCCAAAATTCCATTTCGCGAATGGCAGAATTATTCGCCGCATTTTGTTTCCCATTCCAATGCAGTTGTAATTTCCATAAGGCAAGTGATTTTGGATAATCACATGGAATATTTATGTAGCACTCCAACTTCGCCGAACTTCGTGTTAACACAACACAATAAAATAAATCATTTTCATTCACATTACAATCATCATCATCGAACGATGACTCGCTGGGCGACAAGCTCAATTGATTTAAATAGTCGAGACAAGTTATTGCGGTACATTGTACTAAATTACTAGAAATTCGAATCGAATACGATGATTTTATTGTGCTCGCAAAATCTATGTAGTACTAAGGACTCCATTCGATCGGTTTTTGTATTAATATCCTGGGCCACTTTATCCTTTTCCTTTAGCAGTTCATTGTACAATGCAGAAAGTTCCTTCCGTTGCTGCAACTCCCATTCTAAACGGGCCAATCTTTTGGCATGTTCATCATTTTTAGTTTTATCTGGCCGGGCCACCGTATCTGGTGCATTTTCGTAAAATTCAAATTTCTTCATCCTGACTTTTAAATTGGTAACATCGTTGAATTTCTTTATTCAAATGATCGGCCTCGTACAGCAAATTTTGCAATTGCAGTCGATTGCTATCGACACGTAACTTCTCCTTTTGCAGTGCCTCACGATTATCACGGAACCGAACTTTATCCAAGCGATTCAATTTTTTAAGCAGCACAAAAAGTAGGGAACCTTCTATGCGCTTATCAAAAATTTCTTGTTTTGACTGTTCATTGTTAGGGGTCCGCTTGGCTACAGCAACCGTATCAAATGTTTTTCGCAATTCTTCGCACGTTTGATGGAAAAGCTGAGAATCCTTTTCGACCGATCGTTGCCTCGCCTCATTTTCCTCAAAATTAATAACGTTCTAAATTAAAATTTAAATAAATAAAATGTATACCAAACTATAATTTCAGGTTATGTTTACCGCGTATACATCTTTGGCGACTTTAGTTGTAATTGTTTGTTATTTTCTTTCTTTTACTTCGATCGCTACCTTCATTAATGGAATCTTTGTGTGTTACTTTCATGATTTTTGATATTGTAATTGTAATGATTTTATTGTATTTGGAAATTATTGAAAAATTAGCGTAATGAACCGAATTTTTACGTTTTCACAAATCATTTTGACGTTCAATTCAATGCGAAAATAATTTATTATAGGTTTGATGAAAGGTCGAGTTACAATGAATTGTTTATTTCAGATAAGCACACTACGCTGTTAAATTTTAACCATAAAATGTTTAAAAAAAAAAAAAAAATTTGTCTTTGTCACTCTAATGTAATTTTGTTGCTATCAGCTTTTCAGTCAACTCAGTCAATCAGTCCATGGAATAGCACCTTAAAGCTTCGTACACATTGAAAATACCAAGGCAAAGCTTACTTTAATTATTATTTTTTTTCAAGTCTGGTTACGAAGCTTTTCTTTTGTTCTTTTGGGCACACGGTCCAATCGTCAATTACTGTCCTTGGATTTTTTTTACTCAGTAGGCTAAGTAATTTTAAAGGTCATGTTCTCCGACAGATGTCAGCGATGTTGGAAAGCAGAATAATTTGAATTGTATTTGTGGTTATAGGTGTCTATCAGAAGCAAAAGGTCATCTTAGTCATTTAAAAAAAAAAATTGAGTTAACAGCGCCATCTTGTTTCTTTTTCACTACTGCATAGATTATGAGTCAAAACATTTAACAAAAGTGCCTTTATCATTGATTTACGGCTATTTGAAAACTAGTATTGGTATCAAAAATGTCCGTTTTCGCCAAAGATGCATATCAAAAGGTCTCTTCCATTTTGAAAAAAAGTAGCATAAAGTGATCTTTTCCATTTTATGTTGATGTTTGCACCACAGCGGAATATCAGAATGTTTCTTTTCCATAAAAAGTAAAAAATTGAAAAAAGTATTCATTTCTATTTTTAATCGATGCGGTTTGTACATTTTCGAAGTATTGTAGAATAATAATAGCGGTAAACAATCCGATGCGTGTGATATTTCGGGGTTTCCCCAATTGAGATTTTTTCATAAAGTTTTTTTTAAATTCATTTTAGTTTTTGCGGCGGTATAGGCTAGAAGTGTGTTACTGTTGTGCGTAAAGTTAGTGAATATTTTTAAAATTAATTTTTAGTGTGTATGTTATAATAATATGGAAAACAATTTTCTTAAAGTAGTACCGGAAGGGGCGAAAGCAAGAAAGCGGTCAATTAATAAAAAAAATTGGAAAAGAGAGAAAGAAAAACACGCCAGGTAAGAAACTTTTTGAAAAATTCAAATAAGTCTCATCGGATTGACTGTTTATTAATTTACTCCAGACTGAAGCCTAAAGGTCTTCCAAAACATCCAAATTGTCAACACAAAAGCATTACATTTAAGTGTAAAGATCTACGCGGGACCGATTTGTACAAATTTTGGAAAAGCTTTTACGATTCAAATAGTAAAGCATCACAGGACGCATTTATTCTGGCGAACACAATAATTCACGTCCCAAAACGAACCGACCGGCGAAAAGGAGGTCCACCAAAAACGTTTCGGGCGCAGCATTACGTACAAAAAAGTAACAGCAAGCTAATTAGGGTATGCAAAGCAACATTTTTAAATGTTTTACGAGTATCGAATAAACGAGTTAAAGGGGTCTGCGCACGGCATTTTCATTCCGGAAATGCTCCAAAAGAGAACCGAGGAGGCGATAGAATTACTACCAAATTTCTCATGAAGAAGGTAAGCGTTATTACATACATAAGCAAGTATAAAACAGTAGACATTCACTATTGCCGGTCGAAGTCATCTGCGCGGCAGTACCTGGCGAGTTGTCTGTCACTCGAATGTACAGAGACTATATAAAATCCACATCTACGGAATTACACGTCAAGCTCAGCTATTTTAAAAATGTCTTCAATAACAATTTTAATATTGGATTTAAAATGCCATCAAGCGACCAGTGTTCTACTTGCATAATGCTGAAGGAGCAGATTGGAGAAAATTCAATCTAAAAAAAACAACCTTTTGGTTGAGTCACGAGTGCATAAATTACGAGCTAAAGCGTCCTTTGAATTAGCCCGCGAGGAATCTCCAAATATTGTTACATTTTCGTTCGACTGCCAGAAGAACATGCCTGCTACCCAAGGTTCCATACCAAGCCGCTTATTATAGTCGGCAGCTGTACCTTTTTAATTTCGCTATTGTTCAAGGATCTTCTCGGTCCCCATTTAGGCAAGATAATGTATTCCTTTACCTGTGGACTGAAAATCGTCGTCCGAAAGAATGTAACGAGATAGCTTCAGCAGTGCATCATAGATTGGTTAATACAGTTTTTAGGAGCAAATCAAACAAAATTCGATTTATATGCGACGGATGCGGGGGTCAAAATAAAAATCAAGCTATGATCGCAATGATTTCCTCCCGTGCCTGGTCACTCTTATATTCCACCAGATCGTGTGTTCGCTCAACTAGAGAAAGAGTCAGATCAAAAGAAACAATTTTGCACGTGAGCGACTATTTTGAGATGTACAACTCTGATCAAACATGCATTGAATGATTGCCCAATAAGAAATTGGAAAGAGGCAAGCGCGAAAATTTTTAAAGCTCCTGGACAATGGCACTTCAAATTTAACCTATCAAAGAAATTTTGTATTAAGAGAACATCGGCCAACACATCAATAACAATGCGTGGGGAATACACATATAAATCCGATATGGGTGTGGAAAAATCCGTCTTAAAGAAAAATATTAGAATTGAGTCTATGGTTCTACCAGATATCCTGAACGAAAAACCCACAATGAGAAAACTAGCGTGAAGACATCAGTTTAAGTTTTTATAAATCGATTATTGATAACGAGGAAGAAACGTATGAGCATGAGGAAGAACTTTGCCAGGAGCAAGAAAATGAATGTGTTCTTCGTATTTAGGTTTATTATTTCAAGTATGTATCTAAAAGACTGAAATGTTCCTATTTTTAAAAATTATAATGAATTAATTTATGTTACGTTAATAAACTTATTTGAACTTAATATGAAATTTTGTTTAAGATTAATAAGAGAGTTAAGTAAAATTATTGGAATTTGGAAGCAAAATGGATTTATTCCAATGTATTGTTATCAAAAGGTATCTTTTCCAAAACTAATTTGCAAAACGTCCAAAATTTGAAAATAATTCCTTCAAAATCTTGGTACATATTATCTACAAAACTGTAAAAATTTCAAAGGGAACATAAATGAGGCTAATTTAAGCCATAAGCCATCTAAATCTTATTAAATTAAAAAAAAATAGAAGTTTTTTTAGTTTAATAAAAATTGGAAAAAAATGGAGATCGTCCATTTTGCTTTTGGTCGACACAGATAGTGTTGGAAGTAATTCATTCATTTGCAGCAAAGTTTTTGGACGATTTTTGTTGCCCATCTCAATTTTTTTAAATTTGAAAATCAGAAGGCAATTATAAAAATATACTAAAGGCAAAGAGAATACACATAGAGATGTGTATTCTCTTTGCTAAAGGTATAGAGGGTAAATTATACTAAAAAATAATTTTGTTTAAAAATGTTTCACATTTCTTTTAGCGATAGCAATGACAACTATCGACAAAAAATTTCTGCATGATTTAATTGTGGTCGGATGTAATCGCTTCTCTTCGTCGCTCTTATTCTGTTTATACCGCAATAGCACTGCCAGAAAACCTTTTAGCGTGTTGATAATTTCACGCGCGTTGTTACTATTTCATTAATTATTTTATTAACCTGTAGAAGTGAAATTTTAGTAAATCTGACATGAAACACAAAACTAAACTTCAAGATAATTCGGGACATTTTTGGAACCAATTCTTTTGAAATTCCGATATATTTAAATTTTAGGTACACCTTCTCTTCCAAAGATGACCACATAAAGTAGAAATAAAGTTTATATATAGTTCAACTGTATAGTATGTTGCTCAGAATATTTTGTTAAATGACCAAAATAATGATGCCATAAAACCCTAGACCCCTAGTACAACATATTGTCTTAATTTGTTTCGATATTACAGTACAAGTAATTTTTAGCTTTTCAATTCTAACGCCTTTGCCGCAAATTGAGATCGATCGTTATTCGAATTCTCGAATCGAAGAACTTTTTCACAAATTACAAGGCGGCATATTTTTTACAAAACTTGATTTAACCGACGCTTATCTGCAAATCGAGTTAACTCGAGTTTACGAAATTTTTGAAACTTATGCCACGATCGATAAATTTCAAGGAATTTAATGATCTCCCATAACTCTCTATGGACCATGAGGATTCTAAGATCGGAGACACTCGGTGCATAACTTTCGAATTCAAAAGATATTTGGATTGTGTTGACTTCAAATGTAGCAAAGAACTTCAAATATGGCAACCACAAAGAAATTAAAACGATTGTGACTTAAAAACATATTAACATTTTGTGAGAGAGTACGAGAAAGAAAGAGTCAGCAAATTACTTATAATTTATACTTTCTAGGATAATTTGACAGAATATAGTATCCCAGTCTAAAACAAGGCGTTACGGTGGTAGATTGATTGGATTGGGAAATAAAATTGGACCATTTTATTTGTACCTTGCCATTTTAATTTATTTACTTGTTGAATGTTAATAATTTTTTTCATTTTAATTTCGGCAAAAAATTTCATTCTGTTTTTAACAAACAGGTTCAACTGTACACAGGTACATTATGTGTGCCGCATAAAAAATAAAAAAAAATACAAATTTCATTATTTCGAACTACTTTAAACTAACCAAAAAAAAAAAAAAAAAAAAACTGTAAAAGATATGTGTACAAGACAAAAATAAAAACCAGATTGGTCACATCAACAAAATTTTGTGTGTATATCTTTCTAGCCATTACCATTTATGGTTTTGATGATTGATTTTTAATGGACAGACAGGACAAGATCAAAAAAATCGATTTGTATTGTTATGTAAGCGCGCTCGCCGAAGTTCAAAAAGAGTACAAGAAATATGTTTAAAACAAAAAAAATTATTTCCTGAATTGGGCTTGTTTCAAATAAATTGTTGTTGTCATCGAATTTGAATTGAACATACAATTTTTTTGTGATGCTCATAGTTTCTAATTTTTAATTATGTACCGGGGTATAAACAAACAAAAAACGATTTTAAATTAATTTTTTGTGATAGTTTTTCAGTTTTAGTCGCGTGCTTAATTATTTTGTTGTTTTACACTAATGATGTATGGTGTTAAAAATCATTTCCGGTTGGACATGATAAATTACCGCCGAATTTTTGACGGGAATTAATTATGAAAAATGCGTGTGTGTGATCTTGAAATTTGATTATTTTTATTATTATGATTAGAGAGAGAGAGAGAGACAAGTCGAGGATTTTTGGCGCTGACCTTCCTTAATTAATATTCAAACGAATTTACAAATAATTATGTAATTTATGAATGCGTTATCTTGCAAAAATAATTTGCAACATAATTAAGTTGATTTTATGTATGTTCTAGTAAATTAGTTTTATTCTATTCGTGGTTGGACATCATCAGTTTACCTTGACTTTAGTTATTTCAAACAAGATGGTCTTGGTCAAAAATATGAATATTTTAGAGGTCTCGTTGTGCCTTATTATAATTAACATAAATTAAGCTAATTCACTTAATTGTTAGGTTGGCCGCAAAGAATTTTTCAAATTAAGGTGATTTGCTATAACTTGCGGAAGAGACTTTTAGGAGGTCAAGAATCACGTTCACTAAAAAACTTACTGTTACTTAGATATTCGTCAACATAAAATATATCCGTCAGGAAATAACAAATGCCGCCATTTGGTGAGCAGAAAGCGACGTTCTATTATGGAAAAAAGTCGACCAAAAATGCTGCATCATTTTACGAAGAAGTATGTGAAACATCAAAACCAATTAAGAGAAATTGCTGAAGGTTAACGAACTTTGTCATTCAATTTTGTGATTTAACAAAATATTCTCTCCAACATGCTATAGTTGAATTATCTTTAAACTTTATTTCTAATTAGGGCTTGCGTCTCGGGATTTCCCGGTATGTAGAGTAGTAAACAACCTAAAATTAAAGCAAATAATTAAAAAGCGAACACTCAACAAGCTATCAAGCCTTTTTTTCCAAACATTTTCTTGAGAGTTTAAAGTTATTTTTTTTAATTTAACATATACAGTAAAATCCGGCTATAACAAACCCTGTTTATAAAAAACATCCGGTTATTACAAACTTTTTGAACATTCTTCGGATATAACAAACTTCGGTTATAACAATATAGTCAACTACATAATTGAAATGAAATATATAAATATGTATACATGTTAAGTTTTTATTTATATAAAATGATAAGAATAATTGCCGACATTTTTCGCATTGGAGTTTACTATAAAAATCTATCAAAAATTTATTTTGTAAACAAACTTCGGATTTAACAAACTGCGTTTGTTATAAACGAAGTCATGTTTATAACAAACCTCCGTTTATAAAAAACTTTTTTGTTTTCCCTTGGGAGTTTGTTATAGCGGGATTTCACTGTATTCTGAATACGGAGAGGCACGCAATTGCTAGCAACATTTATTCAGAAAGAACATTGGCGCCGAAACAGGGACAAATAATGCTAATTCTGCGGAGTAATAAGGAGTGATAAATCAACACGGAATTTGCGCTATTTGGGATCAAGAAAATTTATAACGGTGATCATTGATACAACGCCATGCCATTCTAGGAGCACATGGAGGAGTAGGCGATCACCTTGAACCAACTAATTACAGCGGTAGTCGTGAGTATACAGAGAACCATTTATAGTTAGAACAGTGTCGTGTGTGCCTAATTAAAGTAGTGATTATTGCTAAGCGCATAATTAAAGTGATTTAAAATAAAAATTATTGCGCCAAATATACCAATTTAAGTTGATATCGTACAACTTAATTCGAGCCGTTAGCTAAAGGTTTGAACTCAGTGAAGTGAATTAAAGAGTTAATAAAATGGATAGTTTGAGAAAGCAGAGAGCAATAATTAAAGGGTCAATGTGACGAAGTTGGTCACATACGTGAAGAACAATATGGAGCAAGCTAGTCTAGACGACATTGTTATTAAGCAAGAGAGAGTACAAAAATTACTGATTGAATTCCAAAATATTGAAAGACCACAAAGCAGAATCAGACTTATCCGAATTCAAAGACAATTCTTATTTGGTTTTCGCAGGTCTCAGTGCTGTATCACGCAAGCGTAGTCTAGCTCAACCTAAACTAGTACCACTGGATAATTCAATGAAGACATCGCAGCTGCATGCTATCGAAGTTCGCCTACCTAAATTAAATATCCCAATTTTTCAGGGTGATTATAGGGAGTGACAATCATTCTTTGACATATATATCTCCACGATTCATGAAAGAGGAAATTTAACTGCAGCACAAAAGTTCCAGTACCTGACTGGTTCATTGAAGGGAGAACCATTGTCACTCATCCGCCATCTCCCAGTAACTGATGCCAATTATAATGAAGCGTTCCAGAACTGGTACAAAGAGACAGGAAGCGTTACACAGTCAATCGCTTTATCAAAACATACATGGAACAGCCAAATATATCGCAACCAAACTCGCCAAATATTAGAAAGTTAACGGATGCATTCGATGAAACAATTAGAGGGCTAAAAGCCTTAGGTGCAGATGCCGAAAAGAGAGATCCGTGGCTGATCTACATTGCACTGAATAAGTTTGACAACGAAACTAGATCGCTATGGGCACAGGAGACAGCTGAGAGAGATTTTCCTACGTTTGTAAGCGTATTGATGTGATTGAATCTTTAAGGGCTTTACAATGAAAGGTATTCCAAGTCGACAACCAGTTGCACGTGCGTATCAAGTGGCTACTTCCACAGCAGATGAACATCGCATCTGTCGAGGACACCGAGTTCAAGATTGGCGATCAAGAGCCAGATGTCAGTATTGCCAAAGGAGGCATCACACAGCACTACATGGTTCATCAGACGAAAATATAGCGTCGAAATTCGGTCACTCAGCGAAGGTTCAAGTTCACAATATTAAATTATCCACTAATGAAGAAGAAAACAAATCCAGCGATGTTTCCGAGACCAATACGTACGTAACCATCCCTGCAACTACTTATGCTATACTACCAACCGCATTGGTCAAAGTCAAAAACAGCACCGGGCAGTTCCAGATATATAGAGCATTATTGGACTCCGCATCCCAGGCATGTCTGAAAGAATTAAATCTCGAACGTGAAAATGCCCGAATTCTAGTTAAAGGATTTGGGAGAGACGGGTATGGGAACAACCAAGGGTTCTACAGAGCTAACAATAGCTTCAGTCGATGGTGCAACAAAATTTAATAAGAGAGGTCCAATTGACCTATTATTAGGAAGTGGATATATTTTTCAAGACACTTAAATCGAAGCATTTGATTCTAGAGGGTGGATTAACAGCAGTTCGTACCACTTTTGATTGGGTTGTGGCCGGCAAAAGTGTAGATACGAAACCAATAAATATAGATATATCAAATTTTAATATCTTTCTAGACATAGATAACTCACTCCGTAGATTCTGTGAAGTAGAAGAGATGCCCAAAGTTACAAGAAGAGCACCAGAAGTACAAAAATGCGAGGAGTTATTTCAAGCAAGCCAATCTACAGGCAATCTACTTGGAACATCGTACCATGCATCATTAAATCGAATGAAGGCCATGGAGAGGAAATTTGAATGTGATGAGGGGTTTGCAAACATGTATAAAGCATTCATGGCAGAGTATCAAGAGCTTGGACACATGGAAAGGGTTCATACAAAGGACAACCCAAGCAAATATTATATACCACATCACGGATTGTTGAAAGAAAGCAGCACGACGAATAAGCACCGTGCAGCCACCACTTATCAAAATATTATTAAAGTTCCGACATCATCAGTTCGTCGTATGTGGTGACATAGAGAAAATGTACCGGCAGGTGTGGGTTGAACATGAAGATCAGCAGTACCAAAATATTCTATGGAGAAATAACAGTAATCACCATCCAGCTACGTATCGGTTAAAAACACTTACGTATGACACTGCATCAGCAGCATACCTCGCAACACGCAGTTTAAAGGAGATTGGAAACAAATTGTTACCATACCAGCCAGAAGCAGCCTAAGTCATAATACAAGAAATGTACGTAGACGACATGATGACAGGAGGAAATTCAAAGGCACAAGTAAGAAAGGTAATGACACAAGTTACTAGTGCATTGGAGAGCTATGGGTTTAGAATGCGGAAATTCCTCACCAACGACGAGAATTTGCGATCATTCATTCAAAGTCAAGCCACAGAAGCAGAAAACGCCAAAACTATCGGAGAACATTCGGATGGTCCAAGAGTATTAGGACTTCAGTGGGATCCCTGAAGTTACCAGAGCGAGCTCTCCACAATAAAAGAACGATATTATCGGATGCCAGTCGTACGTTTGATCCACTGGGGTGGTTTTCACCGATCATAATTCGAGTCAAGATTCTCTTTCAAAGCCTATGGATGCAGAATTTAGGCTGGGATGATGATCTCCCACAAAACACATTAAAGAAATTATCAGTATGCAGATTCCAAGATGGTTGAAGAAATCCCGTGTATCACCTGTCAAACAAATTAGTCTACCACGATTGGAATTGATGGGTGCTTTGCTGTTGGCTAATCTAACGAGAACCACAGAGGAATCCCTAACTATAAAGGTAACTAACGTCGGATGTCGGCACACCCTAGACGTTGGATGACATTTGTTGCAAACAGAGTCAGTGAAATATCCAAAATGTACGAGCGAGACAGATGGTTCCATGTTGTGTCCAAAGAAAATCCGGCCGACATCGCTTCGAGCGGTATGATAACCTGTGATTTAATTAAAACCAGGTTGTGGTGGCACGGACCCAATTGGTTAGAGGACGCAAAATATTTGAGAGCTATTCAGACAAGAGACCAGCAAATAGGACAGATCACAACCGAAAAACTACGCCCTGCAGCATTGGATGCTTTTCTAGTGCATGCAAACGATTTCATGGACAACCTCATCACTAGATATTCCAGCTTTATCAAGATGGCTATGGTTCTAGCAATGATAAGGCGATTCATCAACAATCTGATGGGTAAGCAGAAAGAGCGAGACTTAACCAGAGAAGAAATAGAAGCTGCAGAGCAGATTCTATTACGGCACATTCAACACACCGAGTTTCCCAGTGAAGTTGATGCATTACAAAATAAATGCACCTTACCGCGAAACAGTAAGCTACTTACCTTAAATCCATTTATCGATGAAGACGAAGCGTCATGCGGTCAAATGTATAATAAGGGATGCACACATATTAAATAATCATCATGGAACGAGCCTGCTTACCATTATAATTAGACGAAGGTTTTGGATAATCAGAGGCAAGGTATTATCCAAGGCAGTAGTACGCAATTGCATTAAGTGCGTGAAGCAGAATCCAAGCAGTGGAAGTCAGATTATGGGGAACTTACCGTCAGCGAGAGTTCAATATACTCATCCATTCCATAAAGTAGGTGTGGACTATTGTGGACCATTTAAAATCAATCCGGTACGAAGGAGAGGTCAGATACTAATAAAAATGTATGTCTGCATCTTCATATGTTTAAGCACAAAAGCAGTTCATATTGAAGCAGTGGGCAATCTCACGACCGAGAGCTTCATTGGGGCACTAAACCGATTAACATCGCGCAGAGGAGTATGCCTATAGTAAACAACTATTTCAGTTTCTTGAAGTCTACGCATCTGATATTGCCGCAGCGCTCTTAGTATACAAAATTGAGTGGAAGTTTATTCCACCAGGAGCACCGCTTATGGGAGGGTTATAGGAAGCAGCAGTAAAGCAGGCAACTATACTAACCATTGAAGAATTTTCAACGTTGCTGACGAAAATAGAGGCCATATTAAATTCGAGACCGATAGCAACGATCCAAGGTGATGATATAGATTGTTTAACACCAGCTCACTTCTTGATTGGGCGTACATTCGTTGATACAGCAGACGAAATCATCGAAGAGCGGAATATTTCACCCATGGCGAGGTGACGATTTATCAAACAAATGCAGCAACATTTTTGGAGCAGATGGCACCAAGAGTATATATATATTTTTTTATTATTTAACATATATTGTGAATACGGAGAGGCACGCAATTGCCAGCAACATTTATTCAGAAAGAACACCGGGAATGTTTTGAATATTTTCCGGGAATGCAAGCTCCAATTTCACAACTCGTCTATGTCATTTATTAGCTTTGTAGAATTAATCAGAAAGTCACCGATGAAGGATTCAAATGAGACAGATATCTTCCCGCTGAGCTATTTCGTCCAAGACCCAAAGTCGGGGACATAGGAAATTATGGATGATGTTTTGCTTTGGAATGAGCTCAAAATTGGAAGCGGCCTATTTTGAAAGCAGACAAAGAAATAGAAAGTCTACTTACAGAATACAGAACCCCGGCATAAGGAACCATATTTTTAGTTCCTTAATCAAGATGTTAAATTTAAGCTAGAAATGGGAAAATGACCAATTTAAAAATCAATCCACCGTCAAACCGACGGTTCCACCGAAAATGAGAGTAATTCTCCATTATCGGATGGGTTTCTCACGAAAGTTATAGATCATCATTGGGCTCAGCTCCGCCAACTATTGGCAATATGTTAAGTAAGATGAAAGCGTTTAGGTGGGATTAAATATTTCATGGCAATGTAATAGTTAAAATTTAATTTTTTCCATCAGTAAATTTCCCATGATGGAAGACCGGAATGCGCCTATTGAGTGACTAAATCATTACTATAATGGATTTGTAGTGCCTAGAACCCCGAAAATTTCCCAGGATCAGGAAATCACAATCCCGTTACCCGGGAATGTAAAAGGGTCGGGAAAGGGCAATCGCTAGTATCGATGTGTAATGATTGAAAATATACCGATAAGAGAGGATCATCACATTTTTCAAAAAAGCGTTTAGCTGCGTTTCCACAATGTACCAAACAGCAAATGTTATATAATGAAAAACGTTATTTAACTTAGTGTTACATCTTCAATTTTTATTTTGTCTTTTAATATGTTATGCAACATTGTTATGCAGCATGTCTAGGAAACAAAAAGTCAGATCACGTGTTTCACGGATTTTTTTTTTTTTTTAATTTAAAAGCTTTATAAAACGACGTCTATTAGTATTGGTAAAATATTTGAGTTTATGGATAAATCATTTTTGAGTAACCCCATTTTAACCCTGTTTCTCCTTCTTTGGCCATTATGAAATAATGATTCAGATTTTATAAATTAGGCCTTAAATACATACTTCTACAATTACTTAAAGAATTATTCATTCTAGAGTAATTTAGAATAACAACATAAAACAAAAATCAATTGCAGATTTGCACCGACCGTGCAAATTATTTAGTACAAACAAAAAAATTGTTATTATCCAACAAACAAAGTAATTTTTTAATAAGAAATAAATAAAACAAAACAATAATAATTGTAATAATTTATAATCCAATGAACTTGTGTGTACACACAATATAAACAAAACATAACAACACAAGCAAAAATATATAAACAACATAAACTATTTTGAATATATAATATACACAACATACATAAATAACTATTTGTGGTTTAATTTCTTGTATGTACCCGTACGTATGTACATAATTCTCGATTCTGTTAAGAACATAAAAAAATAAAAATCTATCGATGAAACATATTTTTGTTGTACATACAGAGCTCTCTCTATACATATTTATTGGTTGGTTTGGCGTAAAATGGAATAATTAGATTTTTAGTTGCTATTTATTCGCATTTTTCTATAAACATGAATACACACGGACACATTTTTACAAAAACTCTTTGTTTTCTTATAATCATCATCTTAACAAAAATAAAAAATAAATAAAAATTGATTTAAGACTTAAGGTTGGTTACCTTTTTGTTTAATATGAAGATTATCGCGCGATAATTTTCATAATGAACGATTTTCCATGATAATGCGATTTGCGTGAGAATCGAAATGTAAATTGGTTTATATATTGTGTGTGAGTGTGTGTGTGTTAAGCCCTCCTCTCTCTGTTGATCAATATTTTTTTCCCAAGAAACACTTACTTTTTTTTTTTTTTGTTTGTAAGTTCTAGCGAAGTGTAATTCAATATTTTATCAAGTGATTTTAATTGTATGTACGTTGTTTGTTTATTTTTAATTTAATTTTTTTTTTTATTTTTTTATTATGTCGTGTGGTGTCATTAACAAATAGTTAATATCGCGTGGTTTTTTATCGTGTGATATATTTGCATATAATATTCGCTATATGGTGTATATCTTAAGTACTTAAACAACAACAACAACAAAAAATTGCTAACTGTCCGCCTCTATTTGGTGAAGGTCACAATACGCATAAAGTCTTAAAATAGATTGTCGCACTGTATACACGATTCTGACACTTACTAATGTATGTTATATACTTATGTACAAAAATATAAATCCAGTCCAGATTAAATGATGTGTGTATGACGTTTGGAGTTATCGACCGCGTATTATTTGTTCGCGCTTATACATTTAAATAATTAATTTTAAATTATATGATAACATTAATGATCTTATGGGCTCTTGTTATCTTTCGTGATGTTGGAATTTTGAATTATGATTTGGACCTAGTATATTTTATTTTTATATAGCGTCAGTATTTAGTAACCTTTTGTTATTGAAAAATTCTAAATCAATTTCAATCGTTTAAAAGTGCCGTATCTAATTTTTGTAACTTTAGTTTTCAAATTCTATTTGCCAAAATGTAATCTAACCAAACCTCAGGTTCATTCTCTAATCCTATAAGGAAATCGCAAATCTCAGGTCTCATTATACGACCAAAATCGACCTTCTGTTGCTCAATAAATAAAATTTAAATTCTTATTTTAAAATTCGTCAAAACAATGTAGCTAATAAAAGTAGCTCAAATTTTTATTTTTTTGAAATCTATAAATCAATGAATAAAGTTATTAAAATTATTAAATAAAATTTAAGGGTGTAGCTCAAATTAAAGCATATTGGTAAATATCTTATAACGTAACCTTAAAAAACTAATTTTGCTCAGTATTATTATGTTAAGTAGTTCCGTAAAAAGTGTACAGGCATGTTTAGAAGTTTTCTACGATAGTAGAGGGGAAAAGGATCAATATCTGAAAGGGATTTAACTACAAATCTCGTTCTGACAATTCCAGCTAATCGAAGAGTGGTATTCTTCTAAGGTTCTTAATTAAATAATTTAGCTAATTTATTTAAGACCATTTAATTAAACTTCTTGACCAGTAGCTCAGCAATAATGCCAATTTTAGTTATTTCGAAAGAGAAGAAATATTGTAGCTCAAGTTAAAGTGGTTTACATTTTATAACTCAATACAACTAAACCATAATTCTGAAAATTTGGTGAAAATTCCAATTTTTTGAGTAAAAGTAGCTTGTAGCTCAAAACTAGTTTCTTACTATAGGGGTCTTTAAATTTGTGAAATTTTAAAAATGCAAAATATTGCTTGATGTTTTTAGACTTTGTCGAAAATGATCTAAATTCATAAAATTCTTAAATCTTTTAAAATTTTTGATACTCTTTTATAAATTCTTGGACTATTTTACGTCGTGATTCTTGCGAGGTTAACAAAAAGGCTCTTATTTCACTTCTGCAATTTTTAAAAATCTTAAAAACAATTGGAAATTTGCAAAATTAATAAAATTCTTAATATTCTTAAATTTTATGTTCTTAAAATTCCGCAAATTTATTGAAGTCCCTGGAATTGTATGATATTCTGTAAATTTGCCAGTTTCTTTAAAAATGTGAAACTTTAAATATTTGGTGTACTAGTTAAGGTGAAGGTTAACAAACTTATTGCCTAAGACTTCTATAATTTGGTAAAATTCTTGAAATATTTTAATTCGGGTACGGAACCCCTTGAAATTCCTAAAATAAATTTAATATTTGTAAATTTTTTAAAATTCCAAACATTTTAGAAATTTTAAAAATTCTTAGTAACTTAAAATTAAATATTTAACATTATTGGTCAATCTTAAAATTTTTGAAATCTTCGAAAATTTTTGAAATTCTTAAATTTCTAGAAACTTGAACTGTTTAAATAAAATTTAATTTATTCTATACAAAAATTTATTAGATAAAATTTATTCTATTCTAATTCTTTAAATTTTATTCTAAAATTTTCAAATTTTAATATTGTCAAAATTGTTGAATTTCTTAAAATTTTTAAAATTTTTAAAGTTTATTGTAATTTCTTGAAATTTTTATGCATAAGCAGATTGAGATTCACTGGGTTGTTTTATAAATTTTAAAAGTTGATGAACTACTTTGCAATTGTCGGCTTGAAAAATTTTAAACTTTAATTTTTATAGCTGACTGTTTTAGAGCAGAAATTTAATTTCTTGAATATGATGAAATTCTTGCATTAATTAATCTTGTAATGCTCGCCAAATTCTTGAAATTTTTAAAACACATTTTAAATTGGCTAATTTCTGAAAATGCTGTAAATATTCGAATTCTCAAAATTCTTATGAAGTTTATTTGTTTGTTTGTTTCTATATCTGCAATTTTTTTTGGGGCTTAAACGTTTTATCTTACGCAGTAGCCGAATCGAGAAGGTACGACTAGAGGCCCGTTTTGCGTAGACCACCTGTATTGCTTCATGCCATGAAAGGTGGGTCGGCCCATGATTTCTGCATTCTCAATAGAGGGTCATAGTTGTCTTCATATTTATCATCGATCGTAATCAGATGATGAAAAATCCCGTTTATCTCCGGTTTCTTACTTAATGCAGGTTTTTCTTAAAAAATTTGAAACTCGAAATAAAATTAACGTGGTTGGTATCTTAAAATTATTCCTGAATATACCTGATTTTTGAATTGTTAAACAAATCCTCAAGTTGCTTGAATTTGTTAAGCTCCTAAAATTTGTAAATAGCTACTTCAAACTTTAATAGTTTTAGAATCCTAATATTTTTTTGAATTTGATCAAATTTTTCTTAACAATCTTGAAAACAATTGAAAATTTGAAAAATTAATAAAATTTTTAATATTCTTAAAATTTATGTTCCGTAAAATTCAAATTTTCAAAAGATCAGTAAATTTGGTTAATATAAAATTATCTAAATTATTGTAATAATTCTTGAACAAACTTATTGCCTAAGACTTCTTTCATTTAAATTCGGGTGCGTCGTCCGGAATCTGTTGAAATTTGTAAAACAAATTTAGTATTTGTAAATATCTTGAAATTTCAAACATTTTAGAATTCTAAAAATTCTCATGAACTTAAAATTAATTAAATTCTGAATTTTATTTAAATTATGAAAGATTGTAATTATGATCTGTTTATCTGTTGGTTATTGAACAATTTATTCTATTCTAATTCTTTAAATTTTATTCTAAAATTTTCGAATTTCTTGGAATTTTAAAATTGTAGAAAATTCAAAATTAATGAATTTGTCTTGGTACGTAAAACTTTTAAAGTTTGTCAGTATTTTGAATTAAAAAACCTGAGACTCTACCGGCTCTACCATGATCCGGCTGATAACAACATTTGGAAATTTCTTGAAATTTTTATTCAAACAGAGATTGAAAGTTACTGGGTTGTTTTACAAATTTTTCAAATTAATGAACTTCCTTACAATTGTTAGCTTGTTGAAAAATTTCAAACTTTAAAATATAACTTTTAAATTTTTAAATCTCTAAAATTTTTTAGAGCTGACTGTTTTAGAACAGAAATATAATTTCTTGAATTTGATGACATACTTGCATTACTTAATCCTTTGAAGCTCGTAAAGTTCTTGAAATTCTTAAAACAAACCTAAAATTGACTAATTTCTGGAAATGCTGTAAATATTCGGATTCTCAAAATTCATATGAAGTTTATTCATAAAATTGTTTAAATCAATCATCAATAGATTATTAAATTTAAAAAAAAAATCAGAGGATTTCTTAGTGCTGGTTTTTTTAAAAAAAATTGAAACTCGAAATAAAATTAATATGCTGGGTATCTTAAAATTATTGAAATCTTTTAAATTAATGAATATACCTGATTCTTGAATTATTTAAAAAAAAGTCGGCTCCTAAAGTTTCTTGAATTTGTCAAGCTCTTGAAATTTGTAAAGCAAATTCAAAATTTATAACTTCTTCAAACTCTTAAAATTTTAGAATCCTATATTTTTTAGAATCTTTAAAATTAATCAATTTCTTGAAATTTCGAAGATCTGATCTGAGTATTTTAAAAATTTAAAAAAATCGAGAATTTTCTTGAAAAGAAATTCTTAAAATTTGTAAGCTTCTGAGAAATTTAAAGCTTTAAAATATTCAACATTTTTGTTGAATCTTAAATTCTTCTGAAACTTCTTAAATCCTGTGATGCTCCTCAAATTCTTGGATAAAACAACAAATTCGTAATTTCATGAAATTATAAAATTTTTAAAATTCTCAAATTTTTTAGGAACTAACTAATTATTTACATTCAGAATTTTGTTTAAAGTATAAAAAAATTGAAATTTTTATCAATTAACACTTTTAAAATATTCAGTCGACTAACTCCTCTTCAATCCTAAAAATTTGAAAATTTATGAAATTTCTTAAAGTTTTTAAAGTTTAACAAAATTTATTAAGTTAACGAACTTTAAGAATTTTGTTAAACTTTAAGAACTTTCAGAAATTTCCAAAATTTTAAAATTTTTTAACAATATCGTAGGTAATTTGGATAATTTTGAGAATTTAAATATTTTTAGGATTCAAGAGTTATCAATAGATGAATATTTAAAAAACTCAAACACAAAAATTCTTAAAATTGGTACCTTAAAATGTGAAATTACACGATGTAAATTTGCAAATCTTCTTGTTTAAACCTGATCTGAATTATCAGGTTATTTTGCAAAACATCTCTCATTGTTAGTTTTTTAGAAATTTTTTTAAAAAATTCAATAATTAAATTTCTTGCATTTGGTAAACTGTTTGAAATATTTAATCTCGCCATGCTCCTGAAATTTTTAAAATAAATTCAAAAATTTATCAACCTATAAATTTATAAAATTTTAGAATCCTTACCTAATAATTATTTATAAATTTTGCAGTTTAAAATTATAAAAATTCTGCAAATTTCTTGAAGTCCCTACAATTTGACGAAATCCTTTAAATTTGTTAGTTTCATGAGAAATTTGAAACTCCAAAATATTTAAAAATTTTGCTCAATCTAAAATTTTTCAATTCTATTGCTCATTAAATCTCTTAAAATTCCATAATTTGTTTAGAACTTTGAATTACTGAAAATAAATTTGATCAACTTCAAGAATTTAATATCATGATGGTCATGAAATTTTTTAATAAAAAACAAATTTGTAAATTTCGTGAAATTTTAAAAATTTTGAAATTCTCAAAATTCTTGGAACTTTAAAATTAATTAAATTCTGAATTTTCTTCAAAGTATGCAAAATTGAAATTTTTGGTCAGTCGAATTTTTAGAAAATAAAGAAATTTCTTGAAATTTTTAGTTCATTAGATTATTGAAAAATTTTAAAACTGAAATACTTGAAAATTTAAATTTCGTAAATTTCTTAGAACCTTGAACTGTTGTTAACAAATTTGATCAACATTAGGAATTATCTTCGTAGTGGTCTTGAAATTCTTGGAAAAACCCAATTTGTGAATTTCTTGAAATACCAAAAATTGTAAAATTCTGAAAATTTTTAATAACTTAAAATTAATTAAACCTTAAATTTTCTTGAAATTATAAAAATTTGAAATTTTTGAAATTCGTTAATTTCTTAGAGAGCCTTGAACTGTTTAAATAAAATTTGTTATCTAAAATATTCAATATTTCCTGCAGTTTCTTCAAATACATTTAAAATTTGTACAAAATATAAAAATTTTAAAATACTCAAAATTATTAAAATTTTCTGTGTATTCTTTAAATTTTTAAAAATTTGTTAAAATTTTTAAAATTCAACAAAATTTTAAACTCAAAAATAGCTAAAATTCTGGCACTTTAAAATGATCTTCAGATTCAAGTAATTATTAAACCTTTTTAAATTACATGAGTTGGATCATAATTTTCCACATTTCGTGTAACTTATATTCATATTCTTGAATTTTATATTCACAAACATAATGTAATATTTATCTGGGTTGTTTTAACAACCCAAAAATTTGAAACGTTAAAATTAGTTGTTGTTAAATCTTGTAATTTTTGAAACTCCTAATTTTGTTAGTGCTGAGTTTTTAGAGCAAAAGTTTAATTTCTTAAATTTGATGACATTCTTGTTTTATTTAATCTTGTGGATCTCGTAAAATTCTTGAAATTTTAAATTGGCTAATTTATGGAAATGCTGTAAATATACAAATTCTTAAAATTCTTACATAAATACTGATCAGATCAATAGTAAAATTTAAAAAAATGCAAAATAGTTCTTAAGGCTATTAAAATTTGACGAAATTCTTTAAATTTGCTGGTTTTTTGATAAAATTTTCAGCTCAAAATAAAATAAAAATTTTTGGTTTAGATCTTTTAAATTTCTAAAAATATTCAACCGTAAAAAATTCAACTCCTGAAATTTCTGAATTGTCACGCTCCTGAAATTTGTAAGATAAATCCCAAATTTAAAAATTTCTTCAAATTCTAAAAATTTTAAGATTCTCAATGATGCGGTTTAAAAATTTTAAAATACTGGGAACTTTTTGATATTTTTATAATTTAAGGAAATCCTTTAAATTTTTTAGCTTTTATTGAAATTCCAAAAAATTCTGTTTGTTATTAAGTCTTTGAAAATTCCTTCAATTTTTAAAAACCTTGAGCTGTTGTTAACAATTTTGATTAAATTTGTAAATTTCTTGAAATGCCAAAAAATTTTTTTGAACTTAAAATTATTATAATAAAATTCGAAATTTTTTTGAAATTGGGAAAAATTGAAATTTTGCTCAGCTGAAGTTTTTAAAAATGTAGGAAATTTCTTGAGGTTTTTAATTCGGTATAATCGTTAAAATATTTTAAACTTTGAAGTACATGCAATTTTGGAAGGTCCTAAATTTTTTAGAAACCTGAACTATTTAAATGTAATTTAATTTCTTCAAATAAATTTAAAATTTGAAAATTTCTAGAAAATGTAACCATTTTAGAATCTTCACAATTATTGAAATTCCTGGGTGTTCTTAAATTTTTTTAGTTTTTTGGAAAATTCAAATCTTGAAAATACTTAGAATTAATTCTTGGTACCTACAAATAATCTCCACAATCTGTAATTCTTAAACCTCTTGGAATTGCCTGTTCTGACTGGAAATAGAAAATTTGAAATTTTCTTAAAATTTATATTCTTAAACTTTCTGAAAATTTGATCTGGGTCGTTTTTAAAATTTTAAAAATTCCGGAAATTACTTGAAATCCTTAACATTTGACGAAATCCTTCACATTTGTTGAAAAATTTGAAAATTTAAAATATTATTGCTGCTAAATCTTGTAATTTTGAAAAGAACTTAATGTCTTCCGTACACAACCGTAAAACTCTGACACCCATAAAACTCTGACACCTGTAAAACTCTGATACCCGAAAAATTCTTAAAACAAATTTAAAATTTGCTAATTTCGGAAAATAAATATTTATATTTTCTTAAATTGTCAACTTAAATTATTTAAATTCTAATCTGAGTATTTTTAAAACTTTTAACGACTCATGATATTTCTAAAACTTTTAAAATTTGACGAAATTATATCCACTTTTATATCCACGATCAACTCCTTAAATTGCTTTAATTTGTCACGCTTCTGAAATTTTTAGAACCAATTCAAAATTTTTAAATTTTTTTGAAGTTCTAAAAATTAAAAATTAAAAAATTCAGGGTATTTCAAAAATTCAGGAATTTGACGAAATCCTTTCTCGATAAATTTGAAACTTTCAAACTTATTCAAATTCCTTTACTTACTTTAGAAGGTCGTACCACTTTTCATCTCGTGATGATTACGAAATTCGTGTTAAAACTAATTTGTAAATTTCTTGAAATTCCATTAAACTTTTTAAAATTTGTTTGTTTATTGTTGAGAATTAAATAAGAATTTCTTGAGTCGATAAATGAGTAATAAATTTGTTTCGAAGCCATTTTCGATGAAACGTCGCTTAATAACAATTAATTATTAAATTCCACGAATTCAAGGCACAATACAATTATTTTTGCCACCGTGTAGGTAAACGGGTTTCTTCTAATTGTATTCTCATTTAGATTATCATAATATTAATTAATTCAATTACATACTTCCTTGAACTCACAATTAATATTAACATTTTTATTCTTTCTAATTGCAGGTAAATATCAACAAAACTTTAATGCTAGCCTAACAACTTCATTTGTGCTCGAAAAATCGTGTTTTAAATTAATAGGTAGGTATCAATTAACGCGAATTATTCCGGCAAAAAAAAAAATTATTTCGAAAAATACGTTAAACGTGGTTCGCCTGTACTACAAATTAAATCGGAATTGTTCAAAGTGAATTTTAACGGTTGGATTATTCATTGCCAAAAAAAAAAGTAAAAAAAGAAACGCGAATTAAAATAAAACACCCTTGACCCTTAAACCACCAACATGGTTATGCTGAAGTTCATTATACTCGGTTTATATAAAAAAAAAAAGAAAAAAAAAAAATGTTTCGTTAATTAAATTGAAGTGATAATTTAAATGGTAATAAAACCATTTACCATAATGACATTTATTATCAAAATATTTGGCGTCTCCATTCTCGTATATCCGACAGAATTTTTTTTTTTTTTGTTTTTTTAGTTTTTATTTTTATTTCCTTTCCAATGCTATAAATTATAATTTTTTTAAAATTAATTTTCTATATAAGAGAGAAGCAAAATAAGGTGTCACATGTAGAAACACTTTGATAACATTAAAAAAGGCGCATACGGTGTTGTCTTGTTATATTCATATTATTTGACGTAAATTAACTATCAACATTGTTGCAAACTAAAAAACAAATCAAGTTTTTTAATTAGATAAATTATAGAGGCGTCCGGACACGGTCTACTAGTTTACATTGAACTACTACCATGATATATGGTTGACTGCTGCGCCAATGCAGTTTCAAATATCTATTTAATTGGGCGATAAATCAATGAAATTTGGATAAAAGCTCGCATACACTATAAAAGTGTAAAGATCAACTTTTTAAATTAGCTTTGGTGAATTTATAGCACAACTAACACGGATATTTATGGTTGCAGAGATGCACTCTCTAATTATGGTTCCGTCTGTTTTTCGATTGATTAAGCTCGCACATTGTAAATAATATTCATTAAGTGATTGCTCTCTTACTTAAACATTAAGAAAAGAACAAAAAAAAAACTTCCATGTTGAAATATTTCTGTTCGAAACAACATTAAATAAAATTTATGATCGCCCAACCATATGGATGGATCGTTTTTTTTTTTGTTTTATTTATCTACAGTGTTTTATCCATCGAAGTACATACATAAGCGATTGATGTTTTGACGTTTAGCGGTTTTTTAGGCAGGAAATGGTGTAGCAACTACATATTATTGTGGTGATTCATAGTTGAACATATTTGTGTTTGATTTACCCGCTTCCTTATTCCTACTATATGGTACTCTTGGGTTTAATATTCAAATAGTTTTAAATTTTTTTACAGAAAGTGTAGCTACACAAAAAAGTGTAAACCAAAAAAAAGTCTTATTTATTGGACGTTTTTTAAGGCCGGTGAATAATAAATAAAAATTAAATTTACCGGTAAAACTGGTTTTGTCGCAGCTCACTTTGAAAGATTTGTCTGCAAATTTGAAATTTTAAAAATTATTCGCTTTTTACGTGTAAAGTGTGAACTGTCTGCACTTAGGGACTTAAACAGTGATTTGGGGTGAAATAATTTTTGGATTATTTCTGATTCGAAACTATACATATGTTTTGTGACTTTCACAAAAAATTCGTTAATTTCTCGATTTTTCGATATGTTTCGGTTATCTCGCAATTTTCATGAATTTTCTAAATTTTTATTACAAAATTCATACGATCGGTATTTTGCAGACTTTTCGAAATTATTGAAATTGGTACGGGTGTGAAGTTTGTCCTAAAATTGATTTTCTTGAGGTGGCATTAGTAAAAATTATAAATCTCTCGTTATTATGAATTTTTATGTAAAAAAATATAGGGGACCTAGGACATATTGCGTCCCTTTATAGTAAGATCACACAAAATTGGTATTAAAAAATTTCTCAATCTGGGGCAGAGTTCGTACCCAAGTGGACTTAGTTTTAAAAGGATACCTTCCACAATCTAGAAGATAAGTGACTTATTACAGATGTGTTCCTTGTGGATTTCATTCTACTTTAAATTCTGAAACATGCAAAATTTTGGATTTTCTTTTTGAATTTTCATAGAATATCAGTGAAATTTCGAAAATAATAAAGACGGTTCTTGGAATAGTGAACATTTCGTGTTTTAATTCTCTGAAATATCCCACATTTTATATTTCAAATTTTATTCATCTGCATTGGGTGGGAAAAACAAGCATTTTTTTCGATTGTCGCAGAGAAGCCTGACTAGGGCTAGGGTAGGTTAGGATAGGTTAGGTTAGAGTGGCTGCCAAAACGCACACTTAGACGGTTCGTTTTGATACCAAGGGATACTACGCCCCTTACACCTTCATTGGAACCATTTTGAGCTACTTGTGTAGCGTAAGATATCTCGCACATTGCAGTTCTCGAGATCCATAAGGCTGTCCAAACTATACTTGCCCAGATGTTTTTGCTTCCTGTAAGCTAGCGCCGGGCATGAGCAGAGGAAGTGGCTCAGAGTCTCTTCCTCCTTCTCATCCATGCAGCTTCTACAGAAGTCATTTGCTATTGACCCAAGCCTCCTTGCATGCTCCCCCATGAGGCAGTGTCCTGTGAGCACCCCCACGACTATACTTAAGTCAGGTCTACGTAGGGATAGTAGTGTTTTGGAGCGCTTCAAGTCCAGTTTCGGCCAGACTTGCCGCGCTACTTAACATGTTATGGTGTTAGTCCACCTCTTCTGTGCCGAGGCTATCGCCTCATTTTTAAGCGCCCTATACAACGCTGCTATGAGCCTCCCCAGATTTGCCCTTTCCGGTTTCAATTGGAGAGTTGTACCTTGCCTTGCCAGTTCGTCCGCCCTGCAATTCCCCAGTACATCCGAGTAACCGGGGACCCAGACTATCTGGATATTGAAATGCTCACTCATCTCGTTAAGAGATGAGCGGCACTTCAATGCCACCACGGACGTCAGAGACACTGATTCCAGCGACTTGATTGCCGCCTGACTGTCCACATAAATTGTTATATCCCTTGTGGATATGACATTATGCTTCAACCAAGCCAGCGCTTCCTCAACCGCTACCACCTCCGCCTGGTACACACTGCAGTGATCAGGAAGACGAACGGATATATTCACATTTAATTTGTCATAATAGACTCCTGCTCCGACTTTGCCGTCTAGCTTGGAGCCGTCAGTGTAGAATTGTATACTTCCAGTTTCTGTTATTGACCTGTTCCCCCAGGATTCCCTTGAGGAGAGAATAGTCCGGAAACCTTTTTCAAAGCATACAATCGGTATCGTGTAGTCACTATTCTTCACATCTGCCATTAGCGACCTGCCAATCGTCGAGTGGCCCTTCTGGAGACATTTCCACTCAAACAGCCGTAGTTGCCGGCAAGCAGACCGTTCTCTGTACCTTCTCTATCTTAGTCTTATAAGTTTTCTTGTTTACTGCTGGCCACCACACACTCACCCCTTACATCAGAATCGGTCTGGCTACAGCGGTGACGAGCCAGTGTACCAGCTCTGGTTTTAGACCCCATCTCCTACCGACGGCGTTTCTACATGAGTACAGAGCCATGGTGGACTTCTTTACTCTCTCTCTCTCTCTAAAATATTTGGCATCCAATTTAGCTTACTGTCCAAGATTATGCCCAGAAATCTTGCCTTATTAGTAAAGGCCAGTGCCGTGCCATTTAAGGTAGGAGGGGCGACTACCGGAATTTTTGGATGGATTTATACCCAGCCCACATTTGCTGGCCCACTTTATAATGAATACGAGCGCGTGTTGTATGACTTCCTTAATCGTGCCTAGGTACTTCCCCGAGATCGCGATTGCTACGTCATCTGCATCCGCTATCACCCCTATTCCCTCCCTCTCCAGTTCCAAAAATAATCCATTGATAACTATATTCCAGAGAAGAGGTGATAGGACACCACCTTGTGGAGTTCCTCTAACTACTCGCCTCCTAATGGTGGACTCCTATTAAAACAATTTCAAAAAATTAAATTATATTCCTAATCCCAAAAAATGTGATCGCGATTTCCTCTAAAATTTTGAAATGCTTGAAAATTGTCTATGTCAACTATTTATCCAATTCTAAGAGAAAATTGTCCTGAAAGTCTCTTTCTTCTGTTTTAAATATTCAATATTTTTACTAAAAATCTGACGAATCCATTCAGATTATTCAAGATATTCAAGATTATTCAATTAGTCAAAATTCTGGAATACACCTGAACATTTTATCTATTAAAATTGATCTAAAAATTTCCAAACTTACAGTTCTAGAATCTTTAAAATTTAAATTTAAATTGCATTGTTTGAGTTTGAATTCGATAGAATTTAGGGCGAATGACATTGACAAATAGGGGTTTTAACGTTGTGTTGCACGATTATTCCAGATTATTCGAAATTTCGAGAATTTCAGAGATTATTCAAATTTAAACTATTTTTTTGGGAAGGGGGATAATAATTTTTAAAATTTTCGGCTAGCCTTGAATTTCAGAACTTTTCGAAGTTTTTCGATCCAAATTTTTCCTTTTGGCATTGAGTTGCATGAAATATCAGATGGGAAATAATTCGAGATTTCAATATTTTCTGGATTATATTAATTTGGCATGCTACAAACTTTTATTTTATTTCAAAATTTTAAAAATTTTTAAAATTTTTTTTAAATTTTCTAAATTTTGTAGATAAATCAAGTTATTTTTGGACATTACTCGTTGAGAATATGCGCATGATGCTCGAGAATTTTTAGAATTGTTCGATATTTTTCAAAATTCCGAAAAGTAAATTTTTCAGAATTTTTCTAGTTTTTCTGATTTATTCGAATATCGAGATTATTGCGAAAATATTCGAGATTACGGGATGATTCGCGGTTTCCGGGATGTCTAAGAAATCTCTATAATTGAGATCTCGAATTTAAAATCTCAAAATTGACATATCGAGATTTCAAAATTTCCAAAACTGCTAAACAGGGTTTTTACCCCGACAATTTCGGATTTATGTTCATATTCAACTCTAAAAAGATATTGAGACAGTTCATAAAAACTAGCTGTTCTCATATTTACTAATATTCTAAATAATTTCAGAATTCAATAATTTTGAAAAAATTTCAAATTTGATTAAATTTAAAAAAAAAATCGGACAACTTTCTGAAAAGTTAATTCCAACACAGATTCTTATTGAAAATTTCTCTTAAGAATTTCTAATTTCTCGTAAGTTCGTAAGACGTTTCATATTAAAAAATTCTCAATCTGGCATCATTAAGTACCCTAAGTATGGGCGATCCCCTCTATATAATAAATATGTACTACAACTGTTCAAAATCTAGAGATAAGTGACTTATGACAGTTTACCGATCACCGATCACCAATCACTAATCGTCAAAAACCAATCGCCAATCACCAGGGTTATGACTACACATGCTTGATGACCAGTATGAACTTACATAAAGGGACGTAACATGCCTGTCCTAAGTCACTTACCGTCATATATCCTGATTGACAAATTTTTTTGAACCGTAAAAAATTACATAACACGTTTGTGCAGTCGTGTGAAGTTTGTCCTAAATTTTGTTTTTGTAATTTTAGGACATATATATTTAGGACAAATTTCAAGCGAATAGATTGTTACATACTTACATCGATAATTTTTGAGAATTTTTCGATTATTCGATAATTTCTAGGGCAATTCGATTGTTCGAGATTAATCGAAAATTTTAGGGATTATTTGAGGTTTTTGTTAAATTAATTTTTCGAAATTTCGTTGGGTTCTCTACATTTTTGCTATGAACAATGATTCGATATTTTTGAGTTTATTTGAATTTTTTTGTTCTTTCGACATTTTCAAGAGTATTCGTGACTTTTGAAATAAACCGAAGAGTTCCAGATTTACAGATAGTACGGTTGATCGAGAATATTCAGATTAATCGAGTTGAGTTCCTTTGGTTCGTTTTATATGACGTTGTAGAAACTTGTAGAAAGCTCGATATTTCAATGGGTTTTCTAGAATTTTACTATGCAGACTTTCAGAGGTTTCGGTATTTCTAGACTATTAGGGAATATTGAAATTGTTTGAAATGATTTACGATTTTTAAGAATTCTCAAGATTTCCATGTCATCCAATGACGGAGAAGAACGACTTTTAAAGCAACTGGCACTACTGCTAAACGGAATGTAGTGTTAAAGACGGGAATTTGTGTGATCAGCCAAAAATTTTGATCCCTTATTGAACGGTTGGTTTGCTTGGCAGTGGCGCTTGATGATTGTGTCTGAAAACCATCATAGTGAAATGTTGTAGATTGTAAGATTTTATTATTTTTCGTCATATTTTCTCATCATTCTGAACATAAAAGGTTTCGTGGCTTATACCGGATAGTGTCTGATTTGCATAGCACGAATATTTTTTAGAATTTTAGAATTTATTCAAATTTTGGAATAATCAGAAGGCCAAAATTAGTATTACGGATGAAATATAGAACATTAGGTGTACTTTGTGGCGGCTCAATCATTTGCTCACACATTCATTCGTTTTTCATTTACTCTCCACCACACAATTAGTTCGCACGAGAACACAATAGAAAGAAAGAAACGCACCGTTCATTTCTTAGGTATAGATCATGTTTAAATGTCAAATTTTCTTAAACCGCAAGACTTACCATCTTTCGGAAAACTCGGGAAGCATACGCAACTTTCACATAATGCCACTAGGTGTCACTAAATATTTGCTGCAGAAATATTTTCATTTTATAAAAGTGATTATTATTAATACGTGATAATTAAATTGACTTTGAGAAGTTTTTATAAACGTCCTTTTGACAAACGTCAGTAATATTGTTCTGATTTTGTAGTGACATCTAGAGGCAAACGCTCTGTACTTTTTCTTTGATCGTGCTGCCTCTTTCGGAAAACAAGATCTATACCAACAGAGCGACAAGACAACACAAACAAAATAAATAAAATCAAAATTGGTAATCAGTCTGCTCTCGATTGTCAATACGATGACATGTTGCCTTCCTCGCGCGGGGTTGAAAATAGCACAAATGGTGGTGAAAGGCAATAAATTAAAAATGTATTAAATAAACTAATTAAAATAAATTTTTATAAATAAATTAAAATTAAAAAATTTATTAAGATAAATTAAAATAATTGGTGAACATTTTATTTATTTTGTGAAATTTACAACTTGTTAAAGTTTCATCTGTTCTTTTCAAAATTTTGATCCAAAAACAAAATTTAGTCCCTTCTTTGATGTTGCCTGCCACGCATACTTTAATCTGATTCGGATCACTTTTAGGTATACCAGCAGATAATACCACCAGTTAATAAACACATGGTTTTGGGTCAATTCATACGGCAGGTTCCTAATACTCTTATAACTCTAACTTTTAAATTTTCCCCATCAATTCAAAACGGACCAGCCGTTATCGAGATACCGATACAGACATCCAGACATAAGGATGGACATGTTTTTTATCGTTGACACAAGGACTTTCAAAACCTCGAGGAAATAGTTTTGGGCAAACAAAATATATAACGGCTATACGAATAATAATAATACATAGGTCAAACAGGAAGACATTGGAAGAATAGCGCCCCGCCATGCTTTAAACAATGCCCTTAAAAACAATTTAACAAAATTTTAGGATACAAAACAACAAAAATACAAAACAATTCAATCCACTTTCGCGATAAATATTTAAGCGCCAATTCATTCATTCGAATTTTAGATAAAATGATCGATGATTGATTTGATCATGAAAATAAAAAAATCGAAAATTTCTAAATCGATAATAAGCAAAATGCAAAAAAGTCTACACAACATAATTGAATTAAGGCAAATTTTTTTTCGTTTTATTTTTTTTTGTATGACTATGGTGATGTATCTGCGCCTCCAAATCACAAAATAAAATCGAATCTAATTTTTATAGTAAATAATGTAGATATACATACATACTATACACAACAAAAATATGTTGTGAATAGAAAATCAATTATATGATTTTTATTATTATTTGAATGTTGTTCCAAATTTATAATGTTTAAATGAGAATTCATGGCCAAAAATTTTATGTGTTGATGTTGATATGCGCGCGAGAGATGCGATCGTACGTATTACGTCAATATTTTATGCCTTGAATGACTCGAATGGTTTAGAAATTTAATTCGATCAAAATCGCATACATACGCACACACACGCATGAAAATACTAAATTTCTAATACCAATGCAATGACCACTTATAGTTGCTGGAATGACAAAATATGCGCCTTCATACTAAAAAAAAAAATAAAAATTAGATGACATCATATTATTGTGCTTCTAATACATAAAATAAAGTTGAATGAATTTTTTTTTTTTTTTTTACTTCTTTCGATCAATTCAATAATTTCTAAGCAGCCAAAAACGAAATAAAATAATGAGCTAAACAAACAATGCACACACACACACACACACACACACAAATAATCAATTGATCATAAGCTATTTATTTGAATTCTCGATTCTCTATTGTGTGTGCGATCAGATCGTGAATTACGTTTCGTATTCCTATTCAGCTTTTTGAATGAATTAAAATGCGTTGAACGATTTTATTAAATCAATTAATTATTGTAAATGCTTTAGAGGGATTGAATGTGCGCGCGCACCCACCCGATCGTTTTTTTTTATGAACAATGTAAGTATAAAAAAAAAATCGATCGATTTTTAACTAGTTTCAATAAGCGCTAATCAGTTAACTAATGTGCTAATTAATTGTGTATTTGCCGTAAACGCGATCTATTCAAGAACAATCTTTAATTTACACCTTTCATGCGGTAGCCATCAGAGCGCGCATAAACCAATTTATTTCCGTTATCTCGTACAAAAATCTATATTCAATTCCTAACCTTTTAACCCGTTTGACATTAAATATTGTGTATATACATACCATAAAAATCAATGTACACGACCGCGTATCAAATTACTTGATCGTCGTCGACTATGCGCGCGATTTTTCTTTTAGTTTTTTATGTACGTTTCTTCGAATCGTGATCTTTGGTTGATCGGTGCGCGAGATAAAAAGGCGAAAGATACATTTATATCGAGAGCGTGCGCACACACACACACAAACCGCAAACATAATGTTTATACAATAATAATCATCTCATGACTTAAATCGTGATCATAGCCATCAAACTTTAGAAGATTATTATCGGCAATAAGAAAACAAAGTTTTTTTTTTTTATAAATAATAAATTCACCTGCCAATTTGTATTTTATTAAATAATTAAATTTATTCAGCAAAAAAAAAATATTTAGCGAACAAAAAAACAAAAGCAGCGATCAAATAGAATAATATTGTGATCTTGGAGACGCTGTTGCTATTTTAATATTTTTTTTTGCTTGTTGCTCTCCTCCTCATTGTCATCGTCGTCGTCTTAGTAATTATCACACGAGAAATGCTAATTTTATTCTGAAATAAATTTTGTTGTCTATTGGCCGCGCAGACAATCTGACTATAATCAACAAAACATTTTTTTTTTTTTTTTTTGTTAAGATAAGTTTCACACGCAATGACGAATTATATATAATGAATTTAACAACAACCTACATAATTTCAGAGGTGTACTAAATTTGGAAATAGTTTACGAAATTATATCGCAGAACTGAGGATTTGTATTTTCAGGAATACAACATTTACGATTATACTGTGGTCAAACCGGTAGCTGATTTATCATACTCGATTTGTCGAGAGTATTTTAATTTACGGTTTCTGGTTTAATCCAATTTTGTATCGCGATTATACATTGAGTTACACGATTATACGCACAAATAATTCAAAATTGTCAAAGATTTTTCGAGATTATTTTAAATTTTTAAGATTATCTGTTGTATTCCAATATGTATCGGGTTCAGCAAGTATAGATGTTGATCGTTCAGCAATCAAAATAAGAGAGAGCGTCCCTTTCTTTATTAATACCAATGTTAAATAGGTAGCTCAATACCGGTCGTTAATCTACTATGAACAACAATAATTATACAATACAATATGATCAAAATACAGTGCGAGATATAAAATTTCTCTCTCCTTAAAATAATGAAAAATTCTTCACAAACATGACTTTACATTTGATTTTGGTAGACCTTCTCAACATTGAAGCTTCTGTTGGAATCTCTAGTTGGTTCGTATCATCTGGCCTATCCGGATCCACTTCTTTATTTGGGTGTACTATCGGTGTGGATTCTTGAACCTTAAGTCCTGGCACTGGAATGTCATCAACATTCGGTCTCCTTTCTTTATCATATATTGCCGGAGTCCAATATAGGTTTAAGTACCGTTGCAGGCTCCCATTTCGTCTCCGTTTAATGTCGCGGATGCAAACATTATTGGCTTTTCAAACCCATTTATAAAGTACGTTATATAGCACCAATGCCGAATGCACTTGCATCGCACGATAAGTAAATCTCCTTTATTGGATCATAATGACAAAGAATATTATCATTAGATAACACAGTACCAGGGGACCGAGTTTCGCTCGGTGAAAAGAAAGTCAGTTTTTTTAATCTCTTTCGCAAAACAACTTAAAATTAATTTTATTTTATTCGGCTGATACATAAAAATCGATGGTGCCGAGGTAACTGTCGTCGCTGTCACACTATCAAGACTTATAAAAGTTTCATCAGGAGCATTCAATGCTTTTTTCCATACAACATTATACGTGCGACGTTCATTTTCAGGTGGTAACAAAACTTTCAAGCTATTTTGTCGTTTAACACTGGGAAAATGCCACGTACAACATACCATGATTAAAGACAGGTGTACGAAGGTTGACGCCAACAAATTCGAACGTTTGCCCTTGAGATTTATGCACGGTCATCGCAAACGCTGGTCGAAGCGGAAATTGATGTCGTTGTATACGGTACATTCAAGTTGACCTTTACTGGAGTCGAACGTAACTCGAGGAATGTGTACTTCTTGTGCAGCTTTTTCCCCCGTAATTATTTTTGCTTTAACTACGTTGTTACATAATTCGGTAACAATCAGGCGTGTTCCATTGCACATACCCTCCGAAATATCTAAATTACACATTAGCATAATTAGCGTATTTTTCTTTAGTTTTCATTTGTAAGAGAGTTGGCACTTTTCGTTTGTAATTAAAAACCGCACAATTTGATATTTATAACACTAATTCAATACGATTTGTTCACTGTGTTTGTTGGTTAAAGGTACAATTAATTTATTATTATTTTTCACCATTTATCTTACAGAAAAAGGTAAATTATCGATATTTTGAGAAAGAATGTATTTCCACAATTTACAAGACCGAAAAATTAAAAGACGTCCACTGTATATGCATGCGTAAAACCGAATGTCTAAAAACACGGAATTTGAAGAGGATGAATAATAAAATGAATTGTTTTGCTTTTGTTTTCTTCGCGTGAATTGTTTTAGGGCAGGGACCAGTTGCAGATAGTCAAGCGGTTGCGGTTATGTTATGAGAGTATAACATGAATGAGTCAGCGTTGATATATTTGGTATTATAGCGGTGAACGAATGTATCTATTTTATAAGTGAATTTGATGAGTGTATTTGATAAGTGTATTTCGATATGAGCGAGCCGCTACAGGACTCCCCCGCAAGTGATTTTCCCCTCCCCAGGGAATGATTGAATGAGTCAATCAGCAATTTCAATCGAATTAAGAAATTCTGGCGTGAATTCAATACCGTACCTTCCTGTTTATCCTTCACTGAATCATGACTTTTCGACGATCTCAGCATTAATTTTACTGACTTCTTTGTTCAGCGGCGCGAGAATAACACGTTCATTCATTCCATCGTAATTTTGATTCGCAAGGCGATATCCAAATACTTCTTCGATTAAATTACCACTGGAAATTATATCCTCAGGTAATTCGATTTCATTGAAGTCATTTTTTGGAAGATTTCCATTTCGAAGTTTCACGCATATTTTTTTTTAACGAAAAATTTTTGAAATGCTTCCAGCGACGACTTTTTTTGATCGACAAATCGAGTGTTTCACTACGGTTGTGTCGCAGTTGAACAGGCAAGCACTGACGGAAATCACCTCCAGGGACTAAAATTTTTCCTCCAAATGGCAAGTTTGGATTTGCAATAGACCGCAACAACTGATCCATATTTTGTAAACCATACTTTGGTAATATCGGTGCCTCATCCATAAGGAAAACATCAACTTGGGCGAGTTCTGTAGCTTTGACTGAACCAGGTTTAATGCTGGAAATTGAATCTGACGAAAGCGGAACTTTCAGACCAAATGTCTTGTGTGATGTTTGTCCAGCAGGCAATACACGAAGGTTTTAGCGGTACCGCCTGGTCCATCTATGAAAAAACATTTTGTTTCAACATCGTTAGAGTCATTGGCTGCACGTAAAATACTGTCCACAATTTCAATCTGTTTTTCTTGCAGAAGCCGACACATGCGTTCTCCAGTAGCAGCTGACTCATCAGAATTTAGAACGTCCATGTTTTGGTCATCTTCGTAATTGTCAATGTCGTCTATACCATATCGTTCCACCTAGTCTTATTTGACTTGAATGTAATAATACGATAAGCACGTTTGATTGCAGCATCCTTAGATCTATTATTTCGTCGTGCTTGGAGAATAAAATCTTCAGCCAACTGATTTTTGAATCTTTCCCAGAGACCTTTTGGATCTTCGGGACATCCAAAAATAAGAATCTGAACGAAGAGTATTCGCATTACCAAAGGCATTTTGGACAGTGCTGATTCTTCTAGACCATTTATCTACTGTTTATCGTCGAAGGCGAGGCCATGAGATAGGCAAGCTTGTTTGTATGTCGCATAACGAATGTCATTCACAGTAAGGAGATCATCAAAACTTGTTGCGTCCTTCACATGTTATAGAAGTACTCGCAAATGGAAGCATTCTGGTTGAGCAACATAATTTACGTTGTGAATTAAACCAATAACACGCAATCGATGGATTCGCGGTTCCCAGGTGCTCGTTTTTCCATCCCATTTAAAATGTTCGGGCATTTGCCAATAGTAGTAGTAATTCTGGTTTGTTTGCATTTGCTTCAACGCCTGGTTATGTCGAAAATACGCTTCTAACATTGAACCTTTTTGTCCAATATCTGCCAGATCTTCTTGGGCTTGGTCAATATATTGCATTCGATATTGACCACGTAAATGATAAATGAATATTCAAGCGCTGAACGGTATGACTCTTTCTTTGGATTTCGTGGCCAAATAATCGCCAGCATGCTTTAGGTACTGTGTTGCAGCGACCTTCCACATAGGTGTCTGCTTCATTATAAATCAAACTCCGTTGATTTTCGACAACTGTTATTGAACCGCAATCGTGTCCTTTGTAGATGTATTTATATAAATATTTTACCGGACCTATCCTGCCAACATATTCAACATTGAGGTGACAAAATTCTTCTCGATTATTTTGGTCCAATTTGGGGTCATAACGATGACGATACTTTGTTTTTTCATAATCTGCTATAGAGATGTTACTTCTTTGAATTGCATTGGAAAACCGAAGCGGCACTGTAATTTTTCATTTTTATTGACCATACATGTAGCATCTGGATTTAACTCCACTCCGCACGGATTACACAATCGTTGAAACAGAATTTTGATACGTGCTTCAGTACGTATCAAAATTCTGTTTCAACGATTGTGGCTTGAAAAATTAGTCTGGTATGATCCTTTGCCGAGCGATATTCAAGACGATTCGCCTATTTTGCGGAACGAGTTTAAACCTTTACCCTTTAATCCAACTCCATAGCTTCGCTGGTGCTTCAAATGACGCTTATGCAGTGGAAAACTGTTCACAACACTCTTCATTTAGAAATAGAGAAGAACGTACCATGGACTGACTCCATGATTGTTCTTGATTGGCTTTCTTCAATTCCACGACGGTGGAGTGATCCACCCTAAAGGATCAAAGATTTCTGAGGATTCGGAGAGTATCTGGCAATTCGTATAAATCTATCATTAGTTGGAATTCATTGAAGTCCCAATAATTTCACCGGCCTTGAATTCTTATTGATTTCCTTTAGACCCTGTTAAAGTTAGCCGAAAGTTTCCAGTCGAAAGTAAAAAGTCGATAATGCAGATTATGTTATCAACATTCCAGCCGAAAATAAATAAATTTGGTGGTTGACAGCAAAAAGTAAATAGGATACATGGATTGCAATAAAAACTTTTGTAACTAGTTTTACGTGGAAAACTTTGTTTAACCTAGTCGTGGAAAATATCGGAAAATCAGAAGAATCCACAAAATTGGAATAAAATCAGCCTCTAGAGTGTATATCTGAAGTTGAATCGTTTTTATGTGATTTGTCAATAGCTACCACAGAATAAAATTCAGTTCAAGTTTCCCGTGGGAAATCTCGGAAAATTCGATTTTCCAAAAATCATTAGAAAATTTGTATAAAATCAGCCTCTAGAGTGTTATATCTGGAGATAGATTGCATTGATGTGACTAGTCAATAGCTATCGCAGGAAAAAATTTCAGTTGAAGTTTCCCGTGGGAAATCTCGGAATGAATTTTTTTTCTGCGATAGATATTGACAAGTCACATCAATGCAGACATAACACTCTAGAGGCTGATTTTATTCATCCATTTCTTACTTTCGGCTGGAAACTTATTTGAATTTTCCGAGATTTTCCACGGGAAACTTGATCATAATTTTTTCATTCGATAGCTACTGACAAATCACATCGAAACGATTCAACTTCAGATATACAGTCTAGAGGCTGATTTTATTCCAATTTTGTGGATTCTTCTGATTTTCCGATATTTTCCACGACAAGGTTAAACAAAGTTTTCCACGTAAGACTATTTACAAATTTTTTTGTTGCAATCCTTGCATCCTATTTACTTTCGGCTGATAACTACAAAATTTTTTATTTTCGGCTGGAATGTTAATATCGTTATCTGCATTATCGACTTTTTTACTTCCGATTGGACTAATACGATCTGCATTATCGACTTTTCACTTTCGGCTGCCAACTTTCGGCTAACTTTAACAGTAACTCCTTTAGCGTTTTTCATCTGGAATGGATTTTAAAAATGTCGGATGATTGGATGTCCATTTTTGTAAGTGAAATCCAGCTTCATATAATATGGATATTAGTGGTTTTTTAAAGTGCAAGCCCTGTACCAAATTGTCAGCCCCTATCATTAGATCATCGACTGGAATTCTTCAATATTTGATGAAATAATTTCCACTTGTGGTTTTGGATAATTCATCAAAAACAATCCTCAGTTTCGTTGTGTCACTTGTTTCCTTGAATACGCCATAATGAGAAAGATTACAGGATTCGCCGAAAATGTTTGCTTTCTGAAATTTCCTCCGTTCGCCCGTATAGGGCCTATGACAGATATTCTCTCAAGAACTGCTTGTACGATTGGTAAAATGTTGGCCTCTTTGGAATCTTCTTTCTAAGGATTAAACTCTTTTTGCTGCGATTAGGTAAGAATATCCCTCGCGTTTCCCAAGAAACATGCGTAAAGAGTTACTAATGGCGATCTCAGTGTTTAAAGCCACATCCGTGATACACCTGTGATGCTATCTGGTTGGCTTAATTTTCCTCTGACGACCCATCCAAAAAGTGTACTGATTGTGATCGGTTGATTGTCTCTTCCGATGACCTTGCCATTAGTGAACAGATTGAATGTGTATTCGGAGCCAATCAATATATCTATACAGCCAGGTTTGTTGAAATTTGAATATGCTAGTTGAAGATCATCTAAGTGGTTCCGTTATGATACATCTAATTCAGTTCGTAGGATCATCAATATTATTATTTGTCGACAGTGGGACAGGGTGACTGTTATAATAACACTCCTTGTTTCTGTACCAGCCTGACCTAACCCGGTAATCAGCACCTTGGAATTTTTCCTTGGAAGTTGCAGTATTCTAACACAAGCTTAAGTACTAAATGAAGATTCTGAGCAGCAGTCAAAAATACTTCCATATTTTTGCAGACCTCCAGATTTATCGAAACGTTAATGTTTTCGAAACAATTCATGTCGTTGACGCCATTCGATGTGTTTGTGGATACATTCGTGTTCTTCAGTACATCCATATGCAACGAAGGATGTCACAATTAAAACACCGATTACTAAGTTTTAATGAATTGGCTGCGGTCTTCGGTATGCTTTTCATAAAATTTAGTGCACACGGACAGTTTGGTGAACCGCTAGTGGCAATGAGACTGTTTGTTATCTCTGATTTTGGAGGAAGTCTTTTAATATATAATGCATCGGTTAAATACAAATATCGATTAATTGGGTTCGTTATGGCTAAAACTGTTTGTGGGTGGAACAGGTTCAACTAAAATTAAAAGACACAAGAAAAGTGTCTGAAGGCGTGTTTCCACTAAATAACAAATATCAATGTTATACAACAAATGATATTAAGACATTATTATATAACTTGAAAAATGTTATATAGCGTACTGTTACACGCAACTTTTTATTTATTTTTGTGACACGATTGTTTTTGCTATATAACATAGGAAATGTTATTTAACGCGCACAACGTTTCATTGATTTTTGTAACATGTTATATAACATTGCTGTATATCGTGTTATGCTACAGAATTATAGTTGTCAGATAGTAGTTAAACATAGCTATGAGAGTTTGTTAGAACTTCACCTGAATTAAAATCACATTAAGCAAACCAGTTTTGTTCCGTGAATTATAAATAAATAAATTTCTCCACCCTTTCCTTTTTTAGAAAATCCTTTTTTTTCCTCTGGCCAATCAGCATTCTATTTTTATTCTACTTCCATGAAAAACTTTGCATGTTTTATCATTCGTCCAAAGTTCAAATTATTTTTTCGGAATTAAAACGTGTTTTAGAAGAATGTTAAGGAAATCACAATCAGTCCCTCTGTCAATTAGATATTTACATATTAGAAACTATTTAAACGATTTTTATGGAATATGATGGTATTAAGCTATAGTTTATTAAAATCGTTTGCACATGTGGGATACACTTAATAAATATAAAGGGCCGAAACCTCATAACTGTCCTCACATGTCAAATTTCATTATATTCGGTTGAGAAATAGGCAAGTTCAGTCATACTTGGCCGTATTTCAGAACTTCCTCCAAAAATCATTTTAAAATCACATTTCCAATGCACAATTGATTGAGAAATAGGCAAGTTCCCTCATACTTGACCATATTCCATAACTTAATCTAAAACTCATACACATATGTTGTACATATGTACAAACACTCACTTATATATATTGCCAACTGCTCACTAAACACTAATCCAACACCAACTCAACCCCTCCAACTCAACCCGCAAATGGCTCCCAACTCAACCCTCTACTCAAACGCAAACTCTTTTTCAATACAATCCTAAAACCAGCATATATGTATAGGTATTTTGGGTCAATTCGTATGGCAGGTAGTCGATCCTCGGCATTGACCATAGAAACAGATTGACAAAAATAAAATTCTAAACCCAACAAGCCGTTCTCGAGATACCACGAGTGCAGACCAACAGACATCCAAACAGACGGACGGACCTTTTTTTTTTTTTGCTTTTTTGGGCTCAGGGACTTTCAAAACGACGAGAAAAGTGGTTTTGGACCAACCATATTTTTGATCATTTTTGACAGGATTTAGACCGAAGTAATTCTATAAAAACATTGCTATATAACGTGCTATATAGCAAGGTTAAACAACAAATTCTACAAAAACATTACGGTATAACATGAAACATTTTATTTAACATCATGTAACATAACCACATTATATTAATGTTTACAACATGTTTTATGACTTGCTATGTAGCATGTTGTGCTATAAGGCAGAAAAACGCCTTATTGAGTACAAATTTGTATTTTCGCATGCTATATAGCAAGTCATAAAACATGTTGTATACGTTCATATCATGTTGTTAGGTAACACGATGTTAAATAAAATGTTTCATGTTATACAGTAATGTTTTTGTAGAATTTGTTGTTTAACATTGCTATATAGCATGTTACAAACAAACCATACAAAACAACAATTCCCAATCTCGTGTTCCTAAAGCTAACAAATTCTTTGTGTTTTAAAATTTCAAGGTTGAACTAATCAGAACCAGGGCTCTAACTTTTTAATTCGACGACTAATTTTGACGGCTATCGAAAATAGTCGCCGAATTACATAGTTAGACCCCAGGCTAATTTTCGGAGTACGTTATCGGATAAAATTTTAGTGAACAAATTTTTTTTTATTTTGCTCTGAATTCAACAGTCCACCGGGGTAGCCAATATGTTAACGATTTTGGTTTTTTTTTTTTTTGCTTGCTTTGAAATTAACATACAACAAAGCTTACAGCCTTTAATATATTTGGATATGTATATTGAATGTTATGAAATTTTGTATTTTAAAAGTTTTGACTTAAAGACAAAAAGTGTTGATTATATAAATTAAAATGTGTCATGCAAATAGATGGATTTGAAGACATTTTAACCTTTTGCATGTAATAAAATGCGTTGAGTTGATTTTTTAACCAACTTTTTTTTTTTTTTTTTGCTTCTTTTGTTGCCGATCGTCTAACACTATTTCCTTGTGAATTTATGATGATGCGATCTCAGAGATGTGTTGATGAAGATGGTGATTGATGAATTGGTTTTAATAATTTAACCATATTTTATGATGTTAATTACTGTTTTGTGTATATGCGATGGATTCAATTGTCTTTCCGCGTGAAATTTTTGACGTTTTATGGATCTTAGATTATTTTTTGCTTGTTATGGTGTTTCCGTCAGAATTTTCCCAGTTTGATGGTTTGATGGTAAATTAGTGTATAAGACAAGGTTAAACATGCGCTATAAAAAAAATTGATTTATGTGCACTTAAAATCGGGTACGGTGCATTGCACTTGATAAGTGGGAATCATTTTTATCGTTTTTTTTTTTTTGGAATGGTGATCGCTCCCACCTTATAACATCATTTCGGTTACCTATGTTTAAATATCTATTTTTATATCGATCACATGTTTTAACTATTTTAGCCCCCTACACGCAATGACTAATATTATTGACTACATCATTATTCAGCAACTAATTTACATAATTATTTTTTTACTATTTTAGAATTAGTTTTACCATATTGAAATAATAGTGAACCAAATGCCATATTGAGAGACGTCAATTTTCAAACAAAAAAAATATGACAGTCACCTTTAAACTACTGTACGCGGTACGCATGTATATATTTCAATGAGTTGGGTGGTTTTATGTTTGGGAGTAACGCAATCTTTTATTCTCGTAAATCATGCGTTTTTGTGTGTATTTTAAGATGATTTCTTTTTATGGTTTGCTGAGAGCTGTTTACATTTCGTCTCGATTGAAGGTCGCGATTTTTTTTTTTTTTTTGAATATTATAATTTGAATCGCGCTTACTGTAAAAATTCAAGGATTAGTTGAAGTCTATACACTGTATATGTCATTTATATAAATAAATAAAAAAAATAAAAATTTTGTAGGAAGTTTATTTTATAAATAAATAACTTAATCCACCACAGGTATACACGTTTGATTGATAGATAGCATTCAGTCCCGTAAATACTATATAGGCCGAAAAATCAATTAATCAAAAGCAAAAAGAAAAAAAAACGTTAATGATTTTTGATTATTTTACAATGTAATTTCATTAAATTTAATGTATCTACCGAAAGGTAAGCGCTTAAAAATAAACTTACCATTACCAATTTAATTAGCTGGTCATTCAATATATTTATTATACATACGTTCAAACCAAAAAATCGTGATCGCACATAACACAGAGAAAAGCAAAAAAAAAACTAAATAAATAAATAAAAATTCGTTTAAAACCCATAAAACAACATTAAGACGAGTATTAAGCCACCACGGGATTCCAAACCAAAAATTCGTTGTGTTTTCGTTTTTTTTTTTTTTTTTTTGTATACATTTTGTGTAAAGTACACGAATAAATATTACTTGTCTTAATCATTTGGACGTGTCCCAAATAAAATATTTAAACCCTTTGTGCATTGATATATGTATGTATGTATGCGAATTGTGAAGCCGCACTTCCTTGTTATATGGTAATGAGCCCTTCTTTTACCTTTTTTGTATAAAGCAATTTACATATTCTATATTCTAAAATCTTATATATATCGCGACATCGTGACACTATTATACATTTATGTATTAGAGAATAGATGTTCACGATCATCTGGGGTATACAACTTTGAGTAAAAATAAAAATTTAATCCTCTTAACGATTTTTTTTTGTACTCCAATCTTAACCTTCAGATACTTAGCGGTATTACTGATATCCATTAATCTTTATTAATTTATTCGTTTCTAGAATTTGGCGATTTTACTAGGCGTGTGAACCAAATTATAACAGGTGTAATCTGTACTTAGAGTGTACAAAAGATCACCAATTGAATGAGTTTTTTGTGCTACATAACCTAATTTTACGCATACGTTAATGATGTATTTATTACTTTTGTACCAACTTAATATTAAATTTACCTGTAATTAGAAGAAAAACATATATGCGGGAGGGATACTTTAATACTGTAGACAGAAATCGAATTTCGTATTATTTCGATTTTTATATCGGCCTAATTATAATTTCATTCAAATGTGTCATATTTGATCAAGATTTCACACTAAATATGAATTTAACCTCCTGTTATGAGTGTGGCCGGATTTCATTTGGAAAATCGTAGTTTATATAGCTAACAAACTAAGTTAGAACAACAACAAAATAATCATCATCTATTTTTGGTCAGGTATGTGTTAAATACTCGCCCTTCAAACACAATAACACAATAGACACCATCGGAAACTCCTCTCTCTCTCTCTCTCTCTCATTGATACACTCCACTTTGGCAGTTCAATGCTGATGTCGATCCAGTTGGTGAAAATGATAAAGCGGGAAATTGTAAGCCCGAAGATGATAACCTGGGCCTGAATTCCGGTTCGGTGACAAATGATAATGAGAAATGACTTGATTTTTTATTTCAACTAGCCGGTTGCATTTTGATTTAGAGTAGGCGAAATACAACATAAAGTCATTTCTCATTCTCATTTGTCATTGATCCGGAATTCGGGCCCTGATCGACATTGATGATCCAGATGATTATTTAATCTATCTGGAGGATATTTTGCTTCGAATACACACCGATTTTTATAAAAGCTATAAAAATTCCAACGAAATGCCTAATTTGAAACGTTTGATTCCTAAGATTCGATCAAATATATTAGTTGGTGCAAATATCGTTTTTTCAGGCCTAGTTCCAAATCACCTTAAATTGGAACAAAGCAAAGCGTATGAAATAGCAAAATCCTTGGGGGCAAATGTAGTGCAACAACTGTAAAGCAATACAATTCATTTGGTTGCTCTAACAGCTGGCACATTTAAAGTGAATGCTGCTAGAAAACGTACTAAACTATTCATAGTAAGACCAGATTGGTTATGATCTTGTGCCGAAAGATGGGAGCATGTGGACAAAAGATTGTTTTTACTAGATCTAAATAAACCAAGTAAACTGAGACAGCCACGACCTCATTGCCATAGTCCAAAACATGCAACTAACTACAATATAAATTCGAAATCGGAAAGGGTTAGCAGTAGCGGAACTAGTGACGGAAAGCCAAATGAACCGGAACCCAAATTTGTGGACACTATAAATTCGTAGCGAATCGGTTATATCACCATGGGGATAAACAATTTCTTCCACAGAATGAGTAATTAGTGTAGTCAGTTTTTGCGGAAGCTCCTTAATTAAAACAATATCACCTGTTTTACATTTCTTTTCGGGATTATGAGCAAATACAAATTCATCTTTACGAGAAAAAATTCAAAATTTTAATTTTTAGGTTATGTTCATCTAAGGAGTATATCTAAGGAGTATATCATTAACAGATTTTTATCCAGTTCCATGCGACGAATTCGAATTTTTGAGGCATTTTGTTTGACATTCGGGACACATTAGCCTAATAACATAAGTGCTCATTTAGCAGCCATGGGTTTTTGAGGAATACAAAATTAACGTCAGAAAAATAGGGACTGCGACCCTAGCTTAATTTGTGTTTTGTAGCACTCCACATTGAACTGCCAAAGTTCAATTACGAAATCATTGATTCAATTCTCCCTTGGTCATTTTAATCCTCAGCAGACGAACATTCCCAGCTTTATCGGGATATACCTTGATAAATCTCCCCAGGCACCATTTTAGCGGAAGCTACAGTACCACAATATTTTCCTTGCGAAATCTCATCCAAAATTGTTGGGCTATCTGTGGTCCGCCATATAGAAAATTCCCTGGCGCCGCCGCTGAGGAATAAAGTTCCATTCAATAAAATCATCATCGCAAGCACGTTTTATCATGGCCGATCCTTCACTTAGCATATCGCTGTTGGTTAGCCGTTCCCTCGAAATTAGTAGCATTTTCTGAGTAGATCTTAATGATTTTAACACGATCCTCGATGAGGAAGCAAAATTTGATGCTTCGAATCGTATCCGATATGAGCTCGTTTTAAACGACCACCAATTTTAATCAGCCCGATCTAGAAAAGGCGCAAGATTCTTTAAAACACTGCTACCAGCCACATTTTTTTTTCTTGCAGAAGTGCATAATACGGCCTTTTGAATTGCACAAGTGCAAAATACGGCCTTTTGAATTGTACAGGTCAATAATTTTTCAGCCTCTCTCTCATTAGCTATAAAATTGCCGTATGCTTACATAGTTACCACTTGATGGCGGTAAACTTCCTTGCTGCTCGTGATTGAAAACTGGTGCTCGGCGCATACTATGAAAGTTAACGGAAAAATGTTAGGCTCCGCTTTAATTCAGTAAAAAACCTCCCTTTCCAAACGAGCAACGAGATCTGATAACAATTTTGCGGCTAGCAATTCAAGTCGATTTATCCTTGTGACCATATCTTCCATACATGCAGGCTTCATAGGGTTACCCGCTTGCATAGCAGAATACATGCAACTCGACGAACACGCATGAGAAGATCTTGCCCAATGTTATCACATGACATACTAACACTAAAGGATCGAGCCTACCCTAGACTATCTCGAGCTTTCAACTTTCTGATTCAATCAAGATATGAATAAAAAAAACATTGTGCAAGTCAGTGGTCGACAAAAAAATAGCCATATGGCAAAAGAATAGCCATATGTCGTGTCACGTTACTTGTCATGAATGTTGTCACGTCACATCAATTTTTCGATTCTCTTTTTCGATTTAACTTTTTAAGAATACTGACAAAATTCAGTAAGTCACATTTTATTTTATGTTTCCCGTTCTCGGAAATAGTATGTTCGTTGCTTTAGTTTCTCAAACAATTTGTTTGCGAATCAATCCAGTTACAGAATTTAAACCAAATCAGAAAATTAAAATTTTTAAAGATTTCCAAGAATTTAAAATGTTTCACGAATTCTGCTAACCGCAGTTCTAACTGAATCGCTTTATAGATCATGCAAATAAACACATAAATGTATGTTTTACTTCGGTCTAAAAAGACCAAAGTATTGAAATTCTGTCAAAAATGATCAAAAATTTTGTAGGCCCAAAACCACTTTTTTCGAAGTCTTGAAAGTCCCTGAGTCTAAAATTGCAAAAAAAATAAATGTCCGTCCGTCTGTCTGGATGTCTGTTGTATCCAGAACGGATTGTTCGATTTAGATTTTTTTTTTTGCTAATCTGTTTCTATGGTCAAGGCCGAGGTTTGAAAAGCTTTTGGAACCTGTGCGTCGAGAGGGTGGGGTACCTGCCGTACGAATTGACCCAAAATACCTGGTTATAGAAATATTTACCATATTTTATATATGTGGGGGTTTGAATATTGAGTTTGGGGTAGAGTTGAAGGTTAAGTCAAGGGTCAATTTGCGGGTTGAGTTGAATTTGAGTTGGACTTAAGTTGAGGTTGGCTAATTTTTATATATGCTGGTTTGGGGATTGAATTGAAAGAAAGTTTGCGTTCGAGTAGATGGTTGAGTTGGGGGCCGTTTGCGGGTTGAATTGGATTTGAGTTGGGGTTGGATTAGTGTTTAGTGAGCAGTTGAGCAATCTATATAAGTTAGTGTTTATATGTATGTACAACATATGTTTATGATTTTTAGATTATGTTATGGAATATGGCCAAGTATGAGTGAACTTGCCTATTTCTCAACCAATTGTGCATTGTAGATGTGATTCTAAAATGATTTTTGGAAGAAGTTCTGGAATATGACCAATAATGATGAAATTCGGCTTGTGCATTTGAAATGGGATTTTAAAAAGATTTTTGGATAAAGTTTTGGAATATGGCTAAGTATGATGGAACTGGTCTATATCTCAACCGAATATGATGAAATTTGACATGTGGGTTGGAAATTGGATTTTAAAATAATTCTTGAATTGAATTAATGAAGACCGAAGTTCTGATCACCTTATGAGGTTTCAGCCCTTTATATTTTCTTGTTACATTACCACCTTGCTTGAATTGAACTGGGTCAGCGTAATCAATTCCACTGATCCTAACCGATGCGCTGGCAAATCTGTCATCAACTGATGGGCAGATTTTTACCTGTACCGGCAGCATGTGACATAATGATGTGCTATGCTATGCAATAAAATACGACTCTGCAGGATCCAATAATTGTTTCATACTTAAAATCAATACTCAATACTTCTTTATGGTCCAATATAATCGGTTTCCTTTGACTTAATGGTAACTGTGCATTATCATCCAGTCGTTCGGATTTTTTAACATCCAAAGTCGACTGGATCTCGCCAGTCCAGTAGCTCAATCCATTGTCAACTTCAAATCGTATAACATGTGCCATGATACGACATACATACTTTCATATGCGCGATGATAATTTAGTCATTATATTAATTTTTTCTCCTTTACAACCGTGGTTAATAAAATATTTTTAAATCTAACTAGGCTTTCTCAGCCAATGTAACACTATCTCTGAATCTGACCAAATGTAAATTGGGGTCGTTTCAGATGGTGGTATTTCCTTGATCTTGGGTGTTAGTTTACAACTAAACTCTACCGCACATAACTCCAATCTTGATATTGTGATTACTTTAATAGCCGTTTACATCTGGAACATTTAAGACTCGAATTGTTAATGCATACTCGTACATACACGGCAACACCAAACTTTATTCGAAGCATCACAAAAAATGTGAATTGGAAACTTTTGATTGCAGACGCCACAGTTCTTGAATAAATCACTTTGCTCTTATGGTTATTCGAGAAACCCACCCTTGTGGGTCAACAATTCTCGCCGCGAGAGAGTCACAAGTTCAAACAATTTGTTTGGCATTTAGCTAGTTTGAAGCCACCTTGTCCTAGTAGCTGAATAATTTCTGCCTTCATCATAATAGTTTGAAACTGAAACAACCAATGTTAACATGTCATCCATATAAAAATCACTTAGAACAACTTGAAATGCTACAGGTCATCACTGTTAGCCAATAGTCATAAATTGGCTCTTCTAGACCCGTTTTCCACAGAATCCTTTGTAAATCCCAATGAACAGACCCATCGAACACAACTCTAAATTTGCGGTCGACTGAAACAGTATTTTATTGTTCTTATTATTGAAGGGCCATGTGGGCGATAAGTTACCTCGCACTGCGGTCTAAAAGATCTATTGTGCTGGATCCTGCTTAATTATCCGTCCAGTCAATATTCAGGTTCTTAATGAACTTGACCTACATACTATATGGGCTCTTTGCTCTCCCTCCTAAATGTTTACTACATCATGTAGTTCGTCTAGAAAGACGGTAGCATTGGAACCCAAGGACTTTGAGAGGGCTGTCCCAGTCCTGTATATTTCTACTCCTGCCCCTTTTCCGTTTGATTTTACTCTTACGAGTTGCTGGGTCACCCAGCTTTACTAAAGGAAGGCTAAATAAAACTGGAGGGTGCCTGGTATCCAGAGTGCGCATACTTTGGACTGATTAACCTATCAGCCATTCATCTATCGGCATATGCTGTTCCACCTTAGATTAGGGTTTTTTGTCAAGGTTTTCTGCTTTAGCGCCGTACTTTAGCCCGTGCTAAATGGCCAAAAATGTGCCAAATGGCCTTAGTTACCAGTGGTTGCCACGAGGAGGCAGCACGTACACTTGCGAATTGTGAACAGATTACCCCTTACACAATTGTACCCATCACGCAACTGCCTAATACATGACCAGAACAGCTCACGTGATGCGCACCCTACTGGAAGATTACGGAGCTGGTAGATTAATCTACTAAACTTTGCCCCTCCCTCTCCTCTCCCATCCTCCCCTCCAATAGACGCCAAACCACCGATTGAAACAGTATAGTATCTAATTATGCAGTTCCATCCGATTTAAGGTAGTTGCCTATTGCATATGACCTAATCGTTCATATTCTGTCATGAAATAAATTGATCTCGTTTGGATTTATTTTCTTGACAATAAAGTCACCGTAGCGCCATAGCTTTTGAGCTTCCTAAGTTCGCATCAGGTTTCAATGCTATTGTATCACTGTATCGATTGCCGGTTTTTAAAACTGCTGTTAAAAATATCTTCACATTACTGATCTTCATCCGATAACACTTTTTCATTTGTTTCCTCGATTTCTTATAATTTTTGAAATAATACATCGAAATTATGTATTTTTGGCTAGTAATCCTGATGAATTCCATATCCCTTTACCTAAACACCTATTATTCCTTCAATATAAAACCTTTCTCAAAATATTTTGTATCTGCTAGGAATTTTCCCACAATATCATTAAATTTCTTAAGTTAAAATTATCTTTGTCGGTGGTTAGGAGCTGAGTCTAGAAGTATTACAGAGCTTCCTCGGGTAATTAGCCTAACCCATCGCTTCTGCCATAACTCCAAATCGACTTGACCTTTGGTTCTAGCCAATTTACCGCCAATTCCTTTAATATATACATAGGTCGTACCAGCTGATCTTATTAATTTAAGTTCCCTTACGACTTGATCGGCTTGACCAACTAACAGGCTGTTGCTAGAACAGAATGTGCTGGTAAATTTACAATATGGTATACTGATAAGGTCTGGTTTTCTGAGGTTTTGAATCGTTGCCATCTCTTTCTAATAATTTAATTTATTGCTTTTGTCGTAGTTGTGCTTGTTCCACAGATTATCTACCCCGATCGATATTGATTTCTTCTGTTGGTAAGTGAGGCTCTTGTTGTTGCTGTATGAAGTACCTTTCTGATCTATTCTATTCTGTTTTTTTCTCTATTAAGACTCTGATAGTTTGTTACTATTCTATTGGTGACCCCGGGTCACCTTTTATCACTTCACTCATTAGCAACCTTTTGTCGGCACCCACATTTTGAATTTTTACCCAAATTTACCGAGCACTAAAAATTAATGTTAACAACTGTTACTTTCATATTTTTATCAACATTTTTTATAATTTTCTCTAAGCGCATATGCGCCCGACAACGTTATATTTATGCGGTCAAATCCGCTAGATGCCTTAATAATGGTAATAGCAATTATAATTTCTAGTTCTGGGCAATAAAAATATCATTTTTATGTTGCGATTTTTATTGCAAAAAAACACTAAACAAATTTAATTACGAAAATAAATTGCAACATGCATCACAATATTAGATATGCACCAGTAAACCATTGGTGATAGCTTTAGGAAATATACACAAGCTTTAATAATTAATATTTAAATCTGTCATGCGTGCTTGACAAATGATTGTTAAATTGGAGAAGTTTTATTTTACTACAGTCTTTGGCAATAAATCATTATATTTATAGTTGAAGGGTTTAATGTACACGATGAAATATCCGTAATTGAATATGAGAAAGTTTTAATATTTAATTGACAGCTTTTTTAAATAGAGTGCGACCATTATAAGAAGGTTTTAAATTCCTACAGACGCAGATTTGACAAATAAGTAACCTGTTATGCCCCAAACCCAAAAATAATGTTCAAGTTATTTTTAATTCCAACTTTAATACATTGCATTTCCGTTTCACAAATCACAATTCGCGTACTCCCACTCGCACAATATTTTAGACTCTTGCTTCAAGATCATTAAATTTTTTAATCTTTTTAATTTTGACATTTTATCTTATTATGTATAAACAACCGAAGACGATTTTAAACCTGTGCGCGCACCAAACATTTATTTTTTTAATTATCGCGATATTTTTTTGCCTTTTTTTTTGGTTATCCAATTTATTTGGAAATATATTTGTACGTCCGCGATATACGTAAATGTATGCAAATAACACGATCAATTCATAATCTGCGGTAATTGAGATCGCGTCAAGATTATTATTATTAGTATTTGAATTGTGTGTACGCCGTAAGTGGATATAACATGTGCCTATATATAACAATAGAACGAACGATCGATTGTGTCTGCACTTATGAATGGAAAATCGAAAAGAATACAACAACAGCAACAACAACAAAAAAAGCAAAAACTAAAAAGAAATTTTTCTATGAATTGAATAAAATAAAAAAAAAAACCAAAATGCGATTAAGTTCAAGGTGCTGAATGGTAGACATACACAATAAAAAAAAAATTATTATTATGATTACTATTATTATTGTGTCCAAATAGTTTTCATTCCCATTGGAGTGACCTTGACTAAAATAAATTAAATAATATTCTCAAGTGTATTATTATAGTTTAGAGATGGCGAGAGACACACCAAAAAAAAAAACAAAATAGTAATCACCTGTCTAGTTTTTATTTTTGTAAGTTTTGCTTTCGCCGCGTTTTATAAATTTAACATCTTAGAAATCTGGGTGCCATAAATTAAACTGATCACATACAAAGACGATTGTTTAGACAACTTTTTAGAAAAGTTTCTTAAATATTTACAAACAATCGGTGATTTAGTGGATTTAAGTGGATTTTAAATTATTTCTCACGACCGGATTTTCATTTAACTCATTCGCATAATTATTTTTGTTTATCGTATTGTTTATAACTAATTTGTTCCGGAGTGCCTCAGACCCCACCTGCTTCACTATTTTACTTTTTATATCCTATGTGACGCAGTAACCTCGAGGACACACCGCTGTAGGTCTATATTACGACTATAGATTCCTACATTGCTATAGAACAATTAAGTAACAACAACCGCATGCGTTAAAATTCGACTGCTATTTATTTGATACGCCATAAATACTATGGAAACTTTTACGACGCTGTGAAATTATTAAAATAGAATTTCTAACTTCACACGTATTGAAAAAATTAATGTTTCTAACTTCGGATTTGTTTATCACAAATTCGATACACCTGCCTACTTTCATAATTGCGTAAATCCTGAGGGTGAATTGAATTTTTGCGTTATTTTTCGTGTCACGTCATTTTACATAACTAAAGTCATGTCACATCAATTATTCGATTCTCTTTAGTCGTTTGTTACGTTTGAAGTCATTTTATACGACAGATGTCACTCATGGTTACAACTAAATGGGCGAATGCCCAAAATACTAATATTGTTCTAATAAAACGATTTTATTTCTAATTTCCTGATGCAGTCGTGTAGGAAAGATCAAGAATATCAATTTCCAAGAGTGATGTGACACGATTGTAGTCACGTCACTTGAAATGACACAACTATGGAAGTTGGGGTGCATATGTTATCCGATATGTTACGTTAACCAAAAAGGATTTTAAATTACGGGATAATTAAATAAATACAAATTTAACACTACAACTATCAGGGCTGTTGAAAAATCCGCGACAGAGGATAATTCGAAGAAAACAATATAATATTAATTGAATAAAACTTGCTCTAGTACGTTAGCTTGATTTATTCGGCAGCCCTGTTGTTCGTTCTGACTAATTCTGATCCAATGTTAGAGAAGTTATTATCCTAGCCTAAGTTCTTCTGCCTCCAGAGGTAGCAACCAACTTAATCTCTCATGATCTACATTGCTATTTGTCTAAAAGGGGGATGAAACTAAGTAGGTTAGGTTAGGTTAGGTTTGGGTTCCACTAGGACCAGGCATAGAGATAAAAATGGTCCGTAGCCATACCACGAATAATTATTTCCTCCAGCTCATTGGAACCATCTTGAGCTGTTAACAAAGCGCTGGACTCTCCTGACGTCCATTCTACAGAGGTCCGTCAGGTCCATGAAGAGGGGTGCCCCTAGACACTTTAGTCTGTTTCGTGCCAGACGAGAGCAAGTGCAAAGAAGATGAAGTACTGTTCCTTCCTCCTCTTCGTCCTCGCAACTACGACAGTAGTCATGTGAGAAGACACCAAGTCTACTCGCATGCCTCCCTATGAGACAGTGCCTCGTAATCACTCCAACAACCACACTGATCTGACTTCTCTGAAGTGAGATCAGCTGTTTGGATCTCGCCAAGTCCAACTTTGGCCAGACCTTGCGTTATTACGCAAGAGGTGATACTTGACCAACTGTCATTCGTCAGCTTGCTAGCTTCTTCTTGAATCATAGAAGCATACCGCAAGAGGCATTTCAATATCCTTTCTGCTTTCTGAGAAGTGGTCCGTTGTACCACGTCGAGCCAGTTCATCAGCGTTTATATTCCCTTTACTTATGAAATGTCCTGGCACCCATAAGATGTGTATGTTGAACTGATCTGCCATCTCCTTAAGAGATGACAGACAGTTCTGGACTACTTTCGACGTGAGGAGGTATGTCCGTATATATGCGAATATCACAAACCGATATTACATTATACCTCAACCAGCCTTTCCCGTCCCGTTTTGAACCATCAGTGAAGAAGTTTATAACTCCTGGTTCCAAAACTGCACCCATCATCCAGTCCTCCCTGGATGGGATCCTAGTCCGGAACTTTGTGTCAAAAGATACTGACTGGTGGTCTTTGGAAAGATAGTGACTGGTGGTCTTGGGAATTTGTTCGTTCCAAATTTGTTCGTTGCAGGTCCACATTCAGATGGATTTCAGCCGTATGGCAGTACAAGCTGCCAACTGTTTCCTCAAGATGTCTAGAGGAGTCAAAAATAGCAGAGTCTCTGGTGGCTGAGTGGATGTGCTCCTCAGTGCACCACTGATCCACAGAGAAATTGTTCTCTGAATTTTTGTCAACAGCTTTTGGTTGACAGTTTTGTCAAGAGCAGGCCACCAGACTATTACTCCATACAAGAGTATGGGTCTGACTACTGCGTATAAGCCTCCATCCTTTCCCAATGGCATTTTTGCAAGAGTATAGCGCTACCGTAGCTTTCTTTACCCTTTCCAGAATATTAGGTGTCCAATTTAATTTGCTATCCTAAACGAGACACAGAAACTTCGCTTCAACTGTAAAAGTCAAGCTGAACCTATTTAAAGTGGGAGGATCGATATGAGGAAGTTTATATTTCCTCGAGAAGAGAACCAATTCGGTTTTGTGTGGGTTCACATTTAACCCACATCCATTGGCCCATAGTGAAAGAATGCCCAGGGCATTTTGCATAAGCTCACTAAGGATGCCGGGATATTTCAGTCTCAGCAACAGGTTATTTATGACCAAGTTCCAAAGTAGGGGGGACAGTACACCACCCTGCGGCGTATCTCTGCTTGCAAATCTTCTGACGAAGGATTCTCCAAAACTAGCATTTATGATCCTGCCTCTTAGCATTTGATCTATCTAGTCCTTGAGTAATTCATCCATTCCCAGATCTGAAAGTGCCCGAGTTATAGCCCCTGGAAGCACATTATTAAAGGTCTCCTCAATATCCAAGAAGGTTACCATTGCGTGGTCTCTATATTCGAAGGATTTCTCAATGAGATATATAAGATAATGAAGAGCACTCTCTACAGATCTTCCCTTGCAATAGGCATGTTGAGATTTAGACAGCTTTTCCGACAAAATCGTGCCTATAATATGAGCTTCTATTTGTCTTTCCAGTGTTTTAAAAAGGAAGGAAGACACGCTAATCGGTCCAAGGTCTTGGAATTGGAGTGTGAGCGTTTGCCCGCCTTAGGAATGAAAACAACCTTCACTTCTGTCCATTTACTACTGACATAGTTCTAGGTTGCATTTGAAAACTACCTTCAACCAGGAAATAGTTAGATCCTTAGTTTGTTGAATTTCCGCATGGGATAATACCATCGTGTCCAGGCGACTTATATGGTTTAAAACTGTTTATCGCCCACATGATATTTTTTCTGCTAACAATTTGGCTACTTGCCCTTTTACCTACTGATGTGCTAGGTACAGATTCGAAACAACCAGGAAAATGAGTCTCCAGCAGAAGTTCCAGCGATTCCGCACTATTAGTGGTCCACATCCCATCCGGCCGTTGAAGATAACTTGGGATGGCAGAACCAGTTGCTAGTACTATCTTCGTAGACTCCTGAATTTTGCCGCATTATAGTCTCCAAGAGCTGTTCTTGGCACTTCTCAGTTGATATTTGTAAGCTAAAGCCTGCTAAGCGGACTAGAGCCCAGTTTCGCTTCATTAAAAGCGCTGGACAACTCGTCCACCAAGCCATCGAGCCCTTGCGCCGTTTTTGGAGGTTTTGGCACCGGAACTGGTAGTGAATTACCCAGAATAGTTCTAAAGGTATCCCAGTTGGTTTTCCTCCTGATTCTGTAGATTGGACTTTTTGGAGAAGTCAAGTCCATTTCAAATTGAAGATAACAATGATCAGAAAAGGAGTGGTTCTCCGACACTCTCCAGTTTAATAGACTAATCCTCCAAAAGTTTGAGGCAATAGTAATACACAATACTTCCTGCATATTACTAGTTATAAAGGTCAGCTTATTGCCTATGTTACATATATGAAGGTTAGTACTTAAAATGTAATCAAGTAGTAACTTACCTCGTTCATTTGTGTCCGGAATATCCACTTCATCATAAGCTAGGTAAGCTGATACTAGGCAGAGGTTTCGTTTATCGACCTCAATGCTGACCAGAAAACAACTTAAGTTATTTTTAATGACAATGCACGACCGAACCTTACTTTCTTTTTTCGCGTGCCCGGTATTCAGTGATCCAAGGTTCCTGGATCAAGACGACATCTATGGCTTCTTCCCAATTTTGAAAATTAGAGCTGCTGATGCTGCCTTAGAGGGGTGAAGGTTAACTTGCAGAAATGTCAATGTCATCTCTACAGCCTCTTCTCCACCACAGTAACATCAGAGTCATCCCCTGATAAGAAGTCCTCTGAGAGCCTCTTTAAAGACTCCATGGACGTTGACATGTGGAGAGAGTTTCCGCTTGGCTGGCTACCTCCGCGCACGCAGATGAGCTTTCAAGCACCGCGGTAGTTTCTGTAGATGACTTCGGAGCCTCCGGCTTGTCCGCGTCCTTCTTATACACCTTGAGTGTGACTGCACTGAAACCATAGTTGATTAAACCGTTAGTTTTTTTCAGTGCAGTCAATGAATCCCTGTTTAAGATGATAACAGCTGACCTATAGTCAGCCTTTGTCTCCTCGAGCTAAGCAACTTTCCAATTGTGCGTTGGCAAATCTTGGTTGCCAACCTGCAACAACTGGAGTATCACCTTCGGATCATTAGGCTCCGAAGGATTGTACACCCTAGCTCTTGGTCTGTAGGGGATCTCCTCCGTATCAATCACAGCAAAGCTGACTCCGGGCCATACCTCGCCAAGTCCCCCCCACTGCCTTCTTATAAAGCAGCAGGGACCTCTGATCTGCATAGGCAGTTTGTTTCACCTGATTCCTGTGCCAGCCCTCATCCCGACAAGTCGGAGCATGTCCTGGATTTTCCGACAAAACTTGCAGGTAGGTGGTGGCTAAGTCCCCTTCCACCTTCCTCTGTTAAAAGGCCTCATAGCGGTAGCATGTAGCTTCGTTCTCTTTGCGATCTTAGGACTTTCCTCCTGAGATCTGATTCTTTTAAGCTGTGAGCCAGCTGAAGGGCCTTCCGACTTTTGAGATGTTATTGATCTTATCCAGGGACCTCCAGCCCTTACTCCTAGTATTATAGGTTGGTTTTGAGGAACCAGCCTCATGTGCTTTGGTTCCGCTTTGTATTTGTATACTCAGATTTGGTGACCCGAGTGGAGGGAATAGCCTCGCTTGAGCTTATGTCCCGTCGTTTATTTGTAGACTTAGAGGCAAGCCTACAAAACCCGAGTCTCGTTGTCCACATTTTCCGGATATTTTAGAGTTATTTGTTTTTATTATGATCCATAATTGGTCCCACGAGTAGCGGAGAAAGTAGTAGTGCCATGTTTTAGCCTAGAAGCCAAAGTATCAGCAATCTAGTTACCAGCGGTCACCACGTGGAGGTAACACGAGCACTTCTGGAAGTTACATGTTACGGAGCTGGCCACAAGTACCAACTTGAATCCCCCGAGCAACTTCATACCTGACCACCACGAAACTAAGTAACCGCTACACTAAATATATCAACGCAGTTACAGAAGTCTACGAAATTGAGGGTAAACCTGTTGTTGTTGTTTCTCAAGATAAAACAAACTGTACAAATTTAGTTCATGTGTTGGATAATTTGAAGACATATTTCTAGCAACGGAAAAGTGAATCCTTTATCTTTACTCTTGATAGTTATTGCTATATAGACAAGTTGAAGTTGGGCTATGTTTATGTTACAAAACTGATCTTGCCCCAACATCAAATGGGTTTGACATATACAGTTCAATATTTCAACGCGTTATGGAAGCGATTCTTCAGTTGCAACTCCGTTATTTTATGCTGGTACATCTGCTGATTCGTGGGGATGAATATATGATGATACATGCCGGTTATATTGGACTTGTCGTCATGCTCATAAAAATCAAATTCCATATAGATATTGACATCCACATGGGCATTCACATTTTACCGTTTTGTTCTTCAAACAAACTACCTGCATTCAATCCGAAAATTAACAGTTCTGAATATTTTGGGCATGACTGTGTTATTTATAGATGTGATCGCAAACCTAAAACAAGCTCTAAGAAATCGGACGGTTGTGTAATCATAGCCGTGCATTTGGAACTAGTGAGTTCTCTAGTAACATTAGTACCATAAAGAGTTGAGAATTGTTGATTGAAGAAGTCATTAATACCTTAAATTCATTCGATTTGATTCTTGTACTTGGTTACTTTAGTCTTCCGAATATCATCTGGAATTTTAACCGTAAATTTAATTTCATTCGTCCAAACAATATAAAGTCAGAAACTTTGTTCGTTGCAATGCTATAAGTCTTATTTGGCTGGCTTCCAAGAAAAAATTAGAACAAATCCAAAACGGTTCTGGAAATACTTTAGGTCTAAACGTGAAATCAAGGGTACCTTGCCAATATGACCTTTAACAATATCAGCACCTCAATCTGCACCTTCCATCTGTCTGTTTTCCGAAAAATTGTAAATCTCTAAAATAATCAGGCAAACTCGTGTCGATTCTTCTTCTGACTTAGGCCGAAACGAAATTAAAAATAAAAATTTCACTTTGTGAATTTTTCATACCAGAACATAGATGTCTCTGTTTTATCTCTAGACATTATGCACTGCATTTTGGTCGTCAAGTATATTAAATGTGAAGATAATATTTTGACATTTCATTATTTGAGCTCTTTGTTCTTTTTTCTCAATCGTCTCTTCAATTTAAAATTTTTAAATATAAATTTGAAAATTGAAGTTATCAAGAACGTTTTTGTGCACTACAATTTAGATGGCGTTAAACATAAACCAACATTAAATAAATAAAATTACATGGTGTATTGCTTTGAAAAAATGGCAACAACAAACAAACAAACCAAAAAAGGGATTAGGGATTAGCTAAACGCGATTACAGTCTTCCCCGTAAACAACGCCTGCGCATTTTACTCGAGAATGACGAAACATTTCATATTTTACAAATCTCCAAACGATTTCGTTTAAAGAGTGCATTCGGATAAAACGACGCGTACTATTTAAGGCACATAGGCGCTGTTTACGGTGGAAAACAGTTAGCCAACCCCCAAAAATAATTTTTGAACGTTGCTAGCTAGGCATCGTTCAAATCCCTCTTAGTTCATGAATTGACAAAAAAATTTGACCAAAAACGTGCGGTTTACTTGAGCTTGATTTTCCAGACCCATAGGAACCACACTTATTACACTAATAAATTGTAATGGTGAACTGTGATGAATTTCAATGAAAATCAATCAAATTTGTGTTGTATTCGAAGAAAAAACGTCCGCTCCATTGAAGGGTTAAAACAATCAATTAAAACAAAATTATTTGATATTAATCACAGCTCATTAGCATATTACTGCCATTAGGTATTTACCAAAACAAACAAAAAATGCAATTTATTGAAATTTATATCCGTGTCCACAAATCTTAAAATAAACAACAGCTCACACAGACAGGCGCGCACACATGAAGTCAAGTCAAATGTATAAGACAACTCATTTCTTGTGTTGTCGTTTGCGGCAATATTTTTTTTTGTAAATAGGTGGAATATGAATTTTTTAAATTTTAAATTCAATGTCTATATAAAACCGCGATTCTTTTTTTTTTTTTTTTTTTATTATTTTATTAGTATTATATAATCGCGTACCAAAAAAGCGCGGGGTAACTACAAACATTTTTTTTTTGATTTTAGAATTACTATGACTCACTCTACTTAAAATAAAACATAACAAATTAATTAAGCAAAACAGAAAAGCAAAAAAAAAGAATCGCTACAAGACAGACTTTTGAAATTATTTTTTTTTTGTAAATTAGAAATAATTAATCATGTAAATGTTTGATTATTATAGATCGCGATTAGTTACGCGAGTTGGTGTATTGGCATAAGAGACGAGATGAGCTGTTTGATTTGACTGTGTGATGCGGTATGGCCACTATCCTATCGATTTAGCTTTTTCAGCTTTAAATAATAAATAAAATCAATATTATTTTATATTGAATGTATTAAGTCATAATCGTAAAATCATAATATGCGTGGTAATCTATTCTATTTTATTCGCCTATCGCACGCAATTTTACCGCTAATTATATTGACTCGTAAATGCAACCGATTATCTTGTTTATCACAATATGATCTACTAATCTTAAAAAAATGTGTCTGCAAAATTAGTGGACTTGTTGATTGTCGGATAAAGAGAAAGCAAATACAAGGCGAGCAATCAGAATCAGGTTTGCCTTCGCGATTAGGAAATATATAGGGGGACTAACAAGTAGGTCAAACAAAGGGCATCATTTAAACCAATTGTGGTAAACTAATTACAACTCAACTCAATGTAACCTCTCACTAAACCCTAAACTCGACCTCAAATTAATCAATAACCGAACTTCTCAACCAAATTCATCTCAATTTCAACCTAAACACTATTCACCATCATACCATAATAGCAACGTACAATTATACCAGCATACGGACGATCATACTATCATGACACTAAACCATTAAACCATCATGCAAGCATACCATCGTACCATAGTAACACATCACACCATCAAACCATGGTATAGATGATATATCTTCAATCGACCATACCTTCATACCATCATATCACCGTAATACGTACCATCACATAATCGTACCATCCAACCATCATGCTATTACATATATCATCATGCTGTTACAATGTCATACCATCATATATACCATCTTACCACCACAATATCAACATCACTATTGCCATCACCATCATTGTCACCATTACCATCAACATCTCCGTTAAAATAATTATGCGAAATTTGGACCTGATTATCGTCCCTCAAGATGGATATGAAGGTTTCAGATATTAACTTTTTTAAGTCTTTAGCAATATTTGTGTAAAGTTTGGCTAAAATCGGTTAAGCGTATATAGGTTTTACACTTCAAGTTGAACCTTTAGCAAATTATGTGTATGGCCAACTACTAATTCCGAGACTTTACACTACCGTTAGTAGTTTAAATTTTCTTGCGCGTGTCCGCCACACTCTAATTTTTTAAATATGGCCAAACAAAACATAATCCAATGTTTAAAGCGAAGGTTTGGCGAGTTTAAAAGTTTGAACTTGAATATTATTACGGAGATAATCTCGATAGTTTAGCAATTGCAATAGACGCAGTCTCAAAGAAACTTCAACATCTGCATGGTGTACGTCTAACCTCATCAGACAACATTATAAAAGCCATAATGACATATTCAGGCCTTCAGTCTCACAACTTCATTGCGAATTTTCGAAAAATTGACGAAAAACTCGGTTATCGAAATTTAACGAATTAATTCGTCCCAAAACATTGTACGTAAATCGAAATTTCGTTAATCGAATTTTAGGTAAAGTTCCCGAAAAAAAAATTCCGTAAATCGAGGGATGGGTGCAATAAAAGTCTAACAAATTGTTACTTGGATCAATTTTCTTCTTAACTAGCCATATAGTTTTATATATATATATATATATATATATATATATATATATATATATATATATATATATATATATATATATATATATATATCCACCCCAACTCAACACCAGTTCAACCCGCGAATGGAACCTAACTCAACTCAACCGCAAACTCCTACGCCAAACGCAATCCTCAAACATGTGTACGAGTATATAAGAAATTGTTCAACTGCTCACAATATCCTAATCCAACCTCAACTCAATTCCAATTCAACTTCCACTCAACCCGCAAATTGACCCCTAAACTAACCTTCAACTCAAAAATTGGTAAATATTTATATAATCAGGTGTTTTGGACTAATTCGTTTGGCGGGTATCCGACCATCTTGACGTATAGATTCCAAAAGCTTCCCAAATCTCCGCCATGATCATAGAAACTGATTGGCGAAAAAAAATCTAAGTCGTTCTAGAGATACCATGAGTTCAGACATCCAGATATCCAGACGTCCAGACAGATGTGAGAAAATGGTTTTAAGCCAACCAAATTTTTACTCATTTTTGACAGAATTTCAATACTTTGGTCTTTTTTGACCGAAGTAATCTCCTAAGGCTAGCATTTAAACAGTATATATATATATATATATATATATATATATATATATATATATATATATATATATATATATATATATATATATATATATATATATATATGTATATATACATATATATATCAGGGGCATAGCGTCTTTGGAAGCAAGGGAAGCACTGATTCCCTATAATTCTAACTCAAAATGCTAATATACTTCATTACATGATCTCTAAAACTTTCATATTGGCTGGAGAGCGAACAACATCGTTTTCTAAAAAAAAAAATTATTAACCCACTCTAAATGTAAAAAAACTAATTGAAACAATATTCCAAAAGGGAACTAAAATAACGTTTGATTATTTCTCTTACACTGCATAAAATTATCTTCATTTATATTAGCTTCTATTTCTTAGTTTTCTCGATTGCTTCACATTCTACAACCATACGATCGTTCATTAGCATAAAGATATCAGAAAAACCTAAATGTCTGAAAACGTATATGAGTTACTTTTTCACAACCCAGGCTGCGGACCACTAGCCGGGTAAATCATTTATCACAGTAAATTTTAATTTTAGTACAAATTTACCTCAATTGGCGTACCAATTCTCTATAAGTAAAAATGGTTTGATGGGCACAAATTATAATTTGGAGGGTTGAAATCGCTGGATATTAGGTGCAAAGAAAAAACGTTCCATATTTTTATGGTTTTTCATTCGTTCATATTTTACTCAACTTTTTAGTACAATAATTGAATTTGCCCTGTACACTGTTAAAAAGTAGGTAAAATAACAATTTTCCCCCTGACTACTGGTCCGTAGCCCTAGAAAAAGAATGTCGTGTATGTGTTGTATTTATATGTGAAAGTTTTCATTAAAAATCATTGTTTAAGCCAGGTAACTTTCGGTGGTCGATATTGCTTTGATCCAGAAGTTTAACCTGCGCGTTTGTTTCCAAGAAAAATAAAACTTTTGATAGTTCACTGTTTTGAAATTCATTAAATTTTTTCTGTTTTTTAACATCGCTCACTTAAGTGACTCAGTCACTTAAGTCTCACTTAAGTGACTCAGTCACTTAAGTGCATTCCCGTAGCCTTCATGGTTTTTGGTTATATCATCTTTCAAAGTTATTGCTTCCCTCAAATCGTTGGTCACAGTCATCAGTTCTTCAAAATACATGTTAGCATTAAGTAAAGTTGCGGCAGCCGGGTATATATTTTGGTTTAGTCTGGCCAGTTCCTTCATAACCCTTGTTGCTAAAGATGGGGAAGAAGCCGTACCATAAGTGAACAGGTTTTGTACGTATATCTGGAATACTAATATTAACATTATGCTGACGCTATTTTCTTTTAAAATACAGTGATGTGGTAAAAATACACAAGTATCTTGGGTCACCGTCTCTTTGCTAATTTTCACCACATGTTCGAGTTCAATATATCCATGCATGAATGATTTCTTTACCTTTTGCTATTCTTCGCTTTTGACAAATTTTCTCTCCCTGGCGTGCATCCTGCTAATTGTTAAATTGAGCAATGTTCCTAGGGTCGGCTTGGGTTCCTCAAATGGCAACCTCACAACGAATCTTCCGTTGACTGTATTAGCAACAAAATAAACTTCACTTTCCTCTTTTTCATTTGTCTATTTGGATGGCTCTGGAATCTCCTCCAATTCCCCCAAAGGATCTCAACTTTAGCTGAAATATTTTGATATGACGCTGTATTCCTTCTGAAACGCCTCTAATTTTTGTTAACTGGTAGTCATTACTTTTCTATTTTATAAGATTTAGTTTTTGGATAGTCACAAATATGAACAAAACGGAGGCATACTAGCAGAAGTTTGCAATGATAAATTTCCACAAGGTGCAGTGATAGTAATTTCCAAGGTTGGCGTCGGATGGGTTGCAATTTTACTTGCTCACTTGTGACCGCCCAAACTTAATGGATTTATGTATTTTATATTAGAGTTAAAATCCGCCTCGAAGGAAGACTCCTTCTTTCGTTACTCATTTGGTTGGTACACAGGGCATTTCCTTATAATAAAACTTCCAGTTTAGCGAATGAAAATTCGTTACACTAAAAGTTTCGTTAAACTGGTAGGTGTTCGATAAAACCAAAGTTGATTGTATTCGTTTTTTCGAGTTGCAAATATATTGTGTTTGTATATGTGTGTAATTTATCGAAAGTACAAAGTTGCAAAACGATTTTCGCAAAATATTTTTCACATATTCAGACATTGTTTGTTTTTTGAGCATGCAGGAACTTGTTTGCGGAGGATACAATTTTTACGATGATATTTTAGATGAATTTGCGGCTTCCTTTAAATTTTTATTTTTATTTGATCTATTGCGAGGGTGTTTGTGAATTCGACTTCGAACGTATTCGGCTCAAGATTCGATGTATTCAAAGTACAAAGTTCTTCTAAAAATAAGAAACGAACGAAACTGATTCATTTCAAATAAGAAATCAGTACAAAATATCGAAACCAATTAGAATCCAAACACACCGTGTTGATTGCTACAGTATGCTCTTGAAAAACTAATACCAAAATAGTCTAAAAAAGTCATAATAAATCAATTCTCAATTCCCAGGGAAAACAAGGCCCTATTCTGGCTATTCCCTGGGAATTGGGAATTGAACTATTTTGACAGTATTCTAGCAGTTTGGAATTATTTTTCCAAATACGTATTCTGGCGATTGGGAATTTGTAATGTAGGGATAAAATAATTCCAGTTTATGTAAGTTTTGACGTTTATTTTTCCCAATTTTTTTTTTTTTTTGGAAATTAAAAGAAACTGTCTGTTTTGTGTATTTTCATTATTTTATTTACAACGCATAAAATTTTTAAATAATGGCGGCTGGAAAATTTACAGAATACAGTTTTGGGAATTGGGGAATAAAAAATTGGGAATTATTGAAGTTTGGAAATAAAGCAATATTTTTCCCAATTCCCAATTCCCAGGGAACAGCCAGAATAGGGCCACTGGTCTACGATCCTAATTGTTGTGTTATAATTAATCAATAATTTTTTAGCGAATGGGATCAAGCTGAAAACTACCTTACGTCAAGTGTTTCCCTACCTCCAAAAGCCAGACTACGCCACTGAATATATATATATATATATATATATATATATATATATATATATATATATATATATATATATATATATATATATATATATATATATATATATATATATATATATATATATATATATATATATATATATATATATATAGATACATGATACATAGATCATCTGGTCCAGGCGGGATATTGGATAATCGGCCAAATATTTAAGTAGCAATATCAATCATGTAGTACATCAAATGGTTTTAACTATAGTTCGCCTATAAACACTCACTTGATTAGATGATGCATCTAAGAGCAATAAAAAAAAATATTTATCTTACGTGTGAGGTCTTTGCTAAATAAATAAGACTTTGTGGAGAAGATGCAAACAAAATAACAAAAAAAAAATAACGATGCAAATTGCAACAAAGAAAGTGCATCAGCAGCGCATTGGCATACATATTTTCATGAAACGAATTTTAATGTAAACATAATGTTACACGTTACTTATGTTTATTTTCTTATCTTTGAAGCAGCCAGTTAAAAGAAAATAAAAAAAACGTAAAATAAAAAAAATTATGGATTTTATTGTTTATGTTACAAAGATAATAAAATATTTTGACAGATTTATTTAGTGTTATTTTTATTTGTAAAGTTGTATTACAGAACAATTCTGTTTATTTACGATACGCGTACAAAACGAGATATGTTTGGATTTCGCGTTTCTTTCACTCTAAACAATTACATCCATACAACAAACCCAGGCAGAACAACAGAAGAATTAATTCTTCGTACATATTTTGATGGATCACAAATGTTGGAATTTTTTTTTTGTACATACATACATACATATAAATAAAATTTATGTTTAACAAGAGGTTAAAGGCCGGTGAATAACTTACATGTTTTGTATTTAAATAAAACCAATTTTATTTTAACAAAATATGTTTGTTCAAAAATTTGAAATATTTGCAAATACAAATGCCAGATGGTTTTATGAGGTAGTAAGAATATTATAGGCCCCTTATGAGCCAGAACCTACAGTAACTAAGATATTGTGTGGATGTGGATCAAAATAATCGATAAAAAATGATTTTCGGCCACTTACAAACTGACTTTGACAAATTTTGCCTAATATAGGTATTACAACTACCGTGGTTTATCTAACCGCCAAAAAAATGTTTGTCCCATCGAAAAACTTCCTTCAAAATTCGAAAATCTCTGCGGTGTATTATAGGCTTGAAAACAAACAACGAAACTATGCGAATCTCGAGAGTCCAAAAATCTTGAAACCCTCACTTAATCTCAAAACCTAGCCTCGAAATTCTCGAATTGTATGCAATCATATTGTATCAACTCAATACTAACCAAATCTTCTAACGCCTATCGACATCATGGAAGTGATTTCATTCACTATTTCTTGCTTATTTAACCGCTTATTTATAGCGTCCAGGTTTCTTTCTTGTTTTAGTCGCCTTAAGTTTAGGACTTCAATGTTCCTTAAAATTTTTTCAAGAACTAGACTTTGGTCGTCTTCCTTGTTACTTACTGTTTCCCGGTTGTTGTACAGGTCCTGGCGTTTTTTGTTTCTCAAATTTTCCAGTTCCCTGGCTACTTCACAACCTCTATAGTTAGTGGGATGCTCTCCGTTACAGTTTACGCATTTTGGAGGAGTATTTTTTTGTTAAATTACATGCTTGGGCGAGATATTTAACCGAACATTTAACATAATTAGGCTCTCGTTTACAATATTTCTGCGTGTGATTATATCCTTGGCATTTTTTACACTGAGGTATCAAGTCAGTAGATTTTCTTAACGCTTCTATTCTAACTGTCATGTTAAGAACTGCCTTAATATTGAACTTTTTTTTCATCTTTTCTTTGCTATGACAAGTGGTAAAGACCTCAGGCCATCACTTGTATCGGGCGATCATTATTGTCCTCGTATGTGCACCATTGCTTGCCTTCGTCTGTCAGCTTTGCAGCCAAGGCTCTATAAGTTTCAATATCTATTTTATAGATTTTCCATATAGTATTGTTCAGTGCTACAACTCTGTATTTTTTTGTAGTCACCAATTTCATTAATGATTGGATAGTACCATATTTAGTTGGTAGGTTGGTTTTCCTGATAGCGTATATTTTTTTGCTGATTTTGATTTAATACACATGGTTTTGAAGTTTGGTTTGAAGCTACAATTTTTGGAGAAGATTCTGCCCTCCTTTTTTTTGCAGATCTTTTCTTCCTGTTATTTTTTAAAATCCAGTCAGTTTCTTCTCTTAATTTTTCTTCGTAACATTATAAATTGAAAATAATTTCGTTCATCTTAAAATTTTACTTTAATTTCAGTTATAATTATGTTGAAATAAATTACGTTACGCGAAACAAGAGAATACAATGAATAAATATGAAAAGTATTTGAAATTTGTATTTGTATTTTTAGGTCACGAGATTAGCTCTGAACAGCTCATACTCACCTTGATTTGTGCGGTATCCACAATTTCTGTACATTGGCAATCAAGCCCTTAATGATAATCTACTTGTCATATAAATCTTATGTAAATTACACGCGCACCTCCCAAGTAACATTTCGAAGCCAATTAATCTCTAATTTTGCTCTGAATGGTTTACTAATATGCATAGTTTCTTATATATAGTATGAGTACTCTTGTATATCAATTCAGAATAAATTCAGAACTAAGTGGAGGTAAAAACCCTTCTGAATTGGTTCAGAAGGGTTTTAGATCTTTTATATTTCGGCCACTTCTTTTTAAATTTATATTGCTTGCAATTTAAAAAGTTTAAAAATGGCGGGACTTATTCGAGAAGACTTAAAAAAAAATCTTTTAACTTTTCATTCAACTTCAACAAGTCAATCCAATATTCGCCTCGCTGCATGAAAATGATTGTTACGTAGATCACAGTTATTCAGGGGCACAAGCAGTCATCGTCACTGAGCATAATGGTACTCCTTCTGATCCAAATCCTGTTGATCCTGTGCCAGAAGACAAGAATGCTCAAGTTCAAATAAATATTTTTGACGATTATTGCAGTATCAGTGATGACAGCGATTATTCTGAAAAAGAATATGAAGATGAATATACTTCAAGAATCACTAGAATTAGAAGTGATTTAAAAAAGTGGGCAAATTTACATAACATAAAACAGTTGGCAATTCTCAATAAAACCGTTGACGTGAAACTTCCAATCGACGCTCGTACTTTAATGGAAACACCAACAAATTTAACAATTAGTATGGCTTGGAAATGTACCTCCGCAAGTGTTTTAATCAAATTTACAGAATCTATTAAAATATGTATAGACGGGCTTCCCATTTATAAAAGATCGAAACTAGAATTTTGGCCAATATTATTTAATATTCATAACATGCCTGAGTTCAATCCGATGGTAATTGGACTATTTTGTGGAAATGGAAAAGCATCATCTCTGTCAGAATATTTAGGTCAGTTCGTCGAGGAGTTAAACAATATTTTGGAAAATGAAATATTAATTAATGATAAAATAATAGTTTTATTTGTGATTCAACAGCTAGGGCGTTTTTAAAAGGTATAAGGGCACACATATTATATCTCTTTTTAAAACTATGTACGGTATGTTTAAAATGTTACAGGTGTTATTAATTTTAATGGACAGCATGGATGTATAAAATGTACCAGGATTGGTGAATATTCATATATTTCTCGTTCCAATGTATTCCCTCGTACCAACATGCCTTTGAGAACGGACATAGATTTTCGCAACACAGCGGATATAGATCATCACAAATGTTATACAATACTTGAAAAACTGCAAGATTTAATAATTGCAGACGAATTATACTTAATTCACTTTGGTGTAATGAAAAGATTTATTCTAGGATGGAGAGACGGAACGTTTAAAAACTTTGACATGAAGTGTTGAATTACAAAATGCCAAGTGCAGTCCGAGGATTAGACTGCCTCTCCCATTGGAAAGCATTAGAATTCAGAACATTTTTCCATTGAAAAATTATTTGCCAATTGATATTCATAATAACTCTATGAACTTGTTTTGTGTTATCACAATTTCAACACTAATAGTAATATACAGAATTTATCTCATTTAATGGGTGATGTCAGACGATTAATAAATTTAGCATCTATTAGTTCATACCTCTTCGAGCTACGATCAAACTACAAAAATAAAATTCTAACTTGATATATTACGTATGAGGCAAGAACGCATTGATTTAGCGAATTATAAAATTCATCAAATCAAAAAACTCAAGGAAAACTCTCATTTCTGTGTGTTTTATGCCCACACAAATAATATAAAGAGAAAGTTTGTTTGTATTAATTAAATCAATAAGATTGTATCGGCTTTTTATAGACAAAATATATTAAACATAATTCGCTAAATCAATGCGTTCTTGCCTCATACGTAATGTATGAAGTTAGAATTTTATTTTTGTAGTTTGGTCGTAGCTACCTGATGAGTAGACCGAACTTTTTGTTTGTACGAACTTATCAGTTCGAAACCAAACTGCCACAGAGAAAGCTCAAGGAAAGTTTTCATTTTTTGGAGTCGATACACTATGTATTGACCTCGGGTTAAAGTACGGGTGGGATTTTGATATTTCCACTTTTTCTGGTAGATATATTTATAAATGATTGGCCTCTTCATTTTTTCTGATTAACAAGTCAAAATTGTTGTGAATGCTATTATTTTTAAAATTTTAATATATTTTGTCTATAAAAAGCCGAAACAATCTTATTGATGGAATGAATTCTGTTGCTTAATAATCTCTATGCGTACAGTATTGTTCTCGAATCGTGCTGTATCTTTCTCAACTTGGTCCAACCGTTCGCCAAATTTGTTATTTGGAATCACGAAACTCATATCAATAACTGGTATGACAACTGGAACTGGAATGTCTTTATTTGAAATAGTCGTTCATCCTCCGTATCAGAATAAGGCGCCAGTTCTATTTCGATTTTTAACGCATCGCTCAAATTTTTTATTTTATTGCGTTTGACAGTACATTTGAATTTGGACCAGTCCCAGTCCCAGTGGTTTGAACCAGTGGATTTTTTCGTAAGCCATTAATATTGGATCCTTCTGGTGGCCACAATAATGTGCCATTGACCACCCACCCATTTGGCACAGCACTTAAACTTTTCCCACAATCCGTCTCAATCGTTTCCACGACTTTGTGTACATATTGAAATATGATTAAGGTTATGTTATATCACAAATTTTGAGGAAAATCTGCAAGAAATATAAGAATAATATTTGTATATTTATTTCTAATCGATTATCATTATACAGTTATAGTAAAAGAGAAAATATCACCTTACCTGTTTGTAATACAAAAACACAGCTGTTGAGCCGATGAAAACCGGTTACAAACTTTCAACAAATAAGCGTATGTTTATGGGGTTTACTAAGATTATTGTACTCATATATAAGCAAAACATTCAAAAACAATTTTCTATTATTTTGCTTATAATCTGAATTTATATATAAAGCAAAATAATAGCAATTGTTTTGAAGAATCAGAACTTAATCTGCCAAAATTTTTTCTATTTATATGGGACAACTTTACGCAAAATTATTTTTCTCTAATTCAGAACTGAAAACAAGCAAAACATTCAGACTAAATAAAATCGTAAAACGTTCTGAATTTTAGCAAAATTTTTTGCATAATCAGAACTTATTGTGCCAGAATAGACAAAATATGTAGAACTAAATAAAAATTTTAATTTATATGATTTTAATATGTTCCGAAGATTGTGGGAGAATTTAATCCAGTTTCGAACTGATGAGCTTATGATTATGAAAAAATCAATCTTTTCATCAGGAATTAATTAATTAATAGTCAAAATTAAAAGTAAAATTAGCTTACACAGAAATAGAGCTGTGTGAATGTCGTGAAGAAGAAAAATTGTAAGAGAATTTATCTGTATTAGTATGATTCGCTAGTACATAACGCACAGTACATTCTGTATATATATAGAATGTAAATTGTGGTATAATCAGCCCAGTCGCCGCGGCCTGATAATCATAAGCTCATCAGTTCAAAACTGGACTAAATTCTCTTACAATCTTCGAAACATATTAAAATCATATAAATTAAAATTAAATACATAGAATTCTGTCTATCAGTCGGTTTCGTTGAATGATTGTTCGTAAATATTAATATACTTCTACGTGTTAATTTGTAAAACACATTTAAAATGGTATTAGGACCGGTTGCATATTAGAAATTACACAAATTAATTAATTAACATTCAAAATTAAAGTAAATAAAAATTTAATTTACCAATATTTTCTTGCTAAAATTTTGCTGAACACCTTCTGAATAAATTCTGATTTTGCCTGATTTAAGCAAATGTTTCCTCTTAGCAAACAAATTGTTACTTGGGCTTTAACTAAATAAATCATAAATTATGAAGTTCAGCCACTAATATAGTAAACTATCCGATTTTTTGACAAACGATTCTGAAAGGCGTATTTTGATTTTTGCTACTACTGGATATTTTTCAAAATGTGTTCCTTTAGCTCTTCTTAAATTACACAAAAAAAAAAAAAAAATAGCAGACTTCATTTGTGCCCAAATTACTACAGGATTATCGGATTTATATTCGGTTTTTCTGCTTTTCGATTGCGACCTTACATAATTTTAAAATATTGTTAGCTTCCTGAATTACAATATAAATAGGTATACATGTAGCCTTTTAAATATTTAGCTAAATGAGCTGTAATTGCGGATAAAAATAAAATTGAACGTGACCATGTAAAGATAGAGTTGAAATTTGCGCTGCTGTAGACCAAAAAAAAATTTGATTTCAAAACAAACAAATCCTTGAAATAATTAAATTAAAACAAAAACAAAACATTTATGTATAATTTATCGTCGTAAACAAGTACCCTATCTGGCCTCTTATGTTCTAATCATAAATTATAATCAAAATTTACTTAAAATTATTTTCAATTAATGTATCAATTATTTAAATTTACAACTTGCTTGATAATTTTTTACGTAAATTTTTTTTTTTTTTTATTTAAATAATTAAATAAATTTTTTGTTAACTTTATTTATATTTGTCCATACGCTTGTGTGTGTGTAGTGATTGTACTGTGGTTACGAAATATCTTGTCTATATGGTAATTTGTATAAACAACAACATTACATTACAGTTTTAATTACATTAGAAGTTATTTTTGTTTTTTTTTTTTTACTTTTAATGTTTTTATGTAAATTTTTTTAATTTTATGTAACAACATTATATCGTGTTTTTACATAAAAAAGCAATTACTATTAATGAATAGAATTAAATGATATTTAAATGATTATAGTGTCATGACACTGTCGTGACATGGTATAGGTCAAATACGATTTTTTGGGTAATTTTGGCAATAAAATTTAGGGTCTACGTATTGTTTGGAAATAATGGCCTTCAACAAATTTTTATTTTTTCAATTGTTTTGTTTTGGGAGTGGACAATGGGCTGATAAGCGACAAAACAAAATTCGCTTTCGTTATTTTATTCACCTTACACGTTCTGTACTTAATTGGGAAAAGTTATATCCCAAAATAACAACGTTAAAATAACAAAATACATTGATACAATTAATTTTAGGCCTATCTAGTATTCATAAATTCAAATAAATATTTGTTTTTGTTTTCTTATGCCAAAATATAAGAAACGACAACAAAAAATTTACGTAGTACCAATGTTAGCATTGCTAAATCACAAACGTAATATATCCAGACGTATTATTGGGAGGGAAGGTTTGAATCGCATTAAAAGTGGTATAAAATGTGCCCACCACAAGAAATATAATGATTGTGTGCTGAATTGTATGTTAAAATATTACACAATTAAAAATATTGTGATTTGTGAAAAACATTTCGAAAAAAAGTGTTTCACTAAAAGAGGTTTATCAAAATATGCTGTTCCTAAAAAAATGATTCCGATAGTGATCTTTCGATGGTGACCATTTGGCAATGGAAGATTTGTCGATAATTGAAGACAATTCAATTGCAACTGACGTTATAATAAGTAAAGACAATTTACGTCACTTCCAACCAACCTCAGAAAATATGAGTCAAACTTCATTGGTAGAATCGCAAGATAACATTTGTAGTATGAGAACAAAATGAGAACTATAATAACTTAATCGTGAAATTCAAGAGCTAAAAAGAAAATGCAAAAATTATGCACGAAAATGCAATAATTATGCCAAACCAAACATTAATTGACGAAAACGCAAAGAATTTTTGTAAGATATTGACAAGTAGTCGATTCAAAAATCAAAAATGGCCGGTAGAGCAAAAAATAATTGCACAATACATATTTTATCGATCGTCAAGCTGAAACAAATACTTAAGAGAGAGTTTAAATTTTAATTTGCCATCTAAATCATCTTTAATAAGAAGGCAACCTGTTAAATATTTGAGTTCCGGCTTATTGCTCTTCCTCCTAAATGTTCATTTCTGCTAGAAAGACATGCATTGGTAACCAAGGACTTCGAGAGGGCAGTCCCACTCTCGTATATTCCTATCGCTGCTTCGTCTTCCGTTTTCGTTTTTGGAAATGGAAATACGACTATAGGTCACCCAGCTTTACTACATGAAGCCTAAATAAAACTGGAGGGTGCCTGGTATCCAGAGTGTCCACCTACTTTGGACTGATTAACCTATCAACATGCTGTTCTACCTAGATTAGAGTTTTTTGCCAAAGATTTCTCCTTTGGCGCCTTACTTTAGCCTGTGCCAAATGACCAAAATGTGCCAAATGGCCACAGATTTGTCATGTCGATCTGTTTTCCCTTGTATCATGTAGCGAGTTTCACCGACAAACTGACCGACTTATTGGGTTCTATGTTGGTATGTGGCAAGAGCCTTTATAGTACGAGATTGCTGAAGTTGTGACATCTAAAGTGAAAGCGAGAAAAATATTCAACACGACTTATTCGAGCATCTCAAAACGACTAATTCTTATAAATCCAGCATGCATTGTAAACGTTTTCTTCTTGTTCTTAAAACCAAAAATTTCGCTCAGCTTGAAGATGGTCGAATCAATATGGTATTGGTAAACATTAATAGAAATTTTAGGCCAAATATCGAAAATCTGCAATCGACTCTGAGTACGACGATTGATGCCTCTGACAATATGTTATAAAGGGTGATTGATTTAAGTTAACTTACGAATTTTCTCAGAAAGTAGAAGAGATTCATCGTTCAATAATTTATTTAAGCTATTTTCTTACTTTCCTAAAATTATTTATTTTAAATTTCGTGTGAAATTTGTATTCTGTGTAAAGCTATGTAAATCCCCACAATACAATACTACAAGCAAAATTGTCACATTAGGGTTCATTAAAATCCACTTGCCATTCACGTCCAACCAAAATATTTGGATCGATACCGCTGTAAGAATGAATGGTGAACGTTATCGCGATATGCTAGCTAATAATCAATTTTACGATATTGATTTGAATGGCAAGGTGGGTTGAAATAAAATATTTCTCTTTATTAAAAAAATTCCGGAACCGGATTGGGTTCTGGTTCGAGTTCAGTTTGTAACCCTGCATTAAATAGAAAGGTCGCCCACTTTTTTTTAAATAAATGGAATTTCGCAATAGTTGCAGAACATCCTCATCAAAGAATTGATTTTAATAGTTTACTTCAACTGTATACGATGCTTTATTCAAAGTGAATAGCTTTAAGCGGTTCTATAAATAGAGAATTTATTAATCTCCCTGAGATAGTACGAATATTTTATTGTATGCTCTTTTCAAAAGAGTCAATCAATAAATTTGTTTTGCACGAAAGCCAAGTATAGATTGCGAACTAAATATTATCTTTGGTTTAGGGCACTTTAGTGAAAGGCGAAAACTCAACTGGCCGACTAGCGTTAAGGCATTTTACAAACCGAGTTTGATTTATCGATAAATCTCATCGAATTTTCCTTAATGACTGACAAAATATGTGCAGCTTCTACGTGTAAAAGTGTTGTTGCTGCGAAATTTATATTGTAGTAGCTATTCAGTAGGAGGGTTTAGTAGCCCCCAATTCAAGACCGGTCTTGTTTGCGATACAGCAACTTTGGATAAGCGAGTTAATAGTTTAACCAAAAAAGTTTGGTAATAGTACATCTCATGAGTCTTTGCGTTCGGTTTTATTTAAAAAGTTGATCTGTTTCCAAGTTGGAGCGAACCTTGCGTTCTTTCATAAATTATACAACCAAATATGTGGCCAGCTGATGTTTTGGTTAGATAGTTTATTAGCGGACCAACTTAGATATAGTAGTTTTAGGCGCCCATAAATACAGTCTTCTTATTCTCATTTCTCAGCATTGCCCGAGCCAAGTCGTTAAATCGGATTTTTAACCAATTTACTAGCTCCATTGAAAATAAGACTACGAGTTGTCAAAGTGTATCCGTGTCCTAAGCAATTTGAGAAGGTTGCGACTGATTATGCAAGCGAAATTGGTGAATGGTTTTCTAGGTATTTTGGGCCTAACTTTTTATATGCGTGAATTGCTATAAAACCAACAATTGTTTGGAGAGAGTGCGCAGTTTAGGTTCGATTCAGCGTGCTAAAGTTAACGCGAATGCGTTTGAAATTTATTAAGTTTTAATAGTGGCAAGGCTTTTTGGCTTTAGTTAGATCTTGTTTGGAACACTTTTTACTAATTTAGTGCCCTCAATACGATGTCTGCAACTTTAGAATGGAAAAAGATCAGCGAAAGTTCAACAGATCGTGATACTGATAATAGACTTCTGGAACCGTAATTGTTGTTCCAACTTACAACTTGTTCTTAAAAATCCACTGACCTAAATTCTATTCCAAAAATTTAAAATCTTAAATCGTGCTGGACCCGAATTCCGGATCAATGACAAATGAGAATGAGAAATGACTTTATGTTTTATTTCGCCTACTCTAAATAAAAATGCAACCGACTAGTTGAAATAAAAAATCAAGTCATTTCTCATTATCATTTGTCACCGAACCGGAATTCAGGCCCTGGTCAGTTTTCTTTATTCTTATCGTCGTCTATTGAATATTAATTCTTCCGTAGATGCTACAAGTAAAATGAGAAAATATCAGAACTAAAATGACTGCTCCTACGCCACTCCTAAAACTACCGTACTATAAATATGCTGAATCCTCTAGTACATGTTAGAGTACAATGGCTGACATAATCGGGCGCCTGACAACAATGGCTGACATAATCGGGTACAATGGCTGACATAATCGGGCGCCTGATATCACAATCACTGATAAAATATGCTGCAGTATAAAGCAAACAGAAATTGATTTATGTCAGATTCGGGATTTTCGAATTTTTCCGAAAGCAATTAATTGAAAACCTCTCCATTATGCCGTTCATTGATTTTCGTTCATTGAATATGAGGTCTCTTATTAGTGATCGATCAAATAATTGAAGTCGCTCTACTAAGAGCTGAAGAGGATCTGCAATAATTTCTAAATAATTGAATTCAAAAATTCATAAATTTCTAAGTTTTGTTCCTGAATTTCTTACCCGAAAATTTATAAAAATTTTAATTTTCAAATACAAATTAGATATCTGAATTGTAAATATTCTGAATTTGAAAAATAAATTCGAAATAAACCAAAATGAAGTAAATCTTTTCAAAATTTTAAACTTTAAAAATATAAAGGGCTGAAACCTCATGAGGTGGTCAGAACTTCGGTCTTGATTAATTCAACTTCCACATTAATCCCGAAATGAATCTCTTAAGTCAATCGTCAGCTCAGCCTTCGACTCAATATATAAATCAACCTCCATCTGAATCGCAACATAATTCTAACCGCAATCACCAAATTAATCGCCAACCAAACCCTCAAATCAATCATCAAATCAATCCCAAATCAACTTTCAAATTAATACTTCACCTAACTCCAAATCAACTCTTAAATAATAATGCTCAACTCACACCACCATACCATCATACCATCACCATTACGATCACCATCACACAATTCTTATATAGAAACCATCATACCATTATACCATCATAACATCATACCTTTATACCATTGAAGTTTTAGAAATTCCTCTGTAGTAACTTTAGGCCTGATTATCATCTCTCAAGGAGGAGATGAATGTTTGAGATATTAACATTGACCTTTCATAAGTCTTAAACAATATTTGTGTAAAGTTTGGTTCAAATCGTTCAATGCATATGCATTTGTTTAAATATCACACATATATACTGTACATATACATAAACACTCATATTTAAATACAGTGAAACCTCATTTCAACAGACACTCAATTTAGCAAAATTCTCACGTTAACGGACAAAACTTTTAGGTCGCATGCAACTGTAGTTTTACAATGAAAACTTCTCTTAGATAAGCTTACACTTTATTAGAGCGGACACGGACAGATATATCTGCGATGATACAGGTTTTACAAGTATTCAAATTGAACCTTTAACATTTCAAATTGACCTATTGACATTTCAAATTTAACCTTTTAGTAAATTATACGTATGGCCAATTTGGGCCAATGATTTTTGGATAAAATTCTAGAATATGGCCAGTAAAATAAATAAATGAATTTGGAAATGCGCGTTGGAAATGGAATTCTAAATTGATTTTTTGGTCTAGAACTCAGTTTAGAACCAAATTTCCATCGGCGCATGTCAAATTTTATCATAATTGGTCAAGAAATAGTCAAGTTCCATCTTACTTTGGCATATTCCAGAACTATATCCAAAAATCATTTTAGAATCATATTTCCATGGCAGATGTCAAATTTCACTCAAATCCGTTAAGAAATAGCCAAGTTCCGTCCTAATTGGCCATATTCCAGAAATTCATTTAAAAATCATTTTAGAATCCCATTTTCATCACCCAGATCAAATGTAATCATATTCGGTTAAGAAATAGTCAAGTTCCATCCTCACTGACAATATTCCAGAACTTTATCCAAAAACCAGTTTAGAATCCCATTTCCAACGCACATGTCAAATTTCATCATAATCAATTAAGGAATAGCCTAGTTCCATCCTACTTGACCATATTCCAGAACCTCGTCTAAAAATCATTTGAATATCCCATTTCCTTTGGAAATGCTGGATTTCCTCAAAATCGGATAAAATATAGAATCCCAATTCCCAATACAATTTTTATAAAAAAAAAAAAAAAATCACAAATCCTCAGTTTAACGGACAACGGTTTTGGTCCCGTCGATTTCCGTTGTAGTGAGGTTTCCCTATATACCGGTTGATTTTTTTAACCTGATACACTCAAATATCTCGGAAAATAAGCACTCTACGAAAAAAATGGTTAACATCAAAATTTAATTATTCCGTGGGGGAAATACATTAGTGTTACAATTAGAACCCCCCCCCCCCCCCTCCGTCCTTGTAGGTGGGACGGATGGGGGTAACTTCGAAACTAAAATATGAACCCCTATTTTTTATTGCAGATTCGGATTCTACGGCTAAAAATACGTAGGATTTGACTGAAACATTTTTTTCGATACATGATAGATGGCGCTGTAATTGACGATATTCAATTTTTTTCGATTTCTCCTACTGAGAACCTACGCAAACGATTCTGCAATATGTCTACAATAAAAATACTAGATTCAACTGCTCACTAAACCCTAATCCAATCCCAACTAAACTGCGACTTAAATCTAATTCAACTCGTAAACGGAATCCAGCTTAACCCACAACTAAACTGCAAACCTTACACCAAACTCACTCCTCAATTCTATATCGAACAAGCCGTTCTCGAGATACGATGGATACAGACATACAGATATCCAGACATCCAGACAGACGGACGGACCTTTTTTTTTGTTGATTTTTTAGACTCAGGGACTTTCAAAACGTCGAGAAAAGTGGTTTTGGACCAAGCAAATTTTTGATACTTTGGTTTTTTTACACTGAAGTATGTTCTCCTCCAGTTCGTGATCTGGTACTGGCTCATTCCCCTGAGTTTGTGATTGATCAGGTTCTCGCATTCTTACCTGCAACGGATCGAATTCTTCTTCTTGTTGCCTGCTTGTTATCACTTCTGGATTAATGGTTGATTCATCAAACGTAACGATTTTTTTTCTTACTTCTGATGCAATAAGTTGGTTTATGTGGCGTTTCAGAGATCTGCCTTTATCTAATTTCAGGATGTAATGAAGTAATGAAGTTGGCCCAATTTCCGGGTGATCATCCCGAATTTCCACATAGACTTATTATTTATAACAAATTTCGCTTGGACTCTCTGCCCCTCTTTAAGAAATCGTAGATGAATTTCCTTTTTTTGATGAGAAACATTTTCTTGCACTGGAAACATGGCATCTGCCGGCGATTTCCCATTTGCTAGAGGTGTGGCTCTGTATCGCAACAGAATTTTTAGTAATTTTTGATTCATTGGAATATTTTCGTTCGCCATGGTCTTCAGTCATCCATTGGTTGCTGGATGTCCTGGTGCAATAAATTCTTGTCGAATACCGTTCCTACGGCAATATTTTTGAAACACTTCACTGGTAAATGTTGTGGCGTTGTCCGAAACCAATACGACTGGATATCCGTGATTTGCAAAAATTTCACTTAAAAGTTGAATAGTGTTATCTGAATTCGGCGCTTCACGTAACCCCTTGATTTCTGCCCATCGAGATTTTGCGTCTATTACAACCAAAAAATAGAATCCTTGGAACGGCCTTCGTAGTCAATATGGATATGTTCCCAATTGTTTGATGGAGTATGATGACATGATCTAACTACCCTTTCGATATCTTTATCTATTTCTTTCTATGTACAGTATCGTCTCGCTACCTGATTCATCTTAACAATGCCTAGATGCGTGGAATGTAACTCCTTTAAGACTTCCGGTTGGAGAACTTTTGGTATTACTACTCGATTATTTTTGAATAAAATCCCCGCGTTTATTACATATTCACTATCTTTATCGGTTGATTATAATTCTCCATTTATTTTTGATAAGTATTCATCCTTTTCTGTTTCAATAATAATTGTATCCGGAGTTAGATTTTCAGTTGTTATTTCGAATACTGATGCTGCTAAGACTTGATGAACCTCTTCATTGATTTCCATGCCGGAGGAAATATGTTCTTGGTGTACTGGTGCTCTTGATAAGCAATCGACGTTTTGACTGTCGATGCCCTTCATAAATGAGACATTATAGTCGAAACCCGCCAAGAATGATGCATAGCGTAGTAATCTAGCGGAAGTCATTTTTGGTAATTTTGACTTTTGGTGGAAAATCCTGGTTAACGGTTGATTATCCGTGATTAATGTAAATCGTCTCCCATATAGGTAATCGAAGCAATGATCTACTCCAAAAATTATTGCCAGAGCCTCACGATCCAGCTGTGAATAGTTCTGCTCCGCGCTCGAGAGCGAACGTGAAGCAAAAGCAATCGAGCGTTCTTCCCCGTCGGTTGTGTGTGACAACACCGCCGCGATTCCAGTAGGACTTGCGTCCATTGCTAATGTTACCGGTAATTCTATATTGAACGGTACAAGTGTTCAATCACTCGCAATTTCCTTTTTTAATTTTATGAATGCTGCTTGACACTCCTTTGACCATACAAATTTTTCATTTTTTTGTAATAATTTTCGAATCGGGTAAGTAACAGTAGAGACGTCAGGCAAGAATCTTGTATAATAAGTTATCATCCCTAACAATTGTCTAACTTCTTTTACATTCCTTGGATGTGGCATTTCAATGATTGCTTTTTCTTTTGAAGGGGGCTTTGAAATTTTTCCGTCTTCCACGACGTGTCCCAGATGTTTGATTTTTCGTTGATAATACGAGCACTTGTTTTTATTTAAATGCAAATCATATTTACTTAGTCTGGTTAAACATGCCCTTAGATTTTCCTGATGCAATCGTCTTGTTTAGCCCTTGAAGCACTTGATCGATTATCCGGTTAAATTCTGCTGGTGCTGTTTTTATACCGAAACTTAACCTATTCATTCGGTAAGTTCCTCTGTGTGCCGCTATTGTTTGAATAATACTGCTCTCCTCGTCAATTTTTAAATGAAGATATGCTTTAAACAAACAGATTCAATCGACAAAAATATTTTGAACCTTGTAAGTTATTCAATATGTCCTCGATCTTTTTGATTGGATAATTGACGTTTATTAATTGATCATTTACTCCAACTTTGTAATCGACACAAAGTCTAACTGTTCCATCTCCTTTCGGAATCACTATACCAAAGGTGGTCCCGGGTTTCGCACCTTCACGAAATTGTAACTTGATACTAAAATTTGGTATACAGCCAACCTTCTGGGTAAAAATATTTGGAAAACATGCTTCAATGTCTTCTTCATCATTTATTAATCGGATATGCATTTCCCGATTTATTTTTGAAATTTCTTGATCAATGTCTTCCAACTTGATTTTTAAATGCCTGTTCTCCCTAATAGTGGGTCGAACCCGTCTGGAATGACGTACATGTCTTCATTAGATCCATTCCCTTTATATTCTACTTTTACATTGACTATCCCCAGTGGTAAGAACACATTTGCTGTGTATGATCTGAATGCGATATTGGTTGGTTTTAGCTGCTTTTTGATTCCTAGACTTCTACATTGACTCTTAGGAATAAATGTGAATACAGCACCGGTGTCGAATTCAAATTTTTGCTGAACCCCTTCGATTTTAACACTAGTGTAAAACTTCTTTGTGTCCTGGCCCATTTCCGGTGTGGACTGGTCGTCAAATATCGATAATTTTGTTTACTCCCATATCATTATAATGGTTTATCCTATTTGTTGTGATAGCATTTGTTGAATTTGATCTATTCCTTTTATTTAAGATATCCTGTCTTACGACATATTGAACACTCCATTGTTGCTCGTTCGATTCGACAGTCCTTTGATTTATGATTATTCCGACCGCATCGTAAACATACATTGTCGATCCCAAGTTTCTTGTAGTCGATCCATCCTTTTGATTTTGATCGCGTTTGATCATGATTTCCCCTTGGTGTTGACTGACTTTTACTTTGATTTCTTGAGGAATAACTGTCCTTCCGTGATTGATTATTGATGAATTTGTTAATGTCACTAGCAGCTGTTGTAATTTCTGGTCTTTTTGACAGTTCTTAACAATTCACTTTTGATGCTTCCATTGCTTTCGCGACAATTTCGCTAAAGTCAGTTTGCTCTAATTGAAGGATTTTCTCCTTTATACCGTTATCCTTTATACCTCGAACAAATTGAGCTCGAAGAAACAAGTCTGCTGCTGTTGTACTGTTTCCACATTGACACTTTACTTTAAAATCACATTCAGCAACGTTACGGCGTAAAGCTGCTACGTAATCTGCTATTTTTTCTTGCTCTTGTTGATCTGTTGATAAAAAATAGTGTTGACTCATTAACGAGCTTTTTTTCGGCTCTAGATGCTTCTCTAATTCAGAGATTAATTGATCATATTCTAATTCTCTCGGCATTTTTGGTGCTACTAAGGCTGCTAATGTATTATAATTTGATGCGCGCCTATTGAACTTAATAGCATCTGTGCACTTTTGATTTTATCTTCATCCAGTTGTTTCATTTTAATATAATTTTCGAAACGTTGACGGTAATATTTGAAGCTTTCCTTCTTAGCATCAAAATTTTCGAACGCCGGAATATGTGAAATGGTAACATTCGATGGTTGACTACCGTTACGTCCTTCTCCAGATAACATTGATTCGATCAATAATTTCTGATTTGTATTCATCGCGTCTATCAATTGTTGCAATTGTTCCGGATTTATTTTTGCACGTGCACATAACCTCAGAATCTTTAATTTTTCTTGCACAGCTTCGAAAAATCAATAATTTCTTATTTATTTCACCTCGTCGCCAATCTATTGTGTCTCTTTTATGATATGTAGATATTATTATTGATGGATGATTATAAATATGGTTCGATATTATTAGATTTCCTTAGTATACACGTCCATCTTATGATACATGTGACATAACAATGCTATCATAAGATCTACTATTGCTGTCTCATCAGTTGATGGGCAACCGTCAACTGATCGAAACATAAAACTAGTCGAAAATTGAATTCAATACATAATAACACCTAAACCTGTTTTTACACGTTCGAAAACGGACGAAATCGATCATTTCAGTTCATGATCAATTGAAATCTCCTTTAAGTGAATTTAACAGGATCTACAAAATAAAACGAAAAACAATTTGTTTTAGGATCCCAAAGTATGCATAAATCCTTTAGGTATCATCTTTGTCTTCGATACTGAGAAATATTAGATCTTGGTATTTACCAGTTTTCCACTTTTCTAGTTGCAGAGTTTCGTTGTCAATGTTCAGTGTCAGCATCGTCCATCGGTCGTTAAAGAGTCTACTTGTTCCGTCGTTAATATTAACACTAGGTTTACGAGACGCGTCATTTTGACGCATTTCAAATTTTATAAGGAAAAGTACAAACACCGTTTGCATTTTTATCTTATTTCTTGTATTGACTTTTATACAGTGGTCGAGATAAATATATATTGAGGTCTACTTTTATCAAAAGTGTTGAAATATTGAAATTCTTTATGTGGTATACCTATCTCTACGGATATGCGTCAATTTGACGTGATCGTAATTTATACAAAGACAAAGCGATAAACAACTTTTGCGCAATAAGAGAAAGAAGGGAACGCAGAATGTCAGTTGATGTTAGAGTGCGAAGAGATTTAGAAGGTTTCAGTTGCTTAGTTCGAGTATTGAAAAATAAAGTACTAGAATATTTTTTGAATTAGTTAGTAATATTATTGTGAACCTCAATTTTATACTATTTTGATAAAAAGCCCTTCTGTATCATCTAAATATGTCTAGAAGAGGAAATACAATTTTACAAAACATAGTTAGTATTTGTGAAGAGTGTTCTGGCTCTGAAGAGGATGAAAATGAAGTGATTCAAGACGAGGATGAAATCGAGATTTTGGAATCTGATGAAAGTATGCAAGCAGGGGACTCATCAGACATTGAAAAAGAAAATCATCAGAAATTTGGTCTTCGCAGAAAAAGGATGCGTATCCTATCCTCCGATTCTGAATCCGAGAATGAGACAAGTATTAGGAGATCGTCCCAAAATTCGGAGGCAGTCTGTGATACAGAAATAGCGGTCGATGGAACAACTTGGACGAAATTGAAAGTGGGCGGATCTAGTGGTCGCTATCCTTTCCACACAATCTTCAAAGACATCGCTGGGCCTACTGGCTACGCAAAACGCAATGTGATGGAAGGTAACGTAAGCAGTGCTTTTCATTTGATTATAACCAAAAAGATGATAGAACATATAAAAAGTTGTACTGAAGAAGAAGCAGGTCGTGTTTTGAAAGGAGATTGGAAGATTTCAACCACAAAGTTGCTTGCTTTTATTGGAATTTTGTACGCTAGGGGAGCGTATGAAGCAAATTCGCTGAATGCTTTTTATTTGTGGTCCAAAGAATGCGGACCTGCTTTTTTTTCTAATACAATGTCCAGAGATGATTTCATGCAAATTCTTCGATTTGTCCGATTTGATAAAAAAACGGAACGATCTAGACGTTTACGCACCGACAAATTTGCAATGATATCCGAAATATGGAATCAATTTATACACAATAGCCAATGCTGTTATAAACCTCACGAAAATATTTCAATAGACGAGCAATTGTTCCCTACTAAAGCCCGCTGCAAATTCACGCAATACATGCCAAATAAGCCTCACAAATTTGGCATCAAATTTCCTAGGGATCTCTTACCTAGGGAAGGATGAAACGCGAAATTCAACACCGTTGGGCGAATTTGTAGTTATGAAGTTAGCGGAACCATATCTTCATCACGGAAGAAATATAACTACGGATAATTTTTTCACCAGTATTCCTCTAGCTGAAAAATTAGTTGCAAAAGGAACCAGTTTAGTTGGAACTATTCGAGCCAACGAGAGAGAACTACCAAAGCCAGCAAAAAGCAAGAAAGATAAAATGAAGTTGTATTCTTCAGAACAATATAAATCAGGAAACTGTATACTTACTATATATAAAAGTAAGCCAAATCTAAAGGTGCTGTTACTAAGTACTAAGCATACTTTTATAAAAATAAAAGACAATAAAAACATACCCCGGAAACAATAGCATATTACAATGGGACAAAGTTTGGAGTCGACGTAGTAGACCAAATGGCTCGCAAATATACCAGCAAATCAGCATCTTTTCGATGGCCTCTCCAGGTGTTCTTCAACATTTTAGATTTAGCGGCAATAAACGCATGGATATTATACACAGAGTGTACTGGGTCAAAATTATCCAGAAAGGAGTTTCTATTTCAGTTGGCCAAAGAACTTACAGAAGGAGAAAAGAAAAAATCCAACAACATAGATTATAATCTCCCGTTACCTAGTACTTCGGGAGAACGTAGGACTTGCCAAATTGGCTTTTGTAAAAAAAACAGGAGCAATAACATCTGTAAAATATGTCAAAAGGTTGTTTGCGGAAAATGTACAAACAAAATTGAGTATTTGTGTAAAAAATGTGCGAAATAAATGTCGAATATTGAAATAATCTGTAATAAAACTATTGAATAATAAAACCTTTACATAAATATATATCTCACATTTTCATTTTTTTCTTATAGTATAGAATTACATTATTTTCTAAGTGTTGTTATATGTATTCGTCTCTGCGTCAAATTGATGCGTGTTCGTAGAGATAGGTATATTAGAAACGTCAGTAAACCTAGTGTTAAAATTTTCGTGTAATATTCAACCACAATTAGGCTTACTAGATAGCCTACTGCTAAGTAGTAGAAAAAATTGTCGGTTGCTTTTTAAGCTTCTTCTCAACGAAACAGACAAATTTCCTGCGTCTTTTCAAGATACTCTCTCTCTCTCTCTCTCTTCTCCGTTTTTTTAGTACCCTGACAACCGGTGGTCATTGAACCATCTTTCCCATTACCATCTTGAGAATATTTTTCGAAATTAAAGATTAAACCGAAATGCATCCTCGTCGTATTAGGAGACAACTAAAAAAAAAATATGCAAATGCTTATTATTAGATATTAGATATTTATATACATAAACGGAGGAGTAAATTACGAAAACTTCATCATCAGCAGCAGCAGCAATAACAAAAAATAAAATCAAATCGAAAAAAAAAAAAATTTATCGATTCAATTTATGCAAATGAGAGAACGTTTTTTTTCGGGGGCGTTCCACAATGGTAGTTAAATTGCTATAATACATGTAAAATACTTTAAATTATGGATTTATGTTATCAATTATAGAAACGTGTATTAAATTTTTTTTTTTTTCGTTCGTTTAATTAATTGGCGCCAAAATATTTACATTGTGTATTGTTCATTAAAACTTTATATATGTTTTTAATATAAACACACTTGATCTTTTCGGCAAGTTGATTAAATGGATCCCACGATTTTACAATTTATTTATTTGGTTGTTGAGATCACTCTCGTTTCGATTTAAAATTGCAATTTATATGTATTTAATTTAAATAATTATTTATTGATTAATAAACATTTTTTTTTTTTTTTTTTTTTTTTCATTTCAGAAAATTGAATCTCTCTCTCTCTCTCTACACATACCGGAGTAGTTAGTATACAAGAATCGAGATCGTGCGGCAGCTAAAAACAAAACAAAACAAAAAATTTGGGCAGCATAACCGAAATTCGGTTTTTAAACCAAAACAATTTTTTCCCGCGTTATTGAATTAATGATAAGATGACGACATGTTGGAAAAAAAATTTACTGAAAATCTTAGCTGTAATATGTGTATTAATCAGTTGTATACTAGCTATCAGTATATATTCATTTTCGGTATCATCAAAAGGTAGCAGTAGTAGTAATAGTAAAAGTAGGAGTAGCGATATAAATAGTAATAGTGCAAGTACCATCAACAGTATTGATAATAATCTAAATAGAAATAATAATTTAAATACAACAAATTTTAATTTAAAAGGTAAGTTTTTTTTTTGTTATAGTCACCCTATATACCTTATATAATTTAAAATTTAATAATAAATGTGGGAGAGTATATTGTATTTATTGCTCAATGCGGCCAATATCGTGAATGACCATAAATATTTAGATATGCTAATCATAGTTGTGTGTTTGTGTGGTCGACGGTAAATATGGTTTATTGGGTTGAAAAAACATAAAATTATTTATTTTAACCATGACCATATGCACGAATTTTCACCCAATAACCTATATATGTACATGAACATTTTTAATAAACTCACATAAATATATCGACCGCTTGACCCATTTCAACTTCAGACATAAAAAAAAAAAAGAAAATTGGATTTGACTATAAAATACTCCAAATCGACGCAATATATCTATCAAAACACGTGTTACTATCAAACAAAATTAATGTTGTAATCTTAAACATACATACATATTCAAGATGTTTATATTATATTTCAGGGTTAAAACAAAGTGGTTTTTCTCGTAAGAAGAAAATCAAGAGGAAGAAAAACAGAAAAAAAAAATTTTAACTTCTATTTTGATAACATTTGGTTTGTTTTCTTGTCGGGAAAATAAAAAAAAAAAAAAAATTTAAGATTAAGTTTTTATTTTTTGTTAAACCAATTAAAATATAGCTTACGCGCATAATTTTTATATCAAAAACGCCATTGATGGTGGTGAGTGAAAATTTTAAATTGTTTGTAATGAATTTTTGCCTTTTTGTTTGTCCCATATAGAAATCGTGGTGTCCCCTAGAAAATGTGTTCCACTTAGAAGAATTTTGATTTTCAGATTCCTTAATGATAATCGAGTTTTAAATTGCCTAGTGATCAATAAATCTGCAGCATACCATTTTAGGGACATAAGTCTCTGTCTAAACCATCTCCCGATGATTTTCTGTTAGGTCTATTGGCAGAACCCTGAAATTCTTTAGAATACTGTCATAAGGATGGAATAAATCCTGTTTTGCTGGTACCGTCATGACGATTTTCTGTTAGGCTTATATCACTTACCAGTGCTATGGATTTTTTCTTCTTCAGAATATTGCCGTGGGGATGGCATGGTCAAATATGGCCGTAAGGCTAGAGTATTTTCTCGAATTCTGTACTCTTAGCACCAATCTCGTGATATTTTCCTGTTAGTCCTATCAATGGCCAGTACTCGCCAGATTTTTTTTTAGAATATTGTCATGGGGTCAAATATGGTCAAGCAAGGTCGCAAAACTACTGATTCGTATTTAAATAGATTTACCCAAATAAATAAGTATTTTCTCAAGTCCTGTATTATTCTAAAGTACTGACAATAGAATTTTTTGGGGCTGATACTGCAAACGCTGCAAATTCTTGACCAATACAGTCAAATACATTGTCTTCTCATTTTCTACGCAATGCGATATTTTTCAAATCAGCAACATGGTTGATGTTCACCACTCTGCGAGAATATCTAATTTATTTTGGTACGCCGCTTCATTTGTTTGGTGCCGAAACCCGGAAATCAGCCGAGGATTCCATAATCCGGTCTCGTTTTATTATAACGGTTATTCATCACATTTAGCAGCTGATCATCGGCCACGTATTGCATTTTTTGTGCCTAGTAATTAATTATTGATCGGGAATTTGTACTGAGATTTAAGCGCCGAGAACGAGCATTATACCAAATATGGCAGATATTTCGAAATGTAAGCAAACTCGTGGAACAATAAAGGCAACATTGACGAATATTAGAAAATTCGCCGATGACAGAACCAAAGAACCAGCTGAAAATCAGGCGTTGAATAAAGAATAAATCGAAACGAGACTGGAGAAACTTGAACGGGCTTGGAATGAGTTTCATGATATAAATGTTACAATTGCCATATTGTCGAATGACAGCCAACAAGTAGAGAATGATGCGTTTGAAGCAATGCTGAAACAATTGTTGAAGACTCGTACACCGAGCATTGTTCCAATTTTTGAAAATCATTCCACGGGGTCCGCCCACAAAATGACGAATTTGAATAAATTCCACTATTTAAAGACGTTATTAGAAGGTGATGCTACAAAGTTATTACGTCATTTGCCAATGACGGAAGAAAGTTACATCGAAGCATATGGAACAAATTGATGAACCGATTTGATCGGAAGAAAAATATTATCAAGGATTATATAGAGTTATTTATGAATCTGCCATCAAGCAATAAGAGGCATTCGCTCATTGGGCAAAGAATGGGAGGGCCGTGATCCTTGGTTATTGTATATTACGTCAAAAAATTGGATCCTGAAACTCAGCAGTTATGGGCAATAAGAATCCAACTATTACTGATTAGCTTCAATTTTTGAGTCAAAGATGTGATGCATTAGAATGTACATCAACAAAGCAGCAACCTACAGTCAAGCATCGACAATCAAACATCAAAAGCCATGCCGCTACGAATGAGACAACTAAGTTCAACTGTTGCCCTATGTGTAATAAGAACCACCCGTTGTATAGATGCTTTAAGTTTTAAGGTTTAAAACCTCTGGCGCGCCGAAAATTTGTATTGACCAATCAATTATGTGGGAATTGCTTTCGTGTAGGTCATTTTTCAAAGAATTGTGAATCTGATCGAACGTGTTTAATATGTGCGGTAAAACATAGTACTCTCCTTCATATTAAGGATAATTCTACTAACAACCATACTATGATTTCTGCTCAATCAACTAATTCTCTTATCGGTGGTACTATTAATAATCAGCAGCCGTCAATTAAAGATCCAATTAACACTTTTGGGACAGCTGACGCAATTAATGTAGTCAACGTCGTGTCAACTAGCAAATCCACATCAAGTAATGAAAGTAAAATCTCGCATGATAGTAAAGACAACTCCGATTCTTTACAAGCAGCTATTCAGCTCAAGCGCTATTATCAACAGTTCAAGTTAATATTATTATGATGGAAGCAATACAATGCAAAGAGCCAGAGTTTTATTGGATAGTGGATCCCAATCAACATTAATCACTGAGTCTCTAGCACAGCGGCTCAAATTAAAACGTTTTCCAGCCTCTTGTGTAATAAGCGGACTATCAACGAAACCAGCAGCGTCAGCACGAGGATGTTTGAAATTATAAATAGCGTCGATTTATTCCAATGAAAATCGAATAAATGTAGAAGCGTTAATTTTGCCAAAACTAACATCACAGATTCCTGCTCGCCAAATTAATACTATAAATTCAGATGGAATGTTATCAACAATCTTAAACTTGCCGATCCGAGTTTTGTAACTCCAGGAGTTATTGACATGATCCTCGGTAATGATGAATTTTTTAATGTTTTGCTACCGGAACAAATACATACATTGTTTGTATGGGTTATTGGTGAAAAACTGATTTCTTCGGATCCACCCGGAAATGTGTAGTCGTTTCATATAACAACAACGACAAATTATGATAAGTTGAATGTGATGGAAAAATTTTGGCAGTTAGAAGAAATTATTGTCGATAGGCAAATTAAACCGGAAGATTAACTTTGTAAAGATCTTAAAAGCCACAACACAACGAGATGAGAGTGGTCGTTTTTTAGTTCGTCTTCCATTTAAGGAATCAGCAGAGGTCTTAGGCTCATCTTACATCAATGCTGAACGACGATTATTGGCGATGGAACGCAAATTTACGAAGCAACGCCGAGCAATATCGCAATTTTATGGGAGAATATATTGCTCTAGGACATATGGAATACAATTTAACAAGCCACATTTTTATTTACCCCATCACGCCCTGTGTTAGGCTTCTAGTAGCACTACGAAATTGCGGGTGGTTTTTGATGGGTCATGTAAGTCTTCATCAACTGCGTCAATCAATGAAATTTTGTTACCTGGGCCCTATTGCACCAACTACTTATCACTTATTACATATCAACTTATCATAAGTTAGTTTTTTTGATAATGATAAGTGATAAGTGTTTCACCAAAAATAACAAAATCTCACTCACTAATCAATTTGAAAACTTATCAAATTTTAATAATGATAAGTGATAAGCGTTGCACATCAAATTGTCTATAACTTATCAATTGACGAATTATCAAATTTTTATGATAAGTTTTAATGATCTATACAAAAATACTATAAATGTGATAGTGTTTGCCAAATAATATGCTTTCCCCACATTTTGTATGTTAAACAATGGTTTTGTACCTATGTTTATAGCAAAACAATTAAAAAATTGTTATTCTGTAATTTAATAGCAACAATAATTTTGCATGTACGAGTATATAATAATACATGAAGAGAAACCTTTCTCAATTGAGAGTTGTTATTTCAGTGTTTAGAATCAATTGTAAAACTTTTCTTATGTTGCTTTTAAAATAAATTCTCTTTTCTAACTGTAAATAATTTTTCAGCAGTACTTAAACGTAAACAATTTATTTTCATAAATGAATTAAGAGAATCCCTATTAACAAATAAATTGAATTTAACTACATTATACAAAAATTGTAATCTTCATATACAAACCAAAATGATTTTCCACTATTCGTCTCGTCCACTTATGAGCACGATTAAATATTTGCTCTATTATATCATCCGGATTTCTTCGCATTGGTGGGATAAGCCAATCTTTAAGTAAAAGCACTGTCACCCAAAATCACAGCACCGGGGAACGGGTGAAACCAAGACTCAAAATTACTAAATAGCCTTGTATATGGCAATACTCTGAATTCATGGACACTGCCTGGCCAATTTGAATTTACTGCATAAAAGTTGCGGTCTGGGCCACACACCATCATTGCATTCAGTGAATGTTTTCCATGTCGATTCGCAAAGTGTTCTTCATTGACCGTAGGTGCATCTATATTAATCATTGTTCCATCGAAGCAACCAGCTACCTGGGGGTAACTACCCAACTCAAGAAACTTCTATCCTGGATATTCCTAATCAATGCAGTGTTGTTAGTAGCTGCTATAGAGGACTCAATGCGCAGTTTCGGTTGGTTCCATGGTGCAAATTTGCTCTGATTTTTAATAATACGTGCTCAATTTGTTCATGTGACAAACGAAAATATTTTATCACTCGCGAGTCCAGAGAATATTTGGTTCTGGCTTTCACTACACGATTTCTTCTTTCGTTTTCATCCTCGAATAATCTTTCGACCTGAATAAATTTCAGTTTTTGTTAACTAATGTTGATATACTATAATACCTATATTTGATAGTTTTATATTAATTTTAAAATATCGAAAAACAACTGTCTTACCCCTATGATAAATCGAACAGAATGAAATTGTTCTTACTTTGACTTAATATTATAACTTATTAGAATACAATAAAATAGCGGTATACATTTTGAAATTAAAGTTATTAAAGTTATTATGTATTGTCATTATCATTTGTACTATTTTAAAATTGAACAAAAGTTCTCATCTTACCAATAACAGCAAAAAAAAACGTTTTTAACAGACTTCCGTCATACTACAACAACTTTTAGATCAATTTTTTTTGAGTAGTGAAATTTTTCTTATTGATATTTTGGATAAGTTATCATTAAAATAGTCGATTATTGATAAGTTAAAACTTTTGGTGCAACAGAACTACGAAAAAATTATCAAAAACCTCAAACTTATCGCTTATCAAAATATTACTTATCATTTATCATTTCGCAAATTGGTGCAACTTAATTTTGATAAGTGAGTGCTTATCACTTATTATAACTAAATTAAATACTTATCAAATTTCAATTTGGTACAACAGAAAATTATCAAAAATTATGATAAGTTGATAAGTAATAAGTGATAAGTAGTTGGTGCAATAGGGCCCTGGTCCTACTCTACAAGATGACCTTACAAGCATCCTGTTGCACTTTCGAATTCATTCTATCGCTATATCTGCAGATATAGAAAAAATGTATCGACAGGTGAAGGTACAAGATGTAGATTGTGGCTTTCAACGAATCTTGTGGCGTGATCATCCCAGTAAGCTATTCGAACACTACCGACTGAAAACGGTAGCATACGGTATCAGCAGTGCACCGTTTCTAGCTATTCGCACCATGATTGAGCTAGCAAACATTTATGAATCAATGTATCCTAAGGCAGCCTCAATACTTCGACAGGAATTTTATGTTGACGATACGGTAACTGGCTGAGAAGATTATGAGACAGCAACAATAATTTATCGCCAAATTTCAAAGTTACTAGCCGAAGGAGGTTTCAACGATACCAGTCATTGATCGAGGTACTGATGATCCGACATACTACAAGACATTGGGCTTACACTGGATTCCGTTTTGAGATTGTTTCAGTTTTAAGGTTAGTTTACTTGAATATATTAAATTATCTAAATAAAGTTTATTATCCGAAGCATGTAGAGTATATGACCCGCTGGGACTGCTAGCTCCTATTACCTATTAAATATGGAAACGTATATTGATTGGGATCAAAAACTTCCATGTGATATTGCTGAACATTGGACAGAAATTAAGTCGTCGTTAAAATTATTAGAAACACTACAAATTAGTCGTCGATGTCTGAAAATAGCCCACCCTGTTTCGATGGAACTGCATATATTTTGTGATGCTTCACAAAAGGCTTACAGTTCAGCAGCTTACTTGAAAACAACGAATTCATCGGGAAATATTGAGGTACGCTTAATTATCGCAAAAAGTCGAATAGCACCCTTAGAAACAACTAATATCAGAAAAGTATTACCAGAAGTTCACTGGAATCACATAGAAACCAAGTTAAATCCTGCAGATCACGCGTCATGAGGTTTGACTCCACGCCAATTATTAAGTAATACATTATGGTGGTCTGGTCCAGAATATTTGCAGTTAGAGAAATCGGATTGGCCAATTAGTTCAAAAGATTTAAACAGTGATATTCCGGAACAACGAAAGGAACATTTTTATTTTAGTGGTTACCACTGCGTTTTTTTTAGATGAATTTCGGACCAAACCGTATAAAAATTGTCTGCGTGTTAACTATAGTTGAATGTCGTAAATCGAGAAAAATTGCTTAACGGTTATCAGCATTTCATCAATCATTTTGGTGTAGGCAACGGAATAAAACTCGATTAGCCATTACCTGGAAATTAGTGGATTTGGTCTCGTTCCGCGATGAATCTCACATGTTTATAAGACAAACATTTAATGGCTCTGCACGGCTCCACTTCAGGAGTCCCAAAACTACATACAAATAGTTTTTCAGGTCCTTGCTCATCTGCTAGAGTCGATAGCGATATCTTTACAAAGGCTTTGCTAATTTAGCAACCAGGACCAATTTCATTGTACATTTATACTGTGGCTATTTATGTTAGCCTCCTGGTAAATGTCTTTACGGTGTAATAGAAGCGGCATGCTGCAGCATAATGTGATCTACGAATCAGATTAATATTTTTGGGCATCAATTTTAATCTCATCTTATTATTATTATGGCTGGGCTATGCGGGCATTAAAGCCACCTAACACTGCGACCTATAAAGTTTTTTTATGTTCTGAACTCTACTTAGTTAACCATCCAATCGATATTAACTCTCCTAATGAAGCTGATAATATCTCTGCTTCGTACCTGTATCACTCTATCTGGGCTCAAGATTCTTCCACCTAAGTGTTGTTGTCGTTGGCGGAAAACGGATGCTGATTATCACATATTATGTTCCGCTGATTCCACAATCATCTGCCGTACTTATTCGTATTTAAGAGCCTCTAAGGCCACTTGGTCTTCTGAAATTATGTAGATCTATGTGTAATTTCTCCATCCTTCTTCAGTAGATCATTTTGAAGATTTGGTGGTTCTATTCTGAACTTTAAGTAAATGTTGTTTTCAATTAAATTTTTGATCCAGGATAACTACTACATCCTTAAATTCTTTAGAGTACTGAACCGTAGTACCGTTTAACGAGGGAGCTCTAAGCGCAAGCCTTGTCCTCCTCGTAAAAGGCATACTAACCGTTTTGTTTGGATTGACGCTAATCCCTTCCTGGATATGTTGGGTGCATCTTCTACCCCACCGCCAAATCATCCGATCCATCATCCAGAAGAGTTAGTATCCTATCAAAACCAATGCCCTTAGTAAAGTAGACTGAACGTGTTCACTACCTAATTTAGCTGTAATGTTCCTAAATTTCAGCATGGAACCGAACCTAATAATTGTGGAAGGCGGAATCCCATTTTCCCATGTGGATCTCTCTATTCTCATAGAGAATATAATATCTGTCTCTTTTCCATGATCTTCAGCAGAAACAATTTGAGGCTGATTGGACAAAATGCCATGGACTAAGTATCTAGAAGCCCCCTACCCTTTGATGTAAGGACCACATTTAGTTTCCCACAAAATTTTGAAATATAGTTAAAGGCATAGCTTGCCCAAAAAATCCGAACTAGACTGGGAAGGATTTCCTCAATACCGTCAGCAGACTTGAATGGTTTTAAAGAGAAAATGGCTCATCTCACTTTACCGGGAGTAAAAATCATTCCAGAAAGTCTCCAGATCCTGTTGTGTGGTGCGTTAGCTAACTCACATCGATCATCGTAAGAGCTTACTGGAAATTCCGTCATTATAGAGTCCGAAAAGTGGGTCTCTAAAAGTATCAGAAACCGTTAGTTTCTTTCCGATTCTCAGTGAAACTCCTATTTGCTCTCTGGAGCAGTCCTATGTCCTATAGCAGTCCTCCAATGCCGCATTTTGCCTTATTAAATAACTTCCTCGTTTTTTCCCTTAATTTTCCCAGTACCCTGAGTATATGGAATTATGCGGCTAATTCGTGCTGTATTTCTAATTCGAGAAGTGCCTTATATAAACCCCAGTCGGTCAGTTTTGGTAACTGTACTTTCCTGCCTCTGCATGGTTCTGGTGGCTATATATAATACTAATGCACTTGTGATCGGATAAAGATGCCTCTTCAGACATATGTCAGTGGTTTTTAAACAACTCAAATGCGAGTTGGCAAGCGTCAAATCTAGGACCTCTTGCCTAAGTGCATTTTTGAAAGTTGGTTTTTAATCATCCTTATTGTTTATGTCACTGCCCTGTTTGTCCCTTACCCCACCACCTCAGCGATTACCGCCACCAGGTTGAAAACTTGTTTAGATAATCCCTTAACTTGATTACATATAGCCCTCCAAATTCGTCGTTTTCTGATTTTTTTCATTTTTCTTAAAAACTCATATTTTCAAAGTGCTCCATCTCAAAAACTAGTTAACTGCTCATATGAAAAGGAATAGTCTCTTCATTTATACAATGGATGTCATCGAAGAGCCTACAAGCGTTTCGAACTCACATCTAAAAGAAGTGATCAAGAAGGAAACAAACCCTTTGCCAGTTATTGAAAGCCAAACACATATATCAAGCCTAGACCTCAAGGATTTTTCACAAATTCCTTTCCATCCCGACACGCGTGATAAAACAGCTTTTGATGATGCCATTTGGCCTGTGGAATGTACCTCAAACACTTTGCCGTCGAATCCATAAGGTAATCCCACATAAAATGCACTTGGTCAGAAGACATTCCAATGCCTTTTTAAGCTTAAAAGACGCATTCTGGACAGCTCCAGAATTATTGCATTGAAATTTCGCTTGTAGTAGTGGAATTGGTAGAGTTTTGTTTCAGTTCGGTAGTGAATGTATTGAAAACCTATCGAAAAACTACTCCACCCACTGAGCTGGATTCGAACGTGATCGAGTCTTCCATGTATAAGATTCATATTTGATTTAAATAAGAAACGAATGAATCTGATTCAATTCAAATAGGAATCCAATACATCGAGGATTCCATCACGTTCTAATCGGATTCCCAAATAGCCCCCCTGGAGTGTTTCGCTGTGCAGTACAAAATGTGAAAAAATGTAGATGTTAGTTATCTATAATTTCACAAAGATAACGGATCACGCCAGTTAACAATAGCTGATGACTCAAAAGGATCTCCACGGGAGGCTCACATAAAGGGATCTCATTTTGAAGATCCGGTCGGAGTGGAAAAATAATTGGAAATGTTACAGCGATATTTTATTATTGGCCGAAAATATTGAAATCGGTTAAAGATTACATCAGCCATTGTGCCATAAAATTTACTACTGCCACCAATGGGTCAACAAATTACCTCTTAGCAGCCATGGAAACATCTTTAGGACAAAGTTATATAACGCATATTTTGTATTATTACAGATGTTTTTCGTTTTTGTCCCTTCCTCGTACGCGGTTGCTTAAGCTCCGATCAATTAGCCAGGTATTTATGCCGGGTTCCAAAGCCTCTTTTGTGACATAGATTAAAAATGGTGGTTAAATGGTCTTTCCCGCTTAATAATTCATTAAATTTCGTCCTTTAGTTTAAACCCCGCCTTCTTTATTGACCCCTATTCTTTCTATAACCAGAAGTTTGAGAAAGATGGCTGGATTCTGTTGCTTATTAAAAACATGTTTTAACTTCATTAATTTCCACAGGTTTGATTCCTTGTGGATTATTCTTCCCATTTTACAGCAACTTATTTTAGTGTGGCTTTTCATTCCAGGGCTACCTCTTGGCCTAAAATCGCAAATTAAAACAGGAACAAAAATGGGGCAAATATCTATTTGGGAAAAACAGTTTTGGTCCGAATCATTGTTGAGCAACTTTCTTGTCTATGTACTCGTATACAAAGGGAATTCACTGTTTGTTGCAAACCGGTCTACGAGTAATACTGTCCTTGAAAAAAAAATATTAAGAACTAAAACGATTACAATTTCAACGTTTAGTATTTCGTTCCGTGTCATAACAATAATTAAAAGCAGCGCAATCACAATTAATTGTAGCACCTTTATATCGCGAAACCGCGTGTAGCATTCAGTATAATTACAGACAATAAAATACAAAAAAAAAAAAAAGAATTTATTGATGTTTCGCTTATTATCAAGGCTTCCACAACCTAGGTGAACATCTATAATTTATTTTATTGTTAATTATTGTTATTAACTTCTCTCTATATATAAATATCTATATACAGTATATACAACTAAATAAATAAACAGCAAATTAATTTGATTGATTCGTGACTCAACGAAAAAAAAAAAAAAAAAAAAATGTTTAATAGACTTCTGGTTTTATGTGCTGCAGCAATAGTTGTTGAAACACAATGCAAAGTGCCATCTTATTATTTTTTTGTTTAACCCAACACAACATTTTGATTGACACATACAAAACTAATTTATAATTTCGCAAGTCGCTTATAGGTACAATGCGGGTTTAGATCTTGACACCACGGAAATATAAATCGAATTGCAATGCAATTCTTTTGCAATTGTTTTTTTTTTTGGTTGCAACAAGTATCCTTGACTGAAATTATTGCAACTAATTTTTTTGACACATTGATATTTTGGTGTTCTATTGCACAAGAACACAAAACAAAACAAACAAAATACGGAAAATAATTTTGTTGTTTATTAATTTGACTTGCTCAACATGTCGAGAGATCAAGAGATAGTCCAACTTGCAATAATGCAATATTCAAGGTGCATACTTCATTGTATATGTCCAGGAACATTATAAAAAATCCATTATACCTATTAGACAATAAATGTCTTGCTAATTTTTTTTTTTTTGTATTTTACTGATCAATCATGCATGTCAATATGCATACATATGGGTACACTTTCAAGATCTAAATTAAGTAACAAAAAAAAAACCAAATGGAAAATTATGTTTAAGCGAGACTCTATTGTGCAGCGAGTGTGCACAATGCACATTCTACACACCCCGCGCCATATGTATGCATTAAATGTCTAGACTTGAGATTTTTTTGTTTTGTTTTTTTGCATTTCGTATTTTTGTTTTGCTTATCGCTTAACTTGTAATTTATTTTAGTTTTCATTTCGTTCACAAACTAACAAAACAAAACAAAACAAAAAAAATCTCTAATAAACATGCGACAAAAATTAAATGTAAATTAAGTGAATAAAATTAAAAATAAAAATTGCTTGCAAAAATTAATAAAAAAAAAAAAAAGTGTTTCGCGTTTTAATCGCGTGAAACAAGGCCAACCTATATATTGTTGTAATGTGCACACATTATACGCGTACACACACACTCAAGAATACCATATTATTGTTGTCTTTCATAAAGATCATTTTCAAAACAAATTTAATCGTGTACACAACATGATTAATAAAAACCCTTGTTACAATTTTTATTTTCGCTTACAAACATAATTAACTAAAAGCTGGGTGTGAGCTTACGCGTTAGTCGTGATGGTAATGTGCCGCCAGAGGTGGTCTTCCATTATGTTTCAAGTCGTGTAACAAACCAATGACTTGGATATGGTAGTTTCACTGTCGTAAAGGGTTTTTATATAAATGTAACAGTCTTAATCTCCGTGCAAGTTCACCTATGAGACAGTGCCTTGTAACAACCCCCACGACCATACTAATATGACTTCGCCGAAGTGATAACAGCTGACCAGTTCTTAACTCATACTGAAGATAACAGTGATCAGAAAAGGAATGGTCATCAGGCACTTTCCAATTCAAAAGACTACCGCTAATCTGAGCTAAGTATGATATTTAGTAAGTATTTTCTATTCCTAGTTATAAAAGTTGGCTTACAACCAATATTTCTTATTTGTAGATTAGTACAATAAAACTAAGGAGTAACTCACATCGTCTCTTTGTATCCGAATATATTAATTGTTCATGGCAATCCTAATATTTTTGGATTTGGTAAATCAGAAAAATACAGAGGCCAATCGCTCATATGACTTAAAAAAAGTAGAAATATATTCCGCCCTCCCCGTAATTTTGGCTGAAGGCCCAAAGAGTTACACCAATGTATTACTTTGCAAAAATGAGAACCCTCCATGAGTTCTTTATGTTGGTAGTTTGGTTTCGTACTGAAAAGTTGATCTACACATCAGGTAGCTATGACCAAACTACAAAAAATTCCACTCTAGCCACTTACATTAGGTATCTGGCCAGAACGTACTGACATAGCGAATTATTATTCACTACATCAAATATCAAAAATCCATGGAGATACCTCATTTGTGTTCCCCGTATTATGTGATGTGAGTTTACATCGCCGCCCAGGATGACTCTAATTGTTCGCTTTTGTCATCTTCTTCATAAGTTGGTGGATAGGCTGATATATTGACATAAATTTTGACTACCATTCTCAATGTAAGCCGCCATTACATCTGAGTTACTGTAATTAAGTAGCACAAACAAATTTTGATTAGTTTTAGCGAAAATGCTCGAACCAACCTTAACAACCCATGGCTCTTGTTTATTGAGCAGCAGAGCAGTCGAGGCTGTCTTGTATTTCCCTTCACCACTGTCGCGTCAAACCCCCACAAGAGTTGGTCAGCATCCCAGGTTCAAATCATGGAAATAAACATATGATTTTTAAAAATTTGTGTTTTTAGTGTAGCCCATGTGATATGGAGAAACATTAAATTATAAACAGCCAATACTAGCTGAAACTTAAATTCTGTGTGGCGATACAAGAGATAAATACAACTAACGGTGTATACCCCCATATAGGTTTTGGATATGCTAAGGAACTATGAATAGGCCAAATTCACATCATGGAGATAAGATATATAATTTTCAGTACACATAAAAGCCTTTTCGTACACTGCTTCCAGTTGAAACTTAAATTTTGTGTGGCAATACTAGAGATAAATCCCGCCAACGGTGTATACCCCCACGAACCCTGAACAGGCCATATTCATATCATGGAGATAAGACAAATAATTTTTACTACACATAAAAGCCTTTTCGTGCACTGCATGCAGTTGAAACTTAAATTCTGTATGGCGATATTACAGATAAATACACCACCAGATAGGTCTTGAATATGTTAAGGAACCATGAATAGGCCATATTCATATCATGGAGATAAGACATATATTTTTCAGTACACCTAAAAGCCTTTTCGTACACTGCATCCAGTAGAAATTTAAATTCTGTGTGGCCATATTAGAGATAAATATACCACCAGATAGGTCTTGGATATGTTAAGGAACCATGAATAGGCCCTATTCATATCATGGAAATAACACATATAATTTTCAGTACACATAAAAGCCTGTTCGTACACTGCACCCAGTTGAAACTTAATTTCTGTGTGGCGATACTAGAGATAAATACCACTAATGGTGTATACCCCCAGATAGGTCGTGGATTTGCTAAGGAACCATAAATAGGCCATTTCATATCATGGAGATAAGAAGGCAGCTAGTGGGAATTCTGGTTTGTTATTGTTTGCTAACTGCTTTAAAGATCTAATGGCCTGATGTGGTGATGACGCTACACCGTATGTAACCGCTTGCAATCGATAGTGCTTGATAGGCTCTGAGGTAGTTTCTCGATATAATATCCGTTGGAACTCTCGTTCATCTAGAGCTATTAGGAATTTTTTGCTTTGCTAAATTGGGTTTATTTTGCTCATTTCGGCATCCAGTGACAACTCCATATCTTTATATACATATATCGTGATTATTTATGAATATAATAGGGTGTGTCTCGTACGTCTTACTGTATAAATTTTTATTTTGAAAAAAAAAAAAAAAATGAGCGATTGTTTTGCTATGTGTGCTATGTTTTGTCAAATACTTTTTTGAACTACTGATTGGAACATTCAAAATTTTTACATATTGTATAATGATTCGCTAAGTCAGTATGTGTACGCGACACGTATAAGAGAAAGAAGTTACTTATCATTAGCCGCATTTCGAATTCGAGTGATTCGAATCAGATCAATCAACAAATTTTTGTTTTTCAATCAACATTTTGATCCGAGCCAGTGGTGAATATTAGAGTAAATTATGTTGAATTTTACATAATTCTTTCAATTTTTGTTTTTATTTGATGCCAGTACCTCTGGTAATAAGTTGTCGTAGTAGTTACTAGTTAGTACAGTACAGTAGTAGGATTCAGCTCCTGCGTAGTTTTTACCGCAACTGCAATCTGCAAGTGGTCAAACATTAAGCTTCCCGGTCAAAGCAGTACGACCTAAAAATTGTGATTACTTAGCAGGTGGAGAAAATGAAGTTGCAAATCCAAAGAACCTTTTGGGCTTTTGTTGGTCAGGTTCAAAACAGCTTCCTTTCTGCTTTGTTCATCTAAATCTTTGAAACTCTCGTTAAATAGCAATAATTATCTTTATTCAACTGCTATTAAGAAAACTAATATTGTTTGGCGTCCCAATTTGGATCCAATTCTTATCTGCTAGATTCTAGCTAACCAGTTCTTAATATCCCAATATTATCGGCTTTAATGAGTGACATTTATTTTCAGCCCGGGACTATCTAAACAATAATAAATCAGGCTGCTGATCTTCCCAATTGTATCCAAGAACTACTTTACTTACTTAGCGAAAGCACTCAACAAGGTCTCAGGTCAACAGCAGTTTTCCCCATCTCCATGGAAAATTTTAAATATTCATTCATAGGAAAAAAGGGAATAAAATCAGATCCAGCCCACTATCGACATCCAGCTTTAGTGTCAATTTCTTCTAAACCTATGAAAACAATAATAAATTTTAACTTAACAAACTGTCTTGAGAAATACAACTTAATTTCTGATCGTCATTATGGTTATCGTGTGCAAATCGTGTGGCATGGATTAAGAATCCACCAAGCTTTATCGAGAGTCTGACTTTTATATTCAACATTTTTACCATAAACCACCAGATTATGGGATAGACTTGTCAAAGTGCATTTCCATCATCATTTAATCCACACCTGTTTTAAGTAAATGCGAACACCTTCTATACATATGTATTTCCTATCCCAACCATGATATCAATGTCCAAGGTGTGCTAGTATTATTTTGATTCAATAGAATGATTTACATAGTCCTACGTTAAAGGAGGGTTGATGAATGAAATACAATTTTCATCTCGTGTCCTCTGAAACAGTTAATTTTATCATAACATTTTATGCTGCATAATACGATTTAATTTAATTTAATCACTTAATATTGCTCTAAACGAAAACACTCGTTTGCGCATATTCCTTGCCCTCAATAGTTTAGTATGATCTAATGCTCTTTTCGTTAGGCTTAGCCTAACTGAGATTTAAATGTCATCTTTGCCATATTTCTGGGGTCACTATGTGTGCGGACTTCTTTCAGCTGGTGGAGGTTCTTAAAACTAAAATCACACCTAGGAGCCCCTGTCAAATCCCAAATATTCTTATTCTGCCAAACTGCTGATAAAAGGGAATTGCTCGTTTGAAATATAAGCGGTTTTGTTGCTTAATGTACTAAAGGAGTATTGACAGCACGGAAGGAATGATAAGGGATGTATAGTCCAGTTTTCAAGGACCAGGTGGGGTCTTCGGTGTACCAGCCCAGATATGTAACTTAAATCCCATTTCTGTCTGATAACCGTATGATTCGTAAATTTGTATAAGTAGAGAACTATGGGACTAAGGGAGGCACCCACCGCTTATTTACTTGATCCGCGCCGAAACAGATTCAAATGTAGCTAAACTGGAGCTCCCCCCTGTGAATCGTGTTATCACGTCCATCCCAACTGATGTATTTACTTCAGAGATCTCTTGTTGCATTTCATGCATTTCTTTTTCGGCTCTCTCGGCGGCTCTACATATTTTCTTTGCTTTTTCTAAATCCAAACTATCTTCCATCCAAAGTTTTTGACGAGTCTGTTCTGATTTGATTCCAACTACTATTTGATCCATTGTAAATTCATCAGAGTCCTCAACTTTATATCCGCAACGTTTTACTTGGCATTGTAGTCTTTGAAAAAAATCTTCAAACCCTTCTGATTGTTGTTGTTTGATGCGATGAAATTGACACCTTTCATACGTTTTGTTGCGTGTTGGTGCAAAATGTGCTGTTAATTTATCCAGTATGGTTTTTGTTTCTTTTTTCTCTTCGTCAGTTATACCCAAATTGTTTATTACGCGTTGTGCTGCTTGACCGAGAGGCGCTAACAGCGTAGCTGCTTGAACTTCCTCTGATTTTAAATTCAACTCCGTTGCAATAGAGTATTATTGAAATGCCTCTTTCCACTCCGTCCATACTTGATTCATGTTTGCATCCTGATTGACGAATAAATGTTTCGGTGGTTTTATACCTGACATTGTGATTGCTTTGCAAAGGACTCAAACTGTTTACAATAAATTTGCTTTCCGTTGACTTCACTAAGGTTTTATATTCTCGAACAATCGGCTCTATTTCTTTGTAGGTTATGTATTATTGCTGCGTAATGTCTATACATCAATGGCATCAATTTTTGATATTTTCCATAAAATTGTATTTAATTGTACGTATTTTACGTATTTGATTAGTTTTCTTCACTTTCACTTGACATTTTTTTTATATCCCACTTCTGACACCATGTGATGATAACACGATAACCATCTAAATAACAAGAAGAGGTGTGTTCCGTATTAATAGTATTTAAGGACTGACTTAACATTTGAGGTTAGGTACAACATTATAATATGTGTTACAATATGTATGGTGTTACCATATGTATGTAAATATATGTGCATTGTGTACCCCCCCCCCCCCCCCCTTCCCTATGACGGTGAAAATCGACGACTGAAAATTTAGAAAATCTCTCTGTGAGAGAGTTGTTTTACAATGAAATAGAATTAGGTAAAGAGATTATTCATAAAAATAAGAGAACATTTTTGGGGATAGGCCGGTTCCCTGAGAAGAACACGAACATTTACTGTATGATGAACGAAAGTCCCTCCAATCACCACCATTTTGAGCTTCAAAATCATACGAGATTTTTAAAATTTTTACTTATTGCGTTTCGTTGCTTCACTTTGAGTTGCAATAAGTTAAAAATTGTCTAACATATGAGGAAATTTTCTAAAACTTTAAAGGTGTTTTAACGTTTCCAGAATATTTGTGTTTTACCGAGATTGTTAAAGATCCTGATTATACTTTCTGATGACCGTGTTGAGATGTAGATGTTGTCTTGTCTTCTCTGTCGTTCCAGATATTCGAGTTAGTTTTAGAGTGGAGATGCATATTTGAGGTTATACGTTATGCAACATTCGGAATTATTGGTGAAAATGATTAGTGATTGATGTTGAATTGCACGTTGTTAAGTGTTACTGAAGCTTTCCGCTGGATTTCCGAAAACAAATTTGCTTGATTTTCGGAGAATGTGCTCTTAATTTTACGAAAATCCTAATCCAAAAAAGTTGACCTATGACATGTAAAAACAGGATCTTTTTATGTGAACTCCCGATTTTTAAGTCAGCTACACACTAAAAACGCAACTTTGGTGATACCTATAACTAGGTAGGCTATCTACCACTTTACCGATGAACTTCACATGAACTACGGAAGTGCCATATTCCACGACAATATTAAGAAATTTGGTATGCTCATCATTAACTACTTTTCTCCGAATAGGGAGTCGGCCTGTCCAACAAAATCACAGCTGGGGTTGATAATTTAACGGTTCATTAATCAGAATGCTTTAGTAATTAAGGACTAATCATCTGAAAAATTTGGAATTTGGTCTATAGCTTCACCAACCTTTTGAATGGGAAATATGGTAATTCTGATAATTGCTTTATAATATTGTAAAGGGATATACCATAAGAAGAAATTAGACCTATTGTTGAAAAATTGTCAGTTCAATTTTTTGGGTGGCCTTTGTGAAAATAAAAAAAAATCCTGTTTTTAAGGAGAAATATTATATGGCGTCCAATTTTACTATTTAGCTAATACTCAAACCATTTTCGTGCTGACTTGTAATAAAAGTAGAATATTAAAGACGTAAACCATTGGTGTTGCCATTGTGTTTTTCGTGCAAACTTCACAGACATGTCATCTTCTACTGAGATATAAATTAAAACAAAGTCAAATCAATACTTTGACCAAGTTTCGTATTTGTGCATTATCTTCATTAGTATGATGTGATCTAAAACAAATTCTAATTATTATTTAAAAATCGCCGAAAGAAACAAGATATAAAATTTTTTGCAATGTACATATTCAAGAATCGTTTCTCTTACTTCCCCTCCCGCTTCACAGCATTGTTCAATGTTGCTCTGGGTACCTGCACATAGTAATTAAACCAGAAATATTTTTTATTTTGTTTTGTTTTGAATTTGTTTGAAAACAAAACAGCAAAAATATTGGGATATATGTAACGAGGTGCCCCTAGGGCATATAAGCACTTTGTTGTTGTGTTGCTTTGTAATGTTTGTAGAATGCGCGATACATTTTTACATATTTTGATGAATGGAATTTACGATTTTATTAAAGTTTATTCACATGTGGCACGAAATTATGTTATGTACTGGTTCAATTATTAGTGGGCCTTGAAGTATGTCAATGGTACAAGGCGGAATACATAAATATTATTTGTTCGTATATACATATCAGTACACTTATCTTAATAGTTTCGTACTATAGAGTAAAATAAACATTAGCGCGCAGACCAAATGAAAAATAGATCAAAGGGTTTTCCATTTTTTTGTTTATGATTTTCTTTTTTCATTTATTTTTTAACTAGTATCAATATGTACGGATAACATAATACTGCGTGTGTGTTGTCTGATATATATATATATATTCATAATAAATGTGTATTATTTTGACTGGCAGATGGTCTATGTTATGTATCTAATCGTAAATAATTGTACAAGAGTATTTACAACGAATTTTTGTGGTCGAAATTTATAGACAGCGCATACTAAATCAATATGGAGCCCCAAGTTTAAATGTTTTTGGCGCGCGATCTTGCGCGCGCTATTTCATCTGATCTGATGAAATACCTGAATAATTTTCAAATCAAAGGAAATTTTTAATTATTTTTTTCGGAATTTTGAAATTAATTTTAAAATACGTATCAAATTACAATGTTTGTTTTTATGAGAACTTATGCCAAATTTGTTTTTGTATTTTATTAGAATCGAAAATACTTGTACGTACGTATGTATATATAAAACAGACGTATTTAGAAACGAATTTAGAAATAGGATTAGCGCCTCTCGCGGTAAATATGTAGAAACAGAATTAAGTGGAATTATCGTCAACAGAATTAAAACTTTAATCATAGCGAATTGACATGAGTGTTGTTTTGTTTTGTTAGCCTAAAACCTCGTTTATGACTACTACCGTATACTAAATCCCACAAAAGTTTCATAATCTTCCCTGTTAGTCACAATATTCTAGGTGTCAATCTGTCAAAATCCATTAAGTACACCTGCAAAGTAAGAAACGCAAGCAAAACAAATTGGATCACAAGCGAATAATAAGAAAAACGGCAGAAATTCTGGTCAAATTGAAATAAAAGCTTACTACAAATCGTGTAGTCATTAAGTCAATATACATTACATAGATGGCAGTGATGATAGTAAAAATTTCGTAAATTACGACCTGGGGAAATTTCATGTTCAAAAATAAATTCACTAAATATTGTTACGTTTTTGCCTTTTGGAAAGGTTCGAATCACTGGATTGTGAATTTATTTATTGTTCAATAAAAATTAATTTAACACAATTTGTTTACAATAATTCACAAAATCACTTATTATAATTTTCGCACAATTTTACTGATCACTTATAATTTATTTATGGTATTAACACACTTTTTAAATCACTTTTTAATTCAGTTTTAATCTTACTGTATCACTTACCAAATACTAATAATCCAATTCGATCTCGTTCGCTCCTTATATACTGAAAATAAAAACTTCTAAGAATAGTGTAGCAACATTTAGACCAGTTTTATCATGGAAAATTACATTTTAGCTCAGCAAATTTTTGCGCTATTAATTTAACTTATTCTATTATACACTAGGTGTCACCGTGTGTCCGATCTTTATCCCTATATGAACGAAAAAAAAAACAATTGTGATACTCATAACACACTCAGGAAGAGGCGAGGAGGTAAAAAAAAATGAAATGAATGGATCGAATCCCATTGTGTTTGAGCCTTAGAATCAACAAGAAATTTACAATCTTCTGCTCTTCAATTTGAGAGAAAGGGTTAATTATTGTGTCGATTATGTATCTGAAGTAATTCGAGTTGCGAGTTTCGACACATAATTGACATAATCCCGATTTTAAGAAATTGTTCGAGATTATTCGTCTTTAGTTTGCATTGAATTTGATTCGAAATTGAATTAAATTCGAGATTTTTAGACTAAACTTGATTTCTGAGTTTGAGAAGCGTTTAGTTGCATCGAATCATCAAATGTTCGAGCTTATTCGACATCCCGAAGTTATTTTTTCAAAAATAATACTTTTAAATGGCTTAGCATTGAGATGCCTATATTAAAGATTTTTAGTGATGTTTCAAGGATATTCTAGAATTCTGATTTTGTTCGGGAAACTTCGAAATTTCGAGATTATTCGAGTTTTTCAGGAGTATTCCAAATTTTTTAGAGAATCGGATTACACTAGTAATTCTTCGAGTTATTGCAAATTTTCCAGATTTTTATTGGTATGGAATTGTTAAGAATGTGTACAACCGACAGAATTTGAATGATTTCGAACACATTTTTTATCAGAGGAGTTATCCTGTGATGAACATATTTTTAACCTTTATTTTAAATATATTTACGGATACACCAGTAAGTTCGGTTCCTTTAGCAAAATCAAAATAGATTTCCAAATTTGGTGGTTGCTTTTTAATTTACTAAAAATAGGTCTAGACGAATTTTTTTTTTTATTTACACAAATTATTTTACACCAGGAGATTGAGTTTTGGGTTGTTTTACTTTTTATACAACACATAATGCATAAAATGGGCTTAATATGTAAATTACATAAAGTTTTTCACGTATATTACACAGTGTATATTACACAGTGTAATTTACTCGCCCAACTGTACTTTTAGGATTTTATAGTTAAATAACTTTATCTCTCTCATTAAGGATCTCCTCTCTCTATCTCTGCGGTCTAAAAGAATATTTCTTTGAATTCACCGGTAAACTGGCAATCGGTAAAACGTTACCTACTTCCAATTATTCGTTTGCCTATAATTGTCTACAGTTCGCCTGTTATTAATTTGAAGGAACTCTGCTATTTGCAAAAACAACTTTATATCGCCTGTTCAAGTGTTGGTATTGAAAGCCCGATAATCTAAAATTGATAATCAAACTGCATACAAGCTTCTAAAAAATTTAATTAGGTAAAAAGATGAAAATAAAAACATAACTATCTTCAAAACACTTTCACTGTTTAAACATTTGGCTTTGGCATTTCCGATTGCACTGTTTCTCTTTTACATTTTTTTTTTTAATTCCCCATAAACCTCTATAAATAATGCGAGGTTAAAATATTTTGATAGTCTGCTGCTATCGCAAAATATACAAAGTTCATACGGAAAAAAACAATAAAATTTCTAAGAAAGCAATCGAATTAGTTGAAAGAAGCATAAAAAAAAACAACTTAAGATAAAACAGGATTATAATTAATTAATTATTGACCAGATGATATTTGATTCGCTTGAAATTGGATTGTGATTTAATAACACCCAAAAAAAAAAAAAAAACAAACGGTTCCATTTTTTCTTAGAATATTTTGGCGCAGTCATACAGACTTCTGATTAAAAAAAAAAAAAGTGCAAAACATTATGACGTTCAGCTTCATTTGAAATTTGGCTGTTTATTTAATGTCTAAATATACAATACTACTGTATGTACATATGTTACATCCCACACTTGTGCAATAAATTATTAACAATATGTTGTTTAATTTTACATGTCTGGCGCTAATCTTTATACAGCAGTTCATCGAATAACGCGCGTATACAAACGAATTAGGAACACCGTCACAAACCAGTAGTATTATACGTGTAAATAATTCCGTGAATACTACAAATGTTGCTAATTAATCGCCAACAATTTCAAATTGACCATTCTTCATGACACAATTTTGACAAAAATTTTGAACAAGCTTTTAGTCATCGCCTTACAAGCTAAATTCAAATCGTTATAATGATTCATCAACCTGCCATATCCGAGAATATATAGATGGATTCCACCTCCAAGAAATTTGCAATAAAACAAAAAAAGTTGATACAATTCTGAAAAAGTTTTATTATTTTCCAAATCAGAATTTTATGCATAACCAACTTTCTATAATTTGGCATGGTGATCATTTCAGGGCCAATCTATCGGACAGCTAGCTGATTCATTCCAGTCTGTTTAACATTAATTACCAATTGAACCTATTTAAATAAAAATAAAAAACAATTTTATTTTTAACAAGTCACCAACAACAATAAATTATATATACCGTTAATTTAAAATTCTGCCGATTTGCATAGCTGATACACATGCCAACGTTTGTAGAACACAACCGGATCCGTGTAAATTGTCTTTCTATTCACTTTTATCAAACTTAAGTGTAAACTACTTAAATGTTGCCAACTATTCGGATACAGTGACAGGCAAATATTAATATTTTCACCAATAAAATTGGTATTCAGCACTACTTTTTGTAATCGCTGATTATGGTATCGGATCAATTTTAAATGTTGCACGGCATATAGGTGGCACGGTTTCAATACACCAGATTTTGTACAGCCAATAGTCAGTAAAATAGTTAGCACTAACAGCACTTTCACCATTTCATGTATTATTTGACTTTTTTTTCAACTAAATGGATCCACTAGGTAGCACAAACTGATCCGAACATTTTTTATTATAAAACGCAATTGTATAAAATTATTTTGACCTTTCCGATGATTCCAGTTGCAACAAAGTAACATTTTTTTTGATAAGAAACAAGTTAGAAGTTCACTCCGGAATTGGCGATGTCAAAAACCAATAATACAGCGGCGCACAATTCGACAAGCAATATCCCTGCCTACGACAACCCGAAATTGTCGTCGAATATACGACGAAGCCTCTGGAATGAGTTGACAAACTTGCATGAAGAGACCGGGCAACACGACATTAGTCTTCTTCCTTCCTGATACATTATTAACATCAGGATTCTTTTGATGCTTACGTAAAACAAGCTAACGTCTGACAAAAACTCTGGCCCGGTATACTAAATTGAGTTTATGATTAATTTCTCAGGTTTCCTTAAAAGAGGTCTGCAGGGTTATTTTTCGTGTTCACATATCCCATTAGTACTCGATAGTTAAGCGCTGAATTACCAAACACGATTCGAAGCGAAGGAAATCCAGTTAGATGGATGGACTGCCAATCAATTCAAAACCATTGCTTAATCTGTCGAACAAAACAGGTCACTAAAATTGATTTCTAGCTCCAAAACTGCCCAAAGTTTTCACGAAGTCATTACTATCATACTCGTTGGGAATTTGCTCCAATAAGTGAACATCATTTAAAGACCACTTGTGAAGGCCCTCTTCAGCTCTGAAGATGTCAGTAACGTCACGGTGAAGCTGTAAGGCGTCCTCAATGGTTTTTGCCCCTGAAAGCAGATCATTGACGTAAAAGCCCTCTCGAATCACACTTGAGCTCATCGGAAAGCTTACAGTATTTTCATTCGCAAGTTGTAACCGCTTTTAAGTGGAATACACCAATCGGTTCAGTTGAACTAGATCTCCACAGAATACATTGAAAATATGAATGCACCTCATCTATTTTGACTTGCCGATACATATTGGATATATCTGAGATCGAAAACGACGTATATTGGCATTCATAATCAACTTCAATGAAATTCTTAATCAGTCATGATGATGCTGGATGGAAAATTCCTTGAGCGGATATCGATATTAATTACTGGTGATTCTTGAAACAATGAACGCTCTCCAATCTCGTCGTATAATTACTACCTAGCCCGTGACCCGATTTGAATGAAAATGTTGTGCTTGGAGAGTTTTCATCTCGTTTAAAACATTGATCGCAAAGTCTATGTTTATGTAGCTTTTTTAGACGCAAAAAATTTGCTAAAGCACCAGTTATAAAATTGAGTTGCGACACAGAATCAAGTAATACGCGACATTTAACGATATACCACTATAAAGTTATAGGCTTTGAATTAGGTGACCAACGAAGAAATGTAAATAATGCGGTAGAATTTTCGTCCATTTGGGGTGAACCATCTGTTGCAAAAACCTCAGCATTTGAAGAAAGTGATCGAAATGTAAAAGTGTTTGATGGTGGTAACCGCTTCGTCGACACCTCGATGTTTTCTTTGAAGGTAGTTTTTACAAAGCGCAAGCTTTTTTATTTCATCAAACCGTTTCTGGCTCTCCTCGTAACTTACGATTATGTTTAAGCTGGTTTTTTGTGTCTATACTAGGTTGACTTAAAATATGCTTCCAAATCCGACCACTTACGAAGTTTTTTACTATCAACCAGCCACTATGATAACGAAACAGCATCAAATTTCCCACAAATCAAGAGCACTAATAAGGCGTTAGCCATATGTTCCTAATTCCCTAGGCCTGTTAATGCACGAAAATGTCAATTTACGGTTTTTAAGTCCACAAATCTGGCGAATATGAACACGAAAAATTGCTCCCTCGTTATTTCTAAAGATGTGATTATTTTTATAGCGGGATCTTCTAAGCAATTTCGAAGATGAGTGAATTTTTTGACACATGAAAGATTTTACTCGATATATTTATCCGAAAAATGCGGTAGAATAAATAAGAATCTCGCTGTATGACCAATTTAGTTTATTATCTGTGACCAAACCTTATTATCTTACATGTTGTGATTCGTATTTTATTGGACAAGCTAATAGCTAAATTTCGCGAAACAACAGTTGCACACATCAGTGGCGTTTTGGAAAAGTCCTCTGGAACGACGAATCGAAGTATAATTTACGGAGGTGGAAACGTTATGGTTTGAGGACTTTCGTGGTGCGGCTTTCGACTAGTATTTAGGAGCGAATGAACTAACATGTGTACAAATATCTATATCGTGAGAAATGTGATAAATCGTTATTCTTTCGCCGATTTCATTTATCTTTTGATAGGATAACGATCCTAAACACACTGCAAGCTAAGTAAAATTTTAAATATATTTTGAACCGGCCACCGCAGAACCCTGGCCTTAACCCAATCGGAAAAACGGACCGTTTAGATCACTTATGCTGGGTCCACCTAGATTTTTATATCCAGACATTTTGGAAAAAAATCTTTGAGAATATTGATTACAAAGTTGTTTACACTACCGAAATCCTCATGCCGAATTGCATTCATTGTAAATCAATTGCCCTCCTATCTAACATTTTCGAATGAAATTTTTTTGCTTACATAAATTATTAAAGAGCTCATTTAGACACAATGTGCAGCTCTAATAAAATTCTCTCTACCACACCGACCATAGAGAAATATTTTGGTAGAGTTATTGTTTCTTATAGCCATATTAAATGTTGGTAAAGCTCTACAGGGTTTTCTCTGTTCGTTAATCAAGCCTTGCGAATCAAGCCTGCGAATTTTGCAGCTTGTTTCAATACATCCAATAAATGTTACACAGCGCTTCATCAATTTCATCTTTTGTATTTTCAAGAATGATGGATGATCAGATCATCGTGGTCAACTATTTTCCTTTCGGAGATATTAATATTGAGTTCCAAGTGGCTTTAAGTAAATTGCAAATCGCCATTGAATGTCTCGGTGGACTATCAACTTTGGTCTAACCATACTTATAGATCAGGGGTCCTCAGCTTTTTAGTTATCACTGTAGATCATTCATGTTTGTCATCTGGTGTTTTATCGGCTCGAAGAATAACCTTAAAATCATTCGGCGACATTCTAGAAACTGAAGTAATAATTCCGACATATGAAAGAAGTTTTTTAGGCGATTGGTTAAAATGCTAATTAGTTTTCGGATTTCCATTAGAGCAGCCCAAGCATTTCAGTGTCAATTTCTCCTGATTTTGTACTCAACCAATCTTTTCACAAATGGAGTTTATGAACTCAACTCAATCTAACCTCCCACTATACCCTAAACTCGATCTCAAATTAATCTCTAACCGAACTTCTCTTTCAAAACCAACTCAATTTCAACTCAAACCATCATAACCTTAAACAATCATTCCTTTATACCATTATTAAATTATAACATCATACCATCATGACACTATACCATTAAATCATTATACAACCGTACTATTGTATCATAGCGACCTCGAACCATCACCACATCTTCATACCATCTACCATCATATCACCTTAAAATCGTACCATCGTACTACCATCATACCGTCATACCACTATGCCGTCGTGCCATAATATCGTCCCTATAATCATGCCATCGTAACATCGTACATCATACCATCATATAATTATATCATCATACTGTCAGGCCATGATATCATTATTCAATCTAACCCTCATACCATCACACCTTCATTCTAGAATAAATAATGTAATACCATCCTACGTTGTATCATATATTATTATTATTATTGGAGCGCCATGTGGGCGATCAGCCACTTCGCACTGCGACCTAAAAGATCTATTATACTGGACCCTGCTTAATTATCCGTCCAGTCAATATTCAGGTTCTTAATGAACCTGACAATACTGCCTCCCAGTACGTTATACATACTATCTGGGCTTATTGTTCTCCCTCCTAAATTTTACTACGGCATGTAGTTTCGCTAGAAAGACGGTAGCATTAGAGCCCAAGGACCTCGAGAGGGTTGTCTCACTCCCGTATATTCCTACTTCTGCCCCGTATTCCGTTTGATTTTACTCTTACGAGTTACTGGGAATTGCAAATCGCATGTATGTCACCCAGCTTTACTATAGGAAGGCTAAATAAAACTGGAGGGTGCCTGGTATCCAGAGTCCGCATATTTTGGACTGATTAACCTATCAGCCATTCATCCACCGGCAAATGCTGTTCCACCTTAGATTAGGGTTTTTTGTCAAGGTTTTCTCCTTTAGCGCTGTACTTTAGCCTGTGCCAAATGGCCAAAAATGTGCCAAATGGCCTTAGTTACCAGTGGTTGCCACGAGGAGGCAGCACGTACACTTGCGTATTGTGAACAGGTTACCCCTTACACAATTGTATCCATCACGCAGCTGCCTAATGACAAGACCAGAACAGCTCACGTGATGCGCACCCTGCTGGAAGGTTACGGAGCTGAGACGCCAAACTACCGTTGTATCATATATACAATTATACCATCCCACCATCATTCAATATTATTAATCAATAATACCACTATATCATTATAACAATACACAATCATACTATTATATATACCATCTTACCACGATCCCATCCTACAATCGTACCGTCATTCCATCATACCATTATACTATCAAACCAAGATACCATTATACCATCATGCAGGTTTTATGCTTCATTGATTACACTTCAAATTGATCCTTTTATACAAATTATATGAACCGGCCAATTAGGATGGAGCTTGGCTATTCTTTAACCGATTATGATCAAAATTGACATGTGCATTGGAAATGAGATTCTAAAATGATTTTTGGATAAGGTCCTGTGATATATAACTTAGCTATTAACCGACTATGATGAATTTTTACGTTTAATGGGTTCCAGGACTTGATTTTAAAATCATTTTACAATTTTGAGAAATTGGCAAGTTCCATCATCTTGGCCATATTCTAGAACTTCATCCAAAAACCATTTTAGAATCCCATTTCGATCGCGGAAGTCAAATTTCACTAAAATCAGTTAAGAAATAGATAAGTTCCATCCTAATTGGCCATTCATTTAATTTGCTACAGGTTTGACCTTTCTTAAGTCTTAAACAATATTTGTGTAAGGTTTGGTTCAAATCGGTCAAGTCGTATGGATTTGTTTAAATATCATACACATATGCTGTACATACATACAAACACTCATTTTATTTTATAGATTGCTGAACTGCTCGCTTAACCTTGGTCCAACACAATCTCAACCCCAATTCAATTCGCAAACGGCCCCCAACTCAATCCTCAACCCAACCGCAAATTTGATATATAAAAAATTGGTCAACTACTCACTATATCTAACCCAACACCAACTCAACTCTAATTCAACTTGCACTCAACTCGCAAATTGACCCCTAACTTAACATTCAACTCAACCCCAAACTCATACCCAACTCAATATTCAAACCCCCATACAAAAGGTTTTCAAATCTCGACAAAAAAATTCCAAATCGAACAAGTCGACCAAGCTTTTTTAGACTATGGGACTTTCAAAATGTTGAGAAAAGTGGTTTTGGACCAACCAAATTTTTGATCATTTTTGACAGGATTTCAATACTTTTGTCTTTTTAGACCGAAGTAAATCGTCGGCTTAGCGCGGAAACTGACAAAGAGCACTTATACAGCCATAAATATATGAACAAATTTTGTAATTCTCATAACCATATTTCAATTTAAAAATGGAACGTTTAGTCAGACCGCCAAAAAAATGTGGCAATACAATAACAACAACAGCAACAAACATTACATCTAATTTAACCGATTCACATGTAGGCAATTAATTAAAAAAATTAAATTATGCTAATATACTCGTACATTACTATGTGTACATACATACATTATATTCTATGTATGAACATGGTGACCAGAATGTTTTCAAAGCAAAATGACAAGGCAAAATCCGACAAGTATATATAATTATCGTATTTTGGCCATCCTACAAAAATATTTTTTATTTTAATTAAAATAGAAATAGAATCTGATTCAATTAGACGAAAACGACAACGAGTGAGAGAGACGTTAATTTAATTTCTGTCACACATTTGATTCTAACACTTTATTATTATATAAATTTAGATTGTAATAATTATATACAATATAATATTCAAGTTTGCAATTTGATGATGTCAACCAAAAATTTGTTTAATATGTACGTAAACGCTCGCATAAGTTATATGTAGAATTGAATCGTTGATTGCAGATTTTTATTGTTTCGTTTTTTTTTTATGAGTTTCCGGGTTTGAGCCATGTCTATTTACACGACATGGTTTACCTATTTAATTGTTTTGTGTATATGATTCACTCGAGTTACTCGATTACTAAATAGATCTGTTAATAGAATGAGTGCGCTCAAGAAAATCCTTTAATTAACGTAAAATTTTTAACTTATTCTAATGCGCCATCATGATCGTTCGTTGGGAAAAGACTGCAAAATTTGTTTTTTTTGGTTGTATCTGAGAAGCAATCTCAACTTCAGATCGTAGTATTATAAATAACGGAAACAACCATCGACGAGCAACTAAAAAAGATTGGGTTAAAAAAAAATATTTTGATCTTTTTAATCAACAACTGACTTTTTCGGCCACCAGAATTGGTCTAAATTGTTCCGAACTGGTGGATTAAGTAGTTGCCCTCAACAAAAGTTTTAATGATTTATGTATTCGAAAAATTTTAATTCATGGTAGTAAATGGGTTGATTTGGAAATAAAATTGGATTTTGATAAATATAATTTGCAATAGGTTGAATTTGAAGAGTAAAACCTAAATAAATAAATAATTGGAAAATTGGAAAACGGGATAATTGATAACTGGTTATTGTTTCTCGGAGATGAAACCGAAATTGGGAAGTTATATTGAAAACATGAAAACGGACTGAGGAATTGATTAAATTCAATTTCATTTCGTATCATCTTACCGGTTATGCCGTCAGTTATGTATTTTTATATAAAATGTCACTATGCACTAATCATGTCACGGCAGCGCCAATTTTTATAATGGTAGAAATATTTTTAACTAGAAAATAGTTAAACAAATGTTTTGATTTACAAAGTAGCAATATTCTGAACAAATAACTTATAATGGGCTAGATACTCGATACTCTAGCAATTCGTAATTCGCAACTCGGTAAATATGGCAGATCTGCTAATCGAATTTTGCGTAATATGATATATTCGATTATTTCAGCTAAGTAAAATTATATTTTTGTATTCAGCATAAACGTCAAAGTGCTTAATATAAAACAAAACCTTCAATGAATCAAAAGAAAAAAAATGGAGGTGTGGCCAACATACGACTTTCTTTTACGAACAGAGAATTTTGAGAAATCTAATTTTTTTTGAATTTTTGGAAACATTTTGTATTAAGTAGCTTTTTAACCTTATACTTTTTAAGATATTTGCAAAATACATTTTCTGGACCAAGGGAGTGGCCACTTCCGGTTAGCCGATTTGGAGTAAAATTCACTGGGACCTCCCAATTTATCAAAAAAGCTTAAATCTGAAGTTTTAGTTCGATTGGTTAAACCATCTGGGTTGTAGAGAGGACACAGACAGACTGACAGACAGACACCATTTCGAAACCCACTTTTTCGGACTCAGGGGACCTCAAAACAGATAAATCTATAAAAATCTCAAGGTCTAAAATTTTCATGATTACTATACTACTTATTTTACTAGAGTAAAAGAAAGTAAAAAATACGAAAACGATTTTGAATAATACTTAAGTACTATGTACAGACAATAAAGAACAAATGGATTTGGCAAGAAATATTTAAAAGTAGCTAGAGAGCATGTACAAGTCAAATGTCATAGATTACACTTGCACACAAAAAAAGAGTTCTGAACCCTAGGTCTGCTTTGTCAATTCTTATGTATTTTGATGCACTGAATACGAATCCGATGTCCGTTTTACCAAAGTCTACTTTTTGTACCGTTTACTCCAGATATATCGTTTACATAGTATTTTTAACCGCATAAAAAGGATGCCGTAGCCCAAATTTACATATGACACTTCAGTATACCCAAAAAAAAAGCCCAACTTTAGGTCAAAATGGCTAAAAAAACAATTTCAAAGTAATTTACCTTTCTATTTTACCGTTACTAATACCTTTGGACTAAACCATAGTTAGAAAGTCAGACAAAGAAACTCATACTAAAACCCAGACGCACAATTTACACTGAAACTCAGACAATCAAACTGTTATTTAAGCCGAGACGCAAAACTCACACTTGACCTATGACAAGCAAACTGAAAGTCAGAGAGTACAAGTTACAAATAAGACAAATTCGCGGCTTGTGTGACTGAAGCAAAATTACTGGCAATAGGAAAGTGACACTTAACTAAAAAAGTTTAGCTATTGCTGCATGACTTCAGTTTGAGTTTGTTTGCTCAAGATTGAGTTACAGTTTGTTGCTTTTTATCAACTTTTTGTTCATTGACCTATCACGAGCGTAGCTTTCAAGTAAAGTTTTATCATAGTATAAATACATATAGTACTACCATCATACAAAAAAAATATTTAATCGGTGAAATTCCAGATGTCGCGTCGATCGCACATACAATTAATATACAAACTTTGGCAATCGCCTAAATGTTTGTAAGGTTAATTGAACATACAACAGAAATTCGAATTGTTCACGTGTAGTTGTATCCTACTCTTAGTAACGAATAAACATATGTACATAGCCGACACCACATCCTTTTAAATACACATTTTAATTGTGTATTTTTGTTGTACGTACTACTCAAACATAATTTTTTTTTTTATTTTAAAATACTGAAGGTCATTGCCTAAACCTGATCAAAATGGCAATAAAAATCAATTTGTCATTTTTTAATTTCAACTCAATTTTTTATTTTATTTAAAATTTTCACTAATTATTTTTATTTTTATATTTTAATAAATAATTGAATATTTTTTAGGAATGAGAAAAGGTAATTTTAATTTTTGCGATTCACACTGCCATTGACCTTTTGTATTTTGTTTTGGTAGCATAAACATTAAGTAAATACCATGAAATCCATTTCAAAATATGTAACAAAAAAAAAAAGTTAAATATTAGTAGAATTTTAGTTTTCATTTTCTTCTAAATTGAAAAATTTTATTTTGATGCCTTTTCGGTTGCTTGAGTTCATAATTTTTTTGCTTTAAGCTAAGACGTATAAATTCAGCAATTATGTATATATTCGGTAATGCGAGCGTGCGCATCACTTAATCGATGTGGATATTTCCCGTGAATAAACTTCGTAAAAAGTTTGTCAAGACATTTTCTTCATAACCCATATTTGAGATATTTTTTCAAGTGTATTTAATATGTTTTCGACGAATTCTTCGAATTCGACGGACGGCACTGATAAATTTCCATATGCAGCTGATTTCGTATTTTGAGTTACATGGGTCTTTATTTTAAAGAGCGTAATTTTCTCATTCTTAATTATTTGTATTAACCGCAAATATTGAGCAATTGTCACAATTAAACTGTTTAGTAACTTTGTTACTGAAAAACCCTGTTAAATAAACTAGAGAGCAGATCTAGATTGTCAACTTGCAGTACTAATAATAATTCAACATCTAGGAACAAAACATATTTTTATGCATACACATATATGTAATTTTAATTTTTTTTAACTTTGTTTGTTTGTGTTCTTAAACACTGTTAAATTTTAACTTAAATTAGATTTATGAAAATAATTGTTTGCGATCACAACTTAGTATGTTTTTTGTATGCGTTAGCTTCCTTTAGCTGTTGCATACATTTTTTTGTATCTTTTCTTGTATTATATTCCTTATAAAACTATTTAAATTAATTTAAGTTTTTCAAAAATATCGGGGCATATCTGCTTACGAATGAGGTCATGTAAAACTCTCACTGTTCCATGCTCCATTGAGTAAAGTTTTTGTAGTATCTGCCACAATATTGTCTTTTCGCAGTCGGTGGTTAATATGTTATCAGAATATAAACAATTCTGAACACTTTTAATAAGGTGAGGGATGTCTTAAAAACAAAATATTTTTCGTGAACCAAACCTCGCCCATGGCTCCTGCTTGGTTACCCCCCTAAACTTGAAAATGCTTTTCGTTTGTACTACCTTGATCATATGTGATACCAACTATTTGCAAACCGGTTGGGTGAACTTTGTTTACAGCTGTTTTTGTTCCGTTGGTCGCCTTTTAGTGAACCCATGTAATAACCGACTACTTGTTTCCAATTGCGGTGGAGTCCACGTAGCATAAATACAAATGCTTTGTTGGAAATCAAATTGCCCCTTCCAAGTTGACCAAGGTCCTGGTATCCATGGATTAGGTCATCTGCTGAATTATATTCCAATTCTTTTTTTATTGCCATTTTATCCATCACAGAATACAACGTTGGTCTATTTCAATCATGCCGTCACATTTATTTTTTAAAAGACTAATTATGTTCTTTGATACTCCACTTTCAAATCTTGTTAGCGAATGCCAACGCAAAATAGTCGATATTCCTAAGTAAAAAAAATATATGACTGAGTATTAAGTATACTATAATTTGGTTTTCATTTTAATATAACGTATGGTTACTGTAGTAGGTTGCGAAACGGCAGATTTTTCATAACTAGATAGGAAATGAAGAATATATACAGTGTAATACCACTGTAAAACCTATAAAAATAAAATTTAAATTGATAAATATAAATAAAATCGCATGAAATACAAATCTTTGCACCTACCGCATTAAAAATGTATTTATTTTTTTTATTTATTTTTAAGTTTGGACACAAAATCGGTCATTCTTAATTTTTCTTAATTGGCAGATCTAATTTAACGAAGCTTCGTTAAATTTCTTAAGTGAGGTCAATTTTTCGCTATAGGCGAGAATACTGAAATGCTATCTATCGCATTTTTAAGTTTTGTTAATTCTCAATTAGTTTATAATTTTTCGCTGGTCACCACTTAATAAACTTAAAAATTAAGAATTAACAAAATTTAAAAATGGGGTATATAGCATTTGTGTATTCTCGCCCAGCGAAAAATTAACGTCACTTAAGAAATTTAACGAAGCTTCGTAATTTTGCATCCAAACTTAAGAAATATGTAAATGGCTTTTTAGTTTTATTTATTCATTTAAATTTTATTTCTCTAGGCTTAACGGAGGTACTAATTTATTTGTTAATTTGAAAAAATTTGTCTAGTGTATTTTTTTCCTAAAAGGTAAAAAATGTCAACATTTTGTGATTGGCGAATTATGTAGCTCCGTTTTGCTTTGCACATAAACAATAACAATTTGTAGTTTAATAGTTTTTTATTTTATGCCAACGTAAAATAGTTTAAAATATTCAAGTTTATTTTATTAGAAGTAAAGAAAGTTTGGTTTGAGAACAAATATCGAAAAATAATGGTTCCACTAAAATTCTTAAGTTTATAATTTTTTGTCGTGTCGTTTTTGTCAAGTTTTTTTGTTTTGAAATTACCAAGTTACCGTTGGTAGTTTTCAAGTATGCGGCATTAAGGCAAAAATTGAGCATTGTTCAATTTTATATACAGAATTTTTTTTGCCTTTCACGCAAAATTAAATGATCTTAAAAAGTAACAGCTATTTCAACAAATCAGCATGGAAACACGTTGCACGTATCACTGCCTTATTTCACAACTGGTAACGAAATATTCACCAGTTTGTGTCTACTTGATTTACAAAAAAAAAAAATTAAATTAATTTGAAATTTTACGACTTAAAGAATTTTTTGCCAAAATTCAATAATTTACTGTTTTTTTTACAAAAATTAGAAAAAATGTTTGTAACGAAACGTTATGAATTCTCATTTTGTGTAACTTGTGTGATTTTCGAAACGAGAGAAGCGAGCAATATTCCACTCGTTACACAAAGTGAACTATTTCCTATCTGGTTGCACAGCTATTTAAATAAAAATTTTAAATTAATAAAATAAAATACCTAAGTGAAATATTACAAATCATATTTTTAAAATTTGGTATACAAATCCTTATTCTTACCTGGAAAATAAAAATTTTTCTTCAGCAAATGTTTATAAAAATCAGGTGATTTAAAATAAAATCCTAGAAATTACTTTTGCTCTGTTTGTGTCCATGTCGATGTTTTTTTTGTGGAATATTTGTTTAAACACAAACGTTTTCACTTCTGGCCGATCTTCAAGTAAGTTGCTAATAAAATATTTTACCACAATATCTACGGATGCGAGCTTCTTTTTAGGCGGAGTGTTTAAAAGAAAGCTCGAAATTTTTTTCGGTTGCTCGTTTTCTTGATTGGTTTTGGTCCTCCTTCGGTGATGTGGACTGAGGAACTGAGAGGGCGATATAGGACACGCTAAAGGAACTTGTGGATTATCATAATTACTTACATACGTTTTTGGGGGCCCTGCTTCATATTTTAATTTGAGTGGTGGCGAGTCAGGCCTACTCAGAATACTGGCTCAACCTCAGAATACTCTGTGTTAAAAGTAATGGTTGGCGGCAAAGTTTTTTTGGAAATAGGAGCTTTCGTAGTTATATAAAGTTTTAGATTTATTAATCTAGCGACTTTAATCGACAAGCAATGTCGATGTAATTGTCTTTACATTTACAAACAAAACTATTAAATGTTTTAGGACGAGCCGTTCTTTTCAAAACTTTTCTGTACGCAGTTATTTTAATCTCACTGACACAGAAATGTTTTTCACAAAATGTAATATATTTTGAACACTCTTGGAGTTTATCCCACACACAACCATGCTTCAACCAAATTTTACAGCGATTGCCCTGTGTCACAATAAAAAATGTTCTTGTGGCATTGGTGCCGTTTTTGTTTAAAAAAGTTTTATAAACACACACCATTTTAATATTAATTATTTAAAAATGTAAATAAAATTTATACATTTATAAATACGAAACTAGTTTCAAAATACTTTTATAGAAATACTTCAAACTATATAGCAACAACTTGTTTGGGTTTGTTTTGCAGGAACATTAATTTAGGCCGTGCCCGAATACCATGTTAAATATTACACTCATCCAAATTATTACAGTCGTTCCCTATGATACATTTTGACAGATCCATGTGAAATATATTACTAGTGAATGTGATTTGAATATTTTATTAGCAACAGCAACCAACAAGAACGAGAACATATTATTTTTTATAATATTAAATAAAATATAATTTCCACAATTATAATTTCCATTATAGGATAATATTTCACCAATAATCGGGTTGTGGAATCGCGGAGTATAATGTAGTCGTATTTTTATTATTGTTTTCAATTTGATTTTATTAAAAAAAAAATTAGGCGAGAAAATTATTACGTACAAATTAGGCTGTGTTTCAATCGGATAAAAAGTTACATTTGTTAACTGTGGTGAAAAATATTAAATGTTCCTTACTTTTTAATCGCTTTGGTGTTCTAAATGGAACTGGTTAAAATTGTAACGTGTACGTTTTTTATTTTTATTTTGCGTAGAGAAAAGTAAAATACAAGCTAGAAATTTTTAACTGGTCTGTGAATAAATTGTCAAAAATTTAACTTTTTAACTTTTTATGCGGATTTTTAATCGTTTGAAACACAGCCTTATTATTAAGTTCGGGCAGTAAATATAAAAAATGTCTGCGAAGGGAAAAATTTCTCAAGTAAATGTCACAAATTATTATTTACTACGGTATTATCACAGTATTCGGGCACGGCCTAGGTAAGAATATTAAAACAATTCTAGACATTTTTGATTTTGATTTTTGGTTTTATTTTTTATACCAATACTAAAACAAGAGCTAAGTAGGTCAAAACCTGGGGCCCTATTCTCGAATTCCACATCCATTTTCCACATGTAGACATCTGTCAAAATTCATAAAAATTGAATTTTTTGGGTACTAAGGGAATATTTCAGAATGGGTGGATATAAGCAGGTGGAAGAAATTCCCCATATAGAAAAATGTTCATGCCCCATGTGTTTTATATACGAATTAAAATTTCAGAACGTTTTGATGAATTTTGACAGAGGTCCGCATGTGGAAAATGGATGTGGAATTCGAGAATAAGGCCCCTGCACAAGTTTTTTTACAAACCGTCTATACAAACTAATTTTCATATCAAATGTTTTTCTCTTTCCGTCATAAAGGAAATAAATACTTTGGTCCCTTGTACTCTCTAAAGATGAACTAACACGAAAAATCTAACATTAGCTGATTTTGTTTACAAATATCATTGTGTAGTGTTGATATTCATGGTTTTATTAGGATTTTTCATACAAATAGAAATTAAAAAAAAGAAAACAAAATTATGTTTTGTATATGATTTTTGTGGGGAATTTGATATTGTATATATTTAATCAAATAGCACTGCCAAGAATTTTCATCAACATTAAAATTTACCATCAGTGCATAGATACATTTTTTTTATAAATAATATTGTTTTAGTGTTGGTTGAACCGAAACGAAATAAACAAATATCTATGGATATGGATATATTTTACACACTTAACTATTCAATGAACGGTTAGAAAAATTTAATGACATTCGGGCGTATTAATTGGAACATATATTTGGGCGGATTTATATACAAAAATATTTTCAAAAATCGAAAACGATATCAGTATCTCCATCTAACACTTGACCGATGAAGTTTGCATGGAAGTACTATATGTATTTATACTATGGTTTTATTGATGTCATTTCTGGATAGTGGGATAACTCCGTTACCAACCGTCACCACGTGGTGGTGCCCTCAGTGCAGCCACAGTCCAAAGTAAATTTGAACTATGGAACGCTTTTTTGCGGTTAAAAATACTCCGGAAACGATACATCTGGAGTAAACGGCACAAAAAATAGACTTTGGTATTCGAAAACAACACCAAATGCCATCTCAATAATCTTCCTAGTTTTTTTATGTTTTAAATTATACAGTTTTCTGGCTTCCGTAGTAGCGTTTAGTAGTTGTGTTAGTAGGGCGTAATCTAGCGGAAACCAATGTCACCTAAGCAAAAAGTATTTGATGGGAATGTTTCAAAATGCATGTTTTTGTCGAAATGAACTGAAAATTATTACTCCTTCAACATTTAGGGCATACATATTTTTCCTATTGACAAATGTGTAGCTGTCCAATAACGCCGGCTTTTCAATTGGAATTTGATTTTCGTCTATGGCCCCATTCACATTATAAAACCGAAATTTCTCATAAAATTTTCGTTTTACGAGGAGAATTAAGTAACCCAATTTTTGGAAATTCAGCAACAAATTTTGTTGCTAAATTATCGTGTATATTATTTCTAGCAAATTAATTCTCATAGTAAAGCTTGAAACAAACATCTGCTTGTTGGGTTTCGTTAAATCCAAGTACCTGTTTCTTGGGTAGAGATGGCACCACGTTGAAAAAAGAAAATGGACGTCTGTTTTGGTTTATTATGATGATGTGTCTTCACAGCAAAACGTCACATTTTGTTATATACCGATTTACTATAGATCAAGGGTTTTAAGAGTGTCTGTTACATATTTTTGTAGTTTTAACTTAATATGTACTCAATTCGCTATTCAATAAGATATATTTCAGCAACATATTTTTAAGCAACTCATCCCAATTCGCGCACATCATTTCCGTTACGATTTTCAGAAATCGCGGAAGTGTGAGCAAATATGCCGATTCTTTCTAATTAAGAGCAAGAGCGCGAGGAGTGTTTTAAGCAAACCACTAAACGGGACATAACAGTGACTAAGCTACCTTTTAAGAAGTTATTACCACATTTAAAGTCAACTTATCAAATAGCAAGGTATAGACTAAGAGCTATGGACCAGAACTTTAATCGAGAGCAGCCTTGTGAAAAATGGTTTAGACAACATCCATTCATGTTAACAGGTGACATTGAAAAGACGTTCAGGTAGGTCCTCCTACAAAAGGGTGACTATAAGTATCAATTAACTTTCCATATATCAGTTGAACACAGTAACTTATGTTAACGCATCAGCAGGTTTTGTAACCACAAAATGCATCAGGAAATGAAACAAGAATACGTATAGAGAGCAAACCGCAGATGGCAAATATGATAGCAGAAGAATTATAGTTTCACGATTTGATAACTGGCGCAAAGGACATTAAGAGTCCCATATAAAGCAAGAAAAAAAAATTATAATCATACTTAATAGTGCCGACTTTAACCTTAGAAAGCTATTCTTAAACAACGAAGTAATAAGAAATCAACTCATCAAATGCAATATCTACACAAAGTTGTTAAATGGGATCCAATACACGACTCGCACGACTCGACATAAATCGTCACATAAAATCTCAAACAAAATGAACTTTATTATCAGAGGATATAGGGTTGGTTGCACCTATCACGATTCAAATATAAAAACTGTTTGTTCCAAAGTTTATGGCTAGAAAAAATCGGTTAAGATGATAAAATTTCTCCAAATGTGATGTCAAAATGGTGTAATTACAGAGATTATTATTGAGTAATTTCAGATAGGTTCAGAGTTCCAAGATGGCTCAAAACAGTTGATAGTATTGATTTAAAATGGCAAATAGTATTTTGGGAATTGCCTGCATCGCCATTAATTGGTGAAGAGATAGAATATTCAGTCCACAATTTTGTTGTGTGGTTGGAACTGACTCATTCCTGAGTAAGAGATATTTGAAGAATAAACCCAGGGGTCCATTAGGAAACGACAATCATTTTAAGAGGGGATCGGACAACTATTTTGCGTTTTTTTTTTTCGTTTTATTGTAAGCAATCTCTTCTGGGGCTCAAAAGCACTCTCTCAACTCTTTCACAATTCACTTTTACCGTCCTACTTTACGCAGTAGTAGCCAAATCGAGCCAAACTGCTATATACCCGTTTTTGTATAAAACACCTGCACATTGCATTGCATCATGACAGTCCTTATTAGTGCTGACGTGAAAGGAGGGTAGGCCGGTTGTGTTATGATAAAGATGATAAAATATTCCTTTTGCATCCCTCCCCTATCAAGATTCGAACCCGGTACCTCCCGATTCAAACGCCGCAGCTTTAACCACTGAGCCGTTTGGTTGGTATTTTGCATTGTTGCCATTATATATTTGATGCTGATGTGATACATCTACACAAAATTTAAAGGAATCACGTTAATTTTGGGTGAATAGTGAATCTGTCTATTGAAGCGAATGCTAACGCGGAATTTTATTTATTTATTGTGTTGTTTGTGTTGGAGAGTTTTTTCTGGCGCTTACCATACTGTAAGAGTAAGGAATAAATTTTAGCTTTACAAATGTTCACTAGCGTAACTAGGTACCCGCAGCACCCGCAGCCGCGGGGGGCCCATGGTTCTTAGGGCCCACGATATTTCCTTTATTAGTTCAAATTTCAGATTAGATAGCTCAGATTAAGCTTAAAGTGTAAATTTGCAGAACGGTACATTTCATGGACAATTATTATAAAAGACGGTTGTCTAATTATTAGAAAAAGAAGAAATCGTTCCTGTTGCTATTAAATATTTTCAACCATTTCTTCTCGATTCTGACTAGATAGAAATAAAAATTGTAGATATAGTGTATTTGATAGGGTGTATTTGTTACATACTCGATAAGGTCCGAGGGTTCTATTTTAATTGCATATCGTCTTGTTGAGCTTAGCCTTAACTTGCTTAACAGTATTAGCTTAATGTTACTAATACTATTAGGCAAGTTAAGGCAAACGTTCCGAATTTTTTCCAGAAAATACCCTTCGTAATATCAAATTTCTGAATAAAATGATTTGAGTTGAAAAACTTTGATAAGTGAAAGCTCTTAAAACTAAAAGTTTTTGACATTTCCTGCAAATACACGATTTGTGCTCATAAACATTCTAACGAAAAGACAGAATTTCTTGAAAGGCACAAAAATCACCGAGAAAGTATAAATAAATTATCAAGCTTAAAGCTCATAAAAAAAATACTCCAAATTAATCCCAAAATACCACCTTCCTTTATAATATTAAATTTGAAAGTCAAATGGTTAGGTTTGAAAAGCACTTAAAACTAAAAGCTCTTAATGGTTTACATTGAGGACAAATATTCCAAATCCTAACAAAAATTCCGTCATCCCTTGCAATATCAAAATTCGAGGTAAAATGGTTTGTTTAAAAAGCTCCGATAAGTGAAAGCTTTTAAACCTAAAGCTCTTGACAATTTTTTGAAATACATAATTTAAGCTCATCAAACATTTGATTAAAAACCGGAAATCATTAAAAAGCTCAAAAATGTTAAGTTCAAACCCAACAAGTATGAAGTAATTATCAAGCTTAAAGCTCATTGGAAACAAATATTCTAAATTTATCTCAAAATTCCGTCGCCTTTTTCAATGCCGAATTTCAGAGTAAAATGATTTGATTCAAAAAAGCTTATATTATAATACCAAGCTTCCTAGTAAATTGTTTGATTTGACTAAAAGCTTTTGGTAATTTACATTGAGAACAAATATACTAAATTGTACCTAAATTCCGTTACCCTTTATAAAATCGAATTTCTATGTAAAAAAAAACCCTTTGTAATATCAAATTTCTGAATAAAATGATTTGAGTTGAAAAGCTTCGATAAGTGAAAGCTCTTAAAACTAAAAGTTTTTGACATTTCCTGCAAATACATGATTTGTGCTCATAAACATTCTAACGAAAAGACAGAATTTCTTGAAAGGCACAAAAATCACCGAGAAAGTATAAATAAATTATCAAGCTTAAAGCTCATAAAAAAAATACTCCAAATTAATCCCAAAATACCACCTTCCTTTATAATATTAAATTTGAAAGTCAAATGGTTAGGTTTGAACAGCACTTAAAACTAAAAGCTCTTAATGGTTTACATTGAGCACAAATATTCCAAATCCTAACAAAAATTCCGTCATCCCTTGCAATATCAAAATTCGAGGTAAAATGGTTTGTTTAAAAAGCTCCGATAAGTGAAAGCTTTTAAACCTTAAGCTCTTGACAATTTTTTGAAATACATAATTTAAGCTCATCAAACATTTGATTAAAAACCGGAAATCATTAAAAAGCTCAAAAATGTTAAGTTCAAACCCAACAAGTATGAAGTAATTATCAAGCTTAAAGCTCATTGGAAACAAATATTCTAAATTTATCTCAAAATTCCGTCGCCTTTTTCAATGCCGAATTTCAGAGTAAAATGATTTGATTCAAAAAAGCTTATATTATAATACCAAGCTTCCTAGTAAATTGTTTGATTTGACTAAAAGCTTTTGGTAATTTACATTGAGAACAAATATACTAAATTGTACCTAAATTCCGTTACCCTTTATAAAATCGAATTTCTATGTAAAAAAAAACCCTTTGTAATATCAAATTTCTGAATAAAATGATTTGAGTTGAAAAGCTTCGATAAGTGAAAGCTCCTAAAACTAAAATTTTTTGACATTTCCTGCAAATACATGCTCAAAATACATTCTAACGAAAGACAGAATTTCTGGAAAGGCACAAAAATCACCGAGAAAGTATAAATAAATTATCAAGTTAAAAGCTCATTGAAAAAAAAATACTCTAAATTAATCCCAAAATACCACCTTCCTTTATAATATCAGATTTGAAAGTTAAATGGTTTGGTTTGAAAAGCACTTAAAACTAAAAGCTCTTAATGGTTTACATTGAGCACAAATATTTCAAATCCTAACCAAAATTCCGTCATCCCTTGCAATATCAAAATTCGAAGTAAAATGGTTTGTTTAAAAATCTCCGATAAGTGAAAGCTTTTAAACCTTAAGCTCTTGACAATTTTTTGAAATACATAATTTAAGCTAATCAAACATTTGATTAAAAACCGAAAATTATTAAAAAGCTCAAAAATGTTAAGTTCAAACCCAAAAAGTATGAAGTAATTTTCAAGCTTAAAGCTCATTGGAAACAAATATTCTAAATTTATCTCAAAATTCCGCCGCATTTTTTAGAGCCGAATTTCAGAGTAAAATGATTTGATTCAAAAAAGCTTATACATATTATAATACCAAGCTTCCTAGTAAATTGTTTGGTTTGACTAAAAGCTTTAGGTAATTTACATTGCGAACAAATATACTAAATTGTACCTAAATTCCGTTACTCTTTCTAATATCAAATTTCTGAATAAAATGATTTGAGTTGAAAAGCTTCGATAAGTGAAAGCTCTTAAAACTAAATTTTTTTGACATTTCTTGCAAATACATGATTTATGCTCATAAAACATTCTAACGAAAGACAGAATTTCTGGAAAGCCACAAAAATCACCGAGAAAGTATAAATAAATTATCAAGCTTAAAGCTCATTGAAAAAACAATACTCTAAATTAATCCCGAAATACCACCTTCCTTTAAAATATCAAATTTGAAAGTCAAATGGTTAGTTTTGAAAAGCGCTTAAAACTAAAAGCTCTTAATTGAGCACAAATATTCCAAATCCTAACAAAAATTCCGTCATCCCTTGCAATATCAAAATTCGAAGTAAAATGGTTTGTTTAAAAAGCTCCGATAAGTGAAAGCTTTAAAACCTTAAGCTCTTGACAATTTTTTGAAATACATTATTTAAGCTAATCAAACATTTGATTAAAAACCGGAAATTATTAAAAAGCTCAAAAATGTTAAATTCAAACCCAAAAAGTATGAAGTAATTATCAAGCTTAAAGCTCATTGGAAACAAATATTCTAAATTTATCCCAAAATTCCGTCGCCTTTTTCAATGCCGAATTTCAGAGTAAAACGATTTGATTCAAAAAAGCTTATATTATAATACCAAGTTTCCTAGTAAATTGTTTGGTTGGACTAAAAGCTTTTGGTAATTTACATTGAGAACAAATATAGTATACTAAATTGTACCTAAATTCCCTTACTCTTTATAAATTCGAATTTCTGTGTAAAAAAATACTCTTTCTTATGTCAAATTTCTGAATAAAATGATTTGAGTTGAAAAGCTTCGATAAGTGAAAGCTCTTAAAACTGAATTTTTTTGACATTTCTTGCAAGCAAATACATGATTTATGCTCATAAAACATTCTAACGAAAGACAGAATTTCTGGAAAGGCACAAAAATCACCGAGAAAGTATAAATAAATTATCAAGCTTAAAGCTCATTGAAAAAACAATACTCTAAATTAATCCCGAAATACCACCTTCCTTTAAAATATCAAATTTGAAAGTCAAATGGTTTGGTTTGAAGAGCGCTTAAAACTAAAAGCTCTTAATTGACCACAAATATTCCAAATCCTAACAAAAATTCCGTTATCCCTTGCAATATCAAAATTCGAAGTAAAATGGTTTGTTTAAAAAGCTCCGATAAGTGAAAGCTTTTAAACCTTAAGCTCTTGACAATTTTTTGAAATACATAATTTAAGCTCAACAAACATTTGATAAAAAACCGGAAATTATTAAAAAGCTCAAAAATGTTAAGTTCAAACCCAAAAAGTATGAAGTAATTATCAAGCTTAAAGCTCATTGGAAACAAATATTTTTAATTTATCTCAAAATTCCGTCGCTTTTTTCAATACCGAATTTCAGAGTAAAATGATTTGATTCTAAAAAGCTTATATTATAATACCAAGTTTCCTAGTAAATTGTTTGGTTGGACTAAAAGCTTTTGGTAATTTACATTGCGAAAAAATATACTAAATTGTACCTAAATTCCGTTACTCTTTATAAATTCGAATTTCTGTGTAAAAAATACTCTTTCTTATGTCAAATTTCTGAATAAAATGATTTGAGTTGAAAAGCTTTGATAAGTGAAAGCTCTTAAAACTAAAAGTTTTTGACATTTCCTGCAAATATATGATTTATGCTCATAAAACATTCTAACGAAAGACAGAATTTCTGGAAAGGCACAAAAATCACCGAGAAAGTATAAATAAGTTATCAAGCTTAAAGCTTATTGAAAAAAATACTCTAAATTAATCCCAAAATACCACCTTCCTTTAAAATATCAAATTTGAAAGTCAAATAGTTAGGTTTGAAAAGCACTTAAAACTAAAAGCTCTTAATGGTTTACATTGCGAGCACAAATATTCCAAATCCTAACCAAAATTCCGTCATCCCTTGCAATATCAAAATTCGAAGTAAAATGGTTTGTTTAAAAAGCTCCGATAAGTGAAAGCTTTTAAACCTAAAGCTCTTGACAATTTTTTGAAACACATAATTTAAGCTCATCAAACATTTGATTAAAAACCGGAAATTATTAAAAAGCTCAAAAATGTTAAGTTCAAACTCAAAAAGTATGAAGTAATTATCAAGCTTAAAGCTCATTGGAAACAAATATTCTAAATTTATCTCAAAATTCCGTCGTCTTTTTCAATGCCGAATTTCAGAGTAAAATGATTTGATTCAAAAAAGCTTATATTATAATACCAAGTTTGCTAGTAAATGGTTTGGTTTGACTAAAAGCTTTCGTGGTAATTTACATTTTGAACAAATATACTAAATTGTACCTAAATTCCGTTACCCTTTATAAAATCGAATTTCTGTGTAAAATGGTTTGGTTTAGAAAGCTTTTCAAATTGTAAGCTCTTAAAACTAACAGTTTTTGATTTTTTGCAAAATTTAATTTTGTCTCATAAAACATTTGAACAAAAACCTGAAACTATGAAAAGACTCACAAATGTTAAGTTCACACCCAAAAGAGATAATTTAATTATCAAGCTTAAAGCTCTAATATTAAATTTTAGAGTTAAATGGTTTATATACATAAAACATTTGAACAAAAACTTAAAGTAGGAAAAAGGCTCAACGTTAAAGTTAAGTTAAAACTCAAACTTGTTTAAATTAATTATCAAACTTAAAACTAATTGGCAATTTTTTGCAAATACATATTTTATGCTTATACAATTTTTTAATTCGTAATTCGTTATTTGAGAACTTTGAAAAAAATTTAAAAATACTTTGAAAATTCGACATTGTTGAGATTATTTCGAAATTCTGGATATTTTTCAAATTATATTCGAATTTGCTTGTTCATAGATACAAGAATCATTTTTAGGGCCCCAAAAAAATGTTGCGGGGGTCCCGAAATTTGTAGTTACGCCACTGTTTGGTACCCAAATTCTCCCCATCACTCTAAACTGTTATATACTTAAACGTTGAAAATACCCATCTGTTTCCATCGTATAAAACATTTAAAGAACAAAAGCGCGCGCATATACATGTACTCTACACAAAAACCGTACCAAATTTAACGACTTGTTCTAATGACCTTATAACTCGCTGAGCTCGTACATATAAAATAATAAAATTACAGATTTTAATTTAAATAAAATGAAAACAAATTTGTGTTGTTATAATACGAGTACTCATTTTGTATATTATGATCTGCGAGATAAAAATCAGCCATATAGTTAAATTACAAGCAAGCCAAATTTAACAACATATATTACGAGTATAATAACGCACTGACATAACCATAATAAAAAAAGGGCACGGTTTAATAGTCACAATCATCATCACAATGATTTTTTTTGTTGTTGATTTTTTTGATTTTTTATGTCTGAGTACACATATTTGAATTGTATTTATGCTCATTTCCATAGAGCCGAGCGCGGTTTGATTAAATTATTATCAATATCAATATCAATGTTGCGTATTTACGATTACAACAAAAAATTTTGCGTTAACAGAACAAATTACGATCAAAACGTCTTTAAATTATACAAAATTGTGTGTGCGTGTGTTAACGCCTGAATTAATAATCCTTGAATGATTTAAGTTATTATGTGTGTAATGTACTCGCTTTATATCTTATTGTTTATCGTGTAAATTGTACATATGTATGTTGTGTAAGACAATTAGTTTCAAGGACTGTTTTCGAAGAAGTCTATATTTAAATACTTGTTTGTCTGTGTGTGTACTTATGAAAATACAAATGGAAAACACTTTAATCGTGCGATGGATGGTACTTGCCAACATAAATACAAAATCTTATAGTACATATCTTGTACTTATGTGTGAAACCACAAACTTTATCAATTTTCATTAGGCAAATCCAGTTTTTATTAGTAAACCATACACAAATGATATCACACGCGCATTCCAAATTATCCGCTATGTGTGAAGGTCAATTTTGTGGTTTATATATAGGAATACATTTTGGACACACATTTAACCTATTTCGCACATTTCGTCCGCACAACCATACTGAAATCATTGTTTTGCGTAATTCCACCATAAATAGCCGTTATGATCTAAGACACTATATATTCTAGTCGGATTAATGCAGCTAAACTTTGTGGTTATCGCCCAAAATTAGAACATTTTTTTTTGGGTGCACTGAACTACTATTAATAAATAATTCCGAATTCGTAACAATTTAACATTTATTGCCAAAATCAATTAGACGTGCGCGAAAAAGTATCAACGAAAAATGTTTTATAAAAATAAAATCTTAAACGTGTTCTCTATACATGTACCTATAGAAACATTGCATCATTTGGCGCATAAATTATTTGCGAAAGACAATCAAATCTAATATTGTATATGCGCGCGCGCTGTTATATGGATGACTGAAGTCAAATTATTCTTCAGCCTTCGAAATGTACATATATGTCGTATGTATATTAGGCGCCACCAAAAAAATGACAAATGATATTAATTATGGTCCCAAAAATAAAAACAGAAATAAAACGCAATCAATTAAAATTTATGGAATGGAGATTTTTGTGTGCGTTAGGCAACTCTCTGCAAGCCAAAACAAAATTCTGTTTATCATATGTTATGTGCGTTGTGCCCATTTCATTTCTTCAAGGCAACCATAAAATACTATGATACATAAAAAAAAAAAATCTGTTTGCCAAATATATATAACAGTAGTTTATCAGTTTATCACACACATACACACTTTAATACTGAACATTTTTAGAATTGTCAATATTTAGCAACTGTTGTGTTAAGTGTCAATTTCTAAATATGAAAGCGCCATATTATGTATTTAGCAAATCTGCGCGGATTTAGAATTGTCATACAATGTTAAACGTTTCACATGTACATGTTTAAGATAATAAAATCAACCGGAAATTTAAATTTGAACAATTTTAGGCGTAGAATTTATTTGTCTTTACAGAAGGTGATGGAATGTGTACTGTAAATTAGCAAGTAAATATAGTTTTTATTTCAATATGTGTGTATGTGGTAGGATCATTATAATATATTTGTGGAATAGCAGCTGATGAACGCTTTTTTGCCCTTTTTAAAACCCTATGTAAAAAAGCTCCAATGTTTCAGTAAACAAAAATGCTCAAGCAAAACGAAAGTCAACTGCCTTTCTAAGTTTCAGTTGCTTGTTTAAATCGCATATCGAGAGATGTTTTATGCATTTCACTTTTATTTTCTGCAACCAAATTGCTTACTACCAATCGTATAAGAAGGTGGAATAGTTAAAATACACTGTGTTCCTTTTTTAGCAAAATTACTTCGAAAAATCGGAATTAAAGCTTTTAATCACCATAGTCCGCCCCAACATACACCGGGTGATTTTTTTAACCTGATACACTCAAATATCTCGGAAAATAAGCACTCTACGAATAAAATGGTTAAGATCAAAATTTAATTATTCCTTGGGGGGAAATACATTAGTGTTAAAATTAGTACCCCGCCCCTTCTCCTTGTAGGTGGGGCGGTGGTAACTTTGAAAGTAAAATATGAACCCCTACTTTTTATTGCAGATGCGGATTCTACGACTAAAAATACGTAGGATTTAACTGAAACATTTTTTTCGATTCATCATAGATGGCGCTGCAATTGACGATATTCAATTTTTCGATTTCTCCTACTGAGAACCTACGCAAACGATTCTGCAATAGGTCTGCAATAAAAATACCACGGTTTCATTATAAATACTCGAAGTTAGTCTTAAAGAATTTATATTTCTTAAATTTTCATTACTGAAAATGGCTTCTCATTTTCGTAACCCTATCGTCATAGTAAAGAATATGGTCAATTATAGCGCCATCTATCATGAATCGAAAAAAAATGTTTCAGTCAAATCCTACGTATTTTTAGCCGTAGATTCCTAATCTGCAATAAAAAATAGGGGTTCATAATTTAGTTTCAAAGTTACCCTCGCCCCACCTACAAGGAGGAGGGGCGGAGTACTAATTTTAACACTAATGTATTTTCCGAGATATTTGAGTGTATCAGGTTAAAAAAATCACCCGGTATACATACTTACAACCCAATATAAAGTAACACAATGCTAAACAAGACAAAAGTATGCTCGAACAATCCTTAGCACACACGGAATTTCTCGAATAATCCTTGAAAATCTGAAATAACCTCGAAAGTCTTCGATAATTTTTAATAATCGGTGTTGTAGGTCGAAATTTTCAAAACCTCTCTAATGCAGCGAAAATCTCAATAATGCAATGATCTCACATTTCGGAAGATCTGGAAAGCTCTGACGATTTAAAATCACGTATTTTTTAGAAGCTTTTTTAGTGGCATAACTTTTCACTGAATTCCATAGGAATCCATAGTAAAAATGGGGTTTTTAGCTTCAAGTTTTTCAATGAAAAAAGCAAAAAATTTATATATAAAAGTTTTCTACATATCTTCAACAACAATTTACAAGAGGGCTATATTGGTATTAAGTAAATATTAATTGCAGAAATATTAAAATTAAATTATTTCTAAAATATATTTTTTCGAACTTTCATTTTGAAAAAATACATCAAAGTTGGCTCTGACAAATTAATATAATACTTGCTAAATTTATCTTTAGTTTTACTAGTGTACGTAAGATGTCTAAAATGTTTGCAGAAAAATACGAAAAAAAATTATTTAATCACAAAATTGTCACACGTTCTTAACATTTTGTGACTTTGTTTTGCGTTTCCTACAAGTTTTTAACTTGAAATTTCCCCAGGTGGTAATTTTTGGTACGATTTTTCCAAATTTTTATGGCCATTACTGCCATCTATGTAACGTATAATGACTTAATGACCAAACGAATTGTAGTAAGCTTTTATTTCAATATGACCAGAATGCTGTTGTTATGAAATTTTTATCAAATTTTGGTTTAAATAAATCAGATATTACAAGAAAATGAAAACGATTTACTTGAACGATATTCATATATGTTGAAATTTAAACATCTATGAAAGTATTTCAGAAATCATAATTAAGAATTTGTAACGTTTTCAATTAAAAATTTGGCTTAGGAAAAATAGTGATTTCGCATATATTTTGTGTATGTTACTATGAAAAGTTTGGTTTTTTTCTCGGTATTACCAGAGCACCCATTCATTACAACAGCATTCTGGTCAAATTGAAATAAAAGCTATCTATGATTCGTTTGGTTATTATGTTAATATACATTACATAGATGGCAGTGATGGCCGTAAAAATTTTAAAAATCGTACCAAAAATTACCACCTGGGGAAACTTCAAGTTCAAAAATTGTAGGAAAAGCAAAACAAATTCACCAAATATAGGAACGTATGATAATTTTGCGACTAAATAATTTTTTTTCGTATTTTTCTGTAACCAATTTAGACATCTTACGTGCACTAATAAAACTAAAGATAAATTTAGCAAGTATTATTTTAATTTGTCAGAGGCAACTTTGATGTATTTTTCAAAATGAAAGTTTGAAAAAATATATTTTAGAAATAATTTAATTTTAATATTTCTGCAATTAATATTTACTTAATACCAATATGGCCTTCTTGTATATTGTTCTTAAAGATATGTAGAAAACTTTTATAAAAACATTTTATAATATTTTTGCTTTTTTCATTGAAAAACTTGAAGCTAAAAAACACCATTTTTACTATGGATTCCTATGGAAATCAGTGAAAAGTTATACCACTAAAAAAGCTTCTAAAAAATACGCCATTAAGATTATGGCTCTATACTCTAGAAGGCTCTGGTCATATACGTAAATATGACGATTGTGTGTGCTTGCCACCATCTAAATTTCAATAAATCCATTAAGACAACCATTAAACTCAAAAACATTTAGCCTTCCAAAATGATTTAACATAATTCCTTTTTGTTCACATAAATGAACTCATCATTTTGTGTTAAAAATCAAATCTTAACTTAACTTCTATTTAATTATTTATTTAGTCAATTTATAATTTATAATATTAATTAAATTAATTAGAAAACAACTTAATTCAACACTGTAAAAAAATTATTAATTCTACCTCAATAAAGCATTCTAATGAATTGTATAAAAATCCTATTTGAGTCGAATATACAAAATCTCATTATGTTCACATAATGCATGATTTCAATAATATCATAGTTGTTTCGTGAATACACAGAAACCCAAAGAAATTAACAACCTCCTGCATACAAGTAACAAAATCTTATATACTAAAACCACTAACACACATTGACGGTAAATATTTTCTACCATCTTTCATGTGCGTAGCAGTAGGCCTTATAGTACATATAAACACACCTAAACTATGTATCAAGCTAATACAGTAAAATATTGTGACAACTGTATCAACACCAACGGAAAAAAATTCTGTTTTTGTTGTTATTTGTACATTATAATACAAAAAACAATAAAACATACTACATTTCTTTAACATAATCCGTGTAAAGAGCGAACGAGACAGCTGTACAACCATATTGTTGATCCTGCCATATATAAATCAAGTTGTATGCATATATCTGTGCCCATACACAATAATACTTGTATTAGTGTCGATTGTACAATGAATACAAAATCAAACATAAGAATACAAATAAGTGTGCGTAAAAATAAAATCTAGTACCAAATTTACTGCGACTTATTTTATATAAGTTAAAATTTATTTCAATACTATCTAAATATTAGACTTTAGTAATTAAAAATTGAACTTTGATTTTATGTACAATCCACAAAATATCAAATCATGCACTTTTAATTTTTCTATCTACAAAAATAAAAACATTGCCTGATTACACTAAAATTTAATTTAATTAGAATTATTACACTAAAATTTAATTTAAAATTTAAAATTAATTTGTATATACCTATATATATATATAAAGTATATACATACATATTACTATATAAATAAAACATAAAAATAAAATAAAACAAAATAAAATTAAATTTTTGAAGAGGATAGAAAAAAACACGACTATCCTCTTCGACGAACTCTCGCCAACCTCTACGTAATTATGTCCGATAAATATCCAGAAATTGGAAATTGTTCAGGCCAATTTAATATTTCTGCGGACGTTTATATCTCATATCTGTTTATTCTATTCGTATTATAAACACTTATTTTTACACACAGTCCAATTTTTAAAATTAATATATAATCTTTGTTTTTCCGAATACTTCGCTGGCAAAGCTATTATGTATTAACAATGAAATGAGGCAGCATTTCGTTCTCGACCAATTCTTAACAATTCATTAGCATGAATATAAAAAAAATGTGCATTGGATACGCCACTATCTAGCCACAATATGAAAGCGAGCCATGAAGCGCACTTTTGTCAAAAGTTGCCATTTTCCGTCCAATAAATATATGAGGCGGGGAAATTTGCCTAAAAATTATTACACAATTCGGACAGCATAATAAAAAATTCTGAATGTAGGGAAATTTTCAAATAAATGTCAAAAATTAGTACTAAAAAAAAATTTAGTAGATTATCAAAGTATATAAGCTGAAACAAAGCTTTTTGCTCATATATTAGAGATTTCCGGAAATCGTCCATATAACCGTTTCAGAAAACCGTGAGTTTGATTAATTTTGGAAATTTAATGGCTAAGTCTGGCCGACAGTAAGGCACAGTATTTACAGGGAGAGTTTAGTCATGCACATTGTTGTAAAATTTTAAATCCATTAAAAAAAAAATTGTATTGTACATTATGCTACCACCTTATGTACATTAGGTATGTCCATTGAACCCCCAGTACAATAAGCATAACACTATGAAAGTAAAATGATTTATTGTTTATACAAATCAATAAAATTTATTATTGCACTTTGAGCACAAATAATTCATAATTTTAATGTAAATATTTACACCGCCAAATGCCTTCATATATGTATATATAAATAGCTGGTGTGGTGATGTGGTGTGTAAACGACGAGGTGAATGAATTTCCTGTTTTTTTTTTTTCTTTGATTGACAACGTTAACACATCAATTACATATGTACGTACATACTAGAGTATGTCCTTATCATATTTTATATGCGTTTTATAAAAATTTTCAACTTGTAACAAATGTTGCCATTAAAAGTAAACATAAGTACTTTACAGTAAGTAGATGTAGGTAGTTACATATAATAAAACGATTGACGAGTTCAAGAAATGCATTAAACGGAATATAAATTAATTCAAGGCTCCAATTGTTCCAGTTGTATACGTTCGGGTATGCAACTTTCAAAATGCAATAAAAATATTTTTCTTTTCAGTAAACGGTTTTTCATTATACGATATTTTTTATGATTTATTGATTTTTGATCTTGTGTTGTTAAAACAATAAAACGCTAATATTAAAGTTTTAACTTCTTACGGTTTCTTGAGAGTTGCAACAAAAAAAAAAGAAATTCCCGGAATTTCTAGATAACTATATAGACACTATTATGATAATTATGAAACGAATGCATGCGAAGTCTATAGGAAATGAAATCTACAACATGTTGATGCATAATTTAGTTTGGGAACCTTCATGTGTGGACACGTTAATTGCTATATGGGATATGGAATAATACTGTGAGAGAATCATCAATTTTATGTTGGTTCGCATGATTATCGTGCTAACAAGAAGTTGTTGTTGATGATTGATTTAGCCTTCCAAATATATAGAAACGCTTTCGTTTAATACATGATACTCGTATTACGAGAACGGTTGTTAGTTGTTTACTATATGGCTCTTTATTAAAAGATACACCCAACCAGTGGCGTAACGAAAAATTTCGGGCCCCCCGCACAATGTTTTTTGGTCCCCTAAAAATGCTTCTTGTATCTGTGAACAAGTAAAGTGTTTTATTAAAAATGTACTTCTTCCTATTTTCCAGCCGTGTATTAATTAAAAGTAGCTGATTTCGAGAGTATGAAACATCATGTGATTCATGGAACAGCATTTGTAACTCTGCAAGTTCTCACAACTCAAAGCTAAGCGCAGAACATTGCCGTACAAAAATCGAATAAATTTGAAAATCTTTAAAAATCCCGAATAATTCTAGGTATTGAAATGTCGAAAAACTTAAGAAATCTAGAATAAACCGCGGAACAATCCGCGTTTCCCCAAGAAAATTCGAATAATATCTACATTATATGAATCTCGATTGATCCCTCGAACAATTTCAATAATATCGAAAATCTGGATATTAATGAATAATTTCGGAAATCATGAAAAAATCTAGAAAACCCACGAAAATTTCGAAAAATTCCGAGAATAAATATTGAATTATTTATCGAAGTAATTTAATGCTACTTATACTAAAAGGGTGTTTCATTTCGAGGTATCGAACGATTTAACAGCCGATAATTGATTTTTGTTTAGTTCGGTTTGCCATTTCATAACTCATGCCACAGCAACGTTTGAAAATTGGGAAAATTTACTTCGATAATAACGGTTCAGTTCGTGAAACTCATCTACGCATTACGTCCATTTTATGGTCGACATAATCGTTAATTCGGTTAACTTTGGCTTCCTTGCACACTATGTTTACTCTAAGTAAGACCCAAATACGGCGCACACCGAGCAGGCGGTAGCAGCTTTAGTGCGTGGTATTGAAGAGGATCCAAGTGAATCGATTCGTCATTGGTCGTCATCGTCAAAATTCAACTTGTGCAGGAATTAAAACCATATGACCGCATCGTTCGCGTCGCCAATTTGGTGAATGGGCCGAAACCAATATTGAGTGATGAAACTCATTTTTGGTTGAATGGCTTTGTTAACAAGCAGAATTGTCACATTTGAAGCGAAGATAATCCACGAGCCATTGTTCAAAAACAATTACATCCACAAAAAAATTACCGTTTGGTGTGGCTTGATGAGCCGAAAAATCAAGACGGGGCACATGCCATACAGCGCGCGATACAATTAATTTACTGCAACCAACATTTGATGAACGATTAATATCGAGAAATGGATCTGTCAACTGGCCAACGTGTTCGTATGAATTAACACCGCCGAACTATTTTCTTTGGGGGTAAGTTAAGTCACTTATCTAGGCTGATAAGCCAGAGTCTATTGAAAGCTTGGAAGGCAACATTCGCCGCGTTATTGCCGTAATACGGCCAGAAATGCTGCTAAGGGTGATCGAAAATTATACAATAATAATTAACCCTCAAGCAATATCGGATAATTTCGTAAATATCGAACAATCGTATTGTTCAAATAGGCTCTAAGATTCTCGAGTAACATTGAACTATCAAATACACCCGACAATCTCAAACATACTCGAATAATTTCGAAAATCTTGAATAACCTGGTTGTTTCGAAACATCGAATCACCGTCTCGAATATCACTCATCACTACTGTTGTAAAATTTCTGATATTTTTAAATTTGGTAATGTTACCAGTAATATTACTGGTAACACGGGTAAAATAGGTAAAACACTTTTTATTCAATATTTAAATTCCAATTTGTACCAAAGAACACTAGTAATATTTTGACGCCTGGACAAAAGTAGTAAGATTTTAAATAAAACACAAACGGCTTATTTTTCTTTCAAATATATGTATCACCCTCTTCAAAGAGATCTCCTTCGGATAGAATACACTTATGCCAACGGTTTTTCCAGTCTTCGAAACAATTGTTAAAGTATATTTACGGAATGACCTACAAAGCCTTCTTTGATTCCGCTTGAATCTCTTCAATCGTGTCTAAACGATGCTTCAGGAATATCCAGAAGTCAAGCGGAGCTAAATCAGGCGAAGGGTAGTTGAGAAACGATATGAGACGGCGCATTATCGTGATGCAAAAGTCAAGAGTTTTCTGCCCAAAATTTTCGTGATGTCAACAAGATCTCTAATTGTCAATCGACTATTTTTGATCACCAAATCCTTGACTTCCTTGATGTGGTGTTCATCGGTAGACGTCGAAGGACGGCAAGGTCGTCTTCAACGCCTACAGTAAATAAATTTTACATAAATACGTGTTTATGATCAATTAAACTTTTTAGTCAATGTATAGTTTATCCCCGCCGACGCATTTATCATCCTCAGCCTCAACATCATCCATAACCGAATTATTCCTACTTTCCTCCAAGTCTTCTTCTTCAAGCGAATATGATTATGCAGCTTCATCCATTAATAATAATTTGTATTTGATTCAGCAGGAATAACTTTATATTCGTTAGCCAGACTTTCTTGTGCAAAATGTACGTTAGTTTTCCTGCACGATCAACTGACAATGGATTACGTATAGGTTGCTCACTTGGAACCACAAACGGTCGTGAAAAAAATTCCCTTCGAAAATTTTAATGCGCCAACGGCTCATATATTTTGTTGTCCTTATATTTTTTGTCCTTATATTTTGGGTGAAGTTCTGCGACATTAAAATTAAATTCCGTCACTTCAAGTTTCTGTGATTCCGAAAGACTCTTTCCTCGAATAGCTGGTTCAAGCCAATTTGCGGGAAAATGTAGCTGTTGTAAGCATTTTTGGGCCCGTGATTTGAGAATACTTATTAGTTCTTCGTAATTGGCGCATTTATTTTGTTCAAAAGTTTGTTTTATTTCATCAAAACAGTACACCACTTTAGGCAAAACAGCAAACTCTCAATAAAAGATGGCCATTTAGCAATCGTATAGGTAAGTACACAGTGAACAATTTCGAATAGGAGATCGTAGATGCCTTCATAACTGACTTCACTTCGCCTTCGACAGCCAGCGTGTTCAGGGCATACCTGATGTATACCTGATGTACGACTGACTGAAAATTTGGAACTGTTTATAGACTGATTCTTGAAGATATCGACAATGAGCCAGTTAGGTCCATGCAGATGCACCCCATACTCGGTAATACATGAATGGCTTTTGTTAACCATTTTTTCGGACGTTTTATTGTTCATTCCATTGTCAGTAATAAGTACAATAAAATTATAAATCTCGACGTCTTTTAATACCGCTTCAACTTTCTCGAAAAGCAACTTTAAAAGCCAAATGTCGATTTTCCTTAGTGAGTAGATGTATAGAAAAAGGCTTTGGGTGTATTGATGACATAATTTGTTATGGAGTCCCTGCGTATGTTCGACTAAGCATCGGTCTGCAACGTTAGATGCACCGAACCAAAACGACTCACTTTTCGATGCGATGGTGCTCAAGGCTCAACAATTGATTGGAATGTTGGTATCTCGAAGGAAGTTTATAGAACGGTCGCAATTTCTTGAACAACTTAATACAAGCCGACTTTGTGGTTGACCCTAATGGAACACCAGAATCGAAAATTGCTCGAGTAATAGCTCATCGATCATCTGGTGCTACTTTGGTCTCATGTTGTCAACGAAATTCAAGCACACTAGAGCTTTGCATCGACTAAGATGCCACGCAGCCACTTTTCTAGTTAAAATAGTGATTGGTGTTTTTTCCAGACTCTATTACATATTTGCCAAATGAATATGTCAATGAAACAGGAGAAATGTGTAGATTATTATATTTTACAGCAAAAAATTTGGTGTAGTCGGTTAATAATAAGTAAGGAAGTATAATGCAATGGTGTCACAACTCTTTTTCATTTAGACTAGTTGAGTTGTTTGGAAAAAACATTTTTAATTTATGTTACCGATATTACCACTGTAACACCACTTTGGGTAATATTACCTAAAATTACCTATTTTATCGGTAATATTACCACCGAGAATATTACCGTTTACATCATTACTCATCACATTTCCATGCTATATTCCAATAATCTCGAGAAATTTTAAAAAGTGATCAAAAGATGAAATCCGAAACAAAGGGATATGAAACAAGGGAACCACGCCGAAAACTAATTAAAAAGAGACACCATCACTAATTGGAAAATTAATTTGGAATTTGCAATTTCCTTATATTTAAAATAGATTTTCAAAATAACAGATCTTACCGGGTTTAACGGTAAATTAGGTTTGCAAACAATCACATTCAATCTTTTGCAATCAAAACTTGATTTCTAAAAGGGTTAAATTTGTTTGGCAAAAGGCTTAATTTGATTTGTAAAAGGTTGAAATTGAAGTACAATAGAGGTAAATTTGGAGTGCAAAACGTATATTACAAATAAATCAACCCAGCAAGCACTAAAATCGTTATCATTATCGATAACGAAAGCTTCAATTTCATACGAGTTTAGCAAATTTTCGTCCAAATCTAAATATCTGTCAGAACTTAAAGCCATTTTTATTTGTATGGAGTCAGATTACGTACGAGAAGAACGATTTGCATGAGGAACGATTTCTTCTTTCTCTAAAAACTATACCACCGCCTTTTCTTCAAAAATTTCCTATATTTCGTTTGCCGTTTTGCAAGTTTGAAAGGGTGGCCTAATTTAAGCTTAATCTGAGCTATCATCTATCGATTTTGACTTTCAACTAATATTCGAACCCTTAATAAATCTCGTGGGCTCGAGACCCTGCACCTAACCAACTTCACCAACTTCAGCAGTTTTCGACTAAATTATTGTCAATCATCTCCCGTCTTACTGAATTAATAAAAAAATTCACCTCCTAGGGAGATGAGCACAGTTCCAAAGTATTAATATTTATTAAGGTGATTGACCGTGATATGCACCAAGAATATTCAGTGCACTTCGGATCCTTTCTGAGGAACTTTTTCCATCCTATATATTTTATTTTTATTTTCCAATGATCGAGCGAATCGAACGTAACAGATTTAAAAGTTCAATTCGAAATCAATGTCAATCAAATCTACTATCCATCGCAATTGTAATTTAAATTGTTTCATAAGTAGTAAAAAACGTACGATTTTTTTTTTTTTTTTTTTTGATAGTTTTAAATTTCACAATTATTTGATAATGATGGATCACATACAACAACTTCCTGCATGCACTGCATAGTATATATGTATGAATACAAAGTATCCAATTTTATCTAATTCAACAAAGAGTAAATAAACCAAACACAAATAACAAAAAAACACGAAACTCAGCAAAACACGCTGTGTGGCTTCATGTGTGCCACAATGTTAATATCAAGTTTTGCTATTTTATTAGAATCTAACACAATAACCGGCATGATCTATTTTGCATACTAATTCATTCAATATCCATTCGATTTCTAGAAGCAAAGGAACAACAAAAAAAATTGGTAATTTCCTGTCGACATTTTCTTGCTTTTTTAGCCATAAAAAAATGATTATGTAACATGATCGTACGTACAGTAGTCATCGAACGCTAATTATCTTAAGTTCACAGATCATTAGCACTTCGGTTTTTTTTTTTTTTTTTTGAAATATGTATTTCATGAATGAATAATAAAAACGCAAAATTTCGATTTTTTTTTTTTTTGGCAATACATTTGGTTTTTAGGCGCCAATTTGTAAAATTAAAATGTAATTAATGTCATAATGTCACACATACCATTCATTACGAAAGAGATTTAGATTTGGATAGAAGAAAGAATTAATTGAAGAGCACAAAAATGTGATTTGGTATTTGGCCCGGTGATATGAATGATGATAAATCATTTTAATGACTCAAAAAAAATGAAAGACGATAAAGAAATCAACATAACAAAACAACAACCAACAGAAAATAACATCTCTATAATAAGTAATTTGATAAGAGAGTTGAATATTGATTAAGTTTGTAATAAAACCAAAAATGATTTATTAGTCAATGATGGGGATATCCTCCAGGGTAGGAAGGAATATCAATTAAATAATTATTTTTTATTATTATTTGGCTTTAGAAATGATGAATTGAGTTGTTTCCTTTTCACATGTTGTATCAATTTGTTGCATGACTTGTGAAATGACATAGTTTGTTGCTTCACTGATTTTGTGTTGGAATATTTTAGTTAATGTTGTATACGCGTGTTTTAAGCCAATTAACATGTTTTTTTGTTTTCTTTTGTATAATTAACGCAAAATGTACCTATGTAACATAAAGTGAAAGTGTTTTTGGAAAAAGCGGTTAATTACTAAATTTATTTGGGTTAGTGGTAAAGGTGTATTGATGCCCTTAGTGTTTGCGTTATAAATTACGTTAATCAGACCCTAAATTTTCACAATTAGATTTTGTAATTTGATATTTAGGCCGTTACGCAAACCATGTCGAACGTTGACTAAGATTTGTTATGAACTCTGTCTCTCTCTCTCTCTCTCTCTCTCTATAAAAGGTTATTCAAAATGGGTTGGAATTTTTATTTTGAATCGTTTTATGTAGAATTTTTGACAAATTTTCTTTTTTATAGATCACAATAAATTTCTGAGAATATTATTTCAAGAGTTTCTCAGAATTTTAAAAACCATTTTTCTTGCCAAAAACTTAATTCTTGAATTTGAACGGTAAAGCAATCTCTTTTATACTGTCAGAATTACACAGTTGGTTGAATAAAAATGCGTTGACAGTTTTCATCTAAATTAGCGTGGGCTAAGAGTGCAAACAACCTTTTCTTGATTCGTTGATTTGTTTGGGATTCAGCTTAATTGAGCGATATTTGAATTCTGCGACAGTCAAATCCAATTCGAACTTTGTACATAGCTATTTGATTCAAATTCGGCTCACATCTATAAAATCCATGTCTGGCTTGTTACACTGGTTCCAGCAACTTTTTTCTGTTTCCTAACCTCTAAGCTTGAGTCGGAGAATCGCTGTTAGGAAGGATTAAGGGACCATGTTTAAAAATATTTGGGAAATTTGAACTAAGGAAATTCGACCTTATTCTACAAAGAAATTTGATCTAAATATTTTGTGTGGAGAGGAGACTATATGAATTTAGGCGTAGTATGTGTATGTTATGTTCGACCTATTTCCAAAAGTGCCTTTCATGAATTCACTGTGGATTTCATCGTTTTAAACCGTAATCAATTAAGCCGGCTATATATTTATTTAGCTTATTTTAGAAAGTTAACAGCGACATATCGACACAAAATTTCAGTAGAAACTGATGAGCGAGTTAGATTGATAAAGTAAGAATTGATGCGGGGTTAAAAGTAAAATCTTTGAACAAATTTGCGACTACTTTTAATTCCTCGAGATTCCATATTATGTAGGCTATCTAAAACAGATCGACGAAGATCCAAAGGAATGTACGGACGATTAACCCTAGTTGAAGTTTCGTACTTTAGATTTATAATTTGAACTCTTGATCAGCATTTTGAAGTTGAATCAGTTTTATATAGCATTTGTGGATTTTGATATGTAATCTAGCTGTCGACTTAGATGGATTTCGCTAGTTAACCTGTTGTGAGTGGTTTGTAATCTGTGTAAACTATAAAATCACGGCCTTCCACAAAATTTCTTTTCTATAATGCTTTACAGTTGAATATACAGCAAATAGTTCACGGTCAGACACGGAATATTTTTTGTTCGGCTGTCGAAACCTTTTTAGAAAAGTATCCTAATGGTTCTCGACGACCAATGACCAGTTGTTCTATAACACACCATCAATTGCTACACCCGATGCATCAGTCATAATACCGTATTTTGCGTTTTATAACGGGTGAGCTAACAGTGTAGCTTGTGCAAGTGCGTTTTCAACACCTCCAAAAACTATCCTGCATTCATCAGTTCAAAAGAATGGAATTTTCTTAGGCATTCTAGCAAGATTAGTGAAGTGAAGCCAAATAATTTGCTAATTTTGGTAAAAACTGTGCAGCGTTTCTCAACCCATATGGTATTCTTACGAGTACGAATTTTAAAAAAATATTACAATATTGTAGTGCCAAGTAGAAATTATGGAGGCGAAGGGGGGGGGGGGGGAATGGGTAACGATCAAGTACTGTTATTGCATTCAACCGTCTATAATCACCACAAGGCCTCCAGTCGTTGCTGTCTCATTTCGGTAGCAAGTGTAGACCCCCCCTAATGGGAAAGGAATTAGATGGAATTAGATGGTCTTCGCAATCCCATCTGTACCAAATGCTTGAATTCGAACTTAGCTGTCTTGTATTTCGTAGTATTCAGCTTTCTTGGACGTCAGAATGGCAAGTGACCAGTAGTAACTATCCAAGTTACAACTGAATTGTCTTCGACTTTGACTATGTTTTTTATGGACTGTATTTCCACTAAAATCCAATAATCTTGTTTCTTTTAATAAAAATGCTTCTATTCAGCGTAACTATTCAAACAATAATCCTCAATCCACCGTTTATTTTAACACATACTAGATTGAGATTTTTACATACATAATTTTCAGTACAAAGCATTTTAATATTTACACGCAACACCACTCGACATTCTCCCCGCCTTGGAAAGGTTAAGCCTTTACCAACTATTAATTCAAAATTTATACACGAACTTAAACTAATATGTCTATTACTATTTTAGTCATTCAATTAACTGTTAATTTACACACCTTCGTTATGGCTCTCTCCACTTTGCCATTCGGTGTTCTGAGTACTACCACTCGAATTCTGTTGTCTTGTCCTGGTATTGTCTTTTCCACTCGACCCATTAGCCATTTTGAGCTTGGTACATTACCTTCATGAATTAAGACGAGGTCATCTATTTTTAAATTCGAACTTCCATTTAGTTTTTTTTTGTAGAGTGTGCAAATATTCTCTGGAAAACCTTTTTCAAAAATGCTGCACCAACTAAGTTTTTTGTTTCCAATACGCTAGCCTATTACTTGATAAGTTTGTGACATCCATCTCTAAAACTGTATTAATTGGACCCCCTGTTGTGAAATGCCCAGGTGTTAGTGTCTCTAGATCACGTGGATCACTAGAAAGTGATGAAAGAGGGCGAGAATTAAGAATTCCCTCTATCTCTATAGCCAATGTTGTTAACTGCTCCAAGGTCAATACTTGAACTCCAACTACTTTTTTCATGTGAGATTTAAACATCCGAACTGCTACCTCCCAGTGGCCTCCGAAGTGTGGCGATCTAGGCGGAATGTATTTCCACGTGATGCCTTCATTTGAATAAAATGCTTGCAAGTCTATGTTTGATCCACGAACTAAATTTTCCATCTCTTTGACTTCTCTGTTGGACGGCTTTACTGACGAAGCAAAAGAATTTGCAAATATAAACTTTGTTTTGCGTATCTTTTCGCTGTCCCTTATATTTGACTAGAAAAGGACCACAAAAGTCAACTTCGACTAAATTAAATGGTCTGGCAGCATTCAAACGATCTGGGGGCAACGATGCCATGATTTGTTCCTCTAACTTTGGTCTAAACTTGAAACAAGAGACACAGCTTCTAATGACTCGCCTAACTGCATCCTTGCCATTAACTATCCAGTACTTCTGGCACACAGCTGGCCAAAGTACACTGAACTCCGGCATGTTATATTTTTTTTTTGTAATCCAAATTGCTGTTCTCGAGCCTTCCTCCTATACTCTAAGCATTCCTTCTCCATCAACAAATGCCGAAAGACTAATCAATTTACTATCTTCCGGCAACGTTTTATTGTTTAACAACATTCTAATCTCACCTCTAAAATTACCCTTCTGAACCGTCCGAATGACTGACAATAACGCGGCCTCCAACTCACAAGCCTCCAAGCCACCAGTGCAAATAGTCTTCTTTGTAATATATCTGTTTATGAAATGAAAACAGTAAGCTACAACGCGCTTGAGTCTCACCAACGAACTAAAATGTTCAATATTAAAAATATCTATGACTCATACAGAAACAAAAGATGACTGTTCTTTTTTCAATTCAGGCAACTCCTGACTGTTTGCAATATTTATTTTACTAACTGGCCAATTTGACTCATCATCCATTAAAAACAAGGGACCGTGCCACCAAACATCCAAAAGACCAATCTCGTGAGGTAAAACTCCTCTAGAGACCAAGTCTGCAGGATTTGATTTCCCAGCGATGTGTCTGAATCTCATATGTTTACTACCATCCAAAATCTCGCTAACCCTATTGGCCACATATGTTTTCAAATTGTGGGGTGGAATCTTTAACCAGGACAAGGCAATAGTCGAATCAGACCACAAAACAATCTTTCCAACATTTATCTTGAGAGACGCCACTTCATTACCCATCACTATTTTTGCAACGAAAATATACACAGGCACCATATCACTAACATTTTCTGGAATGACTTATCGGTTTAATCTCAAATTATTCAAATATTCCAAACTATCTCTACAATTAATCCAATCTGCCTTTAAGTTCTCGGGTATGTTAGCATCCCAATCTAGTTTTTCCATCCATAATCTCTGAATAAGAATTTTCAGACTTAAAATTACTGGCCCCAATAGTCCTAATGGATCAAACAATCTATTAATATCAGACAATACCGATCTTTTTGTAATTCTGTTACTGTCCATTGGATGACACGGTATTGTCGGCTGAACCAAAAATGTGAATTCATCACATAAGGGTAACCAGCGTAAGCCCAAAGTTTTAATTGTATCGTTGACATCCAATTCATTGGGATATCCTCGATTTTCCATTGGAATATGATTTAATAATTTCTTAGAATTTGAATACCACTTTCTTAATCTCATCCCTGCTGACGAAAACATTTTAGTTAATTCGTCATACATTGAAATACCTTCCTCTAATGTTTGACAACCCGAAAGTAAATCATTTATATAAAAATCAGTCCTTGAAATATTTGACGGTATTGGGCAATTTACTGATTCATCTACAGCTAACTGTTGGATAACACGAGTTGATAAGTAAGGCACAGATCCCGTTCCATAAGTTACGGTCTGCAACTCGTAAATCCTCAACTCATCACTGGAACTCTCTCGCCAATAAATCCTATGAAACCTTTTATGAGATTGCTCCAACTTCACCATTCTGTACATTTTTTCGATATCACTTGAGAAAGCAATGGCATGCTTCCTGAATCTCAACACAATTGAAAATAAATCCTCCTGAAGCACCTACCATTAACAAATCGTTCAACAAGTACTGAGACGAAGACTTCGCCGAAGCATCAAAAACAACTCGACACTTAGTTGTGGAACTACTAGGACGTAATACAGCCAAATGAGGTATAAAATAACCCGGACCATCATCCACTTCAGTACAAAGCCTCATATGTCCCATTGACTCATTTTCTCTCATGAACTCGATATACTGCATTTTCAATTTCAAACTTTTATTTAATCTTCTTTCCAAAACAATGAATCTATGAAAAGCCCTTTTAGGAAGAATTACCCAACAAGCTACTATCCATTTTAAAAGGTAGTTGTACAATAAACGTACCGTCTATATCTCTCTTGTGAGTGTCACCAAAATGCTGCTCACATGGTAATTCCTCAGCTGTACGAATTTTATTCTTATCATTACAGCAGGGCTCCATATCCCAAAACTTTTTGTTTTCGGTTCTGATGACAAAAAGAAATTCTGGTTGTCTGAACTACTTTCCAACTTTCCACCAATTACCCAACCAAAGCTCGTATTACGAAACACTGGGAGCTCCTTTGACAATTATAAACGACCATCTTTCAAAATTTCCCAAAATACTTCACTTCCTAATAATATATCTACAGGTTCAGGTATATTGAAAACTGGGTCGGCCAATACTAAAGTAGATGGAACGGACCATCTGGAAATATTGATATATTGATAGGGCAATCCATTGCTAATCTCAGATGCTACCAGGAATCTCAAATTCTTACAATAATTTTCAACGCGAGAATGAATTGATGCTTCTACTCTATTACAAACATCTGTTTTTGTACCATTAATACCACATACAGTGTTATTATCCTTTTCGACTTTAATTCCCAATTTTTTGACCAAGTTCATAGATACAAAATTTTTATGAGAGGCTGAATCCAAGAGAGCTCTACATTGAATATACTTCTGATTAGAATCTTTTATCAAAATCATAGCAGTGGTTAAAACGACCTGTTTGTGCACAATTTCTTTGCACAAATATGTAGAACTCTTTTGAGCAGAATCAGCCTTTGTACTATCGACATCTCTATTATTATCCGTACTACTACTAGGGTGTTTTCTATTTGTTTCGTTTGACGTTTTGTGATTTCGACTATCCATTCTCATATGAAGTATTGTGTGATATTTATTTCCACAAATTTCACATTTTTTTGCTTGACAAGTTCTAACTAAATGACTGTCGCTCAAACAATTCAAACATCTACCTAAGGACTTCCTTTCCTCAGGACGTAAATTCATAAACTGAACACAATTTTCTAAAGAATGACTACCACTACACATCGAACAAACCATTTTTGTATTTACTTCATTTGGCCGTGAAACCGACACGAAAGTTTTAGAAGATTTAGGCATTTGTTTAGGTCTATTGGAAAAAAAAGTTTTTGTAATGCACGCAAATTGAGCTCAGTGCGATCAATCAGATTTTGCATATCTGTACCAGATGATTTATTGACGTACTGTAATTTAAATAATTCAATAATGTGTTTCTCTACCAAAGCATGGTTATCATCGAATCTATCTACCAAAGCCTTCCAGGCGATATCAAAGGCATCATCAGAAAAATCGATTTTATCAATAATCTCTTTGGCCTTTCCAACAACAAACATATCTAAATACTACATTTTTTGTATCTTTGAATTTATTTGATGATTATTTATAATGATTTTCTCAAAAAAATCACGAAATCTTAACCAGTCATCAAATTTTCCATCAAATATGGGTATTCTAATCTCTGGCAATTTTGCCTTAGAAAAAAGAACACCTGCACTGTCACCATTCCTTGAAGCCGCATCATCACCCAAACCTAATTTATCACCTCTATTACTCACTACTTTATTAATACTTAAAATCACTTCAAATTTACCCTTTACATCATAAAATTCACGCTCGAATGATTCGAAATCCGCATTAAATTCCTCCTCATTTTTTTTCGAACTCGGGATCGTCAATCGATGAACAAAGCCCAGAATAAATTTCAGAATATTCATTTAACAAAAGCTTTAAATTTTCATATCTAGCACTAACTTTGCTTAAATTTCCTATTTCATCAGGATTTTTTGAGGCGCGTGTTAATGTTCCTTATTGTGTTTGATGAAGCCCTGTATTTTCCACATGTGGTGCTGCTTTTTGCTTCTTTTTTCTCCGATTTAAGAGCACAGGGCTTCTAGGTTATTGTTGGTCTTCCCACTTTTCGTTTCCCTCGCGGGTTCCATTTTAATGACATCCGTGTTATGTCATTAGGAGTTTATCTCAATGTGTGCCCCATCCATCTCTGTTTGCTTTGTTTACCGCAGAAGTTCAATCTTGCTGGTCAATGTTCTCATGATCTTCTGTGTGTGCTTCCATGTTTCACTCTTATATACAGCAGTATTGATTTTATACATAAGTATTGTTTGTGTGTTAGCGCAGGCATATGTCATCTAATCTATATCGTTGACCCGTCTTAGTGGTCCCTTTGGATACCATCTCGTGAATTAAAAGTATTTATCACTTTGCTGTCCTTTGTATTGAACCTTGTTTCCGACATTCTGATAAATTTCTTCTTCGTGCTTCTGCTTGTTTGACCTGTTTGTATTTTAGTGGCTAGAAGGGCTTAGATGCGACCTTGTAGGTCAACATTTTCGAAAGGTTAGATCTAGCATTTTGCAAGGCAGATTTTGCCTTATTCAACCTGTCCTCGTTTAGTGATGGCGATTTCACGATAGTTACGATGGTCGTCAGTCAACGATGAAAATCACGTAAAACTTCCTATATTTGCGATCCTTCGAAAGCGAGTTTTGCTTGATCAAAACCACTTTGAGGGTCTTGTACCACAATAAGCTTTCAGAGCCAAGGTGACAATTTAGGACAATCTTTCCAACGAAATGTTTAAATTTCACGAAGAGACTAAATAAAGAGTATCGGTCAAACCTAATATATTACTGATGATCAGTGTGCCTTGCAGTTGTTAGATATTGCTGTCGGTGTAAACGACACGATCCTTGAACCTCCAAATGGTCAGTGCCAAAAATTTTTCTCAGTCAATATTTTAAAATCATTAGTCAACATAAAATTGTAACATCAAAGCACTTAGCTCGGGTTATATTTTCATCCTGTAAGCATGACGTAAGTTCACATGTATGCTTTGATTGGTGCGATAATTTTAGATGTTTGGTTCGTATTAAGAAAAGGTCATAAGGCCAGCTAAAAAAAAAAAAAGAAAAAAATTAAAATTAGCAACCCAAATATTAATTTTAGATTTTTATGCGTCTGCTCTCATGTATAAAATATGTTTTCCCAAAATTGATTCGCCGATGAGCAATTGAGCATATATAAAGACAAAACATGCCACATGATTAATGAGTTAATAGCAAAATATTATTAAAGATAATTTTAATGAGTTTTGAAGGAGTGTTGAAGAGTCAAAAAGAGTTATGCTAGAGACGAGACAGCCAAAAAAAAAAATCCAAGTCATGGTTTTTTTTTTTTTTGCTGCTGAATATGATTTATGTGTGTATTCCAACTAAATAATAATAATAAGCGGCTGGTCGTGTCGTTTTGGTGAATCATTTACCGCGCACGAATTATATTTTGTTCCCATAATTAATTTAATAACCCTAACCTGGCTTTTATCTTATTGTTAATCACAATTTTTTTTTCTTTTTGTTTTTAATTTCAGGTAAGGAAATTCCTCCATTTTTTTTAGAAGACGATCGTGTAAGTTTAACTTTCTATCTCAAAAACCAATTAAGAACATGACAAGCCACTCGGCTTGGTTGCGTGCATATGTTAAATTTCCTCTTCGTATAATTAAAATTATTTTTAATTTCTAAATTTAAATTTTTTGCTATTTACGAATTTATTTTTAGATATGTCTGTGTGTGTGTGTTTGCGTTGGATTTTGTTTATTTATTATTATTATTTATGAAACAGGAAAAATAATTTTAGCGAAAATTACGAATCGTGATTTTTCAAAAAAAAAATAATAAAAAATATTTTTTTCGTGTGTTGGCGCTGATCTGAATCTGAAATGTATGCCGCGAATTTAGGATTTAGAAAGAAATAATAGCGGAAGTATACGTATAATCTGTAATATTAAATTAATTCATTTTTATTTTTTGCAATGTGCTAAATAAAATGCGGATTTTTGGTTTTGGGTCAAATTAATTATGTCAAGGTTGAGCAAAATTTGAGTTTCCCGTCAAATACCCCCAAAAAGTTAAAGTTTATCGACCTTCCCGTACAACAAGTCACATGCGGCTTGTATTATAAAAAATCATTAAAAGAATTTTTTGTTTTGGCAAATCTACAAATGTTCATTTAGTGAAGTAGAAAAATTATGATTTACACACAAAAAACGTAAATCATAATTAAAAAATACTGAAAAAAAAAATCGAAAATAATTAACGAAAACAATTAAATTGATCTGAATTTTAAACATTTTCCATAAATACGTACTCGTACACTATTATTGTACGCATTAGTGATTTTCGCGAAAAACTAAATAAAAATAACAATCAACGCGATTTTTTGTAACTTTGCCAAAAATCTAAAAATGATTTGACGGCATTGAGTCAAAATACACATGATACACACACCAATATATATACAGAGTAGATTTTCTTAAGTAAAACAAGGTTAGTAACATGCGGATTCGAATGAAAATGCGAATTTGAGATTTTTGGAAAATTTTATGACGCTTTAAGTGCATGCGGATGAAGTTTTATTTGAATCAAAAAAAAAAAAAAAAACCAAACAGAAAATACTCGTTTAAGCTATTTCCGGACGTTGGTGAAATTTTAGATGAATGGGCTAAGATAGTCGTTCATCTAACGCAGTTTGTGAAACTACAAAGTTTTGTTTTTCTCATTTGCTCCGATTATCGTGAGATTGATTTGTATCGATGCAACTACGCACCGATTACTGATTTGTACGTTTGAAATCATTTACATTTGAATGTGATTGCGTTTAAATCTTTTTCCAGACAATTTACGATTGGATCATGGTCAGCCAAACCGAAAAACTGTCAAATGAAAATTTATATTAATAGTTTTCAAAATGTTGAAAAAAGCACCTCAAATACATAACTTAAGGTAAAAAGTTCACTAATATCCCGAGGCGTGCTCACTGCCACTACAACACACAAGCTTCATAGCTCAATCTTTTGAAGTCAAACCTTTCATTAACCTCAGAGTCGCAAAGCTGATCGTGCCAGATAAGAGAAACAAGAGCAGGCTCAGAAAATAGTAAATAGAATGCGGAAAGAAACGTCATTTGATTAAGCGCTTGCACCGCTAAGCATCTAGCCTTGAATATATTTAAAAAAATGCTTGACACTCTTGACTTGTACATAGACATCCACATTATTGTGACCGGTAAATTACAAGTTCTAACACACATTGCTGTATACTCAACATTTGCTATTCTGTACCAGATTGCTCTGCGGTGAATTTAGTCACGCAACCAATCGTTAACTACAATCACATCCATTGTACTCAACAGCTTACGATAGCAAAACTGACAAAACTTTTGATTTACTAAAGTCATGTGCTATTATGTTAATTTCATTGCTTAAAGTAATCCCTTAGGTTGTTTTCCTGAGTAAAGCATGGATGGATTGGAAGAAATAAACAGTGGCAAATTTAAGTGAAATTCTCACCCCCTAAGGTTGCCGGCAGCCGGTTGGCCATATTCTCAAGGATAGAGTAAGAGCAATATAATGATTTTGTTTGTTATTCTGATGTGAGAGTTTTAAGTCACAGCTCGAGGAGTTAGCGATCTGCTTTGGTTCCTATACGAAATAATTTTTATTCCGACTGGTGCGGGGGTTTTCTTCACTTAATTCAAACTTTATAGATGCTGAATTCAACGGTTTATTTGTTGAAGTTTTTCCGTTTCGATGAATGACACTAGGGACCGCTACGATATTTTATAGTTTCCTCCGGTTGCCCCCGCTTCGCTGTTGATTCCCATTTCATGTCTATTGTTCGAACCGTCTCCTCTTTAAACTGAGTTTCTGTTAAATTCTAAAGCTCTTCGACGTCTAAGTTTCACAACCTTTTGTACTTTACAAAAAATTAAACTTATGCTGTGTGCCTCAGAAGACTTTTCAAACTAAACTTTTAAATTTTGATGCTTTCGCTATTTCCTCATAGATGCTTGGTGAAAAGGCAGTTTACGAGGTTACTTTTCGACGACTTTTCAATTTGTATGAGATACAGTTTAAAATACGTAGTCAGTAAAGGCCGGTACACATTGAGAACGAGTAACGAGAACGATATTCCCTTTTTTTTACCAAATTATGTAATATGATTATTAAAATAGTTAAAACTGAATGATTTTAATGAACGATAGTCAAAATATCGTCCATTTACTAAAATTAAAAATTTAATTTTATTTAAATTTATCTAAATTTTATTTTTAGTAAATGCACGATATTTTAAAATAGTTTTAACTATTTTAATAATTTTCTTACATAATTCGGTTTACAAGCAATCGGTTTCTCATCGGTCAGCTCAATATGCATTTTTATGTTTGGACTTGGCGTTCTCTTCTCTGGATTTTAGGTTACTACCAATAATCGAATTCTATCCGTCACTTCACAATCATTAATATGGTTAGTGTTCAGCGGAAGTTCTCCATGCTCAATCACCATTAAAATGTTTTCCGGAATGAATTTTCTCATAGTAATTCCAGTCGGCGTTTGATTTATTAAATCTCTACCCAATAAAGAGTCAACTGGCAATATTGCCTCAGGAACTATGTGAATTGTAGTGTCATACTCTTCATCCTCTATTTTTAGCTTTGAATTAAACCTACATACGGTTGATACATCTCTGTACGCCGCACCATGGAATAATGTGGACTCCTCGCTAAATTCGAAAATGGCCGCTCCAATGAATTTTTTATGTGACATTAAGCTAATGTTGCGTCCGGTATCAACTAGTACACAAAGTTCCTTTCCATTCAACATTATACTTTTGACAGCTTTAGATGAACAATTATCCTGATTCTCTATGGCTGCACAAGATTTAGAATTTTGAACTTTACTTCCACACTCCGTTGAAAGATGGCCAAATGCTTGGCATTTGAAAGATTTCGAACCATCAGATTTTTTCGCGCAATCTTTTCCTAGATGCCCAGTTCTACCACAGTTGTAACATCTTGGCATACTTCGGAATCTATTTGAATTTATTCTCTCAATTGGCTTTGTTGTTACGCCCTCGATTGGTGCTTTTATCTTAATTTTTTGTTTGATTTCTTCATAAATTACGAGTTAACTTTTGAAATCATTTTTAAAGGTTGATCCATATAAAACCGCCTTATTATGTTCATAATCGGTTATTTCACTTATATGTGTACAGTAATCGATTATCGAAGCATCTTCCAAGGTGCCGGTTTGTCCTAGTTCACGCATAGCGATTAAATAATTTTTGAAAGATTCATCTTTCTTCTTCTTCCTCTCTGCCATGCGCCTATGAATCACAGCAGAATTCATTTTCTTTTTGAACTCGTTGACTAAATGTGTGGTTAGATTTTCCCAGATATCAGTAACCTCCAAACGTAAACTGTCTGTTGCTGTTCCAGTTAATAGTCTTTTTGAATAAATAACTATCTGTTCAGCATTCCATTTCATACATACAGCAGCATCTTCGACATCCTGAATCCGTCTCAAGACGGGATAATCTTCCTCCCCGCTTAGCTTCGAAAGCGATTCTTCGACATCTCTAAAACTTAAGCAAGCTCCAGTAGTAGGGACGATAGTAGAATTCATTCTGATTTCTTTATCTTTCAGCGCCATCTCCCGTGTTGGTAACTCTCTAACTTGATATTATCTTCCTGTTGGTTGCCGTTAAGTCCGCTAGCATTAGTCTCCCTACTTCTATTTGTCTTATCTCCGCTGTTACCACCCTCCATCATAGTACTGCTTTTTTTGGTTGGTTCAATAGCATTGTATTATTTGAATTCACCGACTCATCATTCGCGACTCTTCTAAACATTTTCATCATCTTACGCATAAAAGCGACCTCTTCAATTTCAGGTGAATTATCACGATTATTTCTTTTTTTTCGGCCTAGCTCAGTAACAATTACTTAATAAAATACGATACAGGCTGCATCCTAATTGAGTTGAACAAATTCGGATAAATATATATATATATATATATATATATATATATATATATATATATATATATATATATATATATATATATATATATATATATATATATATATATATATATATATATTTTGAACTACATACTTTTAATAAACGACTCGGTTTATTTTTATTAAACGTCATTTATTTGAACGAGACATTGAAAAGTTTAGTTGGCTATAAGGCACAATTGAATACTTTTAACCTAGTGACATCTATTTAAATATTGCATGAATTACTGGGTCTTACAAAAGTTTAGTTTGAAAAGTCTTCTGAGGCATACAGCATTAATCTTGAATGATGCGTTTGTTGTACGATAACCTCAAACACAATTCATTCAAGGAATCAATTCAAGCCAAATGGTGGTATAGAAAATTTGGGTTCCACAACTATTTTTGACGTTCAAAATACGCAGGATGTTGCGATGTGTTTTAACTGCCAACTGACTACTTCATTTTAAATCTCAATCTTCATCTAATTATTCCGTTTCATAAAAATTAAGTTCCACAGCCATTTTTCAAGATTATTTTCGAAACGAATACTTATTTGTGGAACCTAACTTTTTGAAATAAGTATCCAGGTCAGGTGATTTTTTTTTATTTCTAACTGTTTCTTATAAAAATTCTTAATTTCTTATAAGTTAATTCAATAAATTAGGTTCCACAAACAAGTATTCGTTTCAAAAATAGTCAAATTTGAATAAATCTTAGGGAGAACGCAATTCTGAACTTATTTTCAACAATCGAATAGAGTAATTAAATGCAACAGTATCACTATTGGCAAGTTGAACACAAGTTTCAGGTTTCTTTCCTCAATTTTTCTTACTCGTTAAACAATGATTACGACATTTCTGCGGGTACTGTGGGGTTTAATCTGTACATAAGAAAATATTTTGAGGATTTACTTCTCAGTCGAGGGCTTGGTGCTACATGAAATGATTTTGTGAAGTTTATCTTCCAATTCATAGTTGTGGCCACAATTAAAACTGGTTTAATCATACTACAATATAATTATATCTCGGATCACAAGAAACAAACTATATTTACAAGTAACTTATGCGTTACTCTGGCAAAATATAAATCCCACATTTTTGAACTAGGGATGTTCCCCAAACTGATACTTATTTGTGGAACCTAACTTATTCACAATAAGTAAGCTGGTGAGGTAACTTATTTTCTGTCCTTTTCTAGCAAGAAAATTTAAATTGAATATGTCAACATTGTCAAATTTTGTATTTGTTTTTATTTTAAAGTTGTGAATAACACTTTAATAAAAATAATAAAAAGGAAACAATATAATACGCGATGTAAAGTATTTTTTGTTAAACTAAAGTCTGAATACATATTTTTAAATAAATAATTGGTTTAATACCAAACAAATATTTTGTTAATTTCTGTTGTTTTGACGTCCGCATAGATGGCCGCAAATAAGTCAATAAGTACGAAATAAGTATCGGTTTGGGAAGCAGCCTAAGTAGGAATTTTATCTAAACATATTTAAATTGCACTTTTTGAAGTAAACTCAATCATAATACCTTTTATTTGAAAAGGTTGAAGGTACCTTCAAACAAGTCCCACAATTTGTAAAACAAATAATTTTAGGAAAGCTGAATTTTCCATCAAATTTACTATCGTAAACAACTTTGTTCTGGCTACCGATAACGGACTTGTTCAATACCTTAAGAAACATTGAATTGAGCATTCCCAGAAAATTCCTTGAAATATGGAAATTATATTCCATTTATTTTTCAAAAGGGTAAAATTATGTTCCTCTAAGCTCTAACCGATAAGCTCCGTCATTTGACTAGATTTATAATTTACAGCAAGCACGTTTTATATTTTACGTCACTATGAGAAAATACCATTCAAGAATAGAACCTTCAAATCATAAACGACAAATTCCACAATGGGACATATTTAAATTTAGGTTGAGTTAAATTAGTGCAAAATCATTAAAAAGATTTTGTTATTTAATATTTTTAAAATTATATTGAGAAAAACAAGTTCCACAAAATGTTTTCAGTGTGCCAAAAAAGGGGCAGCACAAAAACGTTACGCATGAAATCAACTTAGGAACCAAAGGTAATTGATTCAAATAACAAAGTATATTAGTCGAGCTAGCTATTTCTTTACTCAATATTGTTCTAAAAACAAAAAAATAGTTGTCTCGGTTTAATTAGTTTGTTACTTAAACTACATTGAACCGTTCTTACTTCCAACCAGGGTTGCTTAAATTCATCATTTTTACGTATCTTTGCTTTTTATAGCAACTTTTGGTTTGAACTTGGATCGAAAAAGCCCTCGTTTCATGATACTTAGCCCTACCGATTTCTTAACAGGAAAATGTTTCACAAAATCATAGTAAATGACTTTGTCAAAAGCTTACCTCCCAATTCATGTTCCTTTTCTTGGTAATTTTTGGCACTCTAGCCAGAAACTACCTTAATTAAACCATTCATTTTTTCCTTAATTCTCGGAAACAAATTTAGGTTCCACAAACTGTTTCCCGTTCGTTAGCATATTCCTTTAATCAGGAAAGTTACAGTTTGGAAGAGTAGAATCTTGGTCATTTTATTAGGTCACGATTGGCAATCAAACAATAACAAGAGGAAATCGAATACTGACCATAAGTAAGTCCTGCAACCATCAGTAATAAATAAACAAACCCATCATTTAAACAAGTCTGTTTTTTAGAATAAGCGCAATGTAACATTACTGGCTTATTGCTTGATGGAGGAGGGGGAGGTGGGCGGGAGGTGCATGGTGTGACTCAATCACCTCAGATTCAAGTTATTGAGAGTGAATGAACTTTATTCGTCTTTTTCATGAAATAAGTTCCACAATCCTTTATTATTTTAGGATATACATACGTATGTGCTAATAACATGAAGAAAAATAAAAAAAAATCTCAAATAATTTTGAATTTATTTAATATCTTTAGAAACACAGTGGAACAAGAATTTCCGGTATGTTTAGTACACCTACCTTGTGAAATTTTTCGTCAAAACTTTCCTAATAAATTTCTTAATATGTGTTATAAAAGAACTATCGAACATCAACTATGTCATAGTAATCCGGTTGATGTTTCTCGACCGTTGCATCATTGTTTTTGTTCACTTTTAACAGGATTACAGCAAAGGCAACCAAAATGGCACCAATTACAACTATTACTGCAAATATAAGATAATAAATCCACGACATGTCTACTATCGCCACATTGGAACCGTATAAGCAATATAAGTAGGTGTTCCAATGTGAATTCCATGAGTCTTCCGTTTTTCGGGCATACATTGCACAACCAACATTTTGCGTAATATTATTCGTTTGCCATAAATTATCAATATTACTTAGATGTTCATCGTAGCGATTAGTTCCTTCAAACAGATATGCCATCATATTTGGATAATGTTCTAGAAAAAAAAAAAATTACAATTTTTTGATTAACCTAAAATACTTGTGCATACTCATTGCTATGCATTTATCACTATTTGTTAATTTTTGTGTCACCATCTGTTTGGCTAAATATTCCAATTCGCCATCCCATTTAATATTTTCGTCTTGGTGCAATAGCTTGTGCAAGATAAATTTCCTGGTAGTGAATGTCATATTTTGAAAATTTGCAGAAATAAAATTTGGAAATGAAATGCATACTAAATGATTATCACATTTTAAATCATCTTGTTCACATTGTGTATTGTCCAATTGTGTTATTGTTTCGCCGCACTCATCATTATAACCAAAACTTTGATCACTGTGGATTAACTCAACCCCATTCATCATACAGACGACATATTTCCGAGTATAATTTATTGCACATCCAATTCCACTGGAATAAGCACTATACAACCATGCTGGCTTATCGCTTGAGTTAATGATATCATCGATTTGCGATGTTACATCCATATTACTATTAATTATGGTTAGGTTAAAATTTAAAATGTATTTATAGACATCATTCGCAAAACAATATTCGTTGAAATTTTCTCGAAACGCAGCTCCCACGGCAAGCGATTCTAGCATTTCGTTCCATTCCAAATCACGTAGATTACAAATTTTTTGAGAATCACGTAAATTATCTCGAAATTTATTAATCGGATCTAGAATTGCGCGTCTAAATTCTTGATCGACATTTCCACTCGTATGCTATAAAGAAATAATAATAAATTAGTACTATATACAATACCAAAAATTAGCGGAAATTTAACTACTTACCTCTAAATTGCATAACACATGTGTTTGATTACGACATAGCCCATATCCACAGTAATAATTTCTTTCAGATTTTGAACAATTAATTGACTCATAATAACCGAAAATAATCAATAAAATATGAAACAAGTGTTTAACTCTCATGTTTGGAGCGGAATGTTAATTATGGCAACAGATAAACCCATTTTATACTGAAATTTTTCAAAAAAATACTTTTCTGCCTCAGTATAGAGTGACTCAATCCCTAATTCCGCGTGTCACATTTAACTAGAATTTGATTACAATATTTTTAGGTGTGCACACCGTTATTTTGAAAAAAACGATGTGGTTCATTGGGCAACAGATTAATTTCAATTTGCCATACGTCGGTTATTGATGACTCTTGCTGATTTTGGTGCTTTTTTTTGTGGAACCTATGAAAACTACTCTGTATAATAATAGTTCTTGGCATATCATTGATCTCAGTTAATCATTTTGCTTAAAATATTTGCCTAAATAATAAGATGAATTAATGTGAAGGTATAGACATAGTTAAAAGAAATCAATTCAAACCTTATTACTTTGAAATTCACTCAAATTTAAAATTTGTTGTTGTTCATTTGAGTGGAAATTTACCTCATTTTAATTTTTACCTGAGTGAAACTGTAATAAATTAAATTTACCATTCAGTACAAGGATTATCGATTAATTTGGGAAATTTTAAAAATGTTTTAGATTTTTAAAGACACGCAAATGGTTTGAGAATAAGATATAATTTAAAAATATTGGCAGAATAAAAAAATTTAAACACAAAATACAGACCAAATCAAATCATCCATTTATTCTCTAAATGGACCATACAAAAACCACTTGTAAAAAATCGATTATTACTTTTTTCATTTACATCGTAGCAAAATGTACCATAAATGCCTATATATGTAAGTCAACCGTTAATTTATGAGCCCAAGCTATGATTTCATCATATAAGCAAGTCATTAATTACAAGGCAATAAATACAAACTACAATTAGATAGTTCAACCGTTAATTAGTCATCCTCCACTATAACATTCAGAATTTTTGTATGACCCATTTAAAAGTTAGGAAACGGTCTCAAATACATGGCTTCTGATTAATTAGACCGTAAATTTGTCAACTCTGGTTGTGATTTCAATGTACAGGTCAACACTTTGGAAGGTTCCGCGACGACAATCATAGTTTTCGTATGACCCATTCAAAAATTAGAAAACTGCTTCATATACACTTGGGTGCAAAAAAATCGCACATTGCTCAATTTTCCACAAAAGTTCAAAAATATCAAAAAAATCCAACATTTGTTTAGGTTTTTTAATGCAGATTTAAAGTCTAATTTCAATACCTATCCAGTGGTACCTTTTTTGTATTTATACGTGCCATCAAACTGATTTTTGGGGGTAAACATCTGAGGTATACGTTTTTGTGAATTTGTCAGCATGAAAATTAGTAGTAAAAATCGAATTAAAACATGGAACCCAGAAAAAATATTTTTATTAATAACGAGTATTCCCTCCTCTGGCCCGAATGACAGCTTCCATTCGATGAAGCATTGATTTCACCAAAGTTTTCACAAAATCTTCAGATATCGCCTCCCATTGCTCTACGATCGCCTGTTGCAGCTCCTGCAGACTCGTTGGAGCAACATCTCTGGCTCGAACCCTTTTTTTCAACTCGTCCTATATATGTTCGATGGGATTGAGATCTGGGCTTCGAGCTGGCCACTCCATAACAGGCACGTCCACCTCTTGAAGGTACTGGTATACCGTATGCGGGTTCGCATTATCCTGCATGAACAGAAAATTTTCACCAATAAATCCGGCAAAAGGTACGACATACTCCTCGAGTACTTCCTCAATGTACCGTTGAGAAGTCATTCCTCTTGACCGACCGCCAGTATTGACTCGAGTGATGAATACAAGATCTGTCTTCGCCTCTAGTGGTATGCCTCCCCAGAACATGCACGATTCCCCGCCATGCGAGACACGTTCTTGGATGCAACATTGTGCATATCGCTCTCCTTGTCTTCTGTATACTCTTCCGCGTCCATCGGTGCCATATAAACACATCCTGCACTCGTCAGAGAACAGGACTCTTTTCCATTCTTCTTCTGTCCAATTCAAATGCTCTCGAGCGAACTCACGACAGGCTCTTCGGTGGGATGCGGTCAATTTCGGCCCGTTTGCTGGTCTGTGTGCAGTCAGATTAAATTCTCAAAGTCGTCTTCTAACTGTCCACCGACTGACTTCGACTTCACGAACTTCACGGAGCCGCCGTCCCAGTTGAACCGCATTCATAGGACGATTTCGCAACGAAGTTGTTACAAGAAAGGGGTCATCACGCTGTGCTGTAGCACGAGGTCGGCCAGATCCTTGTCGCCGTCTGAAGCCACCAGTTTCCTGATATCTCTGCCACACTCGACGAACGGAGAATCGGCTCAAATTTAGTTGTCGAGCCACTTCTCTTTGGTTCTGGCCCGCATCAATTAGTGCAACCACTTGTGCGGCTACCTCTGCTGTGGTATCCATTTCTTTGCTCCGGTTGAAGACGTAATTAATAGAGGACCGTTCAGACTAAGCGTCGATATGCGAATGATGACAATTGCTAGCGGGATATTTCATGGCATGCTATTGTATTGATCTTGTTGAATTATTTTTAGAATTTAATTCGAAAGCCTGCTGTATGCATTTGACAAAAAATCACTTTGTTGGCATGGTACAAGTATAAAAAATGTACCACTGGATAGGTATTGATATAGACTTTGAATCTGCATTAAAAAAAATTAAACAAATATTGGATTTTTTTGATATTTTTGAACTTTTGTGGAAAATTGAGCAATGTGCGATTTTTTTGCACCCAAGTGTATATCGTCTAAAATTAGCCAAAAAAGAAAGAATATGGAACCTATCTTATGAATATTCCAAATGTGGGACATATGTTAAGATTGCGTCGAATTTTCGTTGCTGACGGCATGTCCAACTTGTTTTGCGCTTAACAACAATAAACGATTTGAACTATGGTATTTTGCATGTATGAGAAGATGGATTCAATTATATGTGGGACCTAATATACCACGTGCTTCATTATTACAAAATCACAAGCTTATATGGAATAGTGAGAATCGAGAGAAAATACACTTAAGAGAGGGAAAGAATCCTTACTAAAAAGGCTTAACTTAGGCTCGTGTGTACAAAATGACAAGCGGTTACTAGTTCGTTTAGACGAATGCCAACCGCTAACCCATATGCTCGCAAGGTTTCGTTTTATATATCTTACAAATAGACTACCATCCTGTTTCCAGAATATCTCAATGGATTAAGAACAGTTTAAATTTAGTGGATAAATTATGAAACGATGATTTTCGGAAAATCAAATTTTCCCAGATTTACCACGAGAAACTTGAACTGAATATTTTTTCTGCGATAGCTATTGACAAGTCACAACAAAGCAATCCATCTCCAGACGTAACACTGTAGAGGCTAATTTTATATAAAGTTTTTAATGATTTTTAGAAAATCGAATTTTCTCAGATTTTCCACTGGAAGCTTGAATTTTTTCCAGCGATAGCTATTGGCAAATGACTTAAAAACGATTCATCTTCAGATATATGTACTGTATAGTGGCTGATTTTATTCCAATTTTTTGGATTCTTCTGATTTTCCGATATTTTCCACTATTAGGCGGAACAAAGTGTTCCACGTAAGATTATTTGCAAAAGATTTTATTACAATCCATCCTGTTTACTTTGGGCTGAAAACTATTAAATTTTTTATTTTCGCCTGGAATGTTAATATCGAAATCTGCATAAACGACTTTTTACTGTCGACTGGAAACTTCCAGGTGACTTTAACAGTGACTTTTTTCCCAAGCCTATTCATAATTGAGATTAGTGGCCGGGATATACCGGGTGATGTTTTTTCCCTAATACACTCAAAATTCGAATAACTGGGAAAAGGGTGCTTGATTTACATGAGACCCCTCGCCTCGTCATCTTTCGATTAAATTAAGTGCTCAAAATGATGGCCTTCGACTTCAATGCACTTATTAATCCGCATTTCAAATGACTGTATACAACTGAGAAGTGTGTCTGCTTGAATTTCAGCACAGGCATTTCTGATTCGCCCAATTATATTCTCACGTGTTGTTGGTTTTTGTTTGTAAACTTGATCTTTGGCATAGCCCCACAAAAAAAAATCTGGCGACGTAAAATCTGGTGATCTGGCAGGCCAATTTACTGGACGGATCACGATCAAGTACTGCACGTTCTACCAACGAATAGTGTGCGTGACAACCATTATGTTGAAACCACATGTTCCGTCGCACTTCTAAGCTTATGTCTTCAAATAATGTTGGCGGTTCATTTTCCAAAATATCTTGGTACATTTGACCATTCAATCCAAATATAAGGATAATACATCAATTTCACTATTTTCCCCATTGACTGTTGTTGGACGAATCCTTTTTTTCGGTTGAACACTTCCATCAGTAATAAATTGTTTGACAGTATGCTGAAATGACGCACGTGACTGAATCCTATCCGCAAAACGCAAAGCGTAGAGAGTGACAGCATAATCAAGACTCCGGCCAGCTTCTCAATAAACCAGAATCATTTAAATTTTCTCTTGTACAGTTAAATACACCATTCTTAAGTAGTATTGATAGCTTTACACAGGTATTGTTGTTTTCGAAATAATCTTCGGACTGAATCGATATTTTTAAAACAAAATACAAACAATTTTATTAATTTGAAAGCCGATTTAATCGCATGTTCCTGGGTTGCGATAATGAGAAGCCATTGAAAATTTAAGAAATAAATATTGTTTAAGATTAACTTCGAGTATTTACAATGAAACCGTCTAATTTTTATTGCAGGCGTATTGCAGAATCGTTTGCATAGGTTCTCAGTAGGAAAAATCTAAAAAATTGAATATCGTCAATTACAGCGCCATCTATCATTAATCGAAAAAAATATTTCAGTCAAATCCTACGTATTTTATAGCCGTAGAATCCGTATTTTCAATAAAAAATTGGAGTTCATATTTTAGTTTCAAAGTTACTCCACGCCCCCTCCCGGAATAATTAAATGTTGATCTTTTCATTTTTTTCGTAGAGTGCTTATTTTCCGAGATATTTGAGGTTAAAAAAATCACCCGGTATAAGAAAATCGTTTATTTTTTGAAACTTATGAGAATCAGATAAAGCGTCACTTTGGTGTACTAAAGATTTGTAACGGTTCTCGAAAGACTGCCATTGACTATAAATTCTTGAAAATGGTTTAATTACAACAGGTTATTCTTTTCAAGATCCTTAAGGAAATGAATTTGCTGAGTCAATATCCGACGTCGGTACATTTCTCGAACAAAAATCGCCTGAACCTTAAAATACTTGTGCTGCTACTACTAAAGCTCGTTTTCAGTGTTTTCAATACCAGTGAAGTATTCCTCCATCTTTGTTGAACGAACTTCGTTGTCCGTTGTGGGTGGCGTTGTCATTAATTGCAAAGGCAAACGTGTCGAGCGTGGTTAAGGCAACCATGAGGCGACCATGTTTTTGAATTAATTCGTTTGCTGCTACAACCGTTACAAGTTAATCCACTTACTTATCGAATATATATAAGACGGATAAATAAGTGTACATCACGCCAGCAATCTTATTTTATAAAACAAAAGTTTTCGATATATAGTTCGGTCCCTTAGGCATTGTGTACTTTAGGAAATAAAATGGGTTTAAAAAGTTTAAATAGGCCAGAATCGGCCATAGAACCTCACCAATTCATGAAAATCGTTGTTTTTCGAAGATGATACATGTGGAGATTCATGTTTGTGCATATTATTTTTTAGCCAGAATCGGCCATAGTACTTCCACAATATATTAAATCGTTGTTTTTCGGAATCTGTCTTAGAATCTCCACAGTTTATCAAAATCGCGGTTTTTTGAAGACTTTATATGGGCGATTTCCAGAAATCCCACCTTTTATTGACATTCAAATTCACACAAAATGTATTGTTAAAATACTGGCCAAGATTCACGTTTGTGCTTATTACGTAGAACATCAACAATTTATTAAAATCGCAATTTTTCGAATAGGTGATATGGGTGATTTCTACTAATCCCAGCTTTTACTAAGATGCGAATTAAAACAAAATGTTTAATGTACTTGCCAAGGTGCATGTTTGTGCATATTGCACTTTAGCCTGTTAACTGCACTTTGTTCCATTTACAATGTTAATAATAGGTGGAATTTCTCAAATAACCTCTTAGAAAACCCGCAATTTACACGATAAATATGTATCGATCAAGCCAGAGCTGAGATAAATTACATTTTGGCGTTAGCACTAAATCAAAATCACGAGACAATTTAATCGGGCCTGAAAAAAAGAGTTAAGACATAACAAATCTGGTACCTACTTACCGTTTTGTTATTTGTGAAACTTACATTAAAAAAATTAATTGAAAAAAACGGAATACTTATCTTCGTATGTTGTGAGACGTCCTAACCGCCCCCTGACTCGACAAACCGCAATCCAGTTATATATTGATTTTTAATACATTATTTGAACGGATGTTTGGGTTTAATGGATGTATACTCGATTGCTGCAGCCTACGGACATCAGAATCCACCACGCAGGCCGCAATTTCAAAAATATTGGTATGTTGTTTTTAATGAAGGCCTATAAAAAAATTTAAATGTTATACTAGTTTATTAACCGAGGAGCACGATCGCACGATAATTTCTATCCAGCGCGTACAAACATTTATTAAAACAAGAACACCATCATAAAACTAACAAAAAACTAATAAAAATTCATTTCACATTAAAAAATAAAATATAAATTAAATTTTAATTTATTCCTAAATATTACAATATTAATTTATAATTACCCGTATTAAGAATTACGATAAAATTAAGATATTTTAGTCTATCAATCCTAATTGAAAAAAAAAAAAAAAAAAAAATTAATTCTTGACCCAAATAATAAAAATAATAAATACTGATACAAATCGATAAAATTAAATTATAATTTAATAAAAAATAAAAATGATAATTAATAATTTTATCTATGTAGCTCTATGTAGCTAAATTGAGCGATATTAAAACAATTATTCCACGTGTGTACTTGTACGATTTTTATAGGTTACTCCAATCTCTTCATTTGTATTGAATACCCCTTTTGGTGCTTACAACCGTATCAAAAATTAATAAAATAAAAAATGATAGCCCCGCGGTGATGAACGTCTTAATCATATTATTACAAATAAAAAATTAAGAGAAAGATGTCTGCGAATTTCTTTTTTTTTTTTTATTATTTCCAAGTTTCGCGATCTTTTAAATGCAAAAAAAAAAAAAAAAATCAGTTCGCGATTAATTAAAAACAAAACGCTAAAAACTTTTCACTTGAAGACAATTTACATTTCTCATAAATTAATTATTATTAATAAAAAAAAAAAAAAAATAAACGAAACAATATTTTTTTATTATGTATAGTGTTAGTGCCTGGTTATTGCACCCGGGTGATTATAATATTACAAGGTCGCGAAGGTTGTTCATATTTATATAGAATTCAAAATAGTTTATTATTTGTTTAATAAATTATTTTGTTTATTTTTAATTTATTGTTTAAATTATTTCAATCTTCGTCTTTATAGATGCCATTCGTATATTTATGTGCGTTTTGTTTTTTTTATTCCGTAATTTGTAAGCCTACGCAATTATATTATTGTATAGAAGCCGCAGCCAAAAAGGTACTTGAAATCCCCTTGAACTTATTCACGCAGTAGAATGGTTTTTAAGTTTTTTTTTGGTTTTTTTTTTTAAATATTTTGTTGTCAAAATATTTGTTGATCATTAGACTTCCGGTTTATATATCAAATCGTGTGTTGTACAAGTTTGGGGGGACCGTGGGGTAAGCCTGCTTTAGTAACAAATTCGGTAACTTCTATCTTGGATTTGCAATATCCGGTGTTTACATTATCTTAATCTTCCATTACTCAATTAGAGCTTCCTGACATTTTAGACATATCGTGCCTTAAATGGTACATCATTAATCGTATTTTATATACTTGTTATACAAGCTAAGCAAAAAAAATTTAGTGTGACATCAATTTAGTAATCCCGAACTAAAATCTTTATTAAGTAATATGTACATCCGCCAAAAAGTATTCCCATATTCACAAAACCAAATACAAATAAAAAAACATCTGCTTGATAAATTATACATATCTTGATTTTGACTCTTTACGCATACAACAGTATTGTACACGAGTTTTGGATTACATCACTATTGCCCAGACAATTAATTACTGTGCCAATTAAGTTATAGTTGGCACGACAACATGGAAAATCGTTTAGCAAATCAATTTTTATGCTATATGATATGGGGTGGGAGATTTTAAGTTTTGGAAGCGTTTTAACGTTATCTGCGCCGAGTTTCAAGATCAAAAACATTAAGTAAATATAAAAAATTTAATGCGAATCAAGTCGTATACAAACTCATTAATCATTAATGCAAATAATAGTAAAGTAATAAGAAAATCTGTTTGGAAAGAAGCGAAGAGAGTTTTTTTTTTTTTTTTTGGTTTTGTCTGTGTACGAAGATATACGCGTAAGTACTGTATCTGTATAAAAAACAAAAAAAAAAAAAAGATAACACAAAGCCATATAGTGACATGTGTCATGGTTTTTCTTGAACATATCTTAATTTAATTTTAATTCAACCTCTCAAACTCAGATGGTTAATTTATATTTACATTTAAATTTTGCCAGCCAAATTCGAAAAACATTTTCATTTATGTCTTGAGCATATAATTTTATGGTTGTACTCGAGGAAATGACATACACTCTGTATACTCTTTAAACTAAAATGAACACGTGTGTACTGTGTTGTGATGCGTTAAAAATATAGTAGGAGAACCTCGACACCCTTGACTAAGTCCATCATCTGAAACTAATTTCTTATACGTTTCAACAAAATAATTTTAATAAAAATAAATAAAATTACTCATAATCAATAATCCAATTTATTGTTTATAAATTTATTTTTTATATAACTCATATGTTCATTTTAATTTAAGAAAGTATAATAAAAAATAATAAATTGTAAGATACAAAACACGATGAAAAATTAAAATTTACTGACTTGTTGTAAGAAATTAAATAAATGAATTGGATTTTGGACAGTAAAAGTTCGTTAGAATTCCACTCATGGTAGAAGTGTGAAGAAAAGTAAAATAATTTTTGGTCTTGAGATTTGATTGAGTTCTGGAATGATTATTGCAAAACCACTCGCTACATATTCTGTGCCATTGAAAATGTGAGGATTTGTACCAAAGTGATATAAAAAGTGACTAGAAATTGCCTATTTCAGAGAAATTATTCGTAGGAACAGGATATGCAACAATCTAATAAATCAACTGGCAACCGGCGATGGCAAACTCAAACAATTATTATCTTTGGAATATTTTTAGTTTAGAACCATCTTGGACGTAGGTATGCGTATTTAGTTTCCTACATTTCAAATTTAAATCAAATCCAAATTGATCAACATAAAATAAAAATTTTATCGAGGATAGTAATTAAGCAATTTCGAAAATATGTTTTCACTCAATTTCTAATGTGAAATATTTCACTCAATTTCACTAAATTTGGAACAATTATTCCTTACCATGGCTTGAACTCCTCGGTTAGCTAAGTTTAATACACTAACACTTACTAACCAACCTAGACATTATTGTTGTTGGATTTTAACAAAATTTGTAACAAATGTGCAAATTATTCCAAACTTTTAGCCAAACATTAAAATGAATATTCCACACGAATCAGAAATTGTAATAAATTTTGGATCTACAATTAAAAGTTAAATCTTGGTTAAAAATATTTCACTAAACTTTAATAAACATTTTCAGTTTCGAGTTTTTGGATTAAACTTTAATTAAAATTTGTAAATAGTCAATTTTTCCATTCTTAAGGTAAAATCTTCTACTCACGTTTGGTTTGAAATTTGAGTGAAATTTATTTGAAAATTAAAAGTTTTTGAACTTGATCTTACGACTCAAATAAATTTGTCTCAATTTAAATATGACGAGCTTACTGTTTATAGTAATGCACCAAAGTGAAATAATTCCACTCAAATCTAAGACATTGTTTAGAATTTATTTTTATTCATATTGAGCCAATTATTAATATTTAAACGAATTATTTTTGGTATGGGGCTCATTATTTTAACTTATTTAAACTTGAGGCTTCAATCCCATTCTGGGTCATTGTCGAAAGCTTAATGGAAAAAATTTCCAAAATAATTCCTTTTATATAAAAATCTATATATATATAAAAATGAAGGGTTGCTGTGTGTTAGTCTCGCTAAAACTCAAAAACGGCTGGACCGATTTTCAAAATTTTTTGTTTGTTTTGTTTGCTATAGTTCAGGGATGGTTTAGAAAAAAAAAAAAATTTGAAAAACCCCCAAGTTCAGCGAAAAAAAATATATATATAGAGAATAGAGAATAATATTTCAAAATTTTCACTAAGCAGGCTATGGGAAACACTATATATTATTATCTTCTCTATATATGCGAAAAAAAAACAAAAAATAAAAAATTTTCATTTAACCTCAAAGAAGAAATTTTGTGATTACTTTGTTGTGATTGTGTGTCCGTGATGACATCATATTTGTGTATCTTGAAAAACTTTGTTATTGTTTTGTAATTTGTGTATCTTTTAATAACATGCCAAAGAGAAGAACGGCTAACATTGGTCGTCGAAGTCAGTCAAATGTTCGCAGAGCTACCTCACGAGCTAATCGCACCAACGACCAGCGAGCGACAGATAATGATAATAGTCGTATCGGTATGTCTGAATTACGTTTGAGACAACAGCGAGCGCGACAAAATGAACATGAGCGATCGCGCCGACGTATCGCTCCTGTAAATCTGGAACGAGCAGCGTACCGTTACAATCCGGAAATCGATTACAGTGATGAAAAATCAGTAAAAATTGGAGAAATGTCAGTCGTTTGTCGGTACTGTAAGGCATTAAAATACAGCGGCGAATCTTCTGGGTTGTGTTGTGCCAGTGGAAAAGTGAAATTGCCACAATTGGTTCCACCACCAGATCCATTACGATCATTAATCTCTGGAACGAGTAGTGAATCTACACATTTTTTCATTCAAAAATACAATAATTGTTTTCAAATGACGTCCTTTGGTGCAACGCATATTGTGCAGGGGAATTTTATGCCCACTTTCAAGGTAATTGTTACAACATAATCCTTATCTTTCATTCAACATTCAACATATTCAAAAAAAAAAAAACAGATCCAGGGACAAATATATCACTTACTTGGAGCACTGTTGCCAGTACCAGGTGCGGACTATCAATTTTTACAAATTTATTTCATGGGAAATTCAGATGCAGAAGTTGATCAGCGTTGTGCTCACAATCCAACGACAAAGCGAGATATTGTGAAACGATTGCAAACGTTTCTTCATCAGAACAATGAATTAATTAAAACTTTCAAAATGGCGTTAGATCGAATGCCATCTGACAGCCATAATATTGTCATACGGGCTGATAAAACGCCTGCGGGTGAGCACGCAAGGAGATTTAATTCGCCTACAATTGATGAAGTGGCTGTTGTTATTGTCGGAGAAAATTTGCAATCTAGAGATATTGTGCTTCATCGTCGAGATAATAAATTAAAACGTGTATCCGAAACGCACAGGACTTACGACGCGCTACAATACCCATTAATTTTTTGGCAAGGTGAAGATGGATACCACTTCAACATTAAAATGGTTAATCATGAAACAGGTAATTGTGTTATGTCCGAAAGAATATAACAACCCGGATATAATAATTGACATTGATTTTAATACATCTAATCGTACCTCCATTATGATTGCAGGCGTTGAAACCAATAAAAAAGTTAGTGCTATGAATTTTTATTCATACAGACTCATGATCCGGGAAGGTGAAATGAATCACATTCTGATGTATCGCCGTCTTTTCCATCAGTTCGCGGTTGACATGTATGTCAAAATTGAAACTGAACGATTGACATACATCCGCTTAAACCAACAGCAACTCCGATCTGAAGAATACATTCATCTCCGCGATGCTATCAATGCTGACAGAGATGCAAACAACGTCGGAAGAATGACAATTTTGCCGGCAACTTACATTGGAAGCCCGCGCCATATGCACGAGTACGCGCAAGATGCAATGTCGTATGTTAGACAGTATGGCCGACCAGACCTATTCATTACATTTACCTGTAATCCCCAATGGATTGAAATTAAGAAGGAACTATTACCAGGTCAAACACCAGTCGATAGGCATGACATCATCGCCAGAGTTTTTAAACAAAAATTGAAATTTCTCATGGATTTTATTATAAAGCAACGTGTGTATGGCGAAGTCCGTTGCTGGATGTATTCCGTTGAATGGCAAAAGCGTGGTCTACCTCATGCGCACATTTTGATATGGTTAGTTGATAAAATCAGGCCAGATGAAATCGATTATATTATTTCAGCTGAAATCCCCGATGAAACTGTTGATCCAAAATTGCATGCAGTAGTAACTAAAAACATGATCCATGGGCCTTGCGGTGTTTTCAATACCACTTCTCCCTGTATGATCGACGGTAAATGTTCCAAAAGATACCCGAGAGACTTGCATGCTGATACCATCACAGGTAATGACGGATACCCATTGTATCGTAGACGATCAGTTGAAGATAATGGACGATTTGTTGTTGTGAAGGCTAAAGGACAACATTTATATGTAGACAATCGTTGGATTGTCCCATACTCACCAATATTGTCTAAAGCTTTTGACGCTCACATCAATGTAGAATACTGCAATTCCGTCAAATCAATCAAGTACATATGTAAATATGTAAATAAAGGCAGTGATATGGCCGTTTTCGCCGTAACAGATAAAAATGACGAAGTATCTCAGTATCAGATGGGTCGCTATGTCAGTAGCAACGAGGCGATTTGGCGTATCTTTTCATTTCCAATCCACGAAAGACACCCTACAGTAGTCCATTTGGCAGTACATCTGGAAAATGGACAAAGGGTGTATTTCAATCCAGACAACGCGGCATTCAGAGCACTACAGCCTCCATCAACGACACTAACGAGCTTCTTCTCAATTTGCGAAACAGACAATTTTGCTCGCACTTTACTGTATGCTGAAATTCCACGCTACTATACATGGAACGCATCATCGAAATCGTTTCAACGTCGGAAAAAAGGAGTACCAGTTGAAGGACATCCCAATGTTTTTGCTTCAGATGCTCTGGGACGGATCTACGCTGTGCATCCAAATAACGACGAATGTTATTATCTTCGATTGTTGTTGGTGAATGTTCGTGGTCCAACGTCGTCTCAACAACTAAAAACCGTTAATGGACATTTGTGTGCGACTTACCGTGAGGCGTGTCAACTATTACAGTTGCTCGAGAACGATTTACATTGGGATAACACGCTTAAGGATTGCGTCATCTCTTCATCACCGCATCAAATTCGCACATTATTTGCGATCATTATATCTACATGTTTCCCCTCAAATCCAAACGATTTATGGCTTAAATATAAGGCCGACATGTCTGAGGATATTTTACATCGTATACGCTGTCAAACTTCAAATCCAACACTACAAATAACTGAAGAGATTTACAATGAGACATTAATTATGATAGAAGACATTTGTCTATTGATGGCAAATAAAGGGTTATCGTCTTTAGGTATGACATCGCCCAATCGTCCGATGCATGATGCATTTAACCATGAGTTACAAAGGGAACGCCAATACGATACCGAAGCACTAGCTGAAGCAGTTCGTACGAATGTTCCGCGATTGAATCAACAACAAAAAATTGTTTACAACTCTTTGATAGAAGTTGTGAGCAATGGAACTGGTGGAATTTACTTCCTGGATGCTCCTGGAGGAACTGGAAAAACTTTCTTGATATCATTGCTTTTGGCGAAGATTAGATCGCAGAATGAAGTTGCCCTAGCGTTAGCTTCATCTGGAATAGCTGCGACTTTGTTAGAAGGCGGACGAACCGCACATTCTGCGTTGAAATTACCACTAAATATGCAAATCAATGAGACACCAGCTTGCAACATAGCCAAAAATAGTGGAATGGCGACGATTCTACGGGCGTGTAAATTGATCGTTTGGGATGAATGCACGATGGCACACAAGAGGTCACTGGAGGCGCTGGACAGAACTTTGAAAGATCTTCGTGATAACCAGAACATTTTCGGTGGAGCCATGATTCTGTTGTCCGGTGATTTTCGTCAGATTCTTCCAGTTATTCCACGATCAACTGCAGCTGACGAACTAAACGCGTGCTTAAAATCATCTAATTTGTGGCGATATGTGAAAACACTTCGATTGACAACTAATATGAGAGTATTTTTACAACAAGATCAAAGTGCGGACGTGTTCTCGAAACAGTTGTTAGATATTGGTGATGTGAAACTCGCAGTTGACACCTCGACCGGATTCATTACATTCCCCAACGATTTTTGTCTATTGACAGATTCGAAAGAGGAGCTGATTCAGCGTGTTTTTCCAGATGTAGCGCAACAATTTAAAAACCATAATTGGTTAAGCGAAAGAGCAATATTAGCGGCGAAAAACAAAGACGTCGATGACCTCAACGTGACCATTCAAAATTTAATTCCAGGACAGCTGTTTTCCTTTAAATCTGTCGATACAATTATCAATCAGGATGACGTAGTTAACTATCCAACAGAATTTCTGAATTCACTGGAACTGCCTGGCTTACCACTTCACAACTTACAATTGAAAATTGGTTCAGTTATCATTATGTTACGTAACATTAATCAACCTCGATTATGTAATGGAACGAGATTGGCTGTGAAAAAATTAATGAATAATGTCATCGAAGCAACGATTATCAAAGGAAAATATAAAGGAGAAGATGTTTGGATTCCACGTATCCCAATGATTCCAACGGACTTGCCGTTCGATTTTAAGCGACTACAATTCCCAGTGCGCCTGGCCTTTGCGATGACAATAAACAAGTCGCAAGGCCAGTCGTTGGAAGTTTGCGGGATTAATTTAGAATTTCCATGCTTCTCGCATGGACAACTATATGTCGCATGCTCACGTGTAGGGAAGCCATCGTCTTTATATATTTATGCTCCGGAAAACCAAACCAAAAATGTTGTTTATCAAAACGCTTTAAATTGAACAGATATATTTATTATGTTTTGTTATGTATTTTTTATGTTAATAAACCAGAGAATAAACCAGAGAATAAGCGAGGAATAGTAGTGATTGAAAGTTTCATTTAAGCGGATTGAAAACACTTAAATCTAGGTAGCCGTCTTAGAAAGCCCCTATGCCAAACCGAGACACCCCTACTTGAGCACCCTCAGAGATCTATTCACCCTGTGATCTGCCCGGGCGAGGCCGGGTAACCTACTAGTTCCTCATAAAACAATCAAACCTTTTTTTTTTTTACTAAAAACCGATTTTTCATGGAAACGCACGACCTAGACAATTTTCGGAAAAAATTGGCTAAAGCATTTTCATGTTAAAAGGTTGTATAATATCTGATTTATGCTCAACGACATTCGACGTCCGCAAAATAGTTGAAACGCAACATAGGAAAAACTATAAAGATAAAAAGAGAAAAAATAATAATCTGCTTAAAAAGTCAATTGAAACCCGAGAAACAAACCCAAAAATCGTCGTTTGCTTTTTTTTGTAAAGCGTGATCCAATAGGAGGTACTTTTTCCAATTGGGATTCATGCGTGACAATTGTTATGTTCATATGACATTTGTGTTCAGTATTCATTGACATTTCACCATGAATAGACTTAAGCATGGTTTCCACGATGGCGAGGCGAAAAAATTAGTCAAACTAAAAAGAGAAAGCAAAAATTCACCAATAGTACGATAGAGAGAAAATACCATTTTGACAGAAAAATTGGGACGTCCAGTTTTAAAAATTTTAATTCAGCACTCCGAAATAGGACGTCTAATCCGAAAAAAAAGATTGGATGAATCATCTTTTTTCGGATTAGTCGCTGATTTTCGGAATTCATATTGTCAATTTGAAGAAAATTTTATATTTATTTTATTATTAAATATATTATTTTTTTTTTGATGTGGGGAACACATTTTTCATCGCCAGAATCACTCTCAGTGCTATTTGAAAACATAACGGCGTATATTGCCATTAGTATCCATCACAGTAGCCATTTTTAACAAAATTTAATTTTAATATTCGAAACGTCAAAAATAAATAAATAAAAATTCGGAGTAACGACTTGTTGCAGTTTCATTCACTCTTATGTTATTTTTTTTTATTCCTTCCTCTTTTTAATTTGACTAATTTTTTCGCCTCGCCATCGTGGAAACCATGCTTTATGCGAGAACAACGTTTACAAATTGTGGAAATTTATTTCAAAAATCAGTGTGCAGTGAAAAATTGTTTTCGTGCTCTTCGACCATTTTATGGTGTTTATAATTGTCCAACTGAACGCACTATTCGCGAAACAATCAATAAATTTCGAACCACTTTTTCATTACTGGATATTCATCAGCCGACTAGAGTGCGTACAAGTCGATCTAATGTGAATATTGCTGCTGTAGCTGAAAGTGTACGTGAATTTTTTCGCCGTTCAAGAGAGATCTTGGTTTGAAGGCATATAAAACACAGCTTGTTCAACAATTGAAGTCGGTTGACCTTTCTTTGCGTCATCGATTTGGCTTTTGGGCCTTGGAACAGCTCCAAATTGATCCGTTTTTTTATCGAAAAATTGTGTTCAGCTATGAAGCTTATTTTTGGCTGAATGGATACGTCAACAAACAAAATTGCCGTGCTTTGGCTGATGAACAGCCAGAAGAGATTCAAGAGCTTCCAATGCATTCTGAAAAATGCACTGTTTGGTGCGGTTTATGAGCAGGTGGCATCATCAGACCGTATTTCTTTAAAAATGCGGAAGGACAGCGTGTAAACCTCAATGGCGCAAACTACAAAGCAATGATCAATGAATTTTTATTGCCAAAAATTCAAGATACTGGTGTAGCCGACTTGTGGTTTAAACAGGATGGTGCAACGTGCCACACAGCAGGCCAAACCATCGATTTATTGAAAGAAAATTTTAATGAGAACATAATATCAAGAAAGGGACCCGTGAATTGGCCTCAGAGATCTTGTGATCTGACGCCGTTAGATTATTTTTTAGGGGGGTGGGGGGTATCTGAAAACACTTGTTTATATCGATAAACCACAATCGATTCCTGCATTAGAAGTGACTAACGGAATATCGGCCGAAATGCTCGAAAGACTGCTCTAAAATGGGACCCATAGAATGGATCATCTAAGAGCCAGTTGCGGACAACATTTAAAAGAAATTATTTTTAAACATTAAATGTCATAAACCGAACTTACGTCACAAATACAATTTTTGATTATTACATTGATTTTAATGCGTTTTATTTCAAAAACTTCCGAAAGCTCTTATTGGATCACCTGTTAGATGTTGAGTTTCATCTTTTTTCTCTAATATCGTCGACACGTGAATAAACAACTATAATACGGTTACACATAAAGAAAACCAAACATTTATAATGATTTATGATATTTTATATTTAAATTTATTATTTATGTGTAAAGAAAACGAATTTTTGATTTGACAACTGCATCTGCGAAAATCTTAAAAATGAAATGAGTATGAGACAAAAAAAACTTAAAAAAAAGTTAATCATACGAGTTGCCAATATAGCATAATCTTCCACAATATTAATCGAATTTGTACTTGATTTAATATGTAAGATTTCCAAAATCGATCTTTTCCTAAAATTGATTTGATAATCGAGAATTTTGAAGTTATCTAATTTGATTAAATGATTTGAATTTTTCAGATGCCGTGTAAGTGCACTAATATTTAAATTTAGATCTTTGTTGTTGTCATATCTGGTGTTGATAAATTTTTTTTTCCAAAAATTGTTGTCGGTCCGGTACACGTCGCGTTGCAACTACAACGGACTTGGTAAACCACATTTGATTGTTTTGAAGTTTGTGGCAGCACATTCCACAATTTCAAAATTATAATTCTGGAAGATATTTTATTTTTTCAAAAAGGTTTTTAATATATGGAATGGCCAAAAAGTTCTTGATTTCATTTTCTAGTCTAGATATGGTATTTCTATGGAAATTTCTTGTTTTCCAAATTACTTTTTTTATTAGTAGTTCGGGATATTGGTTAAGCACTAATGTTTCTTTTAGAATTTTTAAATTTTGTTTGTGAATAAAATAATTTTAAAAGTGATGGGAAGCCCAAAATGGAAATTTATACAGGGGTATCTTTATGACACTAATCACAAGTAATTTTGCCATTTGGTTTTTGAATTAACAAAATGTCTAAAAAAAAGCCATTTTGTTGTAGTAAGTAAATTTTATTCTATTATTTGCTGTGCTTTTACGAAATAATCGATTTTATTTATCGATATCGCAGTAATTATGTCGCCTTCATGTCTAAAGTAGAATAACGGTTGAAAGTCCAAAGAGTTTAATACTGAAATTTCTAAATTATTACTAAATTTACTAATATGGGACTTATGGGAGAACCCATAGGGAACCAAAAGTTTGTTTATAACTTTTATTATCAAAAGAAAATTCTGAATTGTTCAAAACAATGTCTAGGTTTAGATGGCGGCCCACTAGGACCAGCCATAGACACAAACAATGTCTAAAGCTATAAACAATTAAATTTTTGTTAATTTAGATTTAGAATTTTTCTTTATATATTTCTAATTGTGACTGATAATATTTCGTACAATTTTTGTAACAATCTAAAGAGATTAACATGGAATTTGGTGGGATGGTAACGTTATTCAGAATAAATGAATTTGTTTCTCCTAAACTTGGTTTAATAATATTGCCTGAAATTGATGATGTCGGGCTATTTATCGAACGTATAATTGAACTGTATTCGGTATTTAATTTTGGAATCACTGCTGTATAATTTGCAAGTAATTTCTTTGTAGCGAAATATTTGTTGCCAAATTTCTCCCATTGTTTTACCATGACGTTAATTTTTGTCTGTATCGGTGTAGAATTGTCTTTAAAAATTTGTTCGTTAGTCGAAGTGTCGTGGAGTAAGTCATACATTTTTTTTCAATGTAGTCCTTCCTGAACGTCAAAACAGTTAGATTTCGTTTGCCTGCTTTTGTCACTAAAATGTCAAAGTCTTCGTCACGTATGTCATAATTCTTAATCACTTGGTCTCAAATTTTGAATATTTGTGCTGTTTTTGTACTTTGTCATTGCCTTTAATAAAAATGGCACTTTCAACGTCTGAAATAATTTTGAAAAAAGGTATTACAGAACCAATGGTAGGCGGGCAATAGATCGATATTAAATAAATCACTTGTTCTTCCGTTGAGACTGTCTCGTATAATTATATTAAATTTTGTTATTTGTCTCATCTTAATTCTATAAAAATGGTAATTAAAAGTTGAAAGTGCCCTGCGATGAAATTCTTTTTATACATATGTCGTTGCGTAGACCATCTTGAACAGAACCGCTAAGCGACATCAGATTAATTTTCGTAAGTTGTAAATTTAATTTCCAACTGTTGGAAGACTTCTTTATTTATGTTAAAATTGTTTTTCAACTTCTAGGTTTTTTAAAATCCTTTTTCTTTTCGGCACTTTAGCAAAAAAATGTTGTTTACTTACTTGCTTTGCTAAATTTGCTTTGCTCGTGATTTGATTGCAAAATTCTTCATTTATAAAACTGAAAAGAAACTTTTATTTCGGTTATCGTTTGTCTCCATTTTTCAACCTGAACATATTGTTATGGATATCAGAGTATGCTCGTGTTAATGAAAAGTAGTGCGATACGCTTGTTGACACAAATGTTAAGGTAAAATCTTCCACTCACGTTTGGTTTGAAATTTGAGTGAAATTTATTTAAAAATTTAAAGTTTTGGAACTTGATCTTATGACTGACATAAATTTGTCTCAATTTAAATATGACGAGCTTGAGTTGATTTATCATACTACAATTATTTCAAATTGAACCTTAATTGGAGATTATTTAGCGATGAATCTATCTGAAATTCGAAGTTGGAATTAGAGTTAGTTAAGTATTTTAACTACTGTTTACAGTAATGCACCAAAGTGAAATAATTCCACTCAAATCTAAAACATATTGTTTAAAATTTATTTTTATTCATATTGAGCCAATTATTAATATTTAAACGAATTATTCTTTGGTATAGAGCTCATTATTTTAACTTATTTAAACTTGAGGCTTCAATCCCATTCTGGGTCATTGTCAAAAGCTTAATGGAAAATATTTCCAAAATAATTCTTTTTATATAAAAATTCCACATAAAACAATCAAATATTTTTTTTTTACTATAAAAACCGATTTTTCATGGAAACGCACGGCCTAGACAATTTTCGGAAAAAATTGGCTAAAAATAGGCGAAAAATAGTTAAAACGCAACATAGGAAAAACTAGAAAGATAAAAAGAGAAAAAATAATCATTTGGTTAAAAAAGTCAATTGAAACCCGAGAAACACACCCAAAAATCGTCGTTTGCTTTTTTTTGTAGATGACGAGTTTCGTCTTTTTCCCAGTGCTGTTGCTCTGAAAACTTTAAACGGAGTACGTTTCAAATTTTCAGTGGAGTATTTCAAGTCAGAAGGGAGTACAGTACATACGAAATACAATAGTTATACCTTCGACATAAATAATTGTTGTTGTTTTACACTAAAATTGTTTTTAGTTTTTGAGCCAAATTTTAATATTAAAAGAAAGGTGATTTATTTATTGGTTTATACCTATTTATCTCTTTTACTATTAAGGCGTTAATCCCTGTATGCTGCTCGAGCTCAGTAGTTCTTAACGCGGCCACAACTCTCCACGAGATCACAGATATTTTTAGATTATCGTTTTGAGATTTTTAAGTTTTTCTCGTAGGGAAGAGTATACCGATCAGCGAAACCGTAAGTTGTTAATGGAAAATTTATCTTAAAGTAACTTTAGCTTCGAACCCTTTTCATTTAAAAAAAAAAACATGTCAAATATGCGAACATGTTCATCATTTTCACAAAGCTAATTTTTGGGAATTGGAAGAAATTTTGTTGCAATTCAAAGAAATGTCGTTGCCAGACCATACTTAATTTTAACGCAACTCTGTGCGATAAGGATGGAACTTGACTATTCTTAACCGGTTATGAATAAATTCTACACATGCGATGGAAATGGGGCTCTAATATGATGTTTCTAATCCCGGGAGCCTGTACTACTATTAGAAGCTTTGCTTTAGCTGCGTACATTTTGTTTTAACTTCAATCCGCAAGGAATTGGTCCTTAAGAAAATGTGACTGGACAAGACTAATATATATGTATATATTTTATAACGGTTAACATTGACCACTAGAAAAAAGCAAAAAAATAAAACACAACTATTTAAACCTTAGGCAGCCTCGGTATAGTCGAACGAAGAAGGTTTATGATTTTTGGAAGCATTTTTTTGAGGGAAGTTCGAAATCAAACCTTTTAAATAAAGAACTTTTGGTAGTATACTTTAATATGATTATGTATTCACAGAAAATCGTTTTTTGAGCAAAAAAAATTTAAGAATTTTTTATAAAAATATTTAAATATTTCTTCTATCACATTCCCAAGTGGATAAAGTCTCAACCTGCGTATGTTGGTAATTTGCCGTCTTATTTTAAAAAAAGAAATCGATACGGGAAAAATTTTAAGAAAATAGTTTATAATTCACTAAGTCAGTGTGTCTGTGTGATAGTTTTGTGTGAACTAAAACGTTGTGTCAGTAATCGGATAAACATAAATACATATTATGTTGTGGTTTGTAGAATTAGAGTTTTAGAGTTCGATTGAGGTTAGGGGCTTGCTCCACTTCGTTCGAGGGTTGAACTGGATTTTAACAGAGTCAGCCTAAAGAAAAAAAATCGACACGTTGTTTCAGGGTCGGTGTCGATCGACTTTAAATAGAGTACGTTTTCATGGCAGTGTTTCTAAGAGAGTACATAAGACCATAGAAACATAAATAATTGTTGGTATTTTCTGTTAAAAAACATAACGATCCAGCAAATTACACTAAAATTGTTTTTAATTTTTAAGCCAAATTTGAATATTAAAAGAAGACTATTTTATTTATTGGTTTAGAGCTCTTTATTTATTTTACGATTAAAGCGTTAAGCTTTGGCCACAACTCTCGACGAAATCACAGATATTTTTAGATTGTCGTTTTGAGTTTTTTAAATTTTTCTCGTAGAAAAGAGTACCGATCAGCGAAATTTTTCATTCTTAGCTACTTTTACCGAAATTTTACGTCGCAAATGGAAATTTAATCTTAAAGCAACTATAGCTTCGAACCCTTTTCATTTTCAAAAGCGTAAATGTCATTTTCAGATACCTTAGTAGGTACCTAGGGATGACCAGGTCAAAAATGACTAAACCTGGACTAAGCCTTAAAAAACAGGACAGTTATTAAGTCTCGAAATATGTTGTGTATATGATTTAAAAAAATTGCTCATAAAATTGGTTTGGTGGCGACGACTGCTCACAAAACATGCACTTGGTGAAATCTCTTCTAAAAAAGTTTTAAATTTGCTAACTTGTTTGATAATTTGGTGGTCCTATAACTAATTCATTGATCATTAAATGTATTGGATAAGTCAGATAATAAATTTCGATCGAGTTTCTTACATATATTGTAATATTGCAAAACACTATAATGTCACTTTGGTTTCTAGAAAAAATTTAAGGAAATTAGATTTGCCACTCCATGCCTTTACTAAATTTTCAGGTTCCAGCACCAAATGGAGCACGTTTGCCGATGGATTTTAGTGAAGTTTTATACCTGAGTTATAAACCCCATCCTATCTGCAGTTCCTAATATAAAACAGATTTATTCACACTCTGAAAATTTTTTGGGTCACTTCATTTGGGGTTGGATTTGATAAATAAAGTAAGAGCCAAATTCAAGCAATATTGCGGAATATCACTAATGATATTTTGGTTGATGCAATTTATTAGAAATATTGTTTCACCAATTTTGCTTTGATTTTTACATATGTGTAGACATATACTTAGCTAATTCAGACTCTCTTCTTAATCTCCAGTGTTAAACGGATGGAATAAGACAAAATTTGTTGATGGATTTTAGTGATATTTATTATCTACAATATTTTGTAAATTTTATAAATAGTTCCCATTACACAACCTATTATTTCATGGCCTGAAAAAAATTTCCAAGCAGGGCTGGAATCAGAGTTTTTAAAATTAAACAAGGCCCAATGGCAAGAAATATTTTGGAACACAATTCGTGCTAATGGTATTATGATCGATACCATAAATGAAAAATTAGATTTGCCAAATTTTTTTTCCATACACAGCCAATCCAGAGAATTATGTTGTCAGCATTTAACCTTGCTAGACAAAAAATTGCTAGGGGGACTGGATTTTATTCAAATGTAACTAAGTGTCAAGGCGTATTGGACGAATAAAATTTCCCTTATCAGACTGCATAAATCCAGACTTGCATCCAACTTTCTAGTCTGAAAAGGTTAAATGACTGCAGAAATTATCTTACAGTATTATTTTTATATCCCTAGTCTAAACTTATGGAAGGATTTGAGAGCATTGTAAATCCAGACTTCTATACATCGTTTTTGTGCGGTAAGGATAAATGGCCACATCATTTGTCTTGCAGCATAATTTTTGTATTCAGGAGGTCCTAATCTAAATATTTAGCCAAAGCAGGATAAAAGTTTTTTGTTAAAATCAGGTAATCTCTATCATGTTTGAATTTATCTGGGCCCCATACAGAGTGCCTCGATATTTTTATAAGTTGTGAGAAACTCTAAATTATCTTTTTGTAAGTTTTACCAACAAATCTTAAGTTTTCTTAAAGAAAGCATTGTGCAGTTGAGGTAATTTAGTTCGCAAATTTGACATGTTTGAATTGATATTGTCTGCTAAAGTAACTAGCACATTACTGCAAGAAAACTGTTTTATGGGCTTTTGCCTGAGAATGACTATTATTAGTATATCAGTTAGCGGAGTATGGCTATTTGGGAATTCGATTCGAATGTGATCGAATCCTCGATGTATTGGATTCCTATTTGAATTGAATCAGATTCATTCGTTTCTTATTTAAATCAAATATGAATCTTATACATCGAAGACTTGATCACGTCCGAATCGAATTCCCAAATAGTCCCCCAGGAGTAATCACTAGGCGAAAGTAGTACAATTACTTCGATCATACTCACTTCGACAGCACTGCTCTTTCCCCTTTAAAAGGTAAAAATTAAAAACCATCGGAGATTTTTTATTGTTCGGGTTTTCAAATCGCGAATTATTTCAGAAATTTTCACGATAAGGCGTTAATCAACTGTAATATCTCATTTCTTGTTCACGATCTGGCAACCCACAACACATCGAAAATGAAGCGTTCATTATTTAAGGACAAACAAAATTTCATTAATTACCAGGAGAAATATAACTTACAATTGCACCATTTATCAGAAAGAATTTTACCAAATTGAAACAAATTTCAAACAAGATTGATTTTTTCAGTTGATTTAATTGAATCAATAGATAAATAAATTCGCGGCTGAGAGCTTAACAAGGATTTTCTAACAGAATAAGCTAAAGAATGACAACACTTCGAACCCATTTCTAAATTACAATACTATGCTTTATGACCTTTTTAATCTTTTTAAATTTTTAGAAAATTAATAAATTTGAGTATTCATGAATTTATAAAAAAAATTCTAAATTTTGCTAAAAGTAGAAACGTCAAGAAATCAATTCTTTATTTAATAAAAGTAGTCTTCTAAAATTCGAAAAATATTATAAAATTAAACTTTAAACATTCGTAATTTTTAAATTTTTTTTAAATATTTAAAAAATTGAATTTTTCTAGATAAATTAAATAATAAGGATCTCACCATTCTAAAGGCAAATATACACATTAGTCAATATTTGTTACGAAAGTATTTGTTGCTACGTGTAAACGACAAGAAATTTCTTTAAAAATTTGCTCCAAAATAACTGGTACCATGATGTTTGAGCAAATATTTGCCATGTGTGAACTTCGCATAACGATACTGCTTAGCAAAGCGGTTCAGTTTGTTAGCTCGTATCTGCTCGAATGAGCAAAGAAATCCCACATGGGGACAAGGCTGCAAATATTTGGCGTTGTTTTGTCGGATTTGAAATGCAGATTTCTATTGTTTTGCTTCAAATATGACAGTTTTTCCTACATTATTAGTTTCTCTGGTGCTAAACATTTGAACTAGTATTTTTCCATAAAAATTTACTCCCAATTTACCAGAATACACTTTTAGGAAATAGGGAAGAAAAGTTGTGAATTTTTGCAGTTTGGTAATATAGCAATATTTTTCCCCAATTCCCCGGGAAAACCAGAATAGGGTCACTGTTCCGATAAATCGCAACATGAGAGACAATTTCTTACCAGTTGGAATCGCTTTGATAATAAATTTTTCTTGGTTTGTTATTAGTGGAGGCACTAAGTTAAGCAATTAATTGAAGTGTTGAAGCATTGCGTTGCACTAAATTCAATCAGCAGCCAGTTTCATAACAACGCCAGTATCCGACCTACTTTCTTCGATTTTGCACTCGCAATTATCTTCTATTGTCTTTTCCGCTTCTTAAACGTAGCAGCAGGTAGCACCAAACATCGTCTGCAAAAATAAATTAATTTCTTCCATATCAATTTTATTTTTATAATTTTTCGATTGACTTCACTCCACTTTAATTATTTTTCGTAACGTCAACGCAACAGCGCGCAAACCCACCTTACATCAACGATTTTTGAATTTTTTTTTTTCTAAAACCTCCAAAAAATGATAGTTATTTATTTGCCATTTCCACTGCTTTAATTTTCGTCGTCAAGGAATGAAAAGGTTTCCGAGTCCATTAAAATTAATCTTAAAATCATTGGGTTCTCTGCCCCATGTCTTGAACATATCCAACTGCATGAAAAATGTTGTTAATAGCACCGATGCCTGTTGTTTATTTATTCATTTACTAATGGGACTTATTGTCATTAGAAGTAGTAGCGAAATTTACATATAAATCCTACAAAGGAAAAAATAGAAATTTTAAATTTGGACTACCGCAAAATCCGGCCGGATTTGAAATGCTTCGAAATTTTATAAGTTTGAAACGCCAATGAATATGATTTCGGAACTTTATCAGTTACATCACAGCTAATTTACCTGTACATTGTAATGTAACGATATTCCGTCTTCTCAATCATTTTTAAAATCTACTTTACTCAATACAAACGTACAATGTACTCGTAGCTAAAGATTCGCCACATGTTTTATACTCGTTATCATCTTACATAATAAGATTATTAAACTATTAAACCAATATCATCTCAATTTTGTTGTATTTACCATAAAAAGCTTCGCAAATATTTGCAAGAGACAACGCATACGTTTCGTTTACTTAAATTGTAGCGTTTCCTAGAGAGAGAACAAGCAATTGTTGTATTTAATTATCTTAAACGTTTTATTATCACTTTTTGTGTCTTTTAATTTTTTTTTTTAGTGGTTATATGAGGATTACAAATTATCACCGTTTCTTACAGAAACCTACTGATAAAAACATTTACGACAAAAACATATGATGAGGTATCATATTATTAATACTTCAATGTCATTCGTTTAAACTTCTATACAACATAATAAAGATGTACTCGTACTCATTTATATAGCTTGTACCCATATGTATATATCTTCGTTTTCTTTATGAGATAATCATATAATAGTTGATAAGAAATCAGTTTATTTTTCGCGCCTCTTATCACAAGCGCAATGATTTTGGTTTTCGCGTATATGTTGTATTTATGACGTCTCCCGCACAATGTAAATTGCGTTAATTCGCAAGTCATAACAAACCACGTTGAAAGTGTCATCTATAATATAAAAATAGAAAAGTAGAATAAGTGTTTAATTTTTTTTGTTTTTTTTTTGAGTGACGTGCGCGATAATGGGTTCAGGTCAAGGTAACACTTTTGTGTGTTTAAAAATTTTTTTTTCTTGGAATTATATATAGTTTGAGTAAAGTAAATATACAAAAGTCGCAATTAAATCTTAAGTGTATGCGGTGGCGTTTTGTCATTAATGTTCACATCACCTAAATTCGGCTCAACCTTGACCCTTAAATTATCTTCTAATTTCTTTTAAGCTTTTATTATGTGCTTAAAGCGTTATCTTATCTGTATGAGGAAACTAATTTTTTGAAAAAAAAAACGAGATAATTGTTATATAGAAATTCGAGGGACAGAAAAGATTGCACGTACATTTTTACATGGTTATGAATTATGTTTTATGAAATCGTCGCTTAACATAAGATCTACAAATCCATCAGGGGTTAATACATAAAAGAGAACCTGAACACATAAGAGAAATCTAAAGAGTTCTATTTAAACGAGTAAATGTGCCAAGTATTTCGATTTGAATGTAAATATTGATCTGAATTTGTACGAAATTTGATAATGATTTCAAAGTTGAAATTTAAGTTTATTTGGAGGATGGTTCATGGACTAATACAATGATTCTCAACCAAACATTTAAAGGTATTGTAGCTAGATAACTAGCTAGGTTATAATTAATTTGTTTGTACCATTAGCTTCTAATTTTTTTAACCGAGTTGAATCTATTAAACAAGTTTAGGTAGCTTGTCAAATTCATCTAAATTTTTAAAGGAATAAAATAACGACCGTTGGAAACTTGGTAAGCTAGAAGCTCGTTGTTTCAATAAAATTTGGGGAAGAATAATACACTAAACGACTGACCAAACAGCAAATGGTGCAATATTTTTGGAATGAAGAATCCAGGGTTGTGTTATTTGGCTCAGCAATGGTTATTGATTTAAAATCTATCGATCGAAGTTGAGAAATTCGAAATTCAACATTTCAAAAATTTTGATCTGAAATTTCTAAACCGTGTGCCTGAAATGTTCAATGAACAAAGCTTTTAATTATATATTTATTGCTATAAAACTCCAAAAAAAAATCGGATAATGAATAGTTCTTAAAATCTAAATTATTTCAATATGTTAATTTTTTTAATAAACCCTAATTTACGCTAATTTTTATGAATACAAAAAACTGGAACAGTTCAAAAGTTCACTAATGTCATAAATACCTTCCATAGTCCAACTAAGCACTAATCCTCGTAATAGATCACCAAACCGCAGTAACAATAATTAATACAGATCGCGTTCAAAATCAAAGGACAAATCAGAGGAACGTTATTATCATAGAAGATATAAGATAAGGCGCAAAACTGTGATTCATCGAGTAAACATCACGCAGAATTTATTAACAATCTTCCAGAAACCTAAATTCTCATCAATCAGCGGGGATTTAGTAAGAGTAAATTTTTAATACACGACCAAATGTTTCCTTCATCCCTCTAAATTTTGGTCACTTTCAAAACTCGGTTCTCAATTCAACCTTTTTGCGGCTTATAGGTCGAGAGTTAAAGCTTTTGAGGCGAAATTTTATGTGGAAATTTGATATTGCTGAAAGTTCACTTCTCATGATAGGGGCTGATTTTTTGAAGCATTCTGGTTTGGTTGTTTGGTAGACAGGGAATTATTGATCCATTAACCTCTATTTCTACTTAATTGAACCTAAAAATTTATCAGTTGATTGCCAAATTTGCAAAAATTACAGATACAGTATGGAAACCACACCGGCTAAACACAATGTCACGCATTGTTGGGAGACACACGGCCCACCTTTAGCTTGCAAAACACACAGATTAACACCAGATAAATTAATAATAGCTAAAACATATTTCGATAGTAATAGCGTATGGTCCAATCTCTTGCACCTAGTTTAAAAGAAAAATGGTGATTGGAGGACACTCGATCGTTCACCAATCCCTCATATTCAGGAATTTTCTTACAAATTACATGGCACTATCATTTTTTCGACTCTCGATTTAGGAATTTGGTGATATTCCAATAAAGCCTAAAGATGTGCCTAAAACAGACATCAACACCATTTCGGTTTTTAACAACGAGCTATAATCCTTAGTGCAATGACATGATATTATGGCTCACAATGGAAATGACTGAACTAAGAGTTTACCAGCAATTATGTTGGATTTACGCGCTACATTAAGGGAGCAAAACTCCAAAAGTCATCGGCCGAATTATTATACGTAACAAATCAGACCAATAGCAGCAACCAGACACAGCACAGATAAGCCCGCAAATAAAAAAAATTCTTTTTGAGTCAATTTAACTTCAGCGTTTTCTGAATAAATTTAAGATTCACATAATTAAAATGTATTTAAATAAATAAAAATTACCAGCTATTTACTAATAAAAAATGCGAATATTGTCAACCATTTTGTCAAACCATGGATGGACATGATTTTACTGTTTAATGGATCACAAAACATAAATTGAACAAACGACTGTATATTTTCAATACAACATTTCTTAATTTGCTTACTTTAAAGAAGAAATTAAATTAATTTAAAATAAAAAACTGAATTTACATATTTTTCACGAAATTCCCGACAAATACAACATGGAATGACGTTTCGTCTATTTCAACTGTTTCACTATCAATTTATAAAAATTGGTTGTGTACAGCATACAGTTCATTTCAATTGAAATTTAAAACGAAATCCAATTTAAAACGAACCTTAATAGTTGCTCAATATTATTATTTTAAAATAATAATATTGAGCAACTATTAAGGTTCGTTTTAAATTTTGCAAATTGGTTTTCTTGTTTAAAACGGAGTGCAATGAAAATCCTCTAATTCGGAAACAAACAGGAAAGAAATATATTCCGACTACCAGGAGTTTTCCGTCTTAGAGGATTTTTTTTTTTATTGTGAGAAATCGGAGTATTTAAACAGAAGTGGCTGGTTATGATTTTTCAATGATTATTGAAAACGCAAAACAAAACTACAAACAGGCAATAATTCAGTGTACGAGACAACAAATTGTTAACAGTCTTATGTCAAAAATCAATTAAAGTAATCGGAAATAGGTTTCAAGAAAAGGTTTTGCCAAATAAATAATTTGTAATGAATCAACATGTTGTGATTGTAATAAAAATGACTAGAATCCATTAAAATGAAATAATTTGTAAAAGCCTTGATTGTTAATAGCCCCATTGTTAATTAGTAATTAGTACATGTTTTCATGTTTTAAGCGGAATTTAGCGTAAACAAATTGGTTACATTGTGCCCTTCATACTCGTACATCCGATTGTCACAAATTTATAATTATAATATTCCAAAAAGGCATCTTAAAAATAATTAAACAACAATTCAAAACGAACCCACATCAAAATGGATTCAATGCTGAAACAATAAATCGTTAAGTCGTAGTCTTATCAGTGTGATCACGTCAACAGGGATATTTTTTTATTGTACTCTTATATAGGGCGCCCACCATTAAATAAAATAACGCACATTGAAACTATACTTCCAAAACAACACCTACCGATTCATCAATATTCTTATGATGACCCATTTTATACAAGTCAACGGAAATCCGAATTTTATTTCGTTTCATATTCTAAAAAAATAAAAATCTACCATAATAAATTACCAACACCAGACAAAAAAGAGATCACTGATTTATTGTTCAATTATTATCCTTGATTGGATTAAATTAAATAACAACAACAAAACAGTAAATAGTATAACAATAAAAGTTGTTCAATTTCATTGGAAAACGATTCTTTTTTGTATTTAAGTAGACTACTGCTGCATTCCTATACAGGGTATAAACGATATATATGAGTGGTGAGGTCGACAAGTGTCTGGCACAACAACATTCTGACACCGTATTTAACAAATTTATAAATAATTCTCTGTTGTCTTCGAATCTATATATTTATATACATGTATAACACCCACCCATCTTCATTTTATTATATATTCAGACTTGCAATCTTTTTTTTTTGTAAGACCACAATAAGATCTTCGTTGAAATAATAAATAATTTATGCATGTTTTCTAAAATGAATTTGTCATCATGATTAACATGATTGTTGGATAATAATATTTCAACGAGCATCGTATGGCGTTTATATCAAATGAGAAAATCAGAATTGTGAGGATGTCGAACCGAATTCAAGGTTTACATACTTAAATTGAAAATTGTTTACACGCCATATGCCGACCAAATGGGATTGTTTGTACAAACAATCATAATAATTGTTATTATTATTATTATTATTGGTCTTACTATATATACGCTACGATACCGACTATACTATTATTATTTTTAAAGAAATTTTTTATTTTTATAACAAAAAAAAAACATCCGAGAGTTTACAAAGTGAAAAAATAAATTAATTATAAGTAAAAATAATAAATAAAAAGAAAAGAGATTTTTGTAAACCTTTTGTTCATTCAACAATTTTTTTTTCTTTTTTTGTAAATGCCTGCCTGTAGTTCATTAATCTGACATCCTGGAATGTTTAGATTTTATTATATACACCTACGTGTTAAATAACAACACCTGACTTTTATTTTTGTTTTTTTTTTCGTATGTCTATATAAAACACAAAACCAACTCTCGTTTGATTCATTTCGCACTTGAAAATGGTTCTGCAAAATTTGTTTGTGTGTTTAATTTTTGATTAATTAAAAAAATTAACGGGGAAATTAATTATTAGTAGCTGCTTTGGAAGCACAGCTGAACACATATTTAGAGATAGAAACGGTACCGCTTAAATTGGATAGTTTAAATGCGGAAATTTCTTAAGGTGCTGATTGAAATTCATTAAAAAAAATTTTCCGCAAAAGACAGTTTCCTTATGCCATATATAAAATGGGTTGAAATTTTAATTTATCCCAAATTTATAGCCTGATTGTCCCTTTTGGTTGTTTATTATTCTGTGACCATACGCTGTACCGTCTATCGTACCATAGATGCCTCTTATCCAGTTCATTTTATTGAAAAGTACGAAACAAATTATTTTATCAAAGGATTTCACAAAATTTATACTATTCTGTAAAACTTTTCCAAATAGCGTACATTTTAAACTTGGAAAAATAAATAAATAATTAATTTCTAGGCTTCGCACAAATAAAACCATTTAAAATAAAGCAACTATTCAGAAGGCTTTACAATTTGCACACAAAATTTATGACAAAATAACCTTAATAATTGCTCAATACGAAAATTTTAAAATAAGCTGTTGCGCTTGCAACCAATTTTACGAATTGAAACAGTTGAAATAGTTAAATTTGTGATTGGTCGTGTCTTGTCGTTGTCAACAAAAATATGTTGTGAAAATTGTATCGTTTTTATTCTGGTTATTTAAATTTAAATTTTCTATTTAAAATAAGTATAAATACCAGTATTAAGAAAAAATGTATTATTGAATATATGTACCGTGTGTATGTATTATTCGTGTGTTTAAGTTTTGTATGGTTTGTTAAATAATAAAATTCATGTCCAGCCATGTTTTGACAATATGGCGCTGGTAACATCACCCATTCCAAATGGTAAGATTAAAAAAATAAAGTTAAAGTTATTAAAAATTAAATTTGTGCATAGTTATCTAATATTGCTGCGATTAAGTTTTCACTCAACAAAAACAATATTTGATAAAATAATTATTTCTACAATTAGCTTCGATTAAAATTGATTTTTTTGATTTTGAGGCATGTAGTGGTCATTCGGACATTTTAGAAAGTGAAGTTTAACTTTTAGGCTTGTATTTTTACACAAGGATAGAACGACATGTTGGTTTTTCTCCAAATACATTTTATTTTATACCGTTGGTAGAAAAACCCATTATCGCAATAACCTCAAATCGCGATTTCATCTTTATTTTAAAAATGGCATCAAGAAATCAAATTCTTTCTCTGTTAAGTTTTCTGTCTTTTTTTGTATTTCATATTCATCATAAAAGCATTTAAATCGTGTTGTGACATAGACTGAAAAAAATAACTAAAATCTCGAATTTGCGACTAGCTAGTTTGAGTCTGCCTCGGGTACTGGTCTTTATATCGTGATTTGTGCCATTCCTGTACAAGAAATAAATAAAATGGAAAGTTAGTGATGCTTGTAATATGCGATATTATAAGCGATTATATGCGTCCAAAGGTTACAGATCTTCTCGGAGAGTGTTGGTCAAAAAAGAACGTCTTCTTTCGAACACTGAAATCGGCACCGAATCTCTTCCTTATTGTGAAATTCTAGGTTTATTATATCGTGAAATACTTTAGGACGTTTAGATAATAATCTGATTCACCAGACTGACGACGAACACGAAGGTTCATTAAATATATTTTCCATTTTTAACTTAAATATTCAAGAATTAATTTAAATTTAAATTTGCAATTTTTTATGTAGATATTTAGTTTTTTATATGTAATTTGACAAATCTTAAATGAAGTTTTGTATTTCCAAATTCTCGAAAATTGCCGTGTCCACTGTTTTAGCCATCGATACCGAGGTATATATCCGAGGATACAATTTTAATCCCGGTTTGATTCAGTGGATTTACCTTGGTATATAAAATAAACAATAAAAAAAACGTTGTCTTTGTCTCTTATATGGGACACCAGATTATTTTTCTCTTTTCATTTTTTTTTTACTGAAGCTGCGTACATGCTCTACATTGCTGGTGAAAAAATGTACACCACGAAGTTAGCTGTATGAGTTGAATTATTTCCAACTAGAACAAAAAGTTCACCAGGGTAACCAATTTTAATTAAAAATTTTACTATTTTGCTAACTTCGTGGTGTACATTTTTTCACAAAAATTGGAGCATGTACGCACCTTGAGAGTCAATTTTTCTTCAGTGTGAGTTTACGACCATTTTCTGATGAACAATTTTCAACAGACAACCAATCGACGTAGTCTATTTTGTAAATAAATTTCCCCTTCCGAACATAATTCTTTGGTTTTCCATTTAAAATATATTGAATCTGCTGAAAATTTTTCTTCAGAAAATGGTCGTAAACTTGGCATTAGGCTTCAATAATATTTTCAAGACACAAAGCCAACGAAAATATTTGGACAAGCCATACAAACACAAAATAAAAACTACTATTTCTGTAAGTATTAGTGTCGTGACCTATAGAACACTTATAGAAATAGTAGGATTATTATTTAATAATATGCGTCATAGAAATCATACGGCTTGTGTAAACATTTTTGTTGGTTTTGCAGGACATCAGAAATACACACACACGACTCACCCATAAAAAACCGGGCAATTTGATTTTCTTGTTCGATTCACGGATTGATTTTTCAAAGAGGTGAAAAAAGCGATTCGAAAACGGCATTAGATTCTGCTCACGGCTTGATACTACAAAAGTAATTCAGTAAATTTTATGGTGAGGAGATTTCATACGATTTTTTCCATATAAAAGAAAAAATATGTTTTTTAAGTTGGTATGGAGAGGAAAAATACCAAAAAGATGAGAACATTTTTTGTCCGTCAAGTTCTTCTGTTGCGAAATTACCATAAAATTTACTGACATTATTTTTATAGTTTGCTTCATCAGACATTAGAACGAATGTCCTTCGGTTAAAGAATTTCTTTCTTTCAACAATTCATGAAAGTTACAAGAGAATTTTAAGATGTTTTACTGCTTCGCTTAGTCATTTAAAATATCCTTCAGTTTTCAATTTTAAGATTAATGAGGCTCTATTGGAGTATTTATCCTATGGATTTTGTCAATAACAATAACTATCCATATACCGATGAACACAGCGCAGAAAAAAATAAAGTTACAATTAATAGTGTTTTATTTCTAAGTATTTCTCGTATGCAATAAAGTGATTTCAAAACATAATTACTTCGTTTTTAATATCTACACTTCTTCTCCTTTAAATCCTGTTTTTTTGGATTTAATATACGCCAGTTACTTCTTTGAATTTATGTATTTTTGATTTTGGTAACGATTTGGCCATCGTGTCTCCAATCATTTCATCAGGAGGTGGCTCCCTTATTGCTGTGCATAAAGATTTGGAACCTGTTACACTGGCTGGTTTGAACAACTGCCATGTTATAGATGATGTGTGGGTCAAAGTGAGATCGTGATTATAAGATATTCCTTGACCATTTGTCAGATGTGGTTAATACATCTAATACAGGTACCAAGTTTATTCTACTTGGAGATTTTAATCTACCATCAATAGAGTGGAATACAAATAATCCCTTGAATATATTTGCATCGAACTATGAAGAGCGCACTGCGGCATACCTAATAGATATTCTTGAACTAAATCTGTTGGCACAATTGAACCACGTGAAAAATGTTCAGAATCGAATTTTGGATCTAGTTCTTTCAAATATTGATGCGCATGATTTGAATATCAGAATATATGATTACTTGTTAACTAGAGTTGATAATTATCATCCTCCAATCATAGCCTCGGTTAATATATCTGTTTTACGAAAGCGACCTCAACCTAGACTATCAAAATCTGTCCGTTGAATTAGGAGGTATTGATTGGTCTTCATTATTTCAGAACTTGGTTCCAGATGATGCTGTTGCATTATTTTACAGTACAATTTTCTCCTTGATCGGTCATTCTGACCATGTTACTAGTAAACAAGACCGCTACCCGAAATGGTACTCAAGCAATCTAGTGCGCTTGATAAAAACCAAAGATAAATATCGAAAACGCTTTCAATCTTATAATAATCGATTTGATTATTTGATATTTTTAAAATACAGGACTAAATTGAAAACTGAAATAATAAAGTGTAGAAACTTGTATATATGGTATTCCTTGTTGAAACAAACATAAAGAATAATCCGAAATTTTTTTGGAATTATCATAGATCACTTAGTACTAAGTCCGAGTATCCCAGTTCAATGTTTCTTAAATCTAGAGCATCGAATATTCAATCAGAGATATGCAAGCTTTTTGCGGATCATTTCAGTTCAGTATATATATATCAGTTCCTAATATTTCCAGCAATTATTCATATTGTAATGCAGTTGGTAAGGCGTCTATGATTTCTGAAGATGAGTGTGGGCCCCGACCAAAGTGCCTAATTTGTTTCTAAAAAATCTCAAAGCTGTTCTTGTGGTCCCGATCACGTTCTTGTTTAATTTGTCGATTAACATGTCTTGCTTTCCGTCTAAACGGAAAGAATCGTTTGTCTTGCCAATACACAAAAGTGGGGATTTAGCGGACATAGAAAATTACAGGCCAATTTCCATTCTAAACTCCCTAGCAAAATTATTTAAGAAACTAATTTAGAATATGATTTTTTATCGCGTCAAAAATCAAATATGCAGCATGGTTTTTTTTCGAAGCGTTCAACCTTAACCAATTTAGCTGAATTTTTGGATACTGCTGCTAGCACTTTGAACAAAGGTGGGTAACTCGACTGCATATACACTGATTTTTCCAAAGCTTTTGACAAAGTTTGACCGCCAATTTTGCTTAAATGGTTTCATTCATATCTGAGAAATAGAACTCAATTTGTAAAATTTAATGGCATCCTATCTAATGGTATTGAACTTCAGGAGTTCCCAGGGGTCTATTTTGGGTCCTTTGTTGTTTATCCTTTATATTAACGATATTTCGGAGGTTATAATTTCAGGCCACTTATTGTATGCTGATGATCTGAAGCTCTTCAAAAATATTCGTACGGCTAATGGTACTGTGGCTTTGCAAGCCGATCTAACCGCTGTTTTTAACTGGTCTATTGTGAATCAATTACCACTGAACATCAAGAAATTGTATTACTATGACTTTTACCAAGAAAGTTAATAAATTTGACTTTACTTGTAGCATTGGCTTAAAATCTTTAAATAAACAGGATACAATCAGGGACAAACATATTTATTCAATTTGTCGTACTTCTTTCAAAACATTAGGCTATATCCTCAGAAGAGGTAAAGATTTCAAGGATCCTTCAACTCTCTCGTTACTATACTCTAGCCTTGTTAGAACTAACCTTGAATACTTATCTCAAGTCTGGAATCCATTTTATGACGATTATAACTACAGGATTGAATGCGTTCAAAGAAAATTTAAAAGGTTTATGTGTTTTAAGTTTATTCCCTCTAATGGTAATATGACATATGAGAGACGTAGACAGAAGTTTAGTCTGATCTCATTGGAAGATAGAAGAACTTTAATTGATGAATACTTTCTTTTTAAAATAGTCAACAATTTATTAGACTCTAGCTTGCTAGCGAGATTCAGTTTTTATGCCCCGGCTTACCGAATACGACATTAGCAGTTGTTCACCATGTCTAAACCGACTTTATGTCTAACCATGCTATTTACTTTAATGACGTGGACCTATTCAACTTGTCGCTGTCGAAGTTTAAAGCAAGGTGTTATGCTGAGCTATGCACCAGTACCAATACCAATATGTAGTTATTGTAAGGCATCTTCAGACCTTAGTCGAAACATTAATATTTTTTTCTTAATTTTTCTTTAATTTGTGATTTCCTTTTTTATTTTTATTATTGTTATTATTATTATTGTTATTATTATTATTTTTTTTTCTTTCTTAAGAATATAATCTTTATGTAAACATAGCAGTATTTGTGAGGCAGCATGTAATTGGGTTTTTACCTGTTTGCTGCCCAATAGATAAAATAAATAAATCAGTAGGACTAGCGATATTGTCCTTCACTGAATACGCCTTTGTGTCAATATGTTCAAACTTTAGATAAGTTTGGTTATCCTCTTGCATAATGGTGAAATCATTCATCTCAATTCAAAATGTTTTGGTTTTTCCTGCTTGAACCATTTATTATTGCGTTATTCTGCACTCCACAAAATTAGCTCACTTTCATTATAGTTGAGGAATAAATTGAATTTTAATACCACTAATACCTTGACATAGCGAGCTTTGCGTATACACTCCATCGTCACTAACTCTAGCACAATACTTTTAAATCCATCTATGTATTTTAGAAGTACGAAAGGCGATGTGCTTGCCATCGAGCGCTCCCAAGCAGTTTAAAAAATTCCACAACTTATAAAATTTGTCAGCAATAGCCAGCCATTCAGCCTTATTTGGCGGGGTCTGAAATTGTAAATAGTAATTATTTTATTTATTATTCAATAAATCCACTTTAAGAGCATCATAAACTGCAGGAATTGTTTCCGAAATAATATTAGATATAAAAGGAATATATACATTTTCGCCAGCAATCTAGAAATGTTACGTTTAATATAATTATATATGTATATAGATAATTTAGATATATGTACCATATGTATTTAAAATACCAAATTTGTATCTAATTTTTGATGAAATACATTGCCTCATGAATGTGCTTTGATATTGAATCTTAGCTTCAACCATTTTTAATAACCTTTCAAAAGAGGAAGAAGTAAGTCTTGAAAATTGTTTTAATGTTATTGGATCCTTCAGTCTCAGTTCGTTAAAAACTAGACTTTGGATATCCTTTACAAAATGAATTTAATTCCTAGAGAAGCAACCCCAAAAAATGTTCTTCTTGAAAAATGAGATATTAGGCTACTCTTCCAGCGGAACTTCAATTCAATAAGAAATTACATCTGATGAGTACTAATCTTGTCCGATAGATCAGAAATACCGGAAAAAGTCGTCGTTTTGAAAGCATAGATTTCGAGTGATCGTAATTCCTAGTTTTAAGATTAAAACTTTCAGTAAATCACTTACATATTTTAGTGGTAGAAAAATGTGTTTAAAAGAGCACAAGAGTGCAAAGTCAGTATAATATCAATGAGTACTAGTATAGGACTGAGGAAGCAACAAATTCTTAGTATACAGCATCATAAAAAAAGTGACGGAGACATGGAGAAATTTTCATATCAAAATAAATTATTTCCCACTGAAATTGTTTTCTAGAATGTTTTATTTCGCGATATTTAGGTTGATCAAGTTAATTGGTTTACCCTGTATAAAAAAAATTAATTTTAGTAATACCTACATATTTTTTCCATTTGTTTTTATTAATATGAGCAATACGCTTCAAATTTCATTAATTTTAGAATTTTTGAGTTTAGTAATAATCAAAAATTTAAGCATTTCACGATACTTAGCGACTCTACGTGTTTGTTCGATGTGGCTCGTAAAGTCGCCACTGTAAGTTTCAAATGTTTATTTTACTTGTTTCCCAGTTTCACATGATGACGTGTTAAGAACGTTTTCGAACATTAGCGGGTTGTGTCATTAATGAATTTTGTCAATATTGAATCTTAACGCAAATCGATTTTAGGAATGATGCATTACAACAACAAAGGTTTTTGTGAAACTCACATTTATTGCAAACAAATCTTGTCAAAAATGGATGTATAAAAGATAGATTTTATGAGGATCAAACTAGATAGAAGATTTAACGGTTCATAAAAGCTGCACTATGCCTTTCGGACGTAACATGCCACTAAGCTTTTGAATACTTAGAATACCGTGTTGTATACTTGTCTTATTAATCTTATTACTAAGAACGTATAATAAAAATTGGGCATTCACAGAATATTTGTAGAATTTTTGATGCATCGTTTCTTAGCTTGAACTTCATTATAGTACATGTAGTATATTAAATTGTGGGATGTTTCGACTGGAATTTTAGAACATGCTCATATTTGATCGATCTTTCAATTTATTTAATATACCTATTTTGCCGATTAGAAAAAGTTTCAGACCTTTAATTGCTGTCAGTAATGAAGAAACATCTAGAAACCGCAGAAATAAAAAATGTTCATTTATAAATTAAAACTTCAAATAGGTAAATAAATTATTTTAATTAATAATTTGGAGTCATAAATAAAAAAATTTGTTTCTAGGAAAATTACGCATTTATGTCATGTGGCAAATCTTTAAGGAAAGAGGTTTAAAAGGTTGGAACTTTAACTTAAAATATTCGGAATTTTGAATTGGATTTTTAAAGCTAATTTTGAACCAGCGATTTATAATTTTAAATTTAAAATGTCGGAGCTGTAGATTCCAGAACCTCATAAATTTAAAAATTCTTAAAAAAAAATAACTTTCCCATTTTAAATGCTTAAGCACAAAATATAATTTCTGAACCAAAATAAAATTTTCAAATTTGACAGATTCTGAAATGAAGATTTAATAAATTCTAAGATTTCTAAATTATAACAATTTCTTCTAGAAAGATTCCATTATAAATTTAAAATCTTAATGTTTTAAATATTTCTAATAAAATTAGTAAAATCGAAATTTTAAATTCTAATTAAAATTAAGTATATCAATTCACCAAAATTTGTATAATCGATTCGAATTGAAGAAATTTCGAGTTTTCTTTGTCCCCTCCCAATCTGATTCCAGTCCCTCTTTTCGCTTGCTGAAAAATTAATATCAAAAATGTGAAAAATTAATGGAATTTGAATTAGAATTTTGAAATTTTTTATAGTTTCTGAGTTCTTAAACAGGATACTTAAAACTTTTAAAATTACAGGTTTACCAAAATTTTAGAATTTGAATTTTAAAATTCTTTTGTACGACGAGCCCGATCCTTTAATTGCCGTCAGTAAATGAAACAGTAGATTATTTCGAATATCCATTCAAAAGGGGTTGACATTTCTTGAAAACATCGGGTTTAATAATTAGTTTTGATACAGAGTGTCAACTTTCACAATATGTTGTTGAGAGATAAGTTTCTACAGGGATTCTGAATTATCGATGGTCAGTTTACGGTTTCCATCCTAATCGATCTACTTATCATGGATCAGTTTTAATGAATTTTGGCTGAGTCTAAACTAAAACTACAACTAACCCAATTAAACTAAAATTATAAATAAATCTATTATACAAACAAAAATGAAATTAAAATTAAAAACGTATCTAAAAAAAATTAAAAATAAATTCAATATTATTGCAGATGTTCATTTTTCCCTCCCGATCAATTTTTCGTTTTATTTCTTATTTCAAATAATTATTTTCTTTACAAAAAAAAAAAAACAAAAAAAAAACTCAGGAAATTAATTTTAATATTAAAATAAACAGATCACGAGCAAAAATGAAAAAAATTAAATTAAATTATTAATAATTAGAATTTTAATTTTTTTACAAATTTTTCAAATGTCAATCATATGTGCGGGCATTTAACTTTATTACATACATACATATATAACTAAATATTGTACGTACACACGGGTTCAATGAATTTATGATCTGACTTTGATTTTATAAAGAAAATTAATTAATTAATAGGCATTACTATAATAAAGTAATAAAGAAATTTCCCTAGCCGGTTTCTGGTGGCACGTTTCATTCATTTATTTATTACCAATGCTTATGACCATATCGATTTCCATGAAAAATATTCCTATTGTTCTGTAGAAATTAAACGACATAACATGATTATTGTAAAAACGAAAACAATCGACCTTACAATTTATGTAATTATTAATGTAAATAGAAATAAATATGAGACAAGAAATATAATAAATAGAGTTTTGTGTCTGGCTAAAGTCTGGAAATTGATATAACGTATAATTACTTATTTATTTACTTGAATTGTTTTGTTTTATAATTAATAAATTAAAATTCATGAGTAAATATTTTTTTTTTTTTGTATAGTAAACATATCAGTGCCAAGCATAATTAATTAATTACTAATATTTTTTATTTTTATTTTTTATTTTTAGGTAAGTTGAAAAAATAACGATTCATGATAATCGCGGGTAATAAATCATTACAATCTGTCAATAATTGATTGGTAAGCGCGCACACATTTAATGAGGTATTAATATATCGGATTTTAATTTTCTCTACGTCATGTTACTATCATGATATACCGCGTATGCTGTATAAAATAATTAAAATAAATAAATTAAACATTTTATTATTATTAATATTTAAGAGAAGAAAAAAAAAATTATTTTTATAACAGATAAATTTAGCAAAAAAAAATTTTTTTTTTAAAAAAATTATAAAAATGTTTAAAACGACCAGACAAATCTAAAAATACTGCGGGCACCACCAAACATTTTTTTTTCTGAATGTTTTAATATCACATATGTTGCGGACTATAAAAATGTTTTTTTTTTCTTATGGTGTACACAGACCAATTTTCCTATTTAAATTTTTAAATTTTCAAAGAAAGAATTATAATTTGTATTTCAATGTCACGACAAAAAATATTTTCATGGTTATGGTGCTCCTCGCTCCCGACGAGCAGCGAGACAAAATTAATACTATGCGGTGTGTGCGTGACCCAGAAATGCTTTTGCGGTTTATTATAATTGATTGCGTTGGAAAATCATCGTTATGTTAATATAAAAACAAGTAATTTTTTGTTTTGTTTATTTAGGAAAGTATTTCCACTCAAGAATTTTTATGTGGTAAAAAAAAAGAGAAAAAATTTAAAGTTTGTTGTAAAATATTTGAAGAATTTTTGTAAATCGTATACGTGCTTTGGTGTCAACATATTTGATTTACTTTAATTTTGTAATCCGCGGGAAGTAACATGTGTTTTGGGACCATATTACATCGAAAGTGATTAATCATTTTTTAAATGAACATTTTTCGATTCGTGGGGTATACCTAGAGTTCCCAAGTGTACTTTTTTAAGAAGGACAGTCCTTTTTATCTGGAATTTGTCCTTGTCACTTTCTATAAAGTGGAATGTCTTTCAGCTGGTCCGTGTATATGATTGCATGCATTTAAAAATAATTTTTGTTTATTTTCCGATTAACCCTTTAAGCGAACCAGAACCAACCGGCAATCAGCCTCATTGTTCTCATCTCTTTCTCTCCTTCTATCGTTCCATTCAATATAAAACAATTTGAGTTATGCATGCAGGCTGAAATGTTATATGTGAGAATGATGTTTTAGCAATATTTATAGAGTACTAGAGAAGCTCTCGTTTGTGGGTTGCGGCTTTGATTTAATACACAATAAACAAATCAATGTTTAAACCAATGACCGAGGTGTAAAATGTTTAAACGATCAAAAATCAAAATGATGATTTTGTTTTTTTGGGAAATCTAGTTGATACTTGATAAATAAATCAAAATTTTACATTCGGAGCATAAAAATGGTTGTGCAATGCATTTTTCAAGATGGACTGAAAAAAGGTTCAAATGGCCTTACCAATTGTATTGAACAAGCAATATACTCGTACAGTGTAGCATCTGAAGTGCACTTTAGAATACTACGTAGATCTTTAAAAACTAAGGAATCACTGAGAGTGTGGAATAACTTCAAGCCCATTAATTTAGACTAATCTAAAATCCACAAAATCTCGAATTACATCCAGCGGCGCGGCGGATCGATGATATTTCTGCAAGCCCGCCGCAAATTTTAACAAGGCGCTTTTTTTTGGAAAACAATTCGACTTAACTGTGTAAATTTAAGAATCCTCAAAACAGGGTTTTAAACCGAACATATTTTTACATATCTACATAAATACATAAATATTTAAACATTTTCTTTTCTCGCTTCTAATTTCGCGAAATCTTTTATTCAATATATCAAGGCCGCTATCAAAGTTGGCAATCTTGTGAGTCAATCACAAAGTTATGAAAACTTTCGAAAAGCCTCTCGTGGTAGTACGTTCTCGTAGATAAATTTTAGAAAAGTCTACAAAAAGCTGAAGGCTCAAGCCCAAGAAAAACATAGATAGAAGCGCGTTTTATCGCCATACCCAATTTTACGCCTAAGGCAACTGGTTATTTCGCCTTTATGGCGGAGCTACCGCACGGTGGACAAAAAATAATTTTTTGTAGACAAAAATCTTCCTCCCATTCAATTTTAAGGGGATCGCAATAATTTTTTTAGAATCACTCTAGAAAGAGTAACCTGGAATACGTCACTTCAACTTTTCGGTTAACCTTTAACCTAACCTAAAAAAGGCAAAGAATTACTATATGGAAATTATTAATGATAGAAATGTAAATAGAAACATAGAGTTTTGTTCCTTATTTCAAAGATTTATGCGCCGGTGACATATCTATGTAAGATCAAGTAACTCAATGCTTCTCGCTTAATTCAACAGCAGAAATTGAGTAATATCGATAATATTGAATAATCTCGAAAAATAATAAAATGTCGAACAATTTCTATTTATAAGCCACCTATCGAAAATCCCTTAAAATATCGAAAATCTCGATGTATCACTAATTCAATAAAATCACGCAGCTACAGTACTTTGTAAATTTTGTGTAATGTTCGATATCTCAGAAGATGTCGAATATTCCTGAAAATCTCGAAAAAACTTAGAATCGAAGAATAATCTTCTATAACCTCTAAATCCAAAAATAATTGAAAATTTCGATTAATCTCGAAAATATTAAATAATGTTGATAATTTTAAATTAAATCGACATAAATCAAAAAAATTCCATTTACTAGAAACACTTAATCGAGATTTTTTTTTTTTGAATTTAATCAAACAGGTTATGTAACACAGTTCAAGTTCCCATAATTTTACAAAATCACTGTTTCTTGCAATTGCGTCTTTATGAAATGCGAATTCTCGAAACTCGTAGCGGAAATGTGGATGACCGAGCAAACGGCGCAGTGGTTAAAGCTGCGGCGGTTGGATCGGGAGGTACCGGGTTCGAATCCCTATAGGGGCGGGATGCAAAAGGGATTTTTCATCATCTGATTGCGATCGGTGATGAAGATGAACACATCTATGACCCCCTGTTGAGAGTGCAGAATCCATGGGCCGACCCACCTTTCATGTCAGCACTACGGGTTGGCATGAAGCAATGCAATGTGCAGGTGGTTTTCAAAGACGGATCTGTAGCCGCCCGTCCTCGATTTGGCTACTCCAGGCGTTAAGGTAGGACGGTAAAAAATAAATCAAGAAACAAACAAACAACAAACAAACAAACAAAATGTGGATGGATTGGGACCGTTCACATATTACACAACGTTTTTTTTTGTTTTAAGTTTTTTTCATCCACATAAAAGTACATTTTTCAAATAATAAAACGGGCTATCAAAGATATTATCTATTGTGTGAATGTTCACTTAATAGCCACCATAGATCTCTTAAATTTTTCGACTACGAGAATTGTTGTGAAATCGAGCTTAGTTGACGTTGAATTTATAATATGTACATAGTATTATTTAAATTACAGTTTTGAAATGTCCTTTCTTTAGAAATACCTGATGGTGCTGTTCAACTCTTACACCCTGTTAAAGTTAGCCGAAAGTTTCCAGCCGAAATTGAAAAGTCGATAATGCAGATTATGTTATTGACATTCCAGCCGAAAATAAGTCAGCCTCTAGAGTGTTATGTATGGAGATGGATTACATTGGTGTGACTTATCAATAGCTATCGCAGGAAAAAAATTCAGTTTAAGTTTCCTGTGGGAAATCTCGGAAAATTCGATTTTCCAAAAATTATTAGAAAATTTGTATAAAATAAGCCACAAATGTATGTGTGTTATGTCTGGAGATGGATTGCATTGATGTGACTTGTCAATAGCTATCGCAGGAAAAAATTCAGTTCAAGTTTCCCGTGGGAAATCTCGGAAAATTCAAAAAAGTTTCCAGCCGAAAGTAAGAAATGGATGAAAAAAGTCAGCCTCGAGAGTGTTATGTTTGGAGATGGATTGCATCGATGTGATTTGTCAATAGCTGTCGAAAAAAAAAATCAGTCTAAGTTTCCCATGGGAAATCTCGGAAAATTCGATTTTCCAAAAATTATTAGAAAATTTGTGTAAAATCAGCCTCTAGAGTGTTATGACTGGAGATGGATTGCATTGATGTGACTTGTCAATAGCTATCGCAGGAAAAAAATTCAGTTCAAGTTTCCCGTGGGAAATCTCGGAAAATTCAAAAAAGTTTCCAGCCAAAAGTAAGAAATAGATGAATAAAATCAGCCTCTAGAGTGTTATGTCTGGATATGGATTCAATTGATGTGATTACTCAATAGCTATCGCAGAAAAAAAAACTCAGTTCAAGTTTCTCGTGGGAAATCTTGGAAAATTCGATTTTCCAAATTTTTTAACAAAATTTGTATAAAATCAGCCTCTAGAGTGTTATGTCTGGAGATGGATTGGATTGATGTGACTTGTCAATAGCTATCGTAGGAAAAAAATTCAGTTCAAGTTTCCCGTGGGAAATCTCGGAAATTTCGATTTTCCAAAAATGATTATAAAATTTGTATAAAATCAGCCTCTAGAGTGTTATGTCTGGAGATGGATTCAATTTATATGATTACTAAAATTGCTTTCGCAGGAAAAAATCAGTTCCAGTTTCCCGTGGGAAATCTCGGAAAATTTGATTTTCCAAAAATTATTAGAAAATTTTCCGATATCGGAAAATCGAGTTTTCCGAGATTTCCCACGGGAAACTTGAACTGAATATTTTTCCTGCGATAGCTATGGAGTAATCACATAAATTGTATCCATCTCCAGACATAACACTCTAGAGGCTGATTTTATAAAAATTTTCAAATAATTTTTGGAAAATTGAATTTTCCGAGATTTTCCACGGGAAACTTGAACTGGATTTTTTTGCTACGATAGCTATTGACAAGTCACATCAATGCAATCCATCTCCAGACATAACACTCTAGAGGCTGATTTTATTCATCCATTTCTTACTTTCGGGTGGAAATTTATTTGAATTTTCCGAGATTTCCCACGGGAAACTTGAACTGAATTTTTTTCCTGCGATAGCTATTGACAAGTCACATCAATCCAATCCATCTCCAGATATAACACTCTAGAGGCTGATTTTATTCATCCATTTCTTACTTTCGTCTGGAAACTTTTTTGAATTTTCCGAGATATCCCACGGGAAACTTGAACTGAATTTTTTTTCTGCGATAGCTATTGACAAATCAAATCAATGCAATCCATCTCCAGACATAACACTCTAGAGGCTGATTTTATACAAATTTTCTAATAATTTTTGGAAAATCGAATTTTCCGAGATTTCCCAGGGGAACTTGAACAGAATTTTTTCATTCGATAGCTATTGACAAATCACATGAAAACGATTCAGCTTCATATATATACTCTAGGGGCTGATTTTATCCCAATTTTGTATATTCTTCTGATTTCCCGATATTTTCTACGAAGCAAAGTTTTACACAAAAATTTATTTACAAAATTTTTTATTTAAATCTATGTATCCTATTTACTTTCGGCTGACACTACTAAATTTTTTAGTTTTGGCTGGTAGGGTATATCACAATCTGCATTATCGATTTTTCACTTTCGGCTGGCAACTTTCGGCTAACTTTAACAGTATCTAACTTTAACAGTATCTATTACTGCACCAATGTTTTAAGCATGAAAGATATTTTAAGCCTCACTCACGCATGCTTCATGGTGCTTCGTCTAACACATTTCATCTTTTCTTGATAAATAAGCAAGGATTTAAAAGAATGCAAATTTGATTTCAATTTTGAAACATTTCTTCTACTTTTGTAAAATTAAGCTTTAAAATATTTTAAACTTGCGGTTTTAAAAATTTTCTTTTCAAGAAATTCAAATATAATCTTACAAAATCCTGTTGGCTATTGGAGGGTCTCGATCTCGATGTATCTACTTCATTTTTTCTATTGTCCGCTGGAGCGCTGATAACACATTTACTACGGTTGCGTCGCAATTTGTATGCATCTGGTCCATTTTTTCTATCCCCCGTAAGAGGCGCTTTTCCTACCTTTTCAATCGTCAATAATGTTTTGCTATTAAAAATTAACCTAATGCTCAACATACATACATATGTGTATGTCGGTTTGTGTAAATTTTATTTTGAATTAAATAAATATGACAAAAAATGTCTGTTGGTTCCTTTACGTTTTTTACCAGACCCACCACTGACAAGCTTAAGGTAAACCTTCTGAAACATCGCTAAATATTTGATCTTAGCGGAATGAAGTTCAATCTCCTCCAGATTAATCGTTATTGCGGGTTTTTGGGATACCGAGACAGATTTTTTATTAGGTTCTCGGTGATTACTTTGTTCCCCAGCTTCTCAAATTAATTTTAAAGTTTCAAATAGATTATTACTCTCCAAAGTTGAGTTTCGCTATTATCAGGTTTGTGTTAGAGAGAATGAATTTGTTGTTGACTGAAAAATAATCGTAAATTTTCAAAAGTGATTTTCCAATTGAAATGTTTTGACAGACATTAGGTACATGAATTTGGTATTTCAGGAAGATTTATCTACAAATACGATCACCTTAAGGTCATTTTTGTAAATTTTATATAAGTACGTAGTTGCACTTTGGATATCATTTTTAAATAAATTGACGACAAGCTCAAGTTTAAATAACGATAGCTCAAGCTTACCCAAACAAACGATATATCAAAAGGTTAAATCTTCTTCAAACAAACAAAAAAAAATTCGGATTCACACTAAATCATTATTCGTAGAAAAATTATTGAAAATTGGGCATCTATACGCTTAGTATGCACGCGATAATCAATTTCAATACATGATAAACGATCAGTCAATAATATTTTATTGATGCGGCGGCCGATATATTAAATGGGCACGTCAAATTTGATGAAGTTGATGAAGTCTTCAATTTTTTTTTTTTTTTGTTTTTATTATTATTGTTTATCATTATTTTGGTTGATGAAAATTAATTATTAAATATTTATTTAAAAAAAAAAAATTAAAAAATTAAATTCATCATCAATCAATAATACTTTTGACATTTGACCTATTGCCATCAACGTCGAAAAGGATCAATAAACTATTTGTTTAATTTTTATTTATTTCAATTTGTTAAATTATTATAACAAATATTAGTTTTTGCGTTTAATAAAAAATTGTGGCTATTAATTATACAAATTTGTAGTTTTTGTATTTTATTTTATTTTAAGACTTCCAAAATAAATTACAAATCAATAAATAATTTATTTGTTTTTAGTTTTTGGTTGGCTATTTATATCGGGTTAGTAGAGATTTGTAGCCGAGATATAATATGATAGTTTGTTTTGATGTTTTTATGCAACCCAATTTAATTTTTTTTTTTTTTTTTAAATTAATAATTTATTAATTTGTACACATTAATAAATAATTTCATGCAAATTTTGTTTTTTTTTTTTTTGTTTGTTATTTATCGAGTTTGAATAGTCTATGTACATAAAAGCACATGTTTGAACAGCAGGATATGTCTAAATATGCTTATATAAACATATATGGATTTGAACATTGGGAGGTACAAAATAATTTAGATAAAACAACAAATTTATAGTTTCAAATATTATTTATAGGTGCGTATATTAATGGGGAATTTCCAAATTAAAGATAGTTAGTAACACTAAATTTTATAGCTTCCGTTGGATTGTACATTTATTACTCTAAATTTCCGTTCAAATTATAACCACTATATTTTTTAGAAAGCTAAGATCAAAATCAACAATGAATACGATCACAATCATCAAAGGCGTATACTATGAATGTACGGTGGTGCGTATGCGGATATAATATTCTATATAATATAAAAGACGACAGGCTGCAAATTCAAATCATAAAATTTTTTCCAAAAAACATTTCGATATCTTCAAATGCTAATTTACTAAAAAAATTTCTTTACGATTTAGCGATTTAATTACCCAAACACGTTTTTATCTTAAAACGAGAATTTCATTTTTGATTGCCACTGTCAGTTTTTTTTTCTTTATAAATTACAAACTATAATTACTAAAAACCATAAACTGACTAAAATGAAAACATGCACATATGATGATGACTAAGTATGCATATATAGTATACGGTGTCATTCAACTTTTGATTACCAAAAAATTTAAAAAAAATATTTTTGCATTTCATTGCATTTATACTGAACAGCAGCATACCAGCTTATTGGATTAACTACGTAATATGATGAATGAAATGATTCATTTTTGTTTTTTAATTTAATTCAATAAAATTACAACCAATATTGAATTGTGATGAAAATAAGGAAAATTATTTTGAATTAAAGTTAATTGAATGTGCCGCGCGCCAGTTTTAAGTTTGTTGACTTTAATAATTGTACGATGGAATTTTATTGAAATAAAATCGATTCAATGTGTCAAATTTCCATTGATCTTAAGTGCTCTTTCTGGGACCTCCACGTTATATATAGCACCAAAATGTATTAATTGAGGTAGCTCAATCTGAAGAAAGCGTTACAATGATAAATCCTTGTTAAAATCGTTGTGAACAGCAAATCGTTAAGGTCAAACTTTTATTGAAAAATGTTTTGTTTCAAAAGTATTATCCTTTCATACTGCATAATGAATAATTGTTTAGTTAAAGGTCGCTTTTATTAGAAGGTCAAATTTTCTTATTCAGATTCTACATAAAAAAAGAAAATCTTCTTTCCAAATAGTTCAGTTTATTGAATGACGCCTGTGCCATTGCCCAGCCATTTTCCAGCAAAGACTGCAACATCTAGGAGGGAGAACAATGAGCCCGGATAGTATGTATCTTGTACCGGCCAGTAGTATTGTCAGATTCATTAAGAGCCTGAATATTGACTGGACGGATAATTAAGTAGGGTCCAGCACAATAGATCTTTTAGGTCGCGGTGCGAGGTGGCTTATCGCCCACATGGCCCTCCAGTAAATAATAATAATAAATTGAATGACGCCCTGTATAGCAATTTAATGGGTCGCGGTCGTTATGGCGTATTTCATTACGGAATATGACACTACGGCATGTTGATGTACATTTTATTTTATTTAGTGTAGGAAAATCATTTTAGAATCCCCTTTCCATTGCATGGAATGGTTTTGAATTTTCTGCACACACATGCACATAAAAAAATATTTTTCCGGTAAAACAATTTACTTTTCGTATCCACGTCATGTCCCCGTAATGAAATATGCCATACTACCATGAATACAGTGAAATCTATTTATAACAAACACTAGTTTAACGAATTTTCAGTATAATGGAAGTTTTGTTAAATGGAAATGCACTTTGGGTAGCCAAATGAGTTATAAAGAAAATTTTACATTTTCATAAATTCATTACAACGAAAATCCAATAAAGCGAACTAATTTGTCTGGTCCCTTTGGGATAAATATTTCTTCGCTTCGAAGTTCGAATTGTAAAATATGGTTCTAAAATAAAAACTTTCAAAACCGCTTAGCCGTTAAAACTAATATTTAGAATAAAAATACATTTTATTATCTTAAAGATCTACAATATTTTAGTCAGTGAAGTTAGCTCGAACATATAAAATTGTACATAAGCCTGTACATATAAAATTTAGCCGATTCAAGAAAAAATTTAATTGAAGAATAAATGTCGTTGAAGTTAGACCAATTCTAAACCCAAAAAATATGGTTCGTTTCTTGGCTAAAGTGTAGTTCACAGAAAAAGTGTAAATGTTGCATAAAATGTAGCATCATCCCGAAAAATGGATATTCCTCAAAAGTATAAATCACCATTTGGATAATTTATAACTCGAGAAATATCTAAATATAAATCAACTAAATTTGCATAATATTTAGAAAATCACTCAAAAAATTAAAAAAAAAATGTAAAATGTGTATAGATATCTGCAAATTTATGATACTATAATACTTTCTCACAATTAAACTAAGTGTAGCGTTTTATGGCGAAATATATCGGTCAATACAGGAGCACGAGTGAAATAAAATGTTAAAACCAGAGCGTCCTCTAGGCCCATTTTCCTTTTTCGACAAGTTGACACAGAACGATTTCGATTACTTCTTGTCAGGAGTAGGCTGTTAGTATGCTCATTTCAAAACCCTATAGCCCCAATCCGAGAGATTTTTAGTTCAGTCAATTCAGCAGAACGAGTGAAATAAAATGTTGAAACCTTAGAATAATCCCCAACCCTTGGTCGATTTTGGACAAGCTGCCAATGAATGATTTCGGCTAACGCTTGTCAGGAATAAGCTATTAGTATGCCCATCTCAAAACCCTATAGCGTCAATCCGAGATTTTTAAGTTCCCAGCCAATTTTAGTCTCAATCTGGGAGATTTTTAGTTCCCAGCCAATTTTCGATTTTCGACAAGTTGTCGCGCAACGTTTTCGACTAATTCTTGATAATCTGTTAGTACGTTCATTAAAAACGACTGATTTTCTAATTATTATGCAAAATTACTTGATTTGTATTTAAATATTTCTTGACTTATAAATTGTCCAAATTTGAAATTTTTTTCGGAATGGTGTCACATTTTATACAACATCTATATTTTTTCTGGATAACTAGAATTGAGATTTTCGGCTACTACAACGACTTCAGTATTTAACAATTAAGATAATAAAATCAGATTTTAAGGAAATTGTGAGCCTCTAATGTTTCAGATAATTTAAATATTTTAAATCTGCTCTTTCCTGTTATCATTCATTTGGTCATACAGCTCTATTCCATGCTGCTTACAGTGGTGGTCGCATTATGAACAAATCTGCTGTTCCATAGACCGATGTTAACTTTCCCTATCTGGACCAAATTATTATAAATATTCGTAGTTCTCCTAAATTGAATCAAAATAATTTTAAATTGGAGAGAACAGCATCAGAGAAAACTAATAAACCAAAAACTGCGTCTACACAAGAGATATGGTACTCAGTAGATTTGCTCTTCTAATACGTGCGTTTCGTGAATTTACTGAAAGCCGAAGTTATCGCTATTTATAGATAGAAACTCTGCGAGCCTTTTACAAATATATTGGTCGTTCTTTTAAAAAAAAGAAAACAATTCTTCTTGCGTAGTTTACGATATCGGATGGATATATTGTACCTTTTATCACCGGTGTGAAGTATTTCACACAAAGTGTAGCTAAACAAGTTAACGAAAAGTGTAAGTCTATTGAAAAAGTGTAGGCCTACTTAAAAAGTGTAAATAACCAGTAGAACCACGTAAGGGGCGATATTTACATAAAGTTGACAGATCAAGCTTTCCGCAAAAATTTTTGTCATTTAAATGAAAAGACTTGGGCATGTTCGACAAATTTTTAAAGATTTTGACAAATTATAAGCCTGTTGATATTGCTGTTCACTATGGCCATTTACCAAAATCTCAGAGATGTTACCAGGTGTGGGCTTATATTTCCATAAAGTGGACAGGTCAAACTATCCGAAACAATTTTTGGTAACATCTTTGCTTAACAACAGATGTTGTCATAAAAACTGATTTTAAATTTGAGAAACTTACTATACATTTTTGATCTAAATTAATAAGCGAAAAATTACCATTTAAGTCAAAATCCGTATTTAGGAACGGAAGAAATGGAAAATGCTCATTTACCAGTTAAATCGTTAAATTAGTGAACATTTCTTATTTTAATTAATAATTGGGGAAATCTGTTTTTAGGAAAACATGTCACGTGAAAGGAGGTTTGAAAGATTGGAAATAAAAATATTCCCATATTAGAATTGAATTTGTAAAGCAAATTTTGAATCAGGAATTTAAGACTAGATTTCTATAAATATCCCATAATTCTAAAATCTTATATTTCAGATTAAATTAGTAAAATAAATTTTAAATTCTAATTAAAATTAAATATAGTATATCATCACCAAAAGTTTTATAATCGATTCGAATTTCAAAATTTCGGATTTTCTGGTTCTTCTCCTAATCTGATTCGAGTTCCTTGGTCTTCTTGACTGCTAGAAAATAATTATCAAAAATGTGAAAAATTAATGGAATTTCATTTGGAATTTTAAAATTTTTCATCCAATAAATTAATTATGATGATGTACATTCAAAGTTCTATTTATTTTCATCCGTCAACGTTGATCTCTGCTTTGATGATTAACTTGGTTTAACGACGTTTTGGTTAACGGTGGTTTTATGCATTTGTTGAAATATTGGTTAAGCAAGTGGTATTACTGTCGATTTCCAACTAATTCGGGGAACCAAGGTTTTTGAGGATTAATGCTATGTGCCTCAGAAAACTTTTCAAACTAAACTTTTCAAATTTTGAAGCTCTCGCTATTTCCTCATAGATTTGAACCTGGGCTGAAGGCCTTGTGTATTTTTGCATTTTGCGGACAATTAATTAAAATTAATTGCCCGCAAAATGCAAAAATAAAACCTGGATAAGCGTTGACGAATTGTGTTCCAAGTAACACTAGCATTATTGATGGATTGTGAAAATATAATGAGTTTTGATGACCAAGCTGTCCCTTTGATGACCGAGCTTTGATGACGATTCTGTAATTCTAAAGCTACAATTTTTTAAATTTTTCGTCCTGTTAAACGGGACCTATTCTACCCAATCTTTTGTGAATGAGCTTCGTGCTCAAAATAGATTGGTGTAAGCATAGTTGAAAATTTTTTGTAATAAAATAAATAAATAAATAATGGAACCTTACTCCAACTATCACAATCTTTCTTGATACTCAAAGTGGCCTCAAGTCAATGACAATTTAAATTAAAAAGTGCTAAAATCCAGGCAAATGGATATCCTTCCAATTAAATCTTCAATAAGTAATAAAACCGCCAGTTTATTATTATTTGTACGTGTTGCTAACGGCATCGTGCGCAAACCTATTTTTCGCACGTGTACGTAAACTACTGTAGTCCTACAAGCTTGGTGTAGATGGTGCCTAATTTTAGGCCTAATTTGAAATATTTTTGTTTAAATTAGGTAAAGGATATGTTTCATTAATCAAAAAAATTATTGTTCGACCGTCCTCCATTCTTCATAAAAAATCACAATTTAAATTTGTATATTGCTACCACGACATTTAAAACCGCCTTTATTTACATAGCAAACATCCATAAATATATGTTAGCTACCTTTTTCAATTTGTTTACAATTAAATAACCGCCTCTATTTTTATCATTACAAGAATTTAGCCGCGCGCACCACGTAAAATTGTCAACCTGTTGGCGTATAAACATACAAAATGAATTATTGTGTGAATTGTACACAAAAATTAAATTCTTGTGTAATATAAAACATATAAATTTGTCACCATTTGTCTCTCACATATAATGTAATGTACATGTATAAATTACCTTGTAACCGATAATTTTTTTTTTTATTTTTTTTTTTTACCAACTATATATCACATAAAAATCAGTAAAAATTAAAAACATTTACAAATATGTACAAAAAATAAAATTGGAATATTTAATTTGTTATTTTCTTGCAATTTTCTTTACGGCAATTTTTTATTTTATGTATTTCCAATTGTACAAGAAACGAAAAAAAAATGAAAAAATTAAGATCAAAAGATCAATGATGAATGAGGTGAATTAACGATTCTTATTCTTATTTAACAAAAAAAAAAAAAAAAAAAAAATTATAACGATTAATTTATTTTTTAATTATAATTGTAAATTTATTTATCGATAATAAATATTCACGATATCTTTTTTTTTATTTAAATTATACGCCGTCAGTGTTATGTGATTGTGTATATACATGATAAGTGTTGCCGGATTCGTGCATCCATTTCGCTTCATGTTCCATATTCATTCCTCATACCACAATATTTTGACACAGCATCCAATTTATTACACAACAAGTTTTGTTTACTATACAAACCGTATGAATGAACCACATTAAATTAAAAAGGATTAGAATTTTGTAATTTATTCCGCAAATTACTGTACACTCTCATAACTCTTTGAAATAATAACATGTTAGAGGCGTGTGTGTGTGTGGTACATTGAACTTGAGTATATACGAGTAAACGTGTAATCAAAAGAAATTCTTAACTTCAAACGAATCATTTGTTCGTGATGTTGAATAAATGTATAAGAAAGCCTACGCAAATTTTGAAAATCATACACATTTATTATTGCTCTAATAATAATTTTTTGTTTTTATTTATTTATAAGAAACAACTCAACCACCTTCCTGTGTACAGATAAATTGTTGTTGTTACAAATGTTAAGTTGAATGACTAGTTTATGTTTTATTCTTTTGTAAAAATATAAATCATTAAAATTGCATAAAATCCCAATCATCTTTGTAATAGTTGTTTCAACAATTTAAGCTTTTTTTATAACTAGTAGTTTGCTGATAATAGATTCATTATTTTTTATTAATCGGACTTTTTATTAGGCAGATAAAAGCTAAATGTTAAATTTTATACGAATTTTCACTCAAACAAAAATATGGTGAAAAAATTAAGCTTTACAGAGGAGCATTCAGAATGAAAAAATATTATACTTTTTACTTATTATAAGTTTGTATGAATTTCCAATATAGCGACAAAAAATATTTACTAGTTATGTTGGAAATTCATACAAACCCGTAAGTAAAAAGTTTTTTCATTGTAAACGCTCTGATGATTTTAGAAAGCTCAATTTTTAAAATGTAAACTTTTTACAGTTTTCTATTTTAAATAAAAGAATATCACCGTTTAATTTTACAAATTTGTTTGTGTTTAAGCTTTATAAAAATATTCGAGCTTTGAGAATTTTAAATCGGAATGTCGATGAAATTCGTATTAAATTCACCGTTCAATTCTAACTGATACACGGCCAAAATGATTTTGGTGTTGAACCTCTTGCGAGTGGAGACAAACCGGCGGTTTTTGTATTTGTTGACTTGAAATGGGTTCTCCACACAACAGATTTTTGTGTGTTCCAGAAGTGGTAATTAACGTATACTTTTGGGTGGTATGTAATTTCAAATTTCAGAATATAATCCAACCGAAAATTGATTCGCCTCTTACAGCATGAAAGTATACCGATCAATGATATCGAGATCAAAGTATTCCAGAAAAAGTTGGCCACAGTCACATCAGTGAACCAAGCACTTATCTAAACCATCTTCCGGTAAAGCTAAATTTAGTAACATCTGACAAAAATTTTTTAAATTTATTGCTAAATCTATTAAATGTCCAAGAAGTTAGACAGTAGAATTTTCAATGTATTTTGTCTTTGTTTTAGATCAGGTTCTGCAATAGCGATTACCTGTGGTTTGCGTTCTTAATCAATTTCAACGATTACAATTGCAAAACATCAATTACAATAGTATTGCATGATCACGATTGCTACAATTTGTCTTTACCAAAATGTACATAGGACTTTATGAAAATTTTTGACGTGTTATGAATTTCTATTTCACTCTAAATCAATTTAAATTTAGACATTAGAGTCAGTCTGGTAAACTTGTCCGAAAATATCATCCCACAGACAACTAAACGTTTAAATATAATTTTATGAATTAATCACCTGAAAACACAAAAAATTTCATTCAACAAAATTGATGATACGACAAAGTATCAAATTTCTTGTATACACAAAAAAAAAAAATTATATCGCGTGTTCGATATAGTTAAAAGATAAAAAAAAAATTGAAAGATCTTTTCCAACATCTCGATACTTATGTATAATACAAAGGATCTTGTATATGTACGATCTGCTGATCTACAAATTCCGCGTATCGTCACAAGAATGTGCTAAAATTACAAATTGGTATTATGATTTGCTTGCAAAATTTGTTGTTATTTCGTCTTGGCTGCAATTTTGACGTATTGTACGACTAATTTGAAATGATTGATCGCGCATAAGACAGATGATCATAATTTTTATGGAATTTAATATTTCACCGATTGGTGTGTGAAATTATTATGCGCGCGCACTCGCAAGGTTAAATTATTAACATTGAAACTTTACCGCCCGGTACATAAATAATAGTGTTAACCTCTACGTAACTAGGATCTTGTTAACAAAAATTCTTACAGATACAAGTATTTTACGTAAATCAGTGTTTTAACCGATTATATAATATATACCAAAAAAACAACATAAAAAGATTTCAATTCCGATAAATGAGGGACAAACCGATCGACCGACCGCGCAAAACCTGAAATTTCTAATCCAAAAACATCAAAACGAACAAATCGAACAGGTGATCTTATCTCACACATTTTTACGATTTTAAATTTAATGATCTTTGATATTTCCAAAAATGACAATTATTGATATAAAAGCAATAATAATAAAAAAAAAAATAATAATAAAAAATAAACAAACAAACAATACGATTTCTTAAGAATCACGTTTTTGCGCTTGAAAGTAAGAGTAAAGCATTTTTTATCGCCATCGTCGTCGTTATTTGAATAACCAAAAAAAAAAAAAAAAAAAAAAAAAAACATTTTTGTATTTTATTATTGAATGAATTAATAAATGGTTTTTTATGTTAGCTGGTAATAAAAAAAAAAAAATAAATAATGTAATATTATTACAATGTTAAGCTAAAATACAACAACGTCTTTAAGATATGAAAACAAAAATTCACTTCCCATAGTTTTTTAGTTGATTGTCGCGCGTCGAAGGAGATAATTAATTCGTTTTTGCTTTTAACTATCGCGAAGTTGTATTTTTTTGATGTACATGTACGTTTGTATCTCAATGCCAAAATTGGTGAAATTTTATTATCTCCATAAATATTGTGGTACTCAATGCGTAATGAGGCCATATGCAATAAACCTCAGACAAACCTCGATTGAACATTCCTCTCGTGAAAATTGAAAGAGTGGTCGCGGCATTGAAGTGAATGTATTTGTACCTTGAGCATTAATTTTAACGTGTCTGTCCGGAGATAGTGTATATACTATCGCATTCGTTTATCTCCGGAACTGAGCACAAGTTGAGCCTACGTGAAACCGGCATATTGTTGTAAATCATGATTTTCGAAATTCCATGAGTCGAAGAAAATTTTCAGAGGCCTGATGAGAAAATCAATTTTCTCATCAGGCCGCGGCGACTGGACTGATTATACCACAATTTACATTCTATATATACAGAATGTATTGTGCGTTATGTACTAGCGAATCATACTAATACAGATAAATTCTCTTACAATTTTTTCTTCTTCACGACATTCACACAGCTCTATTTCTGTGTAAGCTAATTTTACTTTTTTTTCTTTCAATTTCTTGGAATGTTAATTAATTCATTTAATTTCTAATTTTTAAGCTGAAATAAACAATTACAATACTATTAGATATTCCTCCGTTTCTGATTGCAAAATTTCGCATCCCATTTTTCCAATTTGGACATCGGGGATTTCATGATGTATTAATGGTTCAGTGGAATTAGACGGTCGATATTTTTCACAAATGTGACATATATTTATCAACTCCTCTATATCACTATCTACTCTCGCTCAAGATACAATTGTCAATATAAGTTGTCGCTGTTTATTTTCGACTAGACTTTTCTTCTATAAATGTAATATTGAATAGTCCATGAAAAATGTCTTGCTAGTAATACCTTACCCACTTGGGCTTGTTACCGTTCAGTCTCGGTCAAGCTTCTGGACGCGTAAGCTATCGGTTTTCTGTTTTATAGCAACACACGACCTAATCCATCTTGACTTGCTTCTGTCTGAATCGCTATTTTTGCGCTTTTATCAAAAGGTTGTAATAGGTTAAAGGTGAATGCTGTGTCATTTGCTTCAAATTTTTTATTGCCTTTATATGGGCATCTAACCATAAAAATTCTGTATTCTATTTGAGCAACTGACGCAATGGTTCTGTAAATTTTCCTATATTAGGAATATAGTTCCTCATATAATTGATCAAGCCAAAGAATCTTTGTAATTCGTGTCAATTAGAAGAGTTATCTACTATAGCATTGATCCTATTTAGATAGGTAGAAAAGTCAACAATTCACGTCTAGTATTTCAACGACCGGGATCAGCACTATTCTGCAACATTCCGGTCGCTAACTGTCTATCTTGGTTTCAAAGAAGCCTTCTCGATGATAAACTTTAGTATTGGAAGTTGGATAAACTTTACGAATATGATGATGCTAAAGGGACCAAAACTCTTTGAATGAAGTAAAAGCTGGTTACCAGTCTGCATGATGACTGTTGCTTTGAACCGACAACTGGCGCGTTGTTGTATGACAAAATGTTGTGTATCGCTAAGGAAAGGTATCCGACACAGTTACTATTCAATTTCATTTGATTAAAATCGCCAAAATAATGCTAACAAGTGTTCCAACCCTGTCTCATAAATAAGATACAAAATTTTGCGAGATAATTTAAAATTAACAATGCAACGCCCATACATAATATTTAAGCAACATCATTACAAATTATGCTTTAAGAAAATTGAAAATGTCTCGCAATTTCTCATCACCAAAAACTTTCACTTTCAGTTTCGCGCTTATATCGCATTTCCATAATTTTAACAAGATCAAAATCGATTTTTATATTTATGTTAAAAATATTTATAAATAAATTGGATTTTATTAATAAATTATATTAATTACAAAAGAAAATTATAAGAAGGATGGATGTTTAATATAAATATAAAACCGGGTGATAATCAACAAAATGCAATTTGCAATGTCTTGAACGTTCTTAAACCGTAACACCCGATTTTTAAAATCATATTTTCATATGTCATCATCATCTTCATCTTCATCGTATCAAGTTCTTTATTTTGCCCGGAGTGAAAATTATTAAATTTTTTCAGATTTAAACACACACACACACACGACTGAGATTCTGTCAAGATTTAATCAAGTCTTATTAAATTTTCTGATATTTGATTTATTTTCTTGTAGAGAGTTTGGATGAGGGATATCCATATCATATATAAAATATAAATTCTAAACCCTTCAATAACCGTCGACGTTCTTGGAATTGAAAAAAAAAAAATTTAGTTCAACTGTTCAACCAAATATCCCCATAAAAATCATAGTTTTGACCTTCATTTTTTATAAATTATACAAAAACTAATTATTTTTAATTGATATATAACAATAAACAATGGTTATTAAAATTAATAATAAGAGCGTTTTTTATTTTGTTTTTGATTATAGTTGGGTGTATATAAAATGTAACAAATAGTTTAACGAGTAATTAACTTTGTGTTATTATTTAAATGAAACTAATGTGCACTGTGTGTATACGAGTCGAGTAGACTGGCGTTTGGCATACAAATCGCAATTGAGTAATTAAAATAAGAAGCGAGACATCAAAATATAATTTTAATTTTGAATCATCGTTTCATTAGTAGTTTTATTTATATGTATTTTATAGTGTAATATGGCGTACGACTTACTATTAATTAGGTTACATTTAATTATTCATTTGAGGATAAACTATCTTGGCTGGTAACTGTTTGACTCACCTAGAATGAAAAATATGAAATAAAAATTAATTTATTATAATTCAGTGCGCTAAAATTAGTGATTTCACTCAATTTTTGTACTATGAAATGCTAAACTATTTGAGTGATATTTTTATGCAGAAAATATTTTTTGTAAATTTTATTTAAAGAAATCATATAAAATGAAAATGAGTTGTAAACCTTTTCTTAATAAAAAAAAATTCACAAACAATTTAGAATTTTATGGCATTTAAAGCGTTTTGATTGTTTTATAATACTCTCTATACTTTTGACCTCAAATTTCGATTTTAGGCAAGACGTTCTTCTCAAAAATACTAAAAATATTACATTTTAACTCCTAATCGGTTATACTTATATAGAAGATATCGAGAAGCTATGACTCGACTGACATCTTAACAAATTTTACTGAAAAAGTTAAAATCACTCAAAATTATTTATTTCTGTAGAACAATAAACATAAATGTGTGCTTCGATTTTTAATGCAGCCCTCTCCAATCTTTTGGAGTATTTTTTTTAACAAACGTGAAATAGTGAATTATGAATTTCTAATAAAGTTTTGAAGTCGATAGTACCAGCAACTGCATTAAATAAATTGAAAATCACAAACAAAAAGATATGGGTTTTGGCAAAGTAAAGGCCACCACCGTCCATAGAAAAGTTACCATCAATTCATTATCTATCTATTCTCTTTATTTATGCTACAAACATCACTCAAACAATTTTGGAGTTCTATTCGAATTCTTTACTTAAAATTAAATCGAATTTAATACAGTAGTTGTAGAATAACATTACTCAACATATTTATTGACTTTTGTTAAATATGAAAAAAAAGTTGAGTGAAATTATTCATGCAAAATTTTTGAGTGAAATTTCAATAACACTAAAATTAAAAGTTTGAATAGAAATTTGGTTCCACCCATCGAATTTTTTTGAACACAAGAGTAAATATCACTAGCAAATTAAAAATAACCGATGATTAAAATTACTCAAAATTGAAACTCCGAATTTTATTTGACTTCGGTATAAGTTTAACTCGATTACAGTTAACTTAGAGGCTTCGACCGGGCTGAGGACCCAAATTATTGAACTGAGGAGAGTACAATATTCTAAAATTTTCATCAGTTTAAATGGGGATATTTTAGAGAAATTCGTTAATTTTGAATTTTGATAAAAGTTATGCCAAACATATGATTTTCTCGATTTCGACGTTAGTGTGGCGGGTTTTGTCTAATTTTTTGTAATGTGTATAATTAAAAATTATAAAAAATTATTAAAAAAAATTTAAACCCAGTTCATGTGGGTTTCACTCGCATCTTATTCTAACTCTGATTGCACACAATAATATTCACAAGTTGTAGATCGGTCTGATAAAAGTAGAATCAACCAGAAATACTGGTTAAAATAATCGATCTTCTCCTTAAAACCATTTAAATGACAATTATTAGGAAACAATTATTGTATCCAATTTCAAATTTAAACCTCACATGAGGAGTTTAACTCCAACTTTTCTTAAAAAAAATTATCAACATTTTTTTTTAACCAAATATCACTGAAATAATTTTAAGGTTTTACTTTGCGAGTTAAAATTATTTAAAAACATAAATCCGGTTTAAGTCGAATCTTATTCGATTTCGGAGACTCAACTTCGCTGGCACCCAATAGTTATGACTTGGATAACGTTTCAGAATTTTTGTATTTGAAAAGGTTGAAATATTACAAAATAAATGGATGTTATGAAGTTCTCGTTAAAACGGGAGCGCCCCGAAATCTTGCATTACAAAATCATGCAAGTACAAAATCTTGCATTTAATAAAAATCTTGCATTACAAAATCTTGCAAATCCAAAATCTTGCAAATCCAAAATCTTGCAAATCCAAAATCTTGCTTTACAAAATCTTGCAGTTTTAATTATTAATTTCAACATAATCTTGCTTTTCCTAAAAGTTTATAAATTCTCAATTATAAATTTAAATACACACTTAAGTGATTTTCGAGTATTTATTTATTTTAATTTCATCAATTAAAAACACATACATGGCTATTAAAAATAAAATAAAATTATAAATTAATAGGCAACATTAAAAATAAAGAAACATAACATAAAATAAATTATATGGCAATTTAAAAAAGTATCATGTTGTGCGCGATTCTCTTTAAAAAATCAGTCTTACAGATTTTTTCCCTTTTTTTAAGAATCCGTTTAATTTTTTTATTTTTAATTATTGTTTTTCTTTTCTTTGGAAGGCGTTCTCCGGATTTCACTTTTTCGATTTGAGCTTTTGCTACAATAAGTTCATCTGACAACTTTTTTATAATCTTATAAACTCCAGCTTCTTGTACGTGTAGCTTTTGACCCACTTTTGTTTTTATATATGTTTATGAGGTGGAAAATGCAACTTTGATTAGATTAAATTATATTCATATCATAACACAGTGTAGTTTTAAATCTTGCATATAAGAATTTCCCGTACATTTATAGAATCGCGCGCGCGATTCTATAAATGTACGGGAAATTCTTATATGCAAGATTTTTGGTGCAAGATTATGTAATGCAAGATTTTGTAATGCAAGATTATGTAATGCAAGATTTTGTAATGCATGATTTTGTAATGCAAGATTTTATAATGCAAGATTTTGTAATGTAAGATTTTGTATTGCAAGATTATGTATTGCAAGATTAAGGGGCTAACCCCGTTAAAACTATTTGAGTAATCTATATGAAGCTTTTGAGTGATGATTTTTTTTTTTTTTTGAGAAAAGTTAGAAAACAATTATTCATTTTTACAAACTGTCGGCTCAACAATTTTTTTCCAACCAAATAGCCATCAAATAATTTTAGAGTTCTATCCGAATTCTTTACTTAAAATTAAATCGAATTTAATACAGTAGTTGCAGAATAATATTACTCAACATATTTATTGACTTTTGTTAAATATGAAAAAAAGTTGAGTGAAATTATACATGCAAAATTTTTGAGTGAAATTTCAATAATACTGAAATTAAAACTTTGAATACAAATTCGGTTCCACCTACCGAATTTTTTTGAACACAAAAGTAAATATCACTGGCAAATTAAAAATAACCGATGATTAAAATTACTTAAAATTGGATTTACGCGTAACGAAATTTTTCTCAAATAGATTTTAAGAATGAGACTCCGAATTTTATTTGACCTCGGTATAAGTTTAACTCGATTACAGTTAACTTAGAGGTTTCGACCGGGGTGAGGACCCAAATTATTGAACTGATGAGAGTACAATATTCTAAAACTTTCATCAGTTTAAATGGGGAATTCAATTTTTGATTAGGTTGCTCTCCAAAACTATGTATTTCTGTGATATTTTAGGGAAATTCAGTAATTTTGAATTTTGATAAAAGTTATGCCAAACATATGATTATCTCGATTTCGACGTTAGTGTGGTGGGTTTTGTCTAATTTTTTGTAATATGTATAATTAAAAATTATAAAAAATTATTATAAAAAAATTAAACTCAGTTCATGTAGGTTTAACTCGCATCTAATTCTAACTCTGATTGCACACAATGATATTCACAGGTTGTAGATCGGCTGCCTTTTCAAAATGTGTGATCTGATAAAAGTAGATCTTCTCCTGAAAACCATTTAAATAATAATTATTAGGAAACAATTATTGTATCCAATTTCAAAATTAAACCTCACATGAGGAGTTTAACTCCAGCTTTTCTTAAAACAAAAATCTTCAACATTTTTTTTTTTAACCAAATATCACTGAAATAATTTTAAAGTTTTACTTTGCGAGTTAAAATTATTTAAAAACATAAATCCGGTTTAAGTCGTAATTTATTCGATTTCGGAGAGACTCAACTTCGCTGGCACCCAATTGTTATGACTCGGATAACGTTTCAGAATTTTTGAATTTGAAATATTACAAAATAAATGGATGTCAAAACTATTTGAGTGATGATATTTATGAAGCTTTTGAGAGTGATGATTTTTTTTTTTTTTTTTTTTAGAATAGTTAGAAAACAATAATTCATTTTTACAAACTTTCGGCTCAATATTTTTTTCCAACAAAATAGCCATCAAATAATTTTAGAGTTCTATACGAATTCTTTTTTAAATCAGGTTTTTAAAATTGCTTAGAAGTTGTTACTCTGCTATCAAAAGGTCAATAAAAATAGGAGTTACTATTCTGTGGGCATACGTATAATTTAAGTGGTTTTTGGCAAACACTTTTTTGTTACACAACACAAAATTTTGTAAAATTTGTGTTATACGTATAAAATTGTTCTCGAGCAATTATTAATTTCATAATTTTAGACAAATTACTATTTAAAATTTTACCCCTTGTAAACAATTTTCACCCAAAATAATGTGGTCGTAGCAACTATAACTCAAATAATTTTATTTGATACTTTGACAATTGTTAGTGACTGACGTATCAAACTATTGAACTGATAGAGTCAATCTAAAACTTTCGAGTTTTGACGGGTTCTTCCACAATAATTTGTGTGATCTTAACAAAAATGTGATAAATATCACTCAAATAATTTTAAGAATCTATTCGAATTCTGTTTAAAAATAAATTAACTTAAACTAAGTACAAAGAGAGTTCTGTAAATCCGTTGTGGAATTAAATTCATTGAGTTCACTCTTCCGTATTTTTCTTTGTAAATGATGGAAAGCACTTTCAAATCAACTGTGTTTTGTTATCCTGTAACCGTAGATTTTAATGATGCTGAATTAAGGTAATTTAATCGACCGATCGTAAATCATATACGATTTAAGCTGCAATCATTTGTTTATTTTATTCAACAAGACACATTAAATAAAAAGCCACACTGAAGGTACAATTTCCCTATTAAATTTCTCTATTACAACGATATTCTGCATCAATAAGCTTGAAATAATCTCATGTACTATCCACCCACCCATCACAACAAAATATAAAACATTTTTCTTCTTTCTTTATACTGCAATCGTGCATTCTTTTGAAGTCATACATCTCTAAACGTCTTAATTTTTATAATTTATTTATAAATATGATATTCAATCTATATAATTTATAATAATTAAATTAAATAAAGACAATATAATAATGTCATATTAGATATACAAATAAATAAAGAAACAGACAAGTAAAATGCGAGACAGACAAACTAGACTAGACACAGTCTGGAATTACAATAATAATAAAAAAACCTAACAATTGTGTGTTTTATTCGCTTTAATGCAATTTATGTTGCACTCAATTATGATGAAAAATTAAATTGATTAGAAAAATGTTGTAGCAACAACAATAACAACAAAACGACTAAAACTATGTTGAATAATTTGCCAAGACACACGGTGTGTACACGCGCGGGGGACACATTCTCCACCATAATAAGCGAACATGTACAGCAGCACACACATTCAATACTAACATGGTATTATCATTCATTAGTTTGTTGTTTCAATTTTACTGGGATATGTAATTTTTTAAATTGCATGGAATTTTAATTAATCCTTAATTTACCAAAAAGAACATCGTGATTTTTTTTTGTGTTGGTTTGGTGGTGTTGTAAAATTCCTCAACAATTTGATCACACACCCAGATGAAATAGCAGGAACCAATATATATTGTTTGGTTATTATTTATGGGGCAATGTACAAAATTACGAGTATATACATTCCGGTTTTAAACGTTTTGTATATGAGCAAACAACTTGGTTCCGATTTGACAAATTAGCATGTGACGCATTCGATAATCTACCCCGTGTAACCTTTTTTTTATAAATTATAATAATTCAATAAAAAATAATAAAATAAACTTCCAGACATGCAGTCATTTCTTATATCGCTACAGTTAATATCGCAGACACAGAAATTCACCTGACAATATATACGTATATGTACATGTATACAATATGATTATATGCCAAAATCACACCAAACCGCACAAATGTACAAAATAATAATAAAACCGACATTTTTGATGTGCCCCTTTCCGCTTGATTAATCCAATATTAATGGATTTTTATAAATTCATTTTATTTTATGGGTTTTTCATATAGCAAAAGATGTAACGTCGCAAGATGTTCCCCAAAAATTTAATTTTGTCATTCTTAGAAATTTACTGTGTGAAAAATTTCCTTTGTACATTGTGCTTTATTATATACGCCCAACAAAACGTGTACCGCGGTATATACTCGTAAATCAACCAAATGAATCATTTTTGGTTGCGGCAAGTGACAAAAATATGTAAACGTGAGATCAAAACAATTTTAGATTGTTTTTAATACACTACACTTCGCGAGTATATGAATTGGTAAAAATATGTACGTCTGTGCTGAGAAATCATATCATTAATCAGCAGTTTAACAGATAATAAAAAAATCGTTTGAAGAATTTTAAACAGATTTTCAAACGCAGTTCAATCTTAGTTGAAAAATCACTCGATTTTTCAATAACGGAATCGCAAACCGGTAATTGGTTCATTTGCCTTTGATCCGAAAGCTTTTCAGAAAATGATTAAAATTCAGAAACATTTTCCTCGTCAAATATTGATTCTCTTTATTGTTTGTTTATATGGGGAGAAAAAAAAGCAATTTCTGGTTTGCTTACAAGTGAGACGATTGTATTAAGTAAAATAAATTCATATATTTTTGAACATTTAGAAGGTAGCTCGTACTACCCAGTGGTTGCAGCGGTTAGTTTAAACGAAAAATAGTTCAAATCAAATTTTTTTTTTTTCGATAAATTGATTTCTACACAATGATAAACAAGTCTGAAGTCTACTATTACTCTTCATCGCTGGGGGCGAAAACGGTATTCTTGAGGTCGATTTCCGTTTCAAAGCTACATTCAATCATAAACAGAAGTTTTTCTGATGTATTGGTGTAATACATCACAGGTGCATCGGAAAATCATTTCTATTGGTAAACCAGTACGGTAAGCTCGAAGAAGTGTCTTCTTGAAGATGTGTTGGTCGTTTGGGTGCGACTAAGCAAGCGTTGATGACATGAACAATTCGAGGATAACGATTTAGGATAAGAGGAAATTGGTCATGATGATGACGATTTTTGTGTCGACACTATTAAAAGTCAAAATTGTATTCTTCTAAATTTAAAATATCTTCTGGTATCGTTCAATTATTGAGGAAACTTCTAATGATAATTTGGTTGATACTTCAAATCAAAAATTATATTCCCAAATATATTTTTACTAACTTAGCTAATTCAGACCATCTACTATTTCACAGTCTTCAGCATCAAATGGAAGCACATTTGTTGATGGATTTGAGTGAAATTTTAAGTCCTGGATTTTAAGTCGATTCTACGTACACATATATAGAAATAGTTCATAATATAAAATATGATATGAAATATTGTTCAGATATTAAACAGATATGTGGTGAAATCTCTTCTAGGAAAATTTTAAATGCGCTACCTTGATACATCATTTGGATATGTTACAACTAATTCATAGATCAACAAAAGTATGTTGATTAGGTCAGATATCAAATTTCAATGGAATTGGTGCATCGCAGGAGTTCCATTTGAGACTGGGATGAAGTTTCTTAAACAAAACTTGGTCAGAATTCAACCAATATTACGGAAAACTACTAACGATACTTTGGTCCACAAATACGTGTCAAAGATAAATTTGTTTTTTAGATACATAACTAATCCAGTCTTTACTACATTTTCAACACCAAATGGAACATTCACGCTTGTTAATGGATTTTAGTGAAATTTTATATGTATCTGATTTATTAAGTCGATACTATAAGTAGTTCCTATAATATAAAATCGACCTTTTCACGTTCTGAAGAAATCTGCGGATTATATCGTTTCGGGTCGAAACTTTGTGGGCGATTCTTTAAGTAATTTCTTATAAACAATTGACTAATTCCCGCTCTGGAAAGTTCCTTCGGCCATATATTTTGGGATCGTTCAATTATTGAGGAACACTGCCAATAATATTTTGGTCGATACCTCAAATCAAAAATTATCTCCAAATATATTTTTAATGATTTAGCTAATTCAGACCATCTACTATTTCTCAGTCTGCAGCAAGTAGAAAATTTGCAAATGGAACAAGCAAATTTGTTGATGAATTTAAAATTATCTAAAACTATCATGACATTTTTCTATGTTAACCACCCGAAAAAATTGTCATGGCAGTATTTATCCCGAAAATATATCATAGACATTTTTATGTGTTTTGTAGTGCACATTTTCAATATAGTACTCCACATATGCCTTACCACAAGTAGTACGGTCGAAAAAAATGGCGATCCTTAGATGACATTAAAGGCATGTAAAAATTGTATTAGCTGAAAGGTAAATATATAGTTACTCGAAATCATAGAGATACAGCTTGCCTAAGACCAAACCTGAAATAAAAAATTGTATTAGCCGCATGGTCCAGTACCGGCGATATATCTTTCAAATGTCTGCCCTATCAACTATTGATGGTATTATTGTGTGAATGGATTTCTATTTTTTCACTGTTTTGTGTGCTTTTGTTACTTTGTAAAATTTGTTTACTTTGTAGAATATTAAATTAAAAATTGAGAAAGGAAGGCGAAAGCATCCGAAATCGATTTTTTTAAAAATAAAACAGATTGTTACTATAAGGAAACTAAAAATATTAAAATAATAAAAAATAAATAATAATAAAGAATTTTTCTTTTTTATAAAAATTTTTATTGATGGTAGTATGTAGGACTACCATGGTTGCAACGTGTATTGGGGAATTACGGTTCGATTCCGGAGAGGGAGCCTGAGAAACGGCTACTATATCTAAGGAAGGCAGCGTAAATTACCCAATCATTTCAAACAGGGAAGTATGACTTTGACCCCAGCTCCACCTTTCGACTAAAACTACATGGAGAAGCTAGCTTTACCAATTTTTTTTCGCGTAGCGGAGGAGTTGCTCGATCATTCTTACTTAGGTCTGAGGAAATTGCATCGAAAGCAGATTCATTGATATTATTCATTTTTCTGATATTTCTCCGCCGAGCTTATAATGATTTGCTTGACTTCCTTCGCCAAGCTCAGAGAGCTTTCCATTTCTTAGGGGGCTAAGTTAATGGATAAAGTATTTGATGGAGCGTGAAAGAAATCTAATTATTATTTTTTTTTGGTACACCCTATTTTGAGCATATGGCCTCATTCACAATAAAGTGTACCAAAAGCGGTGGATATTTGAAATAATTAAAAAATTGGCTTGTTGGTTCAGCAATTTTGGTTAACGCCAATTCCGGAACTTCACCATTCACCTGAATCTCTTTCAGAAGCCCAAAATCACTAGAAAACATCATTCACACGAAGAAGATTTTATTAATCGGCTGATTTTCTTAATCGGCTGCACAATTAGCTCGTAAATGTAAAAAATATTTGACAACATCCTCGACTTTTGATCAAAATTCCACAAATCAATAAAATTCTGAAAACTGAATAAAATTGGAAAATTTGCCGGATACCAGTTCTCAAATTTAAATTCTTCCATTCGGTACTCATTGTCAAATGATAATCTTAGTAACAATCAGCCCTCATCCAGAAAAGCTGCATGCCTTTTACTTTTTTGGTTGTTTCTATTCTTCATTTTATTCGGTTGAGCAGCATCGATCATTGGATCGATTGTAGCATTTCGCCGTTTGTTGTGTTGCTTCTATTCTTCATTTTATTCGGCTGGGCAGCATCGATCATTGGATCGGTTGTAGCATTTCGCCATTTTAGTTAAAAAAAAAAAAAAAAAGATTCAACCGACTGACTCGAAAGACAAAGCCTATGCAATGATTAAAATTAGGCAATGTTTCCAAAACGTTGCCTCTTTTTAATTTTTTTGACTAAGTTAAATTTTGAGAAAAACTCAGAAATTAAAATTTTTGGCTTAGAGGAGGGATATTATTATTATTATTTATTATTTTATTGGTGGGCCATGCGATCAGCCACTTCGCACTGCGACCTATTATTATTATTATTATTATTATTATTATTATTATTATTATTATTATTATTATTATTATTATTATTATTATTATTATTATTATTATTGCGACCTAAAAGATCTATTGTGCTGGACCCTGCTTAATTATCCGTCCAGTCAATATTCAGGTTCTTGATGAACCTGACAATACTGCCTTCCGGTACGTGATACATACTATCTGGGCTTATTGCTCTCCCTACTAGATGTTTACTACAGCATGTAGTTCTGCTAGAAAGACGGTAACATTGGAGCGCAAGGACCTCGGGAGGGTTGTCCCACTTCCGTATATTCCTACTCCTGCCCCGTATTCCGTTTGATTTTACTCTTACGAGTTGCTGGGAATTGCAAATCGCCTGTAGGTCACCAACCTTTACTACAAGAAGGCTAAATAAAACTGGAGGGTGCCTGGTATCCAGAGTCCGCATATTTTGGACTGATTGACCTATCAGTCATTCATCCATCGGCATATGCTGTTCCACCTTAGATTAAGTTTTTTTGTCAAGGTTTTCTCCTTTAGCGCCGTACTTTAGCCTGTGCCAAATGGCCAAAAAAATGTGCCAAATGGCCTTAGTTACCAGTGGTTGCCACGAGGAAGCAGCACGTTCACTTGCGAATTGTGAACAGGTTATCCCTTATACAATTGTACCCATCACGCAGCTGCCTAATTACAAGACCAGAACAGGTCATGTGATGCGCACCCTACTGGAAGGTTACGGAGCTGGTAGATTAATCTACTCAACTTTGGTCCTCCCCTCCAATAGACGCCAAAACACCTAGAGGGATATTACATTTGTATTAAATTTTGTTGTAAAATATACCTAAATTTTAAATTCCGCTCCGGTTCGTTTGGATTACTAGAGAAGGGGATCAGTTTTTCGGAATAAGGAATTGTTCAAAATAATTATTTCCATCTTATAAGATTTGTTTACGTTTTGTACAGTGTAAAAAGAAGGCTGGATTAAAATAATCTTAACCTAGAGGAATCCTGTTTTTATAAAAAAATTTTGTTTGTGTAATTTTGAATTACTTATCAATGAAATAATTTATGAAACGTGAAAATGTTAGAATTGAACGCAATAATGTAGAACATTCTACAGTAAAATGTGATTTTTACCTTAACGCTGATAAACAGCATAAAATATAGTGAGAAGACTTGTCAATTAAATTATTTCACGTATAAAAATAATTTTTAATTTTTATAATAAATAATTTACATACATTAGATATTTATTTATGTAAAAATAAAAAATTCTATTATTTTGTAAATACACGTGAAAAGTTTTTTTTTGTTTTTAAATGTAATCTATCTTTATTGTAAGTAGGTGTACAGAATAAGAAGACGAATGTGTGTAATAGAAAATTAATTTGATGCACTCATACGTGATTAGTATGGCTAATGTTTGCCACATATATACTAGACGACTGTCGCAAAATAAAATATTAACGATAATAAAATATGAGCCAGTCGATGTAATAAATTTCTTTATGATGAGTACAGTTGGAGTATGTTGTTGTAAAAACAATCGCGAATGATATCATTGTAGACAGAAGGATGGGATTGTAATTGCTTTGTGTACATGTTTTGTAAGTTTAAATGGTTAATCGAACACTATATATAGATATTGTTTACGCAGGGACAGCTAGTACAAAATATAATGATGGAATGTTATTGAAGTTTTGTAGAACGTGAAGTACATTTTAAATTTATTCGAACAGATCTGGATTTGCTTTTTTGTTTAAAATTATTGAAAAGACATGCTCTCATTGTTTTTCCTAATCCTGCGATAACCTACAAAAGACATTTAACCTGTAGTCTGTCGTAAATATTGAATGACCCAGCATTTAAAATTATGCACAGTTAAATGTCACATGCGATTATAAAGAATATTGTACTTGGCTGACTCACAAATTTCCTTATTTACAAAATGATTCTAATGCGATTTCTCTTTTTGTTGAAGAAAATTTCAAATGACATTTCGGCACATTTTCTATAAACTCTGTCAGCGCGATAATAATTAAAACTAATCGTTTTTATTTTCAAAATGTGAATCTTTTCTAAACAAAGAACAACAGGAATCAACATAAAAATTATGTATGCGCGCGATAAATGAAATATGGAAATTGGATTTCGAAATATTGTGCGCGCGTGATGGAAATATATAGAGTACGCGATTGAAGTACTAAAAATTTATGATCGCTTAATTTGAATAATGTATAGAACATATAAATTAGAGACCCATATCTTTAGCAATTAATCGTAGACACACACACACAATGTGCGGTACATAAACATAATGATGTACGATGATGATCAACACGCAATGATCATAATCAATCAACATATTATGATGCTGAGAATATTTATAATTTAATTGCAAAATGGTCAATTAATGATGAATTTACAAGGCCCCCATGAGATATTTACTATTATGTGCGTCTATTTATAGAGAGAGAGACGCGCGATGAATCAATCATCATTTTGTGCGCAATTTACAGATCCAATTAAATAGATATGTACAGCATCTCAATGATTTTATATCGTTAAATAATTAAGAAATTTCAATAAGCATCCGCAAAACCACTTTACAAAAAATACAAAAGAGTTAAATTTCATTGTTTTGTCTCTTAATCAAGTGAACAATAAATTTCCGCCTTGCCTTCGTCTTATCAATAACACTATACCAAGTTTATAAATTATTGGTCATAAAAGATAGTTTCATTGCTGAATCCTTATTACAAAACTAAATAAATTTGCGTTGTTTTGTTCAACGGCGCAAGGTGATAATTTCAATAATTTTTTTAAATTTTTCAACAATGACGGGGCAGTAATAAAATTATCGCGACAATTATTAATATTTATTTTTCATTCTAATTTTCTTTATTGCAAACAAATTGAAAATTTTTCATTTAAAAAAACACAAAAATTTAAATTTATTTCAAATTTGCGCGAATTAGGTTGCAACAAAAGGCTTTGTTTCGAAATTGATAAATTATATGCGCGCAAATACATTAAATAGAATTATTTTGCACAATTTTATTTAAATAGGAGTTTAATTAATAAATGTAGACATGTGCCGCAATAGACAACAAGGATTTATGACTTTTTCAATCAGGGAGAATTTATTAAGTGCATTCTTAACGTGAAGTGATGATGGATTGTTTTTTTTGCATTTTCTCTGGTAATTTATTGCACATACATGATGATTTAGTGGTTTCAAATTTAGCACATCATCATCATTTATTCCAAATATTTTAACTGTAATTTAGTTCGATAATAAGTAAGAATGGAAGAATTATTAGCGGTAATATGTTTTTGGTGTTCTTAGCGGAGTAAAGTAAGCGATATCACTAGGAAGCTGAAGAATAAGGCTGAAAAAACTAATTTTAATGCCGATTGGGTTAATTCTCAAATAGCATTAAACGATTATAAAAAACTGTAAGCACACTGACAGAATTTCATGGCTAAATTTTTATAACGAAATAAATAGCCTCCCCAGTAGCTATTATTATGAATAAATTGATTAATCACACTCTATTGCCTCCCCTTAACTTAAAAATAATATAAGCCTTGGCCATTACTATTGGTACTCCATTTGGTGAAGTTATAATTGTAGCTGCTTATTTCCCCGGTGGAACATCAAATGCGATCTTAAAAGATTTTGCTAGTGACATATAAATACTAAATAAATCTAACTCATCTTATCTGATCTGTGGCGACTTTAATGTCAAACACAGGCTTTGGGATAACTTTAAAAGTAATAGAGCCGGAATATATTAGGAATCTTAGATTATATTAGGAATCTTAGATTTCAAAGAATGTTAGCTGATATCAATAAGAATAATAACACAAACAAGATGTGGAGTCTATCCAAGGCTGTGAGAAAACGAACTCGGCGTTTACCTACACTTTATCATAATGATAAACCTATACTCACAAACCAAGAGAAATGCAATTGCTTCGCTAATAACTTTGAAGCTTACCAAAATAATATCACTGACAGTGGTGTTGTAGGTAACACTAAAAGTTATTTTGATAATAAATTCTCGACTGGTTTTAATAAATTGAATGGTGAACTCCGAAATTATATCCGGAAACTGAAAATAAATAAAGCACCCGGGGCAGATAACTTAAGCAATCGATTAATTAAAAATCTTCCTCGTAAAGCCATAGGCTCTCCTACTTTCCTAATAAATGGAAGATAGCCCGTGTAATACCAGTTCATAAATCTGGAAAGGATAGGAGCAGCCCAAACAGTTACATGCCCATAAGTCTTTTAAGTTCTCTGGGTAAACTGTTTGAACGTTCCATCCTTAAAAGATTAAATCAGTTTATTGTATCAAATAATGTTCTCCCAAAAGAACAATTTGGACTTCGGGATGAACATTCCACCACCCATCAATTAAACAGACTGACGAATACTATCAGGAATAACTTATCCAATAAGCTTTCTACTGGACTTCTTCTATTTGATATAGAAAAAGCATTCGATAGAGTCTGGCATAACGGTTTAATATATAAAATGATAACTCTAAATTTCCCGGCCTATATTATTAAAATAATTGAAAGCTTTATTAGCAACCGCTTCTTCTTTATATCTATTGATGATAAAACATCAACATTTCGAAGTGTAATTAGCGGTGTTCCTCAAGGCGCAGTGCTGTCTCCTACACTCTACAGCACTTCCACTGCTGATATTCAATCTATTTTTAGAGTCGATTCAATATAAACATCTTCAAGCTGTCCTGATACTATTATTAATATGCTTCAACATAATATTGATGCATTTATAGATTACTGCCAAAAATGGCATATTAACTTAAACTGTGAAAAAACACAAGCTATATTTTTCACGAGAAGAAGAGCAGCAATATATCTGCCTAATAATAATATATTAAAAGTCAATGATTCAGTTATTCAGTGGAATGAAAACGTAAAATATTTAGGTATCAATTTCGATAAAAAATTAACATTTAAAAATCATGTAGACTTGGTTATATAGAAAAATCACAGCGAATAATTAAGATGCTTTATTCACTAATCAATAAAAGATCAAATCTATCTAAGAAGAGTAAATTACTATTGTGTATGTCAGTAATACGACCTACTTATGGTTTTCCGGCCTGGAGTTTCTGTGCCAAACTCGGCGCCTCCATATCATGTCTAATGTTTCATCTATTAATGATTACTTAAATCACATAAATACACATTTTGAATTCAGTTGCAGACATCATACCAACTCACTTATAAGTGGTTTTCCCCGCTGAATTTAACAAATAAGCTGAACATTTTGTCAGTCTTAACAATTATTATATTAAACTAATTATATGTATTTGTCTGTTTGTATTGTCTTAGTATAAGGATTAAGTTAAGTCTCAAATATTAGGTTTTTCAATTAGTTTTTCCTAATATCGTATTGTATAATAAATTTTCAAACATAATTAATAATAAAAAAAAAAAACATATGTACATCAATAAATATTACCATAGTTGTAAAGTTTCTGAAAACTAATCTCTATAATAATTGTAATGCTCAAGTTGTTAAATAAGACTGTGTAATCAAATAATAATAAAATATTGTATTATATTGTATTGTAAATAGCCCCAACAATCATCTTCTTACTGGTGGTACGTGATGGACGAGCTACGGTTGCAATAACATCAGCTCCGATTGCGTTGTCTCTGAACCCACTAAAATTTCTATTTGTACTCCAGATTGGGCTCATTGCTGATCACTCTTGCTGGAGTTTGGCAAAATTCAAATTTTTTCATCAAAGTAAAATCCATTCTCTCTTCAGCTCGTTATTAGCAGCTCTTCATTTATCTAACGTTTAGTTGCTTCCAATATTACTTGATAAGTAGACAGTGTGGCTATTTGAAAAAACTTAACACTGTTGCTTTCTGTTGTCTAATGATGTAAGGTTTTGGCTGCTAGAAGAAATGCTGGACCCATTCTAAAGGTATTTTTGGTATTAGTTAGGTAGATATCGGTTGTATGGAATTATTTTCGGGAATGAAGTTTTGGTCTATATGAAAATTTCACATTGCAAGTATAATAGAGTAGTGGAATTACATAATCCGAAAAACATAAAATACAGAAACGTATAAAATAAATGAGGCATTAACTGTTTTTAAATACATCTTTATTTTCAATAAACTTTACAATGAAATTATTTTACAACACAAGGAATATATTGCTGCAACTGCTTTCTTATTCTCGTGCCTTAAAACACTAAGACTGTGTCCGAGAAACCTTTGACACATTTCTTTTACTATTAATATTTGACGTTTATTTGAAAAATATTCGCTAAATTTAATATTGTTTATTATGCTGTCTGATTTGAACTGATTCACATCATTGAACAATTTCCGATTTCCGGATATTGATCGAATGTTCACGATACTCTTACACTCACAATATACTTATTAGCGCATAATTATGCAATTTAACACTAAAAATTACGGACAGAGAATTAAAATCGCGTCCGGGTTGAAAAATCTATTTTCATAACAGCGAATGAGGAAAATTAATTTCTTTGAAATAAAACGCCAAGGCGACTATATCAGTCAAACAATGAATTTATTTTTGATGTGTCAAAAATTATCAAATTAAGGCTGACTGTGCCCGAAACCTGTGATAAATATTTTTTAGTACACATTATTGACATTTATTTGAAAAATATTCCCCTACATTCATAAATTTTTATCACGCTGCTCGAATTGTGTAATAATTTTTTGAAGTATTTCTCCTTCTGTCATATTGTTGTTTGATTTTAATGATAATAATATTTGTTGTAGCGTGGAGGGGCATAGTTTAACCATATAAATATTCCTGAATGGAGGAACTCAATTATTTTATCCCCTGATGCTGGCAGTGCTAAAAGAGTAACATCGATTGCCGATAGATTAAAGGTGGAGTTTGGTTAAATTCACAAGGAAAGGATAAAGGCGGATAAAGTTGCATCGATGGTGTTATTCGGCTATATAAAAGAGAAAATTGTCATTTTGGTAGACGATATGGCTGATACGAGAGCGTAAGCAATCCTAATGCATGGTATCTTTGATGGACCAGCAATATCGCGCATAAACGATGCTTGTTTCGAAGCTGTGGTAGTAACAAACACAATACCACAGAATGGCCACATGAGTAGCTGCCCTAAAACACAGTGATTCGACGTCTCAATGATGTTTGAAGAAGCTGGGCGCCGCACACACAATGGAGACAGTGTGTTATATCTATTTTCTAACGATTTATAATACGATAGTTAGATTTCTATAAAGGAAATGGGAAAGTCATAGGTGGTCTCAAATCAGAATTGCAACGCAAACTAAAAAATATTGGAGTTAACTCTATTACGGATTAAAACAAATCGTTAACGTTGTGGTGCATACAATTCAACGTTTTAATTCATTCGATCAATTAATTCTACAAAAGCTTCAATAATCTATTAGGCGATAGCGGTAGCTCTCACATTTACTCACTAGGTCAATATGCCATATAAATAAGAACCTTTAGTTGACTTTAGACTGTGACCGAAATCTGTAATAAATATTTTTTAGTACTAATTTTTGACATTTATTTGAAAAATATTCCCCTACATTCACAATTTTTTATTACGCTGCCCGAATCATGTAATATTATTTTGAACTATTTCCGCATCTGTCATGTTGTTGTTCGATTTTAATGGAAAGCAATCCTTTTATAGGCATCGAATTGGCTTTCGTTTTATATATGTATTGTAGCGTAGGGCTGTATTTGTTAGGGCATAGTACAATAGCATAATGGTGCAATAATTCTTCCCAAAATTTTGGAAAATAAATTACAATAAAGTTGTTTTTATATAGGAAATGGGAAGGTCACGGGTGGTCTCAAATAAAAATTGTAACGCAAAATTAAAAATAATGGAGGCAGCTCTATATGGATTCAGATAAATCGTTAATGATGTAGTTCATACATAGTAGTGCTATAATTGCTTATCACTGCTTATTGTGGTATCACACATTTACGTTTCACTAGATCAATATGCCATTTAATTAAGATTAACCTTACAGTTGACATAAACGATTACGTGGACAAATCATCTCACTAGAGACAATGACAGTAGGCAAGCTGTTGCAGTTGAAAATAGGAAATTATTATTTTCCTGTTATTATGTGCTGCTAGTTGACATTTTATTTTTATGATGTAAAATGCTAAGGCGACCATGTTAAATGTCGACCGAACAAATAATTTATTCTGCTTGTGTCAAAAATTATCATAGCAACAGACAATGATAATTCGGGTGTATGCGGTTTTTTCAAATAAATATCAAAAATGTCTACTAAAAAATATTTATCACAGGTTTCGGGCACAGTATTACACTAGAACAAAATAATTGTCAGCAAGCTGCTTCAGTTGAAAATGGGAAATTATTGTGTTGCTATTATTATGTTGCTGCAAACGATAACATTATCATTGACTAGTTGACATTTGATTTTGATGATATAAAATGCTAAGGCGACTTTGTTTGTCTCAAAAATTATCATAGTAAAAGACCGTAATAATTTGGGTGTATGCGGTTTTTTCAAATAAATGTCAAAAATGTGTACTAAACAATATTTGTCACAGATTTCGGGCACAGTCTAAATCAATCTGTTAAAAATATTTACCAAAACATATTTTGCTGTGTGAATTGGGTAAAATTTTGACAATCTTAAATTGTACTAAATGTACTTTATTATTGTGACAGCAAAAAAAATTTCAATCCTTTATTTTAATTAATAATAATTAATTGAATTTATGAAAGATTAAATAACATGTTTATGCGACATGTAGATTTTCTATAATAATGGAAGTTTTAAATTTTCGGAATACACTTCTAATACAGTCAGCCATTTATCATAATTTGTAAAAGTATTCAATTTGAAACAAATCAAACATGAATTCATTCTGTTTTTGAAATACATCTACTCGTTCTACTCTATAATTACATTTGGCCCGGTTTACCTGTCTGTCCAAATATGTATATCTTATAAAATGTTAAATGCATAGTTCAAATTAAATGGACACGTTGGTGGCATACATGGATTAAATGAAGATTTGAAACAACATTTAACACCGAATTAATGAAATATTAGGTTATGTTTTTTTAACATCTGTCAAAATTTATATACGCGGTCAGTATCGCGTTAGTGAATAAAAAAAATATTTTAAATTTACTGTCAAAATTTTAATTTTTAACAAGTTTTTAACGCATTCACTAACAGCCTAAATTGACTAGGATAATTTGGTTGTGCGCAGATTTTTCAAACAAATGTCAAAAATTAGTACTAAAAAAATATTTTTCGCAGGTTTCGGACACAGCTGCACCAAATACCGCCACAACGTTGCGCAATACAATTTTTGCATGTTCTATTTCACTACTAATTATTTTATTACTTTAAAAATATTTTGATTTTAAGAAAAGCTAAGAAAAACTAGAAAGGTATCGCACCATAAGCTTTTGTCGTATCTACAGAAAATTACGAAAAAAATATAAATAAATCGAAAATGATTCAAAACATTCCATTTTTGACATTTTTTTTACCAATTAGAACTGGTAGTAAAAAACCTCGCAAAGAGGACTACTCACTCAAATTTGTGGAATCCTACGGGTGCAAGTAAAATAGGTCCAGACATATTTTCGATGTTTGCAGGTAACACTATACTTGTTACTTGTGGAATCTGATATCGACTGCCAGGCATCGAACTGTACTCCCACCTTCGTCATTGTATGCGAGACTTTACCTTACATATGAAGAAATGTCGGAATCTTTAAATTGGACGAAACCCATCGGTAAAATTTTAAACAGATAATTTAAAAGAAACCCCGCTCACATCTCTGTGCACTTCTTTATTGTAAGGTCTCTTTGTTCTGGCAAACGATTCATTTCTTTAATCATCAAATATTGTCTAGTTCGCGTGCGAATTTTATTTTTTGTTTTTGCTTTCTAATTTTTGAATTTGAATTTTAAATTTTTACTGTTTTTAATTTTCAATTTTTTAATTTTTCTAATTTTAAGTTTAGTTTTCGTTTTCTAATTTTTAAAATTTTAGTTTTAAAAGTTAAAATTTTTAAGTTTTAAATCCTGGAGCAATGCAAATCTATATTTAGTAACACTGATTTAACAAAAGATGGAACTTATGTTAGGATAGTGAAATGCTATTGGCTGAGTAAATTGATTGATTATCTCTCTAGTTGTGTTTGTACCAACTTGTTCAATCCCAATTAGATTATCCCACGGTGTATGTATCTCTCATATCTTGCACCAGATTTTTTAAACCTATAAAATTTGCGAAATATTAAAACAAGTGTTTTTTAAAAAAAATACGTGTATGATTCGTTTTTGTACCTGGAACCGAAACTTTTGAATTATTGACAACATTGTATGTGAGAGTTGTTTTCCACAAGTGCAATTTATTTGTTTTTAAGACTGCGACTGGTTGAAACAATTAAGTGTCTAAGCCAAATGACTAGTTTCGACAAATTTTCAAAATAAATAGAGCAATAAAACTTTGATTAAAAAAAGTCAACTAAACAATGCGATAATTTTTAAGAAAGGTTCCATTTTTTCAACAATTTGTCCACGCAAGTTTATCCTATAAAAATATTATAAATTTGCGGTTTTTTATAAATCATATTTATCTGCGATAAATCTTATCATTTTAGGAGAGTGGAAGGATATTCTATAAACGGGACAGTTTTGTCAAGTTTAGCTGTATCTCAAAACAAATCGTTCATTAGTTTATATTATAGGAAATAAAGTTCCAAAACAAACGTCTCAAACAAATAATTTTCTCATAACACATTATAAATCTTGAATTTAATTTCCATATGTAAATCAGTTTCCAACAAGTCGATTAACCTCCTTTAATAACAATTTATGTGTCATTTAGACTTTCAACATTAATATATACTAATTGTAAGACTTAATATCTCTTTTCAATTTAATTGATAAATTGTGTATTTATGATTAATAATTAACATATTTTTGTAATTAACAACTAAATAACTTTTTAAGAGTTGGCGTACGAAGGGTATTTTACTTAAAATATTCATTATGTATATTAAAATGCAGATTTTTTCTTGTTATTTAATTTCCATTTAAATTGTACTCGTAGATACTATAAAAATAAATCGATTTGCTTGAGCAACCATAATTGAACGATAAAAATCGATTTTAATACAAAAATAAAATAAAATATCAAGACAAAACAATACAGAAATATCCTCCAAGCCCTGTTTTGTAATAAAAAACAGTAGCAATAAAAAAAACTAGTATCTTATATATTCGAAGGTCTGCCTAATCATTGAATCATCGCATATCATGATCATCATATGAAGAGATACATCGTATTAAATTCAAATTACCCTTTTTTTTTTTTAACCCATAATAAAACCCTCAAAAGTTATTATAACAGATGTTTTATAGCGTGCATATATATAGACAGATTATAGACAGATTGATCGTACTTAAATATCACCGATTAAATATTTGCTTAAATTCGGTTACAGCAAAAGTAAAAAAAAAATAATTATGAGATGCAGTCACCCATGTTATTTTGAAATAGTCTTGTTTGCACACACGAGAACGAAGAAGATTTAATGAATATATTTAGTTATGCTTATTTAACTTCCGTATAAAATCGTTTTTTTTTTTTTAATTTCTTTTTAAAAGCTGACGATGTTTGTTTTCGTAAATTACAAAAGTTGCACCATTAAATATGTTTTTTATAGAGTTATTTCGAAATTTATGGGAAACCAAAACAACTTCTAACATTTAGCAAAAATACTTTTCATGCGCTAAGCCATTAAAATTAAATTGTTTATTGATTTTTACTGAAGGTGAATATAGATTGGTGTCAATTTAGCATGAAATTGTTTTTTGAAATTTCCTACCAATTTTTAAGTAAATAATTTTATACTAAAAACGGCTATTTTGGCTGCGGATCAATTCTCGGGTAAATCAATTACTGTGGTAAAAGTCGACTTTAAGCATCTGTGTCGTTTTTAAAAGCGCATTATAGCTTTTTTCGGTTAGTCAATTCGTAGAACAATAAAAAAAAATCTAGTTTGGTACAAGCTCTAAAACAGAGCACCGATTTTTGTTGTAAAATGAAATTTGAGATATGAGGTATTTTTAGGTAAAATATCGAATGATCTAGTCTCATTTAACGAACAATCCTTTCTGAACAATAATTACTTATTTTGATTTCATCTGTCTAATTTCATTTTTGAGATGGAAGCTTGTTAACTTGGAATAGGGCCGAAAGGCCGAATGTCGATAGGCCGAATGTCGATAGGCCGAATGTCGAAGGGCCGAAAGTGTCAAATGGCCGAATATCGAAAAACCGGATGTGTCAATAGGCCGAATGTGTTGATGGGCCGAGTATGTCGAAAGGCCGAATGTGTCGAAAGGCCGAATCAAAGTGAAAGGAATTAAATGAACGAAAATTTTCTACTGTAAAGTATGATTATATTAAGCGAAGAAGTGACTTCTGTTAAGTGAAGGAAATCCTTTTAGCTGAAGGAAAATTTTATTGTATTAAGTGAATAAATTTTGGGTTGGCTTCGTTATCTAGAAAAAAAAATCCAGAAAAAAAAACAGGAATAAAAAAATTAAGAAGAAAAGAAATCCTGAAACATAATTATTACAGTGCGACCCCCAAATTAAAACTAAAATTTATAAAATGTCTATAAAATTTGTGTTTTTCCAAAAAGTGGTCCTTATATGCTTCGTCAACGTTTCAGATACAGATTAAAGGGATTGTATCGCTGATATCGCTTCCACTGATAGTTCTACCACAAATGTTTCAAGGAGTGAGCAAGGTCTAAAAATACCTATGAAATTGATTTTTTTATTTCATCTATTTTAAACAAAATATTTTTTCTGGATATTTTTCTGGATTTCTTTTCTGGTGATTTCTAGATTTTTTCGGGATTTTAACTTTTCAACTATTCTGAATTTTAAAATTTCTGGATTTTTCGGATCCCATAAATTTCTATATAATTAGTTGAGAAATAGTCAAGTTCCACCTTAATTGGTCATAATCCAGAACTTCATCAACAAAATCATTTCAGAATCTCCTTAAAATTTCCATCGTATAAATCGATTTTATCACACTCGGCTAAGAAATAACCAAGCCTTAAAATGAACCATTTTGTATCATATGCCATACTGAAAGATGCCTTAGTGTACCTTATGCCGCATTGAAATGTACTGTAATCAAATACGCCATAGTGCACTATATGCCTTAGCGTACCACATGCCTTACTGAAATATGCCATACTGAAACATGCCGCACTGTCATAATATGTAATGAAATATGCCATAATGAGTGGGACCCTCTATTGTTATTTGTTCAAAGAGCTTATCTGATCCTCTATGTAGTACAAAAAACTAGTTTCTTTTATTTTTAAATAAAACAAAAAAATGTTTTATAAATTATAGTTCTCGAAGCAAAAAGTGACAAAACATTTTCTATTCATTTCCTGTTAAAGAATATGATTGCACCCCTATTTCGAATAATCTTGGTATTCAAAACCTCAAAATTTTATAGAGGTGCCGGGCTTAATAAACAAATACATGAAGTTTGGGTGTAGTCTCGTGGTTAATAATTTAATCACAAGAGTCGGAAAAATATGCTAACAAATAAAATCCTTGACAATAAAAAAATAAACACATTTGCCTGTCCACAATAGTTATTATAACAAAACATACAAAAAATGTATCCGATACATCGAATAGCAAATAACATAAAAAAGACACAATTTTCCGAAAAAATGTAATCACATTAATATGCTACATATAAGAGATTTATTATCACGTACTTTCAATTTATTTAAATCTTTTTACATTGAGAAATCTTTTTATATTGAAAATTCATGAAATTATGGGTCTTTCGACCCAAGCAGCTCTTCCACACTTTCGGCCATTCGACCCATTCGGCCTTTCGTTATTCGGCCTTTAGATACATTGAGCCCCTCGACATTTGGCCTTTCGCCATTCGCCCTTCTGACCCATTCGGCCTTTCGGCGTTCGGTCTTTCCACATTCGCACTTTCAACATCAAACGGGTTATTTAACGCGAATTATTATGTTATAATAATTACATATTGTTATTAAAATGCCGTACACATTCACAATTGTTAAGCTTTACGAATATACATATATGTATGTTAGCAAAGCCAATCTATAAGAGCCCTGATACTAGCGTCATGTCTAAACGGGGTTTTTAAAGAGGAAAGGTAGGGGTTTATTAAGAGAAAGGTTATGTGATTGTACGCCAGTGTAAAAATACTCTTTAAATTTACATTTTCAACCGAAAATCAGTTTGAATGAAATTAATCTCTTTAAGTAAATTTTTAAATTCCTGAATTTTATTCACAAAGCCATAGAAAACCCTTAAGGCCTTAAGGCATTGCCCCATGCAACGGCATTTAAAGCCGTCAAACCCAATTTTTGACTAAGTTGCTTCACTTCGCAATACGAAAGTTATTAACAAATAGTTCAAATCTATAAGTCACCCCAATTTTATGTTTTACCTTCCGTCAAGCAAAAATCCATCTGTCGAAGTATAAAATTGGGGTTTTTTGAATGAAATTAAATCAATTTTAATAACATTTTCTACCGGTTTGACGTTTATGCATGGTGCAATGCCTTTGATAGGTTTAAGCCTGGGGAAGTTTTATTCATTTTAAATTGTTGACCCCTTTTAATTTATTTAATTTTTTTTTTTTTCCTTTAAAGCTCATTATATAGGTATTATCTAAAATAATGTTGTTCACTTTAGAATTACTTACATTTTTCATGAACTTAAGCCAAATAATATATTATTACTTATATTTGGTTATACGGGAAATAATAGTAAAGCGAATAAAACCGTATTATTATTGTTCTTACTAAGAATAATGGGAGACCGGCAATTAACGAGCCATCGTTAGGAAATTTAATTGTTTATACAGTGTGATTGGTTGGTCAATAAGGACTAACAAAAATTTTAAAAATTTCATATAATTTGCCACAATCTTTCATAATTTTCAACTTTTTATGTATTTAAAACAAAAATTTGGTTTCAAGTGTTAACCAAAAAATTCAAACCAAGAAATTTATTAAGATTCAATCTAAATTGAGGTCGATATCCGATATAAATCGGCAAAATTTTAGAATCTTAATTTAAAGTAAAAGTTAGGAATATACCAATATGACAATTTATAAAATTGGCTGTTTAAAATTTAGGAATTCTATTTAGTTTCAGAAAGTTAACTTTAATTCAATTTAAAATTTAAAATCTAAGCTTTACAAATTTGTCTTAAAAATTTTCAATTTCTTTAAAATGTTTCATTAGGTTGGATATTTCAAACCAAATCAAGATTCTAATTAAAAAAATTAAATTTCAAATTGGTTGATTAGATCGAGAATTGATTAGTTGAAAAAAAAAAAATCTAAAAAAAACTTTGTATAACTCTGAATTTTGCACAGATCAATTTTAATTAAATATTTCTATACTATCATTTGGCCAACCCTTTACGATCATTTTATGTTCATGTAAACACGCGCGCATTATGGGTTCACATTATTTCAAAGTGAAGCAAAAATCAGAAAAAACTGCTTTTTATTTTCCGGAATTCCTAGAATTCCTTCAATAATTTTCTAATAAAAAGCTCACAGTTCTACCTTTCGGCTGTGATATTCGAGATTTGACCTAGAAGTTCCCAGAGTTTTAATTTATTGCAAAAACCTCAGCACGTTTGATTTTACCGTTTCGCACCAAAGTTTGTTAAAATTTCCGTTAATGTTTTTATTCATGAAGGAAATCTATAAGTTATTGCAAGTCATTGCGATTTAAGGTAATTTGTTTAGTTCTGATGTATTAGAGCGGGACTGAACTGATTTAAAAAATTTGACATTGTTAACATTCTTGGCGTTCTCCTTATGCCGACACGTTTATTTGGCCTTAAGTTGAGATTTGATAATCCTTTATCAGCTTATGTTCTAATTTCGATTTTTTTTTGGCTATTTAGTCGGATTTCACAAATACAAATAAAAATAAACAAATTTAGATACATTTGAATTTCATCACAGTTAAGTAAATTTTCAAATTATTTTGCCAAATTCAGACAATCTAACATACCATACATTTGGTATTAGAAGAATTCGAAATTTTTACATTATTTTCTATTTCGGCAAACTAAGTCACAATATAATAAAAATCAGTTTTACTTGCAGGAAATGGAGTATTTATAGCTGATGTAAACTAGTGTTCACGAATACCGACAAAATTTTTTTAAGATTTAACCGTTTCAATATTTTCAACCATTGTTATATGAAGATCAAATTTTCATACATAAATATTTTTAATGAATGCAACATCATTGGCTACCACGAACTTTATGGTTATTAATTGGTTGTTGCTTCAAAATGTGAATTTCTAATGAAAGTTTTCTTATCCCATATATCATGGTAGATGGTCTGCCGGTGTGAATGCGGCTGGTTTAAGATTGGGATTCTCCGAATAATTTTTTGTAATACGGTCTCAATGTCTATGTTTGTCTACCTGGAAGATCCGTTTAGTGTATCAAAAGAAACGTGCATGACTTTGGGCCATCCAATAATTCTTTTGAATATCACCTTTCAACACTTCTCATTGTTTATTCCCATTGACAAGTTGTCTGAAGTGAACTGATTAATAAAGTTTACATGGCAGTTTATAGAGGTTGTCGTTTTTTCTTGTTCCCTTTGATAATTGACCGGACTTTTCACTCCGAGTATTCCCTTTTCCATGGTCTTATATCGACTCACTCATATTTATACTTATAAATATTTACATTCGTTTCCGCTACAATATATCAGTCACATATATTGGCGCGCACACACACCAACTACTTACATTCGTTTCATCACCGCAATATACCAAAATACATATATCAGCGCTCTCGTGTACATGACACTCACTCAACCACAACCGCTTGACCAGCAAGCACCATCAAACATAATTCATCTCCACTGTTTCGGTGGAATGCGAAACAAGAAAACACAAACGAAACGTTTTTGACAGTCTGTATTTTACTTTCTAAAAAAGAACATAACCTTCATAATTTTTGTGCGACGAGTGAAAAATTAATATTTAACGTAAACCAAATTGCGTCATCGACGCATGTGTACAACGAAGAACACACGTAGCAACCATATATTTTACATTGGTGGACCATAAGGCTCTGACTAGAGCAATTTAGTCAAAAACTGAACTGATTTGGATTACATCAGTCAATTTACAACCGACATCCAACATGGGAACGGACATGACAACGTTGTCACCACAACAACGAAACGGCCGCGGTCGAAACAAATATCGACTTAAACCAAATCGTAAACAATCAAAAAGCTGACCTAGAACTTCATAATTTATTTCCTGGTTCCGAATGTCACTCTGGTTCATCAATGAAACTAGAGCTTTTTAAATTGCCTGGCCTCGAAATCATATCCGATACATCCACTGGGTACAATCGCCCATTTATTGCAGCATCACTAATGCATGCGTGCCCCTTCATATAACAACCGATCAAGGAACGCAATTCGAGTCAAAACCTTTTTACAGAGTTAACAAAACTCTTCGGATCACATCGGATATGGACAACGGCTTACCATCCTCAAGACAATTGCATGGTCGAACCCTTTCATCAGCAACTCAAAGCCGCACTAATGGCCAGAAGCAATACAATTAATTGGAGCTCTAAAATACCAATCGTACTACTTGGAATCCGAGCAACAGTGAAAGAAGATCTGAAAAGCTCACCAGCTGAAATGGTTAATGGCCAAGCAATTAAGCTAACCGGTGAGTTCTTCATCGATAATCCTCTTGCATCGACCAACTGCGACAAACCATGCAGAACCTTGTACCAAAACCAACCCGTCAATCCAAACAAGATGACGTTTTTGTTCCGAAATCGTTCGACAACTGCGATTTTGTCTCTACACATACAGTGTTTCCCTAGGGAGGGAAAGATCAGTTGCGGGGGAGTCCTGTAGCGACTCACTCATAAAATTATACTCATCAATATTTATTGTACATTCCGTTCCACTACAATAAATCAGTCACATATATTGGCGCGAACACACACCAACTACTTACACTCGTTTCATCACCGCGATATACCAAAATACATATATCAGCGCTCTCGTGTACATGACACTCACTCAACCACAACCGCTTGACCAGCAAACACCATCAAACATAATTCATCTCCACTGTTTCGGTGGAATGCGAAACAAGAAAACACAAACGAACAAATTCATTATTCATCCGCTTCATAATTTCTTTTTGATTTGGTTTTGTTTTTGACAGTCGGTATTTTACTTTCTAAAAAAGAACATAACCTTCATAATTTTTGTGCGACGAGTGGAAAATTAATATTTAACGTAAACCAAATTGCGTACCAAAGCGATTCGCCGTGAACTTGTTTAATTAAGTATTTACTGAAAAGCTATTTCGGTTTGTCCGATGTACATATGATCACTATAAGCATATAGGTCTATTCAAATTTAAAATGTATCTTAGATTGTTGAGCAAATTTATTGCTGACTATAGTTTGTTCATTCGTTGCCTTCTTACTACCTTGCCGGTAAAATGCTGGTATCGGAACCAAATATATATCCATCGGATATAATTGGCTCATGCACAGATCCCATAGTTGCAATTTAGGTAGCAATCAGTTTGTAAGATAATTTAATGTATTCTGGAGATAATTCGCTTAATGTGTTCAGTTCTGGCAACATGTACTGGTCAAGAGAATCAAAAATCGAGGTCAAAATATAAAACTGGTTGATGCGACGCAAAATATTGAGTTTAAAATTAATATTTTTTTTTTCTAATCTTTTGATGATGATTGGCTTTAAATAATTTTGAAAGTCGGTACGTAGTTGACTCAAACTCGACCCATCTAAGTAATTCTATAGGGTTAAAGGTTGCAAGTCGCCTTTCAATCAATTTTGTCGCGGAAGATCAATATTACGTAAATAAATTAATATTTGTCCTCTGTAAGTGAACTTTATCTATAATAATTAAAATTGAATAAAATTGTCCGTATGTGTTATAAATATTCTCGTTTCAATTGAATTAAATTACAATAAAATGTCTTAAGATAGAAAATTAATAGAGACGCCGCTTTTAAAAAAAAAAATAAAAAAATCAATCAATAATAGTTACTCTTGTAATCGCACATGCATTCTATATACGAGTGCAACAAACTTTACATCAAACTCTGATCGCTTAATTATAATTCATTGTAAAATTGATTGATTTGTTATTTCGATTTTTATCAAGGGAAATGAAAAAAAATTTATTAATTAAGAATAATCAATCATATTTGTGTATGTGAATATTTTACTTCTCATTAAAATTCATATTGTCTGAAATATGTGTAGATTTCAAAAAGGTCATGTAATCTTAAACATGCACATGTACCTCTTTTACATATAGGTGAAAGTTGAATGATGTTGCAATTTTTGTTTAACATTTTTTTTTTTTTTACTTTCAGATAATAATTTATTTTCGATATCATCGACCACCACCACCACCATAACAACAACAACATTAAAACCATTATTATCATCAACAAGTAATATAATTATACCACCGATTAACGATGATGATCAATCATCATCATCATCAGAAAGCACGTCCCCGTCCACATCAACATCATCGGCCGACATAGATTTATTAACACCAGAATTAAATAATTTTGCAACCCAATTTGTGAAACCATCTAAAATACATGTCCAACCATTGCATGATGATGATTTGTTATATGAGTCACGAAAAAATTATTGGAATGATAGTCCCGAAGAGCAGTATCAACATATAACCGGTCATTTTCGTAATAAATCGAGTAAAATTTGGGATCCGCATCCACAATACGAGATTGATGTATTCGGTTTACATTTACATTTGATATTGTATCAAGATAGTGGTTTTATACCAAAAGATATTAAGGTAAGTGATTGGATATAGTATACAATATGTGGTCTAGGCCTAACATAATATTTGTCTCGTTTTGATTTTTATCTTTGAAAAACAAAAAAAAAATGAAATGTTTCAATTTCAATGAATCATTTAGATTTACTTAGTTGTTTGTTTATCCGTATATACATATTTATATATGAACATTATATGTGTACATATATAATCATATATTTATTCGGTAAACATATTGTGACATTAAACTGTCACCCGTATTTTTATCGACATTTTTTTGTATTGTACTTGTAATTTTGAAGTGAATGGTGGGTACATTGATATTTTGACATGTTCGCTATCAGCTTGAAAAAATAATTTAAATTGGTAATTGTGTATCGTGCGGTTGAACACGACATGATTAATTGATTGATATCTGTGTTTTTGTTTTTGTATCAAACATGTGTTTATTTATGCATAGGTTATTATAGTATTACATTATGTAAATTGTATTCGTATTTTTGATTTAATTTTGGAAGATTTGGTTCAAGGATAGGTATTAGGGTTTGATTATAATTTGCTATGTATATGTTCGCATATACGAGACCTAGAGGTCAACAACGATTTAAACTATTCGGACGATTTTTTTAGATAAAATCATAATTCTCAACTTATCTTAAATAAATTTCTGATTATGAAATTAAATTGTAAAATGTTGGACATTTTCCAAAAAAAAATCATTTTGGAAATAACAAATACGTAAAAAAAAAAGAAAACATCATTAAATTCCAAGGAGAAACTTGAGCATTTTAAATTTAGCGTTTTCGAATTTAAAGCGTATTGTTTTATAAGCTTGGGGATGCCAATAAGTAGTGCTTGATGGTAGATACTATATCAGACTTTTGAAGCAAAGCCTGTCTTTACATTTTTACGATAATGCATAGCAGAAGGCTTTTAGCTTGCTAATTGAAGCCAACCAGCTACCAACAAACCAGTTTCCAACCAATGATATTTGCAAAAGTAGGTATAGATGGCGAAAACTATTGATAAGTTATTCGTGGAATTGGCATTTGTTCCAACCTTTAATAGTGCTTGATTTCCATCTTCTGATATTTGAATTTTTGTTTAAAAACACAACAAATTTTCCATCTGAGTTGAGCGTAGAAAGTTGTTTTGTTTTTATTTTGGCCCAAAATTAATTTTCTTTTCTCAGTGTAAAAAAATATGTGTAAAAAAATATTTTACAGTGTAAAATAATGTCTTAACTCTTGCAAATTGTTTTATTTTATATAATTGTATCTTTCTTACTAACGTGTGTTTAAAAGCTACATATGTAAATAACAGTTGTGTCAAATCAAAATGTGAACATTGCATTCGCGTTGAACTGTTCGAAATTCTTTTTACTGTATCTCCAAACTCCAAGCCCTAATTTAGTGGCTCAATTTAATCAATTTCACAAAATTAGCAAAATCTGTAAATTTGATAAATTTAAAAAATCCTAGTTTAACTAGGAAGAATGTTGACGGTGCATCAGTAGATCATTTTCTTCAAGTTACCACTACTCGTACAATTTCGAAATCTTGATTTCGACATTTCTGATGTTATTGTTGTTGCAGCAATCAGGACAGTCTTGGTATTTCTATTAGGTTAGATTATGTGACCTCAAATTTCGAAAGTAACTATCTTTGCTGGGTTCTTTACTTCTTTTGTTGTTTTGTATTCTTCTCGTCCCAATTTGTTCTACTATGATATGCCCCGACGATTAGTTTTCAGTACGAGTAGATACAACTTTTTTCTGCTCGTAACAGCCACAAATAATAAAAAGCCACATGAAGTGATCATCAATTTCTGCCATAGAAAAAGAAGCATTGCGTCTGCTCATTATGCAGCATCAAGAAGCGAACTAATAATAATCCGTTGCCCGCTTTAGATAACAAAGCTATAAAATACCAATAGTGTTGGCTTTCGGCCAGTTATGTTTCACATATTTTCAAGTCAACGGTTTAACCTGTTTGGCAGCTACATCTGTCGGTTCTTCGCCAGATTATACAAAATAGATGAATAAAATTCAAAGTCACAGAATATTACTCAATCTCGAAATCTATAGTAAATGGTGTTTTGGGTATGACCGCATAAACACACTTATAAGCAAAAAGTTGAAGTGGCCCGTAAATATTTCTAAGATAAAGAAAAAACATAAAATTCGGATTAATTCTCTGGTGTTGAAATCAATGATGTGCGAGAGGTACAAAACTATCAGAAGAGGTCCTAAAGTCGAAAAAAGCAACGATGAACCTTAAAATAGAACCTTACAAATTATCCCTTATTTGGAAACCCGCACAAAGATCTTCATCTGTAGGAACCGTATTAAAATTGAACACTAGAGATGACTGTTCTATGGTATTTATATTGATGATATCAGCGAGATTTGTTAGAAGCGACTTGTTTTGGTATCGTCTTCAATACTCATCAACATATAAAGAAAAGACCGATATGTAAGGAAATGAAACATAATTAGAGAGTATCTTTTTTCTAATGTCTTAATTGTGTGGGGAGATCCAGAAGATTTAGGGATAATTTTGGTTCAAATCAAATAAATGTTTCCTTAATATGTACGAAAGTATATTTGACTTAAATCAGTTAAAATCCAATAAATTCCGCATCTATTAACATCAGTGGGAGTTTGGTAAATTAATTATAAATTCGGTGAGTTCAGCCGTCTGTTCACATGGTAATTTTAGCACCTTTTGTTTGCATTATTATTAATATTTACAAATCTATCATTCGCAAATTATTTGCGTGGAACAAATTTTTTTTTCTTTATAATAAATGATTGCACCTTACTGTCTGTGCGCGCGATTATTAGAAAACGTGTCCGTTTGATTAATTTTGTTTTTTTATTGAATGCGTGTCGCTTTTTTTTTTTTTTGTAACCGCGCAACAATGCTTTTATTGATTTATTTTGTTAATAACCATTTATTTAATGTGACATATATTAAAACTTATGATGTCCTGCATTGTCACAACAATGGAAAATTATTCGAATTTATATCGGACGCGATTGAATTTTATAAATATGTATCATATTTCATAGACCTGTTATAATGGTGCGGTTAAATTACTTGACTGTTTAAACACATAAATCTCGATTGTATAAATACTCGTACACATTTATTTTATCCATTGTACATATACATATATGTATATTTTTAATGAATGCTAATTAATTGTAAATGAATGAAGCTGCATTTATCCATTTAATTTAATTGTTGATTAAATGGTTGTGATAAACTCGCGAGTTAATTATTATAAAAATTATGTTGGAACAAAACGCAACTGTGCGAGTTATGATGTATGTACAATACTTTAACCAGACGATCGAGACTAATTACCAGAGGAAACGAATAATTTAACCTAAATATGTCAGTCAAAATGGATATATTACGATAGTTAAGATCTTATCATAGTTTGGCATAATTTGATATAATTGAGAGTCAAGGGTATTGAAAATATAATTTAACGCGCGTCTTATTTAAATAATATAAAGTTTTAGCGCTCGGTATTTCTCACCTTGGAATCGTACACATAACTGTATGTCCACGAAAACAAAAGATTTAATTAACTTTAACAAAATCGTTTTTAAAATATTTTACTATACAAATATTTGACAATAATTTCAATATTTACAAATCGGCCGACAAAGCTTTTTAATTTATTTGAAATAGGCGTGTACAGCTTTTAATTTATACTAAATGCCTTTGCGGTTAAAAGGGATCAAGCGTTTTTTTTTATTGGTTTGCTGTAATATTGTAAAATTAACATAAGAAACTATAACTTTAACGAGTTCACTCAACTAGATTTGCGGTAGCCTGGTGTATAACTACTGGTTCAAAGGTTAATAGAAATACATAAACAACTAATAAAATAATCATAATTTGCGATAATATGTCATTATTATTTAAATGAATAGTATTGATTTCACATTTTTGTTATTTCTTGTAAAAAGAAGAACGAAGTTATGTTCTGCTTCATTTTTTAAGCCAAAATCATTACTAAATTTCTAACATTTATTGATATACGATTTATTATTTACGTATGGTGTTTGGACATCATTTAATTTATTTTCTAATGAGCTGTGTGAACTATTTGAATCTTGATTTTCAAATAGATCTTCAAATTCAGAGGAGGAATTGGTCTCATTATCTTCTGTTTGAAAAAGACGGTTAGCCGAATCGTTCGCTCTATTTTCTTTGAAGGTATTTATGTGTCATTTTGCAAAATACCTTTAACGTGGGGTTTTATAAATCGTCAAACGACAAAGATAACTTCTGAAATTCGAGTTCGTCGTAGAGACATTTTTAAACTCTCTCACTTGTAATCAAATTAGCATAAGTTCGGCCATCGCTAATTTAACTGAATTTAGGACAAGAATCAGCTCCTCTAACGGCGGTATCATCGCAGAATCGTATATGTATCTTATATTAATGTCACTCAAAGCTTTGAAAATGAAATTTTTTAGTTTTAAAAATCGTTCGACCTTAGTTATTATGATATTCCATTTGATTATATATTATCCAACTGCAAGGCAATATTCTCTATATTGCCAATCGCATATTTTTGTAGTGTTGATTATGTATGTGAAGTTGGCCCAAATTTCATCCCAAAAAAACGCAGCGGTAACACTAAAATAACAATTTTATTCAGATTTCGGTGTCAGTCCAAAAAAATGTATATCATGACACAATTTAATATGTCAGCCCAAAAAAAAAAAAAAAAATCTTAATACTTTGGTGTCAGCCTAAAAAAAGATATACCTAATACAGTTTATAATGTTAGCCCAAAAAAATTACTATCACGATAGCAAAATTTTTCACGACAGACTTTCAGACAAAAATCAAACTCATTTAAAATTTAGAAGGCAACTAATTCAAGGAGAAATAAGGCCGAAAAGCCTCGTGTGTAATATTTAATTTGATTTTTGCAGTTCAAGTGAGCATTTTCTTAAGTTCTAAATTGTTGGCCCCAATCTTTTAAATATTTTCTATTAAACTTATCAGTTGCCATTATTGTGACATTTTTCAGACATTTGTTCATGGGGATTAAAAAAAAATAAAAAACACAAACCACTGAAAAAGTGCTATGATTTGTATAGTAAAACATTGCAGTGAATCATCATGGTCAATATGGCCGCAAAGCCTCGTGGGTCTTATTCACCTTATCTTCGTTGTTGGCACCAATCTCTTGATGATTTTTTTACTAGGCCTATCAATTGTGAGTACTTCGGAAATTTTCAGAATTTTGTGAGGGGGATAGCATAATCAAATATGACCGCAAAGCCTTGTGAGTCGTATTCAACTTGATTTTTGGCAATTGAACTGAGTATTTTCCTCAATTACTGTATTGTTGGCACCAATTTCACGATGATTTTTTATTAGGCCTATGAATTGTGAGTACTCTGGAAATTTTACAGAATTTTATGATGGGGGGGGGGGGGTAGCATGGTCAAATATGGCCACAAAGCCTCGGGAGTCGTATTAACATTGATTTTCGCAAATCAACTTAGTATTTTTCCCAAGTAATGCATTGTTGGCATTAATCTCCCGACGATTTTTTATTAGGCCTATCAATTGTGAGTACTCTGGAACTTTTTCAGGCTTTTGGGATGGGGATAGACTCACAAGATTTTCCGGCCGTATTTGAGCATGCTATCCTCACCACAAAATTCTGAAAAAGATCTAGAGTAGTTACATTTGATACTTGAGAAAATACTCAGGTGAGTTGCAAAAATCAAATTAAATACGACTCAAAAGGCTGACAGGCCATATTTGACCATGCTATCCCCATCACAAAATTCTGAAAAACTTCCAGAGTACTCACAATTCATAGGCCTAATAGAAAACGATGGGGAGATTGGTGCCAACAACACAGTACTTGAGAAAATACTCAGTTGAATTGCAAAAATCAAATTAAATCTGACTCACAATGCTTTCTGGCCATATTTGGCCATGCTCTCCCCATCACAAAATTCTGAAAAAGTTCCAGAGTACTCACAATTGATAGGCCTAATAAAAAGTCATCTTGAAATTGTTACCAATAATACAATACTTGAGAAAATACTCAGTTTAATTGCAAAAATCAAATGAAATACGACTCACAATGCTTTCCGGCCATATTTGACCATGCTATCTCCATCACAAAATTTTGAAAAAATTCCAGAGTACTCACAATTGATAGGCATAATAAAAAATCATCGGGATATTGTTGCCAACAATACAGCACTTCAGAAAATATGCAGTTGAATTTCGAAAATTTACGAAGTTCTCCTTAGTTATTTATTCTGGTATGTTTCCTTTCCCATGATAGTTTTATTGTTCGGCTGAGAGTCTGTCGTGATAAATTTTGCTGTCATGATAGAATTTTTTTTTTGGGCTGACATTATAAATTCATATAGGTGAAGCGGTGAAATAAAACAAATGGAGAAATGGAGCATTCTCTAAAATATTTTTACCTGTTCGTAGTTTTCATACTCTGCGTTTTTCAACTCAACTAATAGTTGAGAAAGGAATTTAATATAGAAATCTATCGTCACATTACATAGTCATTTATTTTTCTCTCATGATAGTTTACTTTGTATCATAATATTTGAAGTGGTGTTGCCAACGTTAACTATCATCATTTTTTGGGATAGAATTTTGGGCCAATTTTACAATGGTGTGTTAATTTAATAAGAAAACTTTCGTATTGCTAGTTAGTGAAAACTAGAGTTTCCATAATAATTTAACACTAACTCGCAATACCACAGTTTTCGTAATAGTTCAAGAATAGCAACCCTGGTCACTTTTTTCTGAAAGATGCACTCAGACAGATATGGGCACCAGACATAAAATTCATCAGATAACTGTTTTGGATCAGAATTAAATAAAAAGAGGCAAATATTGCTTTTGATTTTTTTGAAGGAATGATTCTTGTGATTAGAAGCTTTGCGGGAAGCAAACAAATTTCCGGAATTCAAATACGCTATTACAACAGAGATATTTCAGTATTAGACAGCAACATTACTGTATTACAATAATGCAGAATCAACCATACTACGGATGCAGCCCATGCCTCATCCTGGGTAATCATAAATATGCGACAATTAAAGTTACTAGGTCAAGATAGGTCCAGAATCACAGGCAATTTGATCTCATTAAAAGGTTCTAACTTATTGAACTTTAAAAAAAAGATTTAATGCAGGATATCTTCGAATAATTGCTAGTTTTTCGAACCCTTGGAATTTGACAAACTCAGTCAATATCTACCCAATGCTGACCAAATCGATTGTTTTTTTAGCAATTTTAACTTATTTTAAAATTGATTTAGGTACTTTGGAACGATCTAATATGCAAAACGAAATACGAATAAATTATAATTATTTGTAAATTAGCAAAAAAATTTTGATCACCAATTTATCACAAAATTTATGTTATTTTTGGTGACAAATTATTTTTGACAATTTTGTGACATATTTATGCGAATAATTTGTGACAATTTACATTTTGATTCGGAAAGTTTACGAAATATTTCAGTATAAACCGACAAAATTGTTCTGCAAAACGTTCGTTTTCGCGTGAAAAACAGCGTCAAACCCATCCACCATATTTTATACATTTTATAAAAAAAAAAAATCCCACATTTTTTCACGAATCCCGAGTAAGCAAAAAAGGATGTGATCACCTTTCTCTCACAAAATGAGAGAAAGGTGATCACCAAATGTTTTGTTACAAAATTCATGTTGACTTTTCATCCACAAAAGAAAAAAGATTTTGATCGCCAATTCATAACATAATTTATGCGAATAATTTATAACAACTTACATTTTAATTCAAAAAGGTCACGTTCGACCAAACACCGTCAATTTTTTCTGCAAAATGTTCAAGCGCCAACATCATCGACAAATTTGGCTCACATTGTTTTCATCAATCACCATTTTGTGTGAAATTTGTTTCACGTCACCACATATACAATCCATTTGTTCACAAATTTTTTTCACCAATGCCAAGAAACCAAAACAGTGATCACAAAATCTTAGACCAATTTAACAAAAAATACAAATTTCTTTATGTCAACAAAAAGTTGGCAAATTATGATTTTATGTGTATTTTTTGTCGTTTAACGAAATTGTTCAGTTTATGAAGACTTGCTTATACTAAAGGCTTTGCATTGGTTACTTTTTACCATGGCAAAAATGTAACGAAAATTACGCTTTTCATAGAAATGAATTTTCTCTTCGTTTATTCGTAAAATTTTCATTAAATGTGTAATTCTCAATATATGTTGCAGTGAAATCTCAATAAATCGAACCTAAAGGAGCCGGAGACACTAATTCGCCATATTGGAATTCCATTGTATTGAATTTGTGAAGATGTACTTTATTTCCTAGAAACTCATTTGGTTAGCCTTAGTGCATTTCCAAATAAGAAAATTTTGAATCTTCGTTACACTAAAAATTTCCTTGCAACTGTTTAGTGATCGTTATATCACAATATAAAGAGTTTTCAAGAGGTTTGCTTTTTAACCGCAAGAACGTGTTTTTACCATTTCTATATTATGATGAATTTTAAATATTAATCCTAGGTGTTACACATATATATATGAATAGACCATCGCAATATTTCAAGAACTTTGAATATTTTCTAATTTTTGCGGCTCTCGAAAACGCCTAGGCTTTATTTATGGGGTAGTGTTTCTCGATATTTCTCCAAATTTACAAGGGATTTAGTTGTCTGTCTCTCTGCTACAGTATTAGTGATTTATCGAGAATTTTGTGTTTAATACTTTTTCAAGAATATCTGAGATTTGCCGACGAGGTCCTCCAAACAATTTTAGATTGATTAAAATCGCGAATTCGCATTTGGAGGGCGACATTTGCTTGGTTTCAAGCCTATTCGATTCTTTCGAAATTATTGTTGAAAATTATTCGAGACTTCCAATTTTCCGGTTTTTTCGAGAGATTTAATTGGCTCTCTTTAAATAATGTAACAGACTTTTAAAACTGTGACTTTCAAATCAGGTTCATTGATTCTGGATTTGCAAAAAAATTAAAACAAATTAGTAAAGCAAAGTTGTTATTGAAATACATATTTAACAAAAAAAAAAATGTTTTTGAACTCTTGGTCACAAAAGAGAGCATATGTATCGTAAATATCGCTTCAACAAGATTTTGGTCGGAGAGACATACCATATTGCTGTTGCATGCCCAAATGTAATTGTTTTTTCTCTATTTAAACAGCGAATTCAAGTTTTTTGCGAGAAACTTTAGTATGGATGTGAAGTTTTCCACACTTTTTTCCACAGTAATACGTATACAAATCATATTGGAAAAAAACAAATCATATTGGATTCTAACTAGTTTTTCATGTGTTGGTGCGATTGTACACTGTTAAGAATCCGTATAATATAATTTTACTAAATTTCGATTTAAAAAACCGAATAAAATCAATGCAATATAATTTTTGTTCAAATAAATTATTATTAATGCAATACGTAAAACTAATTTAATTTGAGATAACGATATTTAGTATTTGATATTACTATACAACGGTGAATTGTTTATTCTCAATTATATAATAAGAATAGTTTTTAAGCACAGTAGTAACGGTATGTTAAACTAATTTAATTAAATTTATTTAACGCCAGTTCGTTTATATCCGCTAGTCAGTATACAAAAACGTTTATTTATTTTTTTTTATATGAAGTTTTGCTAAAAACAAATGCCACGATATGAAGTTTAAAGTAATAATAATAATTTACAATAGATTGGTGTCATGTATTTTGAAAAGGGAATAATCCATAACCCTTTAATATCCAGGAAAACGATGAAATAAAACAGCCAATTCTAACACCTTTATAGCTGATTTATCAACTAAACTTATTATTAAATCTATATTTTTCGATGCAACTTACAAACGTTCTCTTTATTTTCTGTTAAATACAAAATTTTGCTCAAATCTCATATTTTGTTTGCTAATAAATTTCAAAAACAACAGACATAATTTCATAAAAAACGAAAAATGACTTCATTTTATTTGCAATTTTCTTTGATTATAAAGGGTCAGCGGATTATTTAATTTAAACAAAATATGTTAAATAGTATTTCAGATTTTTATTATAACCTTCAGCGTTTCTTCAAGATAATTTTAATTAACATTTTTGCAATTTTATTGGACTGGTATTTCATATAAAAAAATGTAATCAAGAACGATCTATAGTTTTCTGCTGCCAGTTAAGCTTGTTTAATCAAACATCGAAGTTCTAAAACTAGAAACCAAAGTTACAAACCACAAAAATATCAAATAGTTTTAGTTCAACATATTTATTATTTGGTTCCAATTGGAATTCAAATATACTGCATTCAAAATGTAATTTCTTTAAAAAATCTTTCGAATAAAAGTGATTTCGTGGGAAAATAAGATCATTCAGAGGCAATATTAGTGAAATTTAGTCAAAATAATATATGGACCATAAGAAAATGAATCCAAATCACTGGCAAGTGGCGTAAATGACATTTAACAATTTTTAGTCTTAATCGCCAGAAAAAATATCCAGTTTAAATTAATTCTTGATATAAGAAATAGTTAATAGAGATAATGGACAACAATTTTAAGCAGCTACTACATGTACTATCGCAACCTTAGTTCAAATATCTAGAAGTATGTGTAAACGGTCAATGAACGATATCAGATAAAATCTCAATTGGTACGAAAAGTTTCCAGGCTAATTTATTCCCCTGGGTAGGGGGTACTTTTTAGAATCGATGGACAGCGAAGTACGTCAGCTACACAGCTAGCACTACATGTACTATCCGGAAGTGAATTCAAATCTCCGGCAAGGGGTGCTAAGGCCCATTTATCAGTTTCAGCTAAAATATCAATTGTTAGAAAAAGTTTCCAGGCTAATTTATTCCCCTGGATAGGGGTGAGCTTCTGGGCTCGATGGATGAAGTAGTAGGCCGTCTACTACATGTACTATCCGGAAGTGAATTCAAATCTCTGGCAAGGGGTGCTAAGGCCCATTTATCAGTTTCAGCTAAAATATCAATTGTTAGAAAAAGTTTCCAGGCTAATTTATTCCCCTGGATAGGGGTGAGCTTCTGGGCTCGATGGATGAAGTAGTAGGCCGTCTACTACATGTACTATCCGGAAGTGAATTCAAATCTCTGGCAAGGGGTGCTAAGGCCCATTTATCAGTTTCAGCTAAAATCTCAATTGTTAGAAAAAGTTTCCAGGATAATTTATTCCCCTGGATAGGGGTGAGTTTTTGGGCTCGATGGATGAAGTAGTAGGCCGTCTACTACATGTACTATCAGGAAGTGAATTCAAATCTCTGGCAAGGGGTGCTAAGGCCCATTTATCAGATTCAGCTAAAATCTCAATTGTTAGAAAAAGTTTCCAGGATAATTTATTCCCCTGGATAGGGGTGAGTGTTTGGGCTCGATGGATGAAGTAGTAGGCCGTCTACTACATGTACTATCCGGAAGTGAATTCAAATCTCTGGCAAGGGGTCCTAAGGCCCATTAATCAGTTTCAGCTAAAATCTCAATTGTTAGAAAAAGTTTCCAAGATAATTTATTCCCCTGGATAGGGGTGAGTTTTTGGGCTCGATGAATGTAGTAGTAGGTCAGCTACTACATGTACTATCCGGAAGTGAATTCAAATCTCTGGCAAGGGGTGCTAAGGCCGATTTATCAGTTTCAGCTAAACTCTCAATTGTTAGAAAAAGTTTCCAGGCTAATTTATTCCCCTGGATAGGGGTGAGTTTTAGGGCTCGATGGATGTAGTAGTAGGCCGTCTACTACATGTACTATCCGGAAGTGAATTCAAATCTCTGGCAAGGGGTGCTAAGGCCGATTAATCAGTTTCAGCTAAAATCTCAATTGTTAGAAAAAGTTTCCAGGCTAATTTATTCCCCTGGATAGGGGTGAGTGTTTTGGCTCGATGGATGGAGTAGTAGGCCGTCTACTACATGTACTATCCGGAAGTGAATTCAAATCTCTGGCAAGGGGTGCTAAGGCCGATTTATCAGTTTCAGCTAAAATCTCAATTGTTAGAAAAAGTTTCCAGGATAATTTATTCCCCTGGATAGGGGTGAGTTTTTGGGCTCGATGGATGAAGTAGTAGGCCGTCTACTACATGTACTATCCGGAAGTGAATTCAAATTTCTGGCAAGAGGTGCTAAGGCCCATTTATCAGTTTCAGCTAAAATCTCAATTGTTAGAAAAAGTTTCCAGGATAATTTATTCCCCTGGATAGGGGTGAGTTTTTGGGCTCGATGAATGTAGTAGTAGGTCAGCTACTACATGTACTATCCGGAAGTGAATTCAAATCTCTAGCAAGGGGTGCTAAGGCCGATTTATCAGTTTCAGCTAAAATCTCAATTGTTAGAAAAAGTTTCCAGGATAATTTATTCCCCTGGATAGGGGTGAGTTTTTGGGCTCGATGGATGGAGTAGTAGGCCGTCTACTACATGTACTATTCGGAAGTGAATTCAAATTTCTGGCAAGAGGTGCTAAGGCCGATTTATCAGTTTCAGCTAAAATCTCAATTGTTAGAAAAAGTTTCCAGGCTAATTTATTCCCCTGGATAGGGGTGAGTTTTTGGGCTCGATGAATGTAGTAGTAGGTCAGCTACTACATGTACTATCCGGAAGTGAATTCAAATCTCTGGCAAGGGGTGCTAAGGCCGATTTATCAGTTTCAGCTAAACTCTCAATTGTTAGAAAAAGTTTCCAGGCTAATTTATTCCCCTGGATAGGGGTGAGTGTTTGGGCTCGATGGATGGATTAGTAGGCCGTCTACTACATGTACTATCCGGAAGTGAATTCAAATCTCTGGCAAGGGGTGCTAAGGCCCATTTATCAGTTTCAGCTAAAATCTCAATTGTTAGAAAAAGTTTCCAGGATAATTTATTCCCCTGGATAGGGGTGAGTTTTTGGGCTCGATGGATGAAGTAGTAGGCCGTCTACTACATGTACTATCCGGAAGTGAATTCAAATCTCTGGCAAGGGGTGCTAAGGCCCATTTATCAGATTCAGCTAAAATCTCAATTGTTAGAAAAAGTTTCCAGGATAATTTATTCCCCTGGATAGGGGTGAGTTTTTGGGCTCGATGGATGAAGTAGTAGGCCGTCTACTACATGTACTATCCGGAAGTGAATTCAAATCTCTGGCAAGGGGTCCTAAGGCCCATTTATCAGTTTCAGCTAAAATCTCAATTGTTAGAAAAAGTTTCCAAGATAATTTATTCCCCTGGATAGGGGTGAGTTTTTGGGCTCGATGGATGAAGTAGTAGGTCAGCTACTACATGTACTATCCGGAAGTGAATTCAAATCTCTGGCAAGGGGTGCTAAGGCCGATTTATCAGTTTCAGCTAAACTCTCAATTGTTAGAAAAAGTTTCCAGGCTAATTTATTCCCCTGGATAGGGGTGAGTGTTTGGGCTCGATGGATGGATTAGTAGGCCGTCTACTACATGTACTATCCGGAAGTGAATTCAAATCTCTGGCAAGGGGTGCTAAGGCCCATTTATCAGTTTCAGCTAAAATCTCAATTGTTAGAAAAAGTTTCCAGGATAATTTATTCCCCTGGATAGGGGTGAGTTTTAGGGCTCGATGGATGAAGTAGTAGGCCGTCTACTACATGTACTATCCGGAAGTGAATTCAAATCTCTGGCAAGGGGTGCTAAGGCCCATTTATCAGTTTCAGCTAAAATCTCAATTGTTAGAAAAAGTTTCCAGGCTAATTTATTCCCCTGGATAGGGGTGAGTGTTTGGGCTCAGTGAATGAAGTAGTAGGCCATCTACTACATGTACTATTCGGAAGTGAATTCAAATTTCTGGCAAGGGGTGCTAAGGCCGATTTATCAGTTTCAGCTAAAATCTCAATTGTTAGAAAAAGTTTCCAGGCTAATTTATTCCCCTGGATAGGGGTGAGTTTTTGGGCTCGATGAATGTAGTAGTAGGTCAGCTACTACATGTACTATCCGGAAGTGAATTCAAATCTCTGGCAAGGGGTACTAAGGCCGATTTATCAGTTTCAGCTAAACTCTCAATTGTTAGAAAAAGTTTCCAGGCTAATTTATTCCCCTGGATAGGGGTGAGTGTTTGGGCTCGATGGATGGATTAGTAGGCCGTCTACTACATGTACTATCCGGAAGTGAATTCAAATCTCTGGCAAGGGGTGCTAAGGCCCATTTATCAGTTTCAGCTAAAATCTCAATTGTTAGAAAAAGTTTCCAGGATAATTTATTCCCCTGGATAGGAGTGAGTTTTTGGGCTCGATGGATGAAGTAGTAGGCCGTCTACTACATGTACTATCCGGAAGTGAATTCAAATCTCTGGCAAGGGGTGCTAAGGCCCATTTATCAGTTTCAGCTAAAATCTCAATTGTTAGAAAAAGTTTCCAGGCTAATTTATTCCCCTGGATAGGGGTGAGTGTTTGGGCTCGATGGATGGATTAGTAGGCCGTCTACTACATGTACTATCCGGAAGTGAATTCAAATCTCTGGCAAGGGGTGCTAAGGCCCCTTTTATCAGTTTCAGCTAAAATCTCAATTGTTAGAAAAAGTTTCCAGGATAATTTATTCCCCTGGATAGGGGTGAGTTTTTGGGCTCGATGGATGAAGTAGTAGGCCGTCTACTACATGTACTATCCGGAAGTGAATTCAAATCTCTGGCAAGGGGTGCTAAGGCCCATTTATCAGATTCAGCTAAAATCTCAATTGTTAGAAAAAGTTTCCAGGCTAATTTATTCCCCTGGATAGGGGTGAGTGTTTTGGCTCGATGGATGGAGTAGTAGGCCGTCTACTACATGTACTATCCGAAAGTGAATTCAAATCTCTGGCAAGGGGTGCTAAGGCCGATTTATCAGTTTCAGCTAAAATCTCAATTGTTAGAAAAAGTTTCCAGGATAATTTATTCCCCTGGATAGGAGTGAGTTTTTGGGCTCGATGGATGAAGTAGTAGGCCGTCTACTACATGTACTATCCAGAAGTGAATTCAAATCTCTGGCAAGGGGTGCTAAGGCCCATTTATCAGTTTCAGCTAAAATCTCAATTGTTAGAAAAAGTTTCCAGGCTAATTTATTCCCCTGGATAGGGGTGAGTTTTTGGGCTCGATGAATGTAGTAGTAGGTCAACTACTACATGTACTATCCGGAAGTGAATTCAAATCTCTAGCAAGGGGTGCTAAGGCCGATTTATCAGTTTCAGCTAAAATCTCAATTGTTAGAAAAAGTTTCCAGGATAATTTATTCCCCTGGATAGGGGTGAGTTTTTGGGCTCGATGGATGGAGTAGTAGGCCGTCTACTACATGTACTATTCGGAAGTGAATTCAAATCTCTGGCAAGGGGTGCTAAGGCCGATTTATCAGTTTCAGCTAAAATCTCAATTGTTAGAAAAAGTTTCCAGGCTAATTTATTCCCCTGGATAGGGGTGAGTTTTTGGGCTCGATGAATGTAGTAGTAGGTCAGCTACTACATGTACTATCCGGAAGTGAATTCAAATCTCTGGCAAGGGGTGCTAAGGCCGATTTATCAGTTTCAGCTAAACTCTCAATTGTTAGAAAAAGTTTCCAGGCTAATTTATTCCCCTGGATAGGGGTGAGTGTTTGGGCTCGATGGATGGAGTAGTAGGCCGTCTACTACATGTACTATCCGGAAGTGAATTCAAATCTCTGGCAAGGGGTGCTAAGGCCCATTTATCAGTTTCAGCTAAAATCTCAATTGTTAGAAAAAGTTTCCAGGATAATTTATTCCCCTGGATAGGGGTGAGTTTTTGGGCTCGATGGATGAAGTAGTAGGCCGTCTACTACATGTACTATCCGGAAGTGAATTCAAATCTCTGGCAAGGGGTGCTAAGGCCCATTTATCAGTTTCAGCTAAAATCTCAATTGTTAGAAAAAGTTTCCAGGATAATTTATTCCCCTGGATAGGGGTGAATTTTTGTGCTCGATGGATGAAGTAGTAGGTCAGCTACTACATGTACTATCCGGAAGTGAATTCAAATCTCTGGCAAGGGGTGCTAAGGCCGATTTATCAGTTTCAGCTAAAATCTCAATTGTTAGAAAAAGTTTCCAGGATAATTTATTCCCCTGGATAGGGGTAAGTTTTTGGGCTCGATGGATGAAGTAGTAGGCCGTCTACTACATGTACTATCCGGAAGTGAATTCAAATCTCTGGCAAGGGGTGCTAAGGCCGATTTATCAGTTTCAGCTAAAATCTCAATTGTTAGAAAAAGTTTCCAGGATAATTTATTCCCCTGGATAGGGGTGAGTTTTTGGGCTCGATGGATGTAGTAGTAGGCCATCTACTACATCTACTATCAGAAAGTGAATTCAAATCTCTGGCAAATGAAGCTAAGGCCGATTTATCAGTTTCAGCTAAAATATCAAAACCTAAAGTTTCCAAAATAATTTATTCCCCTGGATAGGGGTGAATTTTTGGGCTCGATGGATGAAGTAGTAGGCCGTCTACTACATGTACTATCCGGAAGTGAATTCAAATCTCTGGCAAGGGGTACTAAGGCCCATTTATTAGTTTCAGCTAAAATCTCAATTGTTATAAAAAGTTTCCAGGCTAATTTATTCCCCTGGATAGGGGTGAGTTTTTGGGCTCGATGGATGTAGTAGTAGGCCATATACTACATCTACTCTCAGAAAGTGAATTCAAATCTCTGGCAAATGAAGCTAAGGCCGATTTATCAGTTTCAGCTAAAATATCAAAACCTAAAGTTTCCAAAATAATTTATTCCCCTGGATAGGGGTGAGTTTTTGGGCTCGATGGATGAAGTAGTAGGCCGTCTACTACATGTACTATCCGGAAGTGAATTCAAATCTCTGGCAAGGGGTGCTAAGGCCGATTTATCAGTTTCAGCTAAAATCTCAATTGTTAGAAAAAGTTTCCAGGATAATTTATTCCCCTGGATAGGGGTAAGTTTTTGGGCTCGATGGATGAAGTAGTAGGCCGTCTACTACATGTACTATCCGGAAGTGAATTCAAATCTCTGGCAAGGGGTGCTAAGGCCCATTTATCAGTTTCAGCTAAAATCTCAATTGTTAGAAAAAGTTTCCAGGATAATTTATTCCCCTGGATAGGGGTGAGTTTTTGGGCTCGATGGATGTAGTAGTAGGCCATCTACTACATCTACTATCAGAAAGTGAATTCAAATCTCTGGCAAATGAAGCTAAGGCCGATTTATCAGTTTCAGCTAAAATATCAAAACCTAAAGTTTCCAAAATAATTTATTCCCCTGGATAGGGGTGAGTTTTTGGGCTCGATGGATGAAGTAGTAGGCCGTCTACTACATGTACTATCCGGAAATGAATTCAAATCTCTGGCAAGGGGTGCTAAGGCCCATTTATCAGTTTCAGCTAAAATCTCAATTGTTAGAAAAAGTTTCCAGGATAATTTATTCCCCTGGATAGGGGTGAGTTTTTGGGCTCGATGAATGTAGTAGTAGGTCAACTACTACATGTACTATCCGGAAGTGAATTCAAATCTCTAGCAAGGGGTGCTAAGGCCGATTTATCAATTTCAGCTAAAATCTCAATTGTTAGAAAAAGTTTCCAGGATAATTTATTCCCCTGGATAGGGGTGAGTTTTTGGGCTCGATAAATGGAGTAGTAGGCCGTCTACTACATGTTCTATTCGGAAGTGAATTCAAATCTCTGGCAAGGGGTGCTAAGGCCGATTTATCAGTTTCAGCTAAAATCTCAATTGTTAGAAAAAGTTTCCAGGCTAATTTATTCCCCTGGATAGGGGTGAGTTTTTGGGCTCGATGAATGTAGTAGTAGGTCAGCTACTACATGTATTATCCGGAAGTGAATTCAAATCTCTGGCAAGGGGTGCTAAGGCCGATTTATCAGTTTCAGCTAAAATCTCAATTGTTAGAAAAAGTTTCCAGGATAATTTATTCCCCTGGATAGGGGTAAGTTTTTGGGCTCGATGGATGAAGTAGTAGGCCGTCTACTACATGTACTATCCGGAAGTGAATTCAAATCTCTGGCAAGGGGTGCTAAGGCCGATTTATCAGTTTCAGCTAAAATATCAATTGTTAGAAAAAGTTTCCAGGATAATTTATTCCCCTGGATAGGGGTGAGTTTTTGGGCTCGATGGATGTAGTAGTAGGCCATCTACTGCATCTACTATCAGAAAGTGAATTCAAATCTCTGGCAAATGAAGCTAAGGCCGATTTATCAGTTTCAGCTAAAATATCAAAACCTAAAGTTTCCAAAATAATTTATTCCCCTGGATAGGGGTGAATTTTTGGGCTCGATGGATGAAGTAGTAGGCCGTCTACTACATGTACTATCCGGAAGTGAATTCAAATCTCTGGCAAGGGGTACTAAGGCCCATTTATTAGTTTCAGCTAAAATCTCAATTGTTATAAAAAGTTTCCAGGCTAATTTATTCCCCTGGATAGGGGTGAGTTTTTGGGCTCGATGGATGTAGTAGTAGGCCATATACTACATGTACTATCCGGAAGTGAATTCAAATTTCTGGCAAGGGGTGCTAAGGCCGATTTATCAGCTTCAGCTAAAATATCAATACCTAAAGCTTCCAAAGTAATTTATTCCCCTGGATAGGGGTGAGTTTTAGGGCTCGATGGATGGAGTAGTAGGCCGTCTACTACATGTACTATCGGAAAGTGAATTCAAATCTCTGGCAAGGAGTGCTAAGGCCATTTTATCAGTTTCAAATCTACATTCATCAATAAATATTTTTCTTTTCTAATTAGAATAAAATTGTATCACAGACACAATTTAAGTAATGATCTTTAGTACATGGAAAGTTGTATATACCTTGTTTTAGTACTTCAGCTTCACATACATTTTAGCAAGAGGTGCTAGTCCGTGTACAAAATTGTTTGTTTACATTTTTTTCATATGGAGTTTCGATTAAAACATGTCCATTAAAATTGCAAAATTGTCAATTAAATTTATCTTGAAAAAACGTTGAAGGTTACATTAAAAATTTAATATACTGTTTAACATATTTTATTAAAACTAAATAATCGGTTGAGCCTTTAATATCTAAGAAAACTACAAATAAAAATGTACTAACTTTTCATATTTTATGAGGTTATGTCCATTGTTTTGAAAATTTATTATCTCATATTTTAGATTTGAGCAAAATTGTTTTTGTATTTAAAACAGAAAATAAAGGAACGTTTGTAAATTGCATCGAAAAATATAAATTTAATAATGAGTTTAGTTGATAAATCAGCTAAAAATATGTCAAAATTAGCTGTTTTATTTCATGGTTTTCCTGGTTTTAAAAGGGTTATGGATTATTTCCTTTTCAAAATACATGACATCAATCTAGTGTAAATTATTATTATTACTTTAAACTTCATATCGTGGCATTTTTTATTCAATTTATCTCAGTTTTATGATAGCTGCTTTTAGCAAAGCTCCATATAAAAAAAAAACGTAAACAAACTTTTTTGTACACAGACCAGCGAAACTAACGAAAAGTTTATGAACTAGTTTCACAATTTATTAACTAGGGAAACAGCGCCATCTAATAATTATTTTGTTATATTAATAAATAAACATAGAGTTAAACAAATAGAGCTGAAATAAGCAAACGTCAGCATCGAAAATTCTGTGCGAAAAAGAGGAAGACTAAAATATATTAGGGCCATATTTAGAATTTTATTCTATGGTTTAGAATAAAGTGGGTTGCTTAAAATAAAACAATTAAAGTTTAAAAAACATTTTTATTTTAGATGTAAATACACTTATAATTATTTTTAAATTCAATATTTTTAATAAAATTAATTTTATTTTTACGTTACACTTTTAGTATGGACCTGGTAAAAATAATTGTAAACAAATCATAAAAAACCAACAACAACAACATTTGTTTTTTTTTTTTGATAATGGTTGATATAAATGTAATAAATTTAAATTCAAAGTGCACTTTTTTTATCCCAAATTCCAATATTTACATCACAATTTTAATTTCGTTATATATAAACCACAATAAAACTTATCGATGAAAAGAAATTCCAGGTACATAATTTGTTGGGAGTATTGTCACAGAATACAACCAGAAGAGACATAACACTGTTTTTGTATGGAAAAATTTGGACTCATTTTTCTGACCTTGATTTGCCGAAGGTAAGAGAAAGTTGGGTTATGTATTCTTTAGTTTACTGGTTTTGATTTAAAATAATAAAAATTGAGAATCGTTAACAGTGTAGTTAGTGAAATTATTTGACAAGTTTTGTTTTGACAGCATATGTAATTTGTATTAACTACAATAATATTCAAAAATAATTATACTTCAACGTCCAAAAAAGAAGGTAAGATGAAAAAAAAATTTGGTCCACTCAATGTCTATTCTGGTTAATCTTTCTTCTGTGGTATAGTTACGACATTTTCCGATTTTACACTTCATTTTGATAATTTTAAATTTTCACGAAACTACGCACAACCACGTTTTAATAACAATAAAAATTAAATGGTTCGTTTACATAAAAGTAAGCGCAACCATATATTATTCGTAAGAAACTAAGAACATATATATATATATATATATATATATATATTATATATATATATATATATATATATATATATATATATATATATATATATATATATATATACATATATATATATATATATATATACATATATATATATATATATATATACATATATATATATATATATATACTCAACCAACCAAATTTAAGTTGACCGAACTCAGACTACTTTCAGATAACTTTCAGTCAAGTCACCGTTTACATGTTGAATTTATCTCGGAAGTTTTCAGTCAGATCACTTTCGGTTTAACATGTATCTTTAGTAACAGCTTCATTTTGATTTCGTTTTATTTTTTCAGTTACTGTGTTCCATTGGAAACAAAATTTCGACGATTAATACATGGGGTGACATGTACCATCTCATTCGGTTCGTTTTAAATAGGGTTTTGTCTCTTGTAACATGAACAAAATTGTATTCTATTTCGCTTTTAGAATTATTGCCTGCTTAAGGTTTTATGACACCAAGCGCGGCGCGTCGGCGGCAAATTTAAATACACGTTTTTTTTTTGCTTATGTAGTGATAGGAAATCATATCTTGAACAGAAATAAAATTAATATTCATAAAACCATTTACAAACTTTATATTTTTAATAGAAAAATTACAATTTTAGTAAATGGTATAAAATTAAATTTTATCCACCGCCGCGAAACTCAGCGGCAAAAAAAAAAATCGTTGTCCATCGCTAGTTTATATTTTTGTACAAACTATGATTTCCTTTCACTACATAAGCAAAAATACGTGTATTTCAATATGCCGCCAATGCACCGCGCTTGGAATGATAGAACCTTTACTTTGGTCACTGGAATAGTTATAGGTATAAAAATAAAAGTGCAAATCATGCTCAAAATAAAAACCGGCAATAATTTTCTTTTTACTTTTATCAATTGACATTAAAAATTAAATAAAAAAACAAAAAAAAATTCAATTTTCCCAAGAATAATTCTATACCAACAAAAACTTGGTTTGAAACTATTCATTCCGGAATGAAAATACACGGCATTGTTGTTGTAAAATTCCCAAAGTAACACACGGCAGTTGTTTCGTCCAAAAGGAGCGACAAATTAATTAATTATTAAGGTTCTATCACACCAAGCGCGGCGCATCGGCGGCAAATTTAAATAAACGTTTTTTTGCTTATGTTGTGATAGGAAATCGTAGTTTGTGTAAAAATATAAACTAGCGATGACCGACGATTTTTTTTTGCCGCCGGGTTTCGCGGCGGCAGATAAAATTTCATTTTATACCATTTACTAAAATTGTAATTTCTCTATTAAAAATATAAAGTTTGTAAATGGTTTTATGAATAATAATTATATTTCTGTTCAAGATATGATTTCCTATCACTACATAAGCAAAAAAAAAACGTGTATTTAAATTTGCCGCCGACGCGCCGCGCTTGGTGTCATAAAACCTTAAGCAGGCAATAATTCTAAAAGCGAAATAGAATACAATTTTGTTCATGTTACAAGAGACAAAACCCTATTTAAAACGAACCGAATGAGATGGTACATGTCACCCCATGTATTAATCGTCGAAATTTTGTTTCCAATGGAACACAGTAACTGAAAAAATAAAACGAAATCAAAATGAAGCTGTTACTAAAGATACATGTTAAACCGAAAGTGATCTGACTGAAAACTTCCGAGATAAATTCAACATGTAAACGGTGACTTGACTGAAAGTTATCTGAAAGTAGTCTGAGTTCGGTCAACTTAAATTTGGTTGGTTGAGTCACTTTGTGTGTTGAGTTAAACATTTAAACTTTAATTTAGTTGAATTGACAGATTTTTTCATACTGTTAAAAAGGCAAAAGGTTTTTATACATTTTCGAAATGGTTTTCAAATTATTTTAATAATTTTTTAATAATTTAAATGTAATTTTAGAACAAAGTGACATTTGAACTGTCAGCTCAGATCAAATAAAAAAGTCCCATGTAAACACCAACCGAAATTTTCAGTCAGTTCACTTTCAGATAAAACTAAGTCAGATGACATGTCACTTTCGGTATGACATGTATCTTTAGTGTCAAATGTACGCACATTGCGTATGCGTATCTTTTTTTAACTCAAAACACAAAAATTTAATTAAAATATTAGAATTTTATAATTAATCAGAAAATAAGAAATAATATAATAATTTTTTATTTAAATTAACCTTTTAAACAGTTTTTTATATTTTTGGTATTAAGCTTATATATTTATTTATGCAAATATAAGCTTAATACAAAAAAAATAATAAAACGTTTTATTCCATTCACATTTCAAAACTGCATTTGTGTCCAACAATTTTATTTTTTCATAACCAAATTTTCTTTCTTGAATAACTTATGTCGATTTCGATTCACCTTTTACCAAATCTTTAAAAGATCACTTATTCTAGGCTGTGTGAATCGAACAGTTGCTCCGTAATATATATGTGTGTATGTTTTTGACGTTTATATAAACATAACCTATAATTTTTATAAAAGATCGATACTCTATGAAAAACAACTTAACATATTCTAATGTTAATACATAACAACATAACAACAACAAGTTAATTCTTTAATTTAAAATATTTACATAAAAATAAACAGAAACACAAAATATAACACAAAATACAAATGACGCTTTCAAAATGACAGTTCTATTTGTGTTTGTGTTAGTAAATCTGCCAAAAAATCGGGATTCGTAAACCAACAACAATTTTGCTCGACCGAGCGACTTTTCTTGACGAATCGAACAGTTTGACAGCAGAAAGAGCAAGCCGGCTTGCTCTTTTTTGGTGAATCGAAAACCACATTATTATTTGTTAATTATTTTACTGTTTTTTTTGTTTTTTTATTTTATATTTGCTCAGGTCTGAATAATAAACTATTCATAAAACCAATAATCATTTAAACATACATAATTCAATAATTCATTACTGTTTTTTAAATATATTTTTCCGCATATTTATTTTGATGTTTAAATGACATTTCGATGACATTTAAATGTAATTGGGTTATATCGAATTCTTTTCGTTTTTTCAAATCAATGTGAATTTTGTGGTGCAAAAAGTACACGAAACCAATTTGATGTTGTTTTTTTGACGTTACTAACAACAACAAAAATAGAAACTTCAATTTGTATTTGTCAAAAGCAATATTTTGTTGAGAAATTTACAACAACAATTGCATATGACAGGAATAAATAATTCGAATAAAAAATTTGAGTTATTTAATTCGAGCTCGAACAAATAAAATACGTAACGGCTTGAATGAAAAACAGATAAAATACCAACATAGAATATAAAAATTAAAATGAAAAAAATATTTCGCGGCTTATTCTGTTAAGAAAAAAATAACTCCAAAATAATTCGAATTAATTTTTTCTCAATAAAATACAGCTAAAGTTGTGAATATACGAGTTTTTTGTGTCTTGATTTTAAATCATTTTAATGTTTAATTATTTTAATCGTTTAAATAAAATTTTCAATATGAACAGTTTTTTCCGTCTCGATTTCTTATCCCTTTAATTATTGTGCTTAATTATTTTAATCGAATTAAATAAAATTAAGACACAAAAACTCTAATTGACAACTTTGACAACTAAAAATTGACGTTTCTAATTTGTTGTTGTAGTTGATTTATGAAAAAAAATACATTTCGTAAAATTGATGTACATCGAAAAAACATTAGCTGTATTTTATTGAGAAATTTACAACAACAATTGCACGTGACAGGAATTAAATAATTCGAACAAAAAATTTGAGTTATTTAATTCTAGCTCGAACAAATAAATTACGTAACTGCTTGAATGAAAAACAGGAGAAATACCAACATAGAATATAAAAATTAAATCGAAAAAATATTCCGCGGCTTATTCTGTTAAGAAAAAATTAGCTCCAAAATAATTCGAATTAATTTATTCTCAACAAAATACAGCTATTGATGTTTTTTGACGAAAAGTACATGATTTTCGATGTACATTAATTTTTTTTGATGTTTTTTGGCGAAAAGAATTTGACATTAGTAATCGCTCCGAAAAATTTTACCGAGCGACAAATAACAGCTGATGTCCCTTGGATTTCGCTCCGAATCTGTTTTTTGTCGCAACAGGAAAACGACATAAGCAGCCCGTGAGCGTGTTTATTTTTGACGTTTCTTGCTTAAGGAGAAATAATTTAAACCAATCAGAAGAGACGTCAAATTTACGAAATACGAAATATTGGGAATTTTTTTCACCAGCTTATACCCATTCGGAAATATTCCCTTAGTACCGAAAAAATTCCATTTTTATGAATTTTGACAGATGTTCACTTGTGCCCTCCCGGCGCAAAAATGTATACATCAAAAGTATTTCGTTTACGAACAGTTTACGAAAGGTTCTTATTATAACACACTACTACATTTAGATTCTCTATACACAGTGCTGTCAATTATATCTTGCCCCTTTGTTTTATTTTCAATTTTTTTTTTACAAATTAAATTAAAGTTGTCGTATTGTGAAAACATAAAAACTTCTGATAATTATAACTGTTAGTTTTTCGTGGCATTCAAGAGCAGCACTACATCCATAATATCGTATAAAAATCATTATAATGAATATTTTAAAATGTATTTAAGTAATACTCGAAGTAATTTATCTATGATTGAAACATTTTATTTCAGTACAGAAAAAGATTAATTAACAAATTTGGCACGTTGTTTCTTGTGTTGCGGCTCATTTGAAGAAAAATACAAATAAAAGATAAGATTGATTTAAAAAAATTGTTTTATTCTAATTAAATGGGGCAATCGCACTAAACCGTTCGTCAATGTTACGCTTAAGCAGCTCGAAAACATTACGTTTAAACGTACACGTTTTGAACACTTTTATACATACTAATACATATACAGGTCTTCGCAAATTTGTTTCACTTCTCATGTGATAAAAGTACACATTACGTACTATATTCGTACTGTTTTAGTGTAACCACAGAAGAAAGATTAACCAGAATAGACATTGCGTGGATCATATTTTTTTTTCATCTTACCTTCTTTTTTGGACATTGAAGTATAATTATTTTTGAATTTTATGAATTTTTGGAATATTTAATACAAATTATGCTGTCAAAACAAAACTTGTCAAATAATTTCACTAACTACACTGTTAACGATTCTCAATTTTTATTATTTTAAATCAAACCCAGTAAACTAAAGAATACATAACCCAACTTTCTCTTACCTTCGGCAAATCAAGGTCAAAAAAATGAGTCCAAATTTTTCCATACAAAACCAGTGTTATGTCTCTTCTGGTTGTATTCTGTGACAATACTCCCAACAAATTATGTACCTGGAATTTCTTTTCATCGATAAGTTTTATTGTGGTTTATATATAACGAAATTAAAATTGTGATGTAAATATTGGAATTTGGGATAAAAAAAGTGCACTTTTAATTTAAATTTATTACATTTATATCAACAATTATCAAAAAAAAACAAATGTTGTTGTTGTTGGTTTCTTATGATTTGTTTACAATTATTTTTACCAGGTCCATACTAAAAGTGTAACGTAATGCCGCGATTTTAGGAAAGTTATTTTTAATAATAAAATTAATTTTATTAAAAATATTGAATTTAAAAATAATTATAAGTGTATATACATCTAAAATAAAAATGTTTTTTAAACTTTAATTGTTTTATTTTAAGCAACCCACTTTATTCTAAACCATAGAATAAAATTCTAAATATGGCCCTAATATATTTTAGTCTTCCTCTTTTTCGCACAGAATTTTCGATGCTGACGTTTGCTTATTTCAGCTCTATTTGTTTAACTCTATGTTTATTTATTAATATAACAAAATAATTATTAGATGGCGCTGTTTCCCTAGTTAATAAATTGTGAAACTAGTTCATAAACTTTTCGTTAGTTTCGCTGGTCTGTGTACAAAAAAGTTTGTTTACGTTTTTTTTTTATATGGAGCTTTGCTAAAAGCAGCTATCATAAAACTGAGATAAATTGAATAAAAAATGCCACGATATGAAGTTTAAAGTAATAATAATAATTTACACTAGATTGATGTCATGTATTTTGAAAAGGAAATAATCCATAACCCTTTTAAAACCAGGAAAACCATGAAATAAAACAGCTAATTTTGACATATTTTTAGCTGATTTATCAACTAAACTTATTATTAAATTTATATTTTTCGATGCAATTTACAAACGTTCCTTTATTTTCTGTTTTAAATACAAAATTTTGCTCAAATCTAAAATATGAGATAATAAATTTTCAAAACAATGGACATAACCTCATAAAATATGAAAAGTTAGTAAATTTTTATTTGTAGTTTTCTTAGATATTAAAGGCTCAACCGATTATTTAGTTTTAATAAAATATGTTAAACAGTATATTAAATTTTTAATGTAACCTTCAACGTTTTTTCAAGATAAATTTAATTGACAATTTTGCAATTTTAATGGACATGTTTTAATCGAAACTCCATATGAAAAAAATGTAAACAAACAATTTTGTACACGGACTAGCACCTCTTGCTAAAATGTATGTGAAGCTGAAGTACTAAAACAAGGTATATACAACTTTCCATGTACTAAAGATCATTACTTAAATTGTGTCTGTGATACAATTTTATTCTAATTAGAAAAGAAAAATATTTATTGATGAATGTAGATTTGAAACTGATAAAATGGCCTTAGCACTCCTTGCTAGAGATTTGAATTCACTTTCCGATAGTACATGTAGTAGACGGCCTACTACTCCATCCATCGAGCCCTAAAACTCACCCCTATCCAGGGGAATAAATTACTTTGGAAGCTTTAGGTATTGATATTTTAGCTGAAGCTGATAAATCGGCCTTAGCACCCCTTGCCAGAAATTTGAATTCACTTCCGGATAGTACATGCAGTAGATGGCCTACTACTACATCCATCGAGCCCAAAAACTCACCCCTATCCAGGGGAATAAATTAGTCTGGAAACTTTTCTAACAATTGAGATTTTAGCTGAAACTGATAAATGGGCCTTAGCACACCTTGCCAGAGATTTGAATTCACTTCCGGATAATACATGTAGTAGACGGCCTACTACTTCATCCATCGAGCCCAAAAACTCACCCCTATCCAGGGGAATAAATTAGCCTGGAAACTTTTTCTAACAATTGAGATTTTAGCTGAAACTGATAAATGGGCCTTAGCACCCCTTGCCAGAGATTTGAATTCACTTCCGGATAGTAAATGTAGTAGACGGCCTACTACTACATCCATCGAGCCCAAAAACTCACCCCTATGCAGGGGAATAAATTAGCCTGGAAACTTTTTCTAAAAATTGAGATTTTAGCTGAAACTGATAAATGGGCCTTAGCACCCCTTGCCAGAGATTTGAATTCACTTCCGGATAATACATGTAGCAGACGGCCTACTACTCCATCCATCGAGCCCAAAAACTCACCCCTATCCAGGGGAATAAATTAGCCTGGAAACTTTTTCTAACAATTGAGATTTTAGCTGAAACTGATAAATGGGCCTTAGCACACCTTGCCAGAGATTTGAATTCACTTCCGGATAATACATGTAGTAGACGGCCTACTACTTCATCCATCGAGCCCAAAAACTCACCCCTATGCAGGGGAATAAATTAGCCTGGAAACTTTTCTAACAATTGAGATTTTAGCTGAAACTGATAAATGTGCCTTAGCACACCTTGCCAGAGATTTGAATTCACTTCCGGATAATACATGTAGTAGACGGCCTACTACTTCATCCATCGAGCCCAAAAGCTCACCCCTATCCAGGGGAATAAATTACTTTGGAAGCTTTAGGTATTGATATTTTAGCTGAAACTGATAAATCGGCCTTAGCACCACTTGCCAGAGATTTGAATTCACTTTCTGATAGTACATGTAGTAGATAGCCTACTACTACATCCATCGAGCCCAAAAACTCATCCCTATCCAGGGGAATAAATTAGCCTGGAAACTTTTTCTAACAATTGAGATTTTACCTGAAACTGATAAATGGGCCTTAGCACCCCTTGCCAGAGATTTGAATTCACTTCCGGATAGTACATGTAGTAGATAGCCTACTACTTCATCCATCGAGCCCAAAAACTCACCCCTATCCAGAGGAATAAATTAGCCTAGAAACTTTTTCTAACAATTGAGATTTTAGCTGAAACTGATAAATGGGCCTTAGCACCCCTTGCCAGAGATTTGAATTCACTTCCGGATAGTACATGTAGTAGATGGCCTACTACTTCATTCATCGAGCCCAAAAACTCACCCCTATCCAGGGGAATAAATTAGCCTGGAAACTTTTTCTAACAATTGAGATTTTAGCTGAAACTGATAAATGGGCCTTAGCACCCCTTGCCAGAGATTTGAATTCACTTCCGGATAGTACATGTAGTAGACGGCCTACTACTTCATCCATCGAGCCCAAAAACTCACCCCTATCCAGGGGAATAAATTAGCCTGGAAACTTTTTCTAACAATTGAGATTTTAGCTGATACTGATAAATGGGCCTTAGCACCCCTTGCCAGAGATTTGAATTCACTTCCGGATAGTACATGTAGTAGACGGCCTACTACTTCATCCATCGAGCCCAAAAACTCACCCCTATCCAGGGGAATAAATTAGCCTGGAAACTTTTTCTAACAATTGAGATTTTAGCTGAAACTGATTAATGGGCCTTAGCACCCCTTGCCAGAGATTTGAATTCACTTCCGGATAGTACATGTAGTAGACGGCCTACTACTTCATCCATCGAGCCCAAAAGCTCACCCCTATCCAGGGGAATAAATTAGCCTGGAAACTTTTTCTAACAATTGAGATTTTAGCTGAAACTGATAAATCGGCCTTAGCACCACTTGCCAGAGATTTGAATTGACTTTCTGATAGTAGATGTAGTAGATGGCCTACTACTACATCCATCGAGGCCAAAAACTCACCCCTATCCAGGGGAATAAATTAGCCTGGAAACTTTTTCTAACAATTGAGATTTTACCTGAAACTGATAAATGGGCCTTAGCACCCCTTGCCAGAGATTTGAATTCACTTCCGGATAGTACATGTAGTAGATGGCCTACTACTACATCCATCGAGCACTAAAACTCACTCCTATCCAGAGGAATAAATTATCCTGGAAACTTTTTCTAACAATTGAGATTTTAGCTGAACCTGATAAATGGGCCTTAGCGCCCCTTGCCAGAGATTTGAATTCACTTCCGGATAGTACATGTAGTAGACGGCCTACTACTCCATCCATCGAGCCCAAAAACTCACCCCTATCCAGGGGAATAAATTATCCTGGAAACTTTTTCTAAAAATTGAGATTTTAGCTGAAACTGATAAATGGGCCTTAGCACCCCTTGCCAGAGATTTGAATTCACTTCCGGATAGTACATATAGTAGACGGCCTACTACTCCATCCATCGAGCCCAAAAACTCACCCCTATCCAGGGGAATAAATTATCCTGGAAACTTTTTCTAAAAATTGAGATTTTAGCTGAAACTGATAAATGGGCCTTAGCACACCTTGCCAGAGATTTGAATTCACTTCCGGATAGTACATGTAGTAGACGGCCTACTACTTCATCCATCGAGCCCAAAAACTCACCCCTATCCAGGGGAATAAATTAGCCTGGAAACTTTTTCTAACAATTGAGATTTTACCTGAAACTGATAAATGGGCCTTAGCACCCCTTGCCAGAGATTTGAATTCACTTTCAGATAGTAGATGTAGTAGATGGCCTACTACTACATCCATCGAGCCCAAAAACTACCCCCTATCCAGGGGAATAAATTATCCTGGAAACTTTATCTAACAATTGAGATTTTAGCTGAACCTGATAAATGGGCCTTAGCACCCCTTGCCAGAGATTTGAATTTACTTCTGGATAGTACATGTAGTAGACGGCCTACTACTACATCCATCGAGCCCAAAAACTCACCCCTATCCAGGGGAATAAATTAGCCTGGAAACTTTTTCTAACAATTGAGATTTTAGCTGAAGCTGATAAATGGGCCTTAGCACCCCTTGCCAGAGATTTGAATTCACTTCCGGATAGTACATGTAGTAGTTGGCCTACTACTACATTCACCGAGCCCAAAAACTCACCCCTATCCAGGGGAATAAATTATTTTGGAAACTTTAGGTGTTGATATTTTAGCTGAAACTGATAAATCGGCCTTAGCACCATTTGCCAGAGATTTGAATTCACTTTCTGATAGTAGATGTAGTAGATGGCCTACTACTACATCCATCGAGCCCAAAAACTACCCCCTATCCAGGGGATTAAATTAGTCTGGAAACTTTAAGTACCAATTGAAATTTCGTCTGAAATCGTTCATTGACCGTTAATACCTACTACTTGATATTTGAACAAGGGATCCGATAGTACATGTAGTGGCTGCTTAAAATTGTGGTCCATTATACCGAATAACTATTTCTTAAACCAAGAATTAATTTAAACTGGACATTTTTTTTTGGCGATTAAGACTAAAAATTGTTAAATCTCATTTACGCCACTTGCCAATGGTTTGGATTCATTTTTTTATGGTCCATATATTATTTTGACTAAATTCCACTAATATTGCCTCTGAATGGTCTTACTTTCCCAGGAAATCACTTTTATTCGAAAGATTTTGTAATGAAATTACATATTTAGTACAATTAGTAGTAAATATATTTAGTACAATTAGTAGTAAATATGTAGTAAATATTTCAATATGAATCGTAAATTTTCCAATTGGAATTCAGTTTAGCAGTGTGAAACTAATACATATATAGAATCTGTGGAATTTGTGGAAAACTTCACATCCATACTTTAGTTGGGTAAAATTTGCTGGTTATAATAGAATGTGACACGTTAAGGAAGAGATGCGAATTATAATGGACTATATGGGTTTGGAATAATAAAACAATGCTTATTCGCTGATTGATCAATTATGATTCATTTAAAAATTTGATTTTGAAATTAAACAAAAATAGTTTTGCTTTGCGCGACCAGCCGCCTCTGAGGGTAATAACTACTAATGTGCTGCCCATTTGCGAATTGAATACTCAAAAGTGCACTATGGTCTCAAAGAGTAATTATTAGGCCTAGGATTTTTAGGTTCTAAAAATCAAAGATATGTTCCTAAAAGATGTAACTAAAATTGCAAAATATGAGGTCATTTTTTGAAAAGAAAACCAAACCTAGACCTTATCTTAAGAGAATTTCAATTCACTTATTAATAAAAAAAAAATGTCAAGTTTTTGGCTACAAGATAAACTAGCTCTGCTGGACTGCACAAACACATTTAAAAATTTGGACTGGTAAGCGATACTTACTTCAAAAGAACACCGCAATGGTTCAGGAAAGATTCACGCTATTAAAGCAAGTTTTAAACTAAGAAAATCTAAATTAGGCTCATATTTTCGCTCAAATCAAATTGTATTGTAATTCAAACACAATTTTCAATTTAAATTACCATCAAGATTATATTCAATTACAGTTTAGAATTCCTATTCTATTATACCAATCGTGCTGATACTAAATAATTTTATTGCTTTATTGCAATCATGTTTCGCATTGCAGTTTTTACTATTTGCAATTAAAATTTAGTTTGGAATATCAAACTTACACTTCTCGAATCATTTTAAAATGAAAGCTGAAATTGTAAATTTTGTATTTTAAATTTGACTCAAAATTAAAGTTTTTTTCAAATCGAGTTTTTAACTTAGCCTACTTGTACTTAAAATATCACAAAATTTCTATCTAATTGCAACCAAAATTTTGGAATTCAAAAACAACTTTTTCTCAGAATTTTACCAAATTACTATTCAAATTCAATTTATACTCAACATTTTTTTAAATAACAGCTTAAAATTTAAATATTTCGATACTTACTCAGATTTCTGTTCAAAATTCTGATACAAATTTAAGAAACCTTTTGATTCAAACTATAGAGTTTTAAATTCGACTTTAACTCAGCATTTCTAATAACACTCAAATAAATCCTCAATAAAATTTCTTAAATGCACTTGCAACGATAGCTGAAGTTGCAAAGAGACAAATCTAGGTTGGAATTTTTACTTAATTTGTAAACAAAATATCACAAAATTTCTAGCTTTAGAAATAATTTTGCGGTAAATAAATTTGGAAATCAAGCTCGTTTTTTAAATACATATGTATATATTGCATCCAAATTTTTGCTCAAACTCTTGATAGGATTGAAATTGAATTTTTAATCCAAACTTTGTTCAAATCTTGTTTTACCCAGTTCTAAATAAAAATTTTGCTCGAATAATTAACTAATTTTTTAAAATTCACTCAAACTGTTATTAAAGGTAGTGAGTTAAACTCTATTTCTAATGTTAGTTCCTACCTAAGATTTTATTTAAATACGGTTTAAAATTGATATGCTTCTATTATAAAACAAAATCCCTTCAGATTTTTTCTGGATTTCTGATTTTCTAGTTGAACTAAAAAATTTTACTTTTTTTTTTTTTTTTTTTTTTTTTTTTTTTTTTTTTTTTTTTAAAGTAAAATTAGCGTTCACAGCTTATGTGATTGTCATGAAGAAGAATAAATTGTAATTGAATTTATCTATATTAGTACGATTCGCTAGTATATAAAGCACAGGACATTCTGTATATATAGAATGTAAATTGTGGTATAGTCAGTCCAGTCGCCGCGGCCTGATGAGAGGATTGATTTTTTCATAATCATAAGCTCATCAGTTCGAAACTGGATTGAATTCTCTTACAATCTTCGGAACATATTAAACTAAAAAATTTGTTGAAATCGTGTTTAGAATTTAAGCTCAGTCACATAATACAATTTCTACTTAAAATTTCACTCAAATTCGTTATATCTAATAATTCGTTATAGCAGACTACCTAATTATGTGTTAAAACTTTGTTAAAACTTTAAATTTCACTCAAATTTTCATTTCAATTTAATTCAATGAGCGTGATCAAAATTACAATTAACAAACATTCAAGTACAGTTTGGAAGTTTAACTCAATTTCGGATTAAAATGTCCCTCACGGTTGATTCAAATCCAGATGGAATTGTAATTTAATTTTATTCTGGATGCATCTAAGGTTTTATTCGAATCCATAAAAACTATTTTCTTTTCCAGTCTATTTTTTGGATCAAATTCAAATTGGTTTCAAAATATGTATTTTGTTTTTTCCTTGACATATGTATTCTTTGCTCCACCTACATGGCTCTCATTTTTTGTTTTTTAATTTAAAATCCACTCAGCAAATCTATTGTGTAATGTAAAATTACAATATATTTCTATCAAAATTCGTGAAATCAAAATTCGAGTTGTAACTCAATTCCTATATATGATTTTATCAAATTTCTCTCAAAATTTCCGATACAAATTTTTAAACTAAATTCTAAGGAAATTTTGTTGGTTGTTTTGAGACCAAATCTCTTATTGCAACTCAATTCTTACCCAATTGCAATCAAAATTTTGTTTGAATCTAGTTCAGAACACCAAATTTACACTCAAATTTCTCCTCAAAACCAAGTATCAAAACCTAATCAAATTCTATTTTAAATTTCCAAATCAATTTTTAACCACAGTAACATTGTACAACAATTTGTACTATTTAAATTCCCTGCAAAATGTAGCTAGTTTATTCCAGAAATCGAATTGTAACTCAATTAAAATTGTATCTGTTTAATTTCAAACTGAAAATTTATGAATTAAAACCGGAATTTTTTTTTAATGCACTCAATATTTAGTCATGCCCTGGTTGGAATTTTTATTCAAAGATTGAAATTCAAACTCTATTTATATAGTAAAGTTCTGCTGATCAGCCTTTGATTCATATTAAACACAAAATTTTGTTCAAATCTAGTTTGTAATTTTAATTCAATTTTTAAATCCAATTTCCTCCTTCAAATACTCGTTCAGATTTTTGCAAAATTCTGATTTTATATACGATATGTCGAAATTTACAAACATATGTTGACAAACAATATGTTAACTTCTCTCACGTAAATGGCACTCAATATTTTACTAAAATTCATGTTTAAATTCTGAGCTAATTTCATTTCTAAAATATATTTAAATTTTTCCGCCTAATTATTCTACTTAAAATTTCATTCACAATCATTAGGTCCAATTTAGAATTGAAGCTAATTTTGTTAGCTTTAGATTTCCCTCTAATATTGGTCAAATCCATCGTGTTTTAATTGTAATTCGAAATCGATTTGTAATTTACCAAATCAAATTAAATTTAATATAAATTTAATTTAATTTGTAATCAAATTTACATTCAACATTTCCCGCAAACATACTTATAATAACTTGGAACTTTTCGGATTAAAAATTGATTTCAGTCCGAGCCCATTTGGAATATGAATAACATTAAAACTGTTGCTCAAGTACATAAATGGATGGAGTAGAGTTGCATTTGCTACGTTCTTTCGAATTTAAAGGAATTTTAACTCTTGTTTGATCCATTTAAATTCCGTTGAATTCTTTAACAAACATTTCAATATTTTGCCTTAATCAGATAAATGTCAAATGTGCAGTAAACTATTGAGATATTTATTTTAATTTGACGTTTATTTGAGATATGTTTTAATTAGCAGAGTTCAGGTCAAAGTGAAACATTTTTAACTTCCAAAAAAAATATTTGTTGGCCTAAATTTAAAATTTGGCTTATAAAATAACTTCGATTTATTACGTTACTCTTGAAGAAAAATTAAAAATATTTGGAATAAACCATAAAGTAAGTGGCAAAACGTAAAAAAAGTGGAAATATGTGATTATGCAAAAAAATTTAAAATATGTGGTAACATGTAGGGCTCATTCGCTTTTCTTTGTTCTAAAAAGAATAACTCAACTATCCAACAAATTTTTTGTTTGGATTTCCCAAAAAAAAAAAAAATTTACCTAAGATTCCTAAGCCTAGTAATTATTATATCTTATTTGATTAGCTGTTTTTCGAGATTTTCAGCATTTTTATTACATGATTTTGATGGACAAGTAAAACTGAAGCCAAATAGACCATTTCACCAATTTCTTTGTCCTTTCTTTATACAGTGAAACATCCACTAATGACCAGCTCTCGAAAAAAACTACCTCTAAAAATACCATTTTAGTGTAAAACAACTTCTCTATTTAGTAAAATCATCTCTCTTAAAAGACCACCTCCCCGACCTGACCGCGACCATTATTACTTCGTGCATTGGTGAAGAAATAATGCCCTCGAACATGACCATATTAAACTTATTTTTCTCTATTACAGACATACGTACTATGTACGAGAACTTCCTAATTATTCACACGAATACTACAATCCTTTACTATACGATTAAATTTAATTTTAAAATATTTTCTGGAAAAAAATGTAATAGACGCTTTATACAGTAGCCGATGTCCATCATTGACGCGACAATGACGATAGAGGACAATGTGTTTATAAAAAATCGTTATCGTTGCGTATAACTAGAGGATCCCCGAAATTAAGTCGCTGGAACCAAAGTCGAAAAAAATTTTTTGAAGTTGTAATCTCGTAAAAAAGTTAGTTCCTTTCAGAGTTTTATTCCGTAATTTTCCGAGGTTAGTTCCATTTTTTTGCGAAATAAACTAGGAAACATATTATGTTCTGCTGATTTAAATTTTCACGCTCATATGAAATTCTCGAAAATGGAAATTTATTGTTGAATGGGAAACAATAAACCGCAAAATAAACGCAGAACCGTTTTTGGAATGAAACTAGAAAATCGAGTTTAATTCGAATTTTTTCCGATTCTAATTCCAATCTTTCACGATATTAATTCCTGCGACGTTATTTCATTGCCCCTAACTAGAGGATGCAAATTCGATTAAGGTTAACCGACTAATTAATGTTGCACGATTGTTACAAAAAAATGTCGGCTTACATTGACCTATTTATAGTGAGAAGAAAATATGATGTTAAATCTAGATTTACTTTTACTCGAAATTTTATCTCAACGATGATTGGTTACTTCTTAGCACTTTGGTAGATCTAAAATATTCATCGCCATTCATTGTCGTCCTTCATATTGGTTGGCATGCAAATGCAAATATGTAACTTGTATTCTTTGGAAGTTTGGCAATTTATTTTCCTCAACTGAGTTTAGGTTAGGAACGGATTTTGACAACCGCGTATTGTTCATTTAATGGCATTTGCCATTATTGGATCCAAATGCAGATGGCAAGATGAATTTGGATGATTTCAGTTCTGATACAAACTTTCAAGTACTCGTAAAACAAGAATTTTGTTGAATAAAGATTTGAAAATTTTGATTTGATTTTGTCTAATTATTTGCATAGTGTACGTTAAAGTATCACCCGTTACATTAACAAAATCTCATTTTATTTTTTACCAACATCTACAACAATAACATCTGACAGCATTAGCTCATGTTTAGTCGACACTAAATTTGAAGTAAAAATTTAAAATTAATGAAAAAATCCCGAGATTACTCGAGAAAAAATTTCAAAACTCTCGAATTCTCGAGAAATGAAATTCAACGGGAAACAAAATTCTTTGTTTCTAGGGAAATGACATTTCTCGAGAAATTGCAATCTCCATGTACAACATATAAACTGGGTAGCTACTTATATAAACATTCATTTTTTACATGTAAATTGATAAACGGTAAAATGCACATTTGATTTTTGTGCCAGACAGTACGTATTTTACCGAATATTTCAGTGAATATCTGATTTGTAAGTTTAGTGTCAAATTATCATTTGAACTAAAACGATTGTGAATTCATTTTCGGTTAGCATAGGAGATGATTAAAAGTAATCGAAGATTTCGCACATGGCATGTCACAAAGCAAATTGGTTGAGATATATGGTTGTGGTAAAACACAAATTGTGCGAAATGCGGCACTCATTTCAACCGATTAAACAAATAACAGATTAATCTTTGGCGTGGCGGGAGGGCGCACGAGAACAAATTTTCCGATACTAAAATATAATATATAGAAACCATATCCTCCGTTTAGATCCTTGAGTGGGTGAAAGTGCATCTGTGGATGTTAAGGTAATATCTAATTGGATTGCGCGATTGTTTTTAATGATTGAAGGTTATGAACTAAAATACATCTGTAATCTCGACGAAACCGGTCTATTTTATAGAGAGTGGTCTACTAAATCATTTGTCGCTAAAGGAACAAACGCACATATGGTTCGAAAAAATGTAAGCAGCGAATCACCGTAATGTTGTCTGAGAGACTCCTTGTAATCAACTCGTCAAAACGGCCAATATGTTTTAAAAATATGGACATTTCGAACTTAGGAGTAGAGCTGTATAACCTGACAGCGTGGATGACCAGTTCCAATTTTGAAGAATGGCTAATAAAAATTAATAGAAAAAATTATTTTATGTTGGACCGCAATACAGCAGGGTATCATACAAAATTTTAAATTGTATTATAGGCGACGGTTGCTTACGACAATAATTGCGAAAATGGAGACTGCTGATAATTTGGATGAATTGGTGAAACAAATTAATTTGACTGATGTGATTTATTATATAAAAGAAGCATGGCAAAACGTCAAAAACCGAAAAAAATGATGAAAAATGTTTCGCTAAAAGTAGTTTGGTATCATCGAGTTCCAATATTGACACAAACTTAAATGAAAATAAAGAACTACAAAATGATGTCGCGATAGAGATTATCGGTAATTGCGGAAAGAAGTTAGATCTTGAATGTCCATCGTGGAAGAACAATGAATGATTGTGGAACATAATTAATGGCAGTTAAATCGATGAAGAATCCGATATTGTAGCACTAGAACCGACCCCTATGAATAAGAGCTTTTAATTTAGGGAATGGAAGTTGTTAAACCATTTTTTTATGAGTGTGAACGAATTCTACAAATAGAAATTATAAAGCGTCAGTTCATCAAGGCAAACTACTTTTTCAGAGTCGAGCGGTTAGAATTTCACTTAAATTCTGTAACTGCTCAAGTTTTATTAATTTGACTGTTTAATTTATTTTATCTTAAACTTTTTATTTATTTATGGTTTTATCTAAAAATTGAACTGTTACTTTTATGTGTTAATTAACATTTTTTTTTTTTTTTGGTTTTAATCTATGTAATCTGTTCTGGGGCTCAAGGCACTCCCAATTCTTTCGTAGTTTACTTTTGCCATCCTACTTTACGCAGTAGTAGCCAAATCGAGGACGTACGGCTAAAGACCCGTTTTATATAAACCACCTGCACATTGTGCATTGCTTCATGCCAACCTATAGTGCTGACGTGAAAGGTGGGTCGGCCCATGGATTTTACACTCTCAACAGGGTGTCAAAGATGTGTTCACCTTCACCACCGATCGTATTCAGATAATGAAAAATCCCTTTTGCATCCCGCCGCTATAGCTATTCGAACCCGGTATCTGCCGATCCAACCGCCGCAGCTTTAAAACATTTACTTATATATTTATGCGTTTTTTATTGTTTTTCTCTAAAGCAACCTACCTCTTGGAAATACAATTTTGCCCTGGTCCGCAAGATGGTTGGCTTGAGGAAGTTTCACTGTAACTGCAAAACAAAACAGCGGTTTGTTCATTGCGGTACAGAATAAAACACAAAATATTAGACTTGACCATTCCTCAGCTAAATTATGTTAGATTTATTTTAATATTATTGGCGGCACGCTCTTCTATTTTCAACAATTTTTTTTTTAAGTATTTTAGTAAATTTATAAGTAAACAGTTTTTAATTTGTATTGATTTAAGGCGGTTTTATCACCGATTAAAATATTCTCACGTTTATTTTGTATACGCTAAATTGAAATTGTAAAAGTAATGAAAGTATATTTTAGAAAATGTTTTGAAAATATTCAAAGTCTATTTCGGCTTATAAGTTATTAAGCTCTACGATTATAATTAATATTAATCCAATATTTAGTTAATAGTTTTTACATAAACATATAATACAACAATATTAAATTATTTTTTTCCGCAGATAACTCATGTATGGCCAAATGAAACGCTTCGTGTCAAAGATGATCATCGTGATTTTGCAAAACTGAAAGGTTGTTTTTATAAAGGTCATGTAAGAGGTGATGAAAAATCATCGGTTTCTGTATCACTATGTGATGGCATGGTAAGTCAATTATTACTATTATAAACCAATTCACTTCAATTGTATAAAACTCGTATGTTGCCAGATTTTTTTTTTTTTTTTTTTTACTAACCACCTTTTTATATCACACCTAATTAATATTTAAATTTGTTTTGTTAAAAAATAAAAAAAAAAATTTGCAAAAACGAGCGCCCAAGATAAAACAAAAAGAAAAATTTTAAAACATTTTTCATGTCATGTACATTTTGTTATACATTTACGTATAGTTGTTATATAATATTATGATAATGACTCACAGTTTTCACCGTTTGGTTTAATAAAATCAAATTATACGGGTGAGATTATGTAAGATTGAAGAAAACTCATCTTGTATATTATAAACATATGTCTGTCTGTATATGCATATAATGCTCGTATCGTTTGTAAACTAAACAGATCTCTCTACTTGAGATTGTGAATTTTGTGTGTGCGTGGCGCTGCGCTGATTTGAATATTTACATAAATTAATTGGTGTGTAGATTTATAATTGCACTAATTTGCTTTTCAATGGTGTCAATAGATTTTTAATTAAACCAATTTGTTTATATTTTCTTTATGTCTATAATGTAGAAATAATTTCATATGTAAATATATAGTCTATGGGTATTATATTAATATTAGACTGGTGTAAACCAGTGCTATTTAGCTAAGCATTTTCCGAATATTATCAAATCTTCTAATTATGTCGCCCACCATGGGGCAATTTTTCAAATTTTACCTTTCTACTTACTTTACGTCATACTTATCAATAAAGAAGAAAGTAAATTTTATCATATCATGCACCGGGGTACTTACATAAATTCAGCATACAATTTAATAGTACGATCATGTACCTTGTCGTACAAAAAAAAAAAAAAAAAAATCTTTTAAATTAAAACATGAATAATAAACTACCATTCATTTAATTTATGTATTCATTTATAAATACAAACAAACATAATTAAACATCAAATAATTCATATTTACTTACATTTTGTAAATGCATTTCAATAAAATGTAAAAAAAAAAAATAAAACCGATTTCCTTATCCATAAAAATTTTTCATTAAACAACAACGACCAACAAAACTTGTCTTTATGAATTTATACAAAAACAACAACCACCGTTTAAATAACCGCGAAAGTTTTAAAGAATTTTTTTATTTTTTTTTTATAACAAATATTGTATATATGTACATAGTGTTAATATATTAATAGTAGACAGATAGACACCAAACATGAAATCGAAATAAAATTTCTTCTCGCGCTTCTTCAATATATCGAATTTCATAATGTAAATGTAGCTAGTCGGTTCAAAAATTTCTCAAACCACTTGAAAAATATGTGTAGCAAAGAAAACTTTTACGAGAAAAGTTGATTTTTATATAATTGATGGATGGATGTTTTGTATACATATGCATCAATTAACATAAATCAAATATATATATGAATTTTATTATATCACATATAACTTGAGATTTGTGATATGAAAATTCAATAAATGTCTGCATACGAGTTTGCTATATATAGTTGGTTGCAGTTGATTAATTAATTCAGTGTTGGCGAAATTTAATTTGTTTATGCAATCATTAAATTTATACGATACTTTTATAGTCTGGTGGCAATGATTTACATGCAGTTATGATTATTAAATATAAATTAGCACCCAAGATGGGGAGGGGCGACCGCATTTTACTCAAGGAAAGTTAGTGTTTACATAATAAGACACAATTATAATTTTAAAATGATTTCTTTCGTTATAAATATTTTGTGTGACGAAGTGAAGACGAATATTGTGTCAAAGCAATGCTTCAAAATACTACTAAATAAAATGAAGTGAAAAATTTCCCAATAAAATCAGTTTGACTAAAAAAAAAATTCTAAAATTTATAACCAAACAAAAATTATTTGTCGACCAATTTTCAGACCAAAGACAGAAATTATTGTCACAATTTGGTGGAACCGTTTGGTGATCATATTTTAGTTGCACGGATATTTCCGAAAATTACTAATATATGAAATTTAAAAGGTTCCCAAATTTAAATCCGGCGCCAATCTAGGTTAAAACTAGGTTATCTTATAGGATATTCGGAGACGAGTCATATTGTAGTGAATCTGACTCGAATTAAAAAAATGTAAAGTCGAGTAATCTGAACTCTAAAAATGGGGTTCATACATGGTCGAACCGAAATTTGATTATTGAATCCTGTGTGAACTTGCAACATATTTCGATTACACCAAGTATTCTCTCTGTTCCGTTTTTCTTATCATGGCTTCTTGTCTCCCCTGGTTGTGCTATATATTTCCAAAAGTGTCCTCCTATAAATTTTGAAACTGGTCCCCTCTCATAGAAATAACTGGATATAGGTACGCCACTAATAGCAAAATGCCAACCAATCAGTGAGTAACAAATTTAAGTAATACCTCGATATATAAAAGGTGCATGTTACTGTTGGTCACCGTATCTTGAGCCTTTTATTTAGTTATTTGGCAGTAACTTAAATTTCACGATAGCAGCAATTATACTTATTAACGAGTATAAAAGGGAAATGAAGTCGCAAAATTTGTTTGGAGTTTCCGACTTTAATTAGCAGGACAAGTGAAATTAGTGCTGGAAAATGAAATAAAGTTAGTTTTTTAATTTAGCTCCATAATTTTACCATGTTTAGTTCCATTTTTTGTATAATAAATTCGGAAACATATAATTTTCTCCTGACTTCAATTTTCACGCTAGTATGAAATTCTGGAAAATGGAAAATTTAATTTTGAATAAAAAACATCAAACCACACTCTGCAACATAAGAAAGCCGCATTTAACTGCACGGTTTTTCGCCTTTTAAACATAACATAAAATCGCTGACAAAAACGGCTTGGGGAAAATTTGGGTACATTAGATGCAAGTGAAGTTAGACCTTAATTGGAACTAACAAAAAACAACAAAAATAGGATTAATTTAGCACAAACTTCACACGCTACTGTACGCTTGTGAAGTTTATCCTAACCCTTTGAGTCCTGAATTTTTTCTATGTAAGTTAAAAATTTGTTGACATATTCTTTGTATTGATAAAGAGAACAGAAAACATTCTTGCAAAATAAAAATGGAATTGGACCATTCTGGAAGGCCTACCAAAGAAGTCCATGCAGGCAGACATTCTTACTCAAGTGCTGCGAAAAAAAAAAAATAAATAAATAAAATAAACCGATATTATTTAGTAAAAATAAATTCAACTGATATGCATTTCAAAATAAATAAAATAAAATTTTATAAAATTCAGTCTCATGAAATAAATAATAATGTTAACAATAAACTTATAGTAATTATATAAAAAAGGAACATAATTTGTTTAAAATAAACTTAAAGTCTTAATTATTTCAATTTGATATACATGTATAGATATGTTTATCAATAACACATTATTTATTGTGAAAATGGATCTTGCATTTACTGTACATCACATGTGATTTTTTGTTACATTTTTCATACTTGCAGCGCGTGGATTCCTTCTTGCCATCAAACATTGGCCAGTGATTTTTACAATCATACCGGCAATCTATGTATGGCCTTACTTCAACACGGTTTCTCTTGGGGGAAGGCACTGTTGCTATATCATTTAATTCGACGTTTTTGGGTCGGCCACGTTTTTTTGATTGATTGATTTGGTTACTCATTAATGAATTGGCCACGCTAAATCTAAATTCTAGGAGAGATTTAATTTTATTGCTTAGAATTCCTAGATTAGCACAATCGATTTTGTATTCGATCCAGCTAGCGGAACAAGCGAATTCCAGAAAATGTGTGGTTATTCTTAACGGCCATTTTTTTGACTTTATGAATACACGATAATATCCTATGAGCTGATCAAGAAGATCGACTCCACTCATAGATTCATTATATAATTTAATCACCTACGGTTGCGGAACTTTCACGTATTTTTTCCCCCACCGTAAGCAAGTTCCGGGTGTTCCGATTCCAGTAAAATTTGAAGCAATGTGCACTGGCTTGTTGTGTAGCCATTTTACAATCGAAATATTTTTATTTATGGGGCTTAGTTCCTCATAGTAACCTCTTCGTTGCTTTTCAAATTTCTTATCATCCATAAATTGAGGTTTGAAAAATCGGTTGATTCTGACGGTACCAGCAGCATTGATGCCCAATTCTTTTAAAATATCGAACAAATGGAAGCTACTGAAATAGTTGTCAAAGTATAATTTGTGACCTTTAGAATCTATTCTTGCTGCAAGATGCAGCACTACTAATGGGCCGAAACCAAATTTTTTCAAATTGTACTCAGATAATCCGGTATTAGCACCCTGGTATAAAATAAAATCGTAGGGTTTCCCCGACTTTCCACATAAAACAAAAATTTTAATTCCCCACGGTTTCGGTTTGTTTGGCACATATTGTTTGGCCGATAATCTTCCTTTAAATGGAATCATCTGTTCGTCCACACACACATTTTCTTCCAACTTTATTTGCAGACATCTCGACCGTATCGTGTTTATTAAAGGTCTAAGTTTGTAATAGATATCGGAGTTGTTGATTGAGATATCAAGAACATTAACATAATGTAAATTTGATCTAAGTTGAAAAAAACGATGACGCGTCATTGCATTCGACACAAGGTCCATCCCTTTCACTCGATCCCAGTAAATTCTTACTTGTGGCAACTTTGTTGAACCCATAAACATATGAATGCCCATTAATCGCTTCATTTCGTTGCTCTCTGTTGGTTTAAATGTAATATTATTTTGCATGGCATAAGTATTGGTATTTGATGCCATTATATGATACAGTGCATCCGTAAAGTATTTTTCAAAATACGATATGGGTGATTTTTCTCCAATGACCTGAACACTATCATCTTCTAATTAAATTGACGGTTCGTACGGAATTTTAACATATCCGATTTTTTTCGCCACTGCATATTTTTTGGCCGGTAAGCGTTATATTTGTGTCGGCCTTCATAAAATCAAATACTTGAATATCAATTTCATTGTCGATTATTACAGCTCCATCCAGTGCTGCAGAAGCCACAACTGTTATTTGATGATCAACGCAAATCGCTGCAGGCGGAATGAAATTGATCAAATTATTCTCGTTGCAATTTAACTCATCTGGTTGTTCAACATTCTCCTGTGTTGCTGTATTTTATCCTCTTCTTCGAGTTGTTCTAACTCTATACGGCTAAGGTTGTTTCGGATTGACTTTGGATTAAATATTTCTATATTAGCTGTACACTCATCCAATTCTTCTTCATCAGAACTCTCCATCAATATTGCATACATTTCTTCCTCACTTAATTTTTTCCCTCGCGACATGGTTTAATCTGTTATGAAAATTACTTTGCTCTACAATTCAAATAAAAATCATCAAATCATTATTAATTCAAAAATCGATGAAACGGAATGTCCATCCCAGCGGACAAAACGATTTATGTCCGCTGAGAGGGACATTACACTTGTAACGATTTGTCCTTGTAGAAGAACGTTAACATTTTACGCAAGAAATACTAAATTTAAATGATAAAAACGTAAAATTAAACTTTATTCACAAAATAAAATATTAAATTGATATAGAAACCATTTTTTCAATTTATTTCAAATATCTGTAAATATTTTACGACACTTTAAAATCAACGATTTCTCTTACCTTACAAAACGAGTCCGCTCTTGTCAAATTATCTGTTAAAACTAAAAAATGCACTAATTTATTTTTACTGTAATGTCGAGAAATCGTTACTAATACATAAAAGAGGAATACAAATTGCATACAAATACTGAAGCATATATTTTTTGTACTAAATTCTCATACAAATTCGACGTCCCTCTGTACGGACAATGGGTTTCAAAGGGTTAAGTTAGAACTAAACCAACAAAAACAACAGAATATGTAAATGTATTAGTAAAAATGAAAATTATGACATTTAGGCGAACATTTCACAATAAATAATTTGAAAACTTTTATTTATCTTTTTAATAAAGTTTAAATTAAATTTTATTATATTGAAATCGAATTATTTTATTTAACCAAAAAATAAGCCAGATTAACCTACATAAATATACATCTAAAAAATAAATTAATTAGAAAAGTATGTGACTGTTAAACCACTTTAAAAGTATGCTTTTCACATGGTCAAATTGCCATATTTGGAACATACAATTTAGGATTTTCTTAAGAATGTCTATACTATATCTTAAGATTTTCCTAAACGCCTAATATAAGACTGCAAGCATGCTTAACCGTTTGGAAAGCTAATGCCCTTCACATGGTCAAATTTTCGTATTTGTTAATTTAAGAAAATCATAAATAGTAAGTTTACAGATATGGCAATTTTACCATGTGAAAGGCATTAGCTTTTCAAATGGTTTGGCATGCTTATAGTCTTAGATTAGGCCTACCACAAATCATAGTGCCGTTGGTGATAAATATGGAAAATCTATTAAGATACAGACGTTGGTGATAAATATGGAAAATCTTAAGATACAGACTTTCTTAAGAAAATCCTAAATAGTAAGTTTACGGATATGGCAATTTGACAATGTCAAAGGCATTAGCTTTTCAAATGGTTTGGCATGCTTGTAGTCTTAGATTAGACCTACCAAAAAATCATAGTGGCGTTCATGATAAATATGGAAAATCTTAAGCTACAGACTTTCTTAAGAAATCCTAAATAGTAAGTTTACAAATAAGGCAATTTGACCATGTGAAAGACATTAGCTTTTCAAATGGTTCAGCGTGCTTCTAGTCTTAGGTTAGACCAAAAAATCATAGTGTCGTTGGTGATAAATATGGAAAATCTTAAGAGTCGGATTTTCTTATGTTTACAAATATGGCAATTTGCTTATGTGAAAGGCATAGCTTTTCATATGGTTTGGTATGCTTGAAATCTTAGTATAGGCCTATCAAAAAATCATAATGACAAATGTAGCAATTTGGTTAAGTGTAAAGCATAACTTTTAAAATGATTTTACAGATACACACTTCGTTCACACACAATATTTGCCTAAATGTCATCAGTTTCGTTTTTACTATTCCATTTACAAATTATGTTGTTTTTGTTGGTTTAGTTCTAACTTAGGATAAACTTCACAAGCGTTACATTAGATACTGCAAAGGATGAAAAACCAACAGAGAATTCAAAGAACGGTCACTCACCAAAGGGAAACCAAAGAATCAACATAAACAGAGTTAGTGTCACATATATTTCTGGATTATCGGAGAAATTTTCAAACGTTTTCAAAACACACAATTACCAGGCGCTTTAACATCATCCACCAAAATACCAAATTGAGAGTTTGCACAAATCAGGAGTTTATGAAATAATGTGTGATGGACCCGTCTATGGTGCTAAATACATTGAGAGAACAAAGCGTTGCCTAAAAGCAAGATTTAGTGAACATCAACGAACCACTTTCACAAAAACCAAATGATCCATCGGTGGCTCAACATATGTTACAAAAAAACATTCTTTCAGTATAAACAATTTAAGATTATTAAAGGAATGAAGTGATGACCGAAAATTAGATGCTTATGAAATCCGGACGTGGGACAAGTAACGTTAATAAAAATCAGAATCAAAAAAGTTTTACCGTGTTTCGTATTAAAAAAAAAATCGTTAAAAAACAATAAACTTAGAATAGACCCTGGGATGTCAAACCCCGAATTTCCGAGTTTAATTCCAATTATTGACCTGGATTTAAATCCAATTTTGTTCCTACTCTAATACCATATTTTTACGATAATGATTCCTGTGGCCTTATTTCAATGACTGACTACTGAATACATAATCTCCAAAATATTGAACTTTTTGTTTCTTAACCTACCCCTATCCTTCCCTCAAATAACTGAAGCTGTTTGCAATTTATCCGACTAATCTGAATCTATTTAAATTAGTTTACCATAACAACATTTCAGTGTAGTTTTAACTGAATTTTTGATTTGGCCTGTGCGAGAGAGCAGCTAGAAGGAGAAAAATCATCTCATGTTTGATTTTCTTCATAAACAATAAATATATAACACTTTGTGTTTTAAATAAAAATTTAAAGATTTAAAGCAGATTTTCATATGTACGTACAAATAAAAATTTTTCTCGACTTTGGCTTAAAAATAATTAAATTTAAATTAAATTAAAATAAATTTTATTTCATCTTTTTTTCGGCGTTTATGGTGTATGCGCGCGCGAGTAAATACTATAATTTATCTTGGCTCGTTGTTTTTTTTTTTTTTTTTGCTTGTGTACAATTTGGTTGTACATATCGTTTATATAAATATATATAGAGCAACAAAAATTATTATAATTAAACACAATTCCAAGTTGCTTGGTATATAGATATATACAATATTATATTCGCGCGAAATCGCGCGATGAGTAATCCACAGCAAGTACGTACACACGCTTAATTACTTAAACGAGTATAACGTGTGCGTATTTGTGCGTAATTTGTTCCATTTCGCTTTTGGCTAAAAACGAAATGAAAACACCAAATTAAACTAGAGAAATAGTCCAAGGTTGTACGAGAAAAGTTTGATTAGATATATAAACAGAAGATGAAAATAATTATTTAATTATCGTTTGTGTTATAATGCTATGTAAATAAACGCGCGGATTTTTTTCTTGAGAAAAACGTTTTTCAATTTCGAATTTTTTTTTTTTTTTGTTGTTGGTTTGCTGGGAAAATAAATACAAAAATATAGTGTATCACATCCACTTGTTTCCAGTGTTTTAAAAATAGTTTTACGTTTTTCTTTACCTAATCGTGCAAACGACAGTAATAAAAAATGCGTAATCATATTTTATGAACATCACTTAATAACAATCATACGCATCACCATCACACGAAATTTAATTAAGATTGACTGATCCGACTAATTTTAAATATTTATTATGCGTTTGCTTAACTACAACCGATTGAATCATTCTCACTATAATAAATCAGCCATATGTTCGCCGCGGTTATACTTAGCGCAATTATGCAATGTGTACACTCTTTAGACTAAATTACTCATCTAAAGTTTTAAATTAAACCGGTTTGTCTGCCACGATCTGTGATTGCAAGTATGTATACAAGTTAGACACTAATCGCGAAATCTTCTTTCTTTCATATTGTTTGCAATAAATTGTCTTATACAAACTTAAACAAAATAATAAAATCTCAAATTTGTAATGTTTATTTATTATTCTTGGTAAAAGAAAAAATATTCTATAATAAATTAATTTAGAAACATAATTATAGAAATTGCATTAAATTATTGTATTATTAACCCAAATTCGAATGTAATTAATTGCAATTCTAATAAATAATTATATATGTGTCTACTATTGTAGAGTGATTGCAATTTGGGATTGGATGATCTATCAGTTGAAATTGATCAGTTCATTTTTTGTATGAAACATGTTGTTGCTAGATTATTGTTACTTTGTCTATATTCGTATTGTTTAAAAATAATAATAATAAAAATGTAGGAAGATTCTTATCTTATGATAATTTATTATTAAGACATTATAATGTTATTAAATAGACTGCGAATGAAACGATGTCGATGATGTAAGTTTTATAGAGGTGGTGCGGCGACATTATGTCTAGTTGTTTCGGTGAAGGTTAATTATAGTGGTTGGTTCACAGACATTCTAATAATAATAATAATAATAATGGAGTGAAATGTACTATGAAAATTTAGCTTCATATTTTTTGCATGAGTACCAAACCGCCGGAAAAATGCTCATTTTGTAAGGGTTTTCTATAATCTAATCCAGTCGATTTTTTCTTACCATGTGCCTAGTAATTTTTAGAAATAAATTTTTAGAAGCCTCAAAAATGACTTGATAACCTTTTTGATAATTTGAACTCTATATCCTCGAGTGTACTAAATTTGAGGCAGTGTAACATTTCGCAGCAAATGCAATATATCTAACGTTTCTTAAGTACTAATTGTGAGTGAATTCAGTGAAATTTCATCGAGTTTTTCCAAAAATTAACAAAACAATGTTTTTGCATAGGTATTGATGATAAATGAAAATTTGTAAAATCGGCAGCGAAACAGAATTTCTTTAGTGCCAGAGTTTTGCAAGATTTAGCTTATATCAAAGACTATGGATTAGTGTTAGCTGTTCTACATCAAACTTTGTATAGTTATAAATTGAGATCAGTATCGTTTAAGTTGATGCTCAACACTAAATACTGCTCTTACCATTTTGCCATTGGGGTTATTATCTCGAGCATTTAGTTCCGGATAAAGGCAGCATCGGCAACATTCGTTCACTACGATTTAATCGTTGAATGAAGTGAAGACAGAGAATGGTGAAGAATTTAGTTGGTTAGGAAAAAGGAACGATTGTGTGACATCCTTGTCGTAAAAAGAACGAATAATTTTCATAAAATGAACATTGCACACTTTTTGCTAGTTGCCAATCGTTCAGTGACCTTTCGAAGATAATATGTCAAGAAAATAAAAAAAAACAAACAACGAGTCTTTTTCCCTGGGTTTTCCAGTGTGAAGAAGCGACGATGTAGATGATTTAAAATAGAAGAAGCATGAACAGTAGATACTGTGAAAATGAAGTGTTAATAGTGAAGTATTTGATTAGTCGCGTAATTTTAAAAGTGTGGAACGGAATCGTGAAATTGACCAGTTAAAAATCAAAGTTAATTTAATTAAAAGATTTAGCAGAGTGTTGGTGATATTCGTGTCAAAAAATGGATAAAAGAATTTGAGAATATGGCTGCTTTGTTTGAACTCCCTTCGCTTCAAAAATTGATTTTGATTGATTGATTGATTGCGATGTACGATCAAGCATTAAGCAAGTCTCCCGTATTATAAATGCGAATACCACACCACGATACCCATGTTACCACACAACACGACACCATTCTTCATGAAGCCAAAGCCCGTAAAGAAAGGCGCCACATCGATAACCACATATAAGTGTAATAGTTGTGATATCCGCCCCTGGCCAGGCAGCCGTCGTACACCTTTTTACATATAACAAAATCGAGGGATGGGAAAGGAATGTTAGCAATAAAGACTCAACCCGGTTCCAGACACCTAAGTAGTTGATAGTTAGTAAATTTGTTAGTAAAATATTTTTTTTTTTTTTAGTAATTTATTTAGCACAATACAATACAATTTGAAGTTCATCTGCTGCTCCAACTCCTGTAAGGTTGTTTCAGGTTCTTCAAGAAATTCCTAAATTTAAAATATGCATTAATTCTTAATAATAACTATTTTAAAATTAATTAAGAATAAATTTGAATTTCTGAAATAAATTATAGATCAATCCCTATGTACCACAAATAAATCACCATTAATAGTTTGACAATCATTTAACCAACTACCATCGGGCCATCGTGCTGTCATCTCAGCCATTGTCATCTCAGCCATTGTCATCTTGGTCGAATTTCTCAGGAGTGTTCTAAACTAAAACTAGTTTAACTAACCAATATAAATACTAATACCAAAACTATCATTAAGAATTATACCAATAAGTATGAACATTAACACCAATACCAACACCCACTTCAATACCAATACCAACCTCAACCATAATTTTAAGATATATGAATAATTCAACATCAACAATAAAAATTCTAAGGGAATGTTTAAAAATTTTAAATTGCTAAGTTATAATTCAAATTCACGGCACTTGTTTCATTAGCTACCGTTCTCCTGTAGATAGTTAATTAATGGTTTACCTATTGCAACTAGAATCAAAAATAAAAGCTGAAAAAGTGTATATTTTATATATTTAACCATACTATTAAATTAAACTAATCGGCAAATTCCTAAAGATCTTGCAAAAGGATATTAATAATGCTTAAATTACTTATTTATTTACGTTAATAATGTTTAAATTAATTATTATATACTACGCAAAAGGTTTAGAATATTAATCGTTTAGTTAAATACTACATGAACCTATATATGATATTCACTAATAAAACTCAAATAGAGTTTCCCAGGTTAGTCTGAAAACTAAATTGCTTTACTACTTAATTAATAGAAATTAACTTATATAAATTAGTTAGTAGGTACTAAATAAAATAACATAGATATCACAAGACAATACAATTTCTACGCTACATAGCTGCTGGATGCTTGGAGTTTCTGGGTGTTGAGCGAGACTTCACCAATATTTCTGTAGCTTGGAGACGATCTAACAATTATATATAATTAAGCATAATCCATAACAACCACACCATCAGACAAAAATACTTGAACAACCATGACACTTTGATATAATTAAATACAGCAACCAAAAAGTGCTGAAACGCTTTCATCACTACCTCAAATATTCTTGCAATGTAATGTAGTATACAATATCAAGTACCTCTTGCACATACTGCATCCAAGGCTAAAAACTGTGACCCACCATTAAAGAAAAATATCCGTCAGACTATAAAACAATTATCGGACCGACACAACAGCGGGATCATGGCGTCATTGATCCATCGTCCGGCAAAAAATATCCGTGTGTCAATACCGGACTCGGTGATGTATCGTGAAACGGAAAAACGTTGCATACACATCTACGCAATTTGCGATTCGATGACATCGTCACAGACACATCATTACAGTGTCGTGCAATGGAAAAGCGGTCAAACAATCAAAACATTGTGAATAAACTTTACCGAGTCTATTCAAATCACCTTTCCCGTTAACAAAACCTCCCTGATTCCCAATTATACGGGCCATTTCCAAAAATGAAACGATAATTGAACTGAAATTGGTGTATCAAAGGAACGCTGACACAAGCAGCGGCATAAGCACTCCTATCGGTGCTTTCACAGCAATTACTACACGGCAGTTATTACACTGTTATAGATTGGTCTAATTTCGGTGTACTATCTTCGTCTGACTAAAATTATTTTGTATCGAATTTCCGCATCTCATTGATATGTTTTAAGTGGCTGTCGAATATGCTGTAATAGCCTGAATTTAAACAAAATTTCAAAAAATCTAAAAAATTTTCAATAAAAATATTTTATAGGGTTCTATATCATTGACCGTCTATCCGCAATTATTCCCTCCGCCACATTTATTTTAATACTTATTTGTAAAAATGAAACTACGAACAAACTTATCAGTACATATCTTTGTGAGATATTCTGCCATTTAATAAAATTAATTAGATCATAATATTCCAAATTTTAATAAATCAGCCAAAAAATTTTAAAGTTCTGTAAGTTGGACTATTTTCTTAGTACAATTAGCTTTGTGAAGTATAGGAAGTATATAGAATGTAGGTATTACCGAGGTGTAGGTCGTTAGTTTCCTTTCTGCTTCTTTATCAATATACATTAAAAGTGTTTGCATGTGGTGGCGTGATGTATGAAAATACCAACTAAAATGTATGGTGCCTAAAAGTTGTTGGCAAAGAGATAAGAACAATGACGTTGACAAAAACTCTGAATTTCTTCGGACCAGCCGCCTCTTTTTATTGTACTATTAATATCCAGTTATAGAATCATGATCAATGTATTACAAATATGTTGATCTAATAAATCCATTACAGCTGTGGTCCTTTACATCGTGTCAAGTTTTGTAAAATAGTTCGATAAAACCCTATATTTATAAGTTTGACCTCCAAATCCAAAGCTTTCAAATTTTTTTACAATTTGTATTCCATGTAATTATTTACTTAATTAGTTCATGAAATCAATAAATTTTAATCAATGCTAAACCGAAAATGATAATAACGTTTAGTTTTACCCTTTTTTTCAAAATTATAATCTTCCTTAAATAATTGTTGTAAGAACGAATTCATTTGTGAGGATCATTAATCATTATGCATAATATGAATACAAATCTTACACAAACACAATTCATCCATTTCATCCGCTGCTTGATTAGGAAGTGTACAGGAAACAAAATAAAAATAAAATAAAAAAACAGGTGGCACAACGAAACTATTTGGATATCCTTTTTTTTCTAAAAGGATGGGTGTATGCAGCCCAGAGCACTGCTACCATTGAGGCCTATTGTGCATTGCGTGGATATCCTTAGTAAAGTTTGTCAATTATGTTACAAAACCGTAATACCTCCCGCTGTAATGTAATTTGTCATCGAATAAACTTTAAAAAAATCATAAAACCTAAACTCCAGCACTACATAACCTCAAAACAAAACAAAAAATCAAAAAATCACTTACTTACCTTATATTTAACCTCTTTGCCATGTTTCAGACAGGCCATACGCCAATTCAACACCATAAAATTCATATCGCTTGAATTCTACCCGAATATCATATCATCCTTGCATTCGATTAAATTCCGCGTGAATGTTCTATCCGATGGTAATGATTCCTGTATTTCATCGAATAATTTGGTCACACATAAATTAAATGTATCGGTAATTTTATCGAATCGAGACATTTTCATACAATTTTCACACTAATAACTTTTCTCACTAAACACTAATCCACTAAAATAATCACTTCGACACGAATTTTATTATTTTATATCGAATTTAGTTAATTCGCGGCTTTTTTTTAAGGCAATTTTGTGTAAAACAAGAAAAAAGAAAATTGTAGGTTATGTTTTATTTATTTTGATTCAGAAAACACGCACACCAAAATACATATCGAAATTATTTTATTTATTTCGCTAGCGATATAAGCGTAAAAATCGTTAAATGATATTCCTTTAATTTTACTTTCAAAATAAAAACAATAATCTACTCCACACTCAAGGAAAGAAACATCCAGCCCTTCGCTTCAAAAATTGATTTTAGTGAAATAATCATTGATTGGTAGTGGAGAAGTGATCACGACTGAAGAAGAAGGGAATATAGAATCTTATAAACCGGTACTGCAAGGGGCCAACACTGTAGACGAATTTATACAGAAACAGCAAATTTGCGATATCTATAAGTCAAGGTTGAATTCCAAAGCACAGTCTAAGCAGGCAGAAAGGTATACAAATCAAGGTGCGATTTGCCGAATAAACAACTCTAATTATAAACTTGCGGAAAAGCGGGTCATGCATCATAGAGGTGCCGAATAGTTCAAAATGCTTCCACGGAATGAGAGAATAACCCGTAACGATTAGGTTGATCTTTGATACTTAACACGTAATGCCCAATTCACTAACCACCACAAAGAGTGACCAACATTTTTAAAATGATTTTTCCACAATTGTTTGAAAATTGTGAAAATGATTTAAAATGTTCAAAACTAATGCTACACTACGTCCATTTTCCAAAAGTTTATAAATTTCACCAGCTATGGGCCTATATTTCCATAAAGTGGGACAGGTCAAGCCTTTCGACACAATTTTTGTTATTAAGATAAAATGGGTTTGTCATGTTCGACCAATTATAGAAAATTGCGAAAACCAGTTGAAATTCTTATCTTCTCAAAATTTCCAAAATGCCTTAAATTAAGACATTATTTTTGGATTATAATTAATTTAAAATTTTCATTTAGAGAATAACGTAAGTAAACTTCAATGTTAAAAAAAACTTTGATTGATCTTATAGGTACTATATGTATTATAAAGTTAGGGTATGTTACCACAAAAATAGTTAATAACTTGAAATGTTGCTTTACTTGATATTTTCCCGGCCAGAGCGGAAAAGTTGACTATGAAAAAAATCTAAATATAGACGCATAATTGATGGCATCTCATAATTGATGGCAACCCTTTTTATCTTAATGACTAAAATCGTTTCAGGAGGCTTCACGTGCCCCCTTTATGAAAATATCGCCCACATTGCCACTTTTCGGTTATTTGTGTAGCTACACTTTATGTGAAATACTTCACACCGGTAGACGTTTTCTCAATGCTGGATTTGCAAAACGAATTTTTCCACATACATATAGACGAAATAAGCCGATTACAGCTTTTGTGACGCATATGTGACACTTCGAGTCCAACAGAATTCGATTTGAATTACATACGGCCCAGCCATTTTCCGAGATACATATATTTCGTGTTTCGTAACTTAATTTAAAACAAACTAATAATCGTTTATATGAATGGTGTAATTGCGGTCGTAAAGCATGCTGAAGGTCGCCAATAAGTAAGTTTTCTAGATCGAGTTTTTTTTGGATACAGTGTTTAACGAAGGGAGTACAAGCTAGAGCTATTAGCAATAGTGGCTGCAATGAGGAAAATGTGGATATACTTTTGCTCACCTTAGTGGTGCGAAGTTATGACTCAAAGTGAAGAATCGCAGAAGCGAGACGAAAAGTTTCAGCTCATCAGAAATCTATTGCTGCATGCAAAGACTCTACAATAGGAAATTAATATTAAAATTTATTGAATTGGACATTTTGTACCAAAGAGATATCCGAAATCATGGAGAGATTACTATATTTCAGGGATACCTATGAGAAATGTCAGAAGATTCGTGACAACTATATTGATTGTATACTCTCGTACATCTGAAAGGCAGTGGGGTTGTTAAATCTCTACCCAAAAATAAGTGTCCATTGCAACATTACCACCTGGACCATTTAGGTCCATTGACCAATAGATTCAAGAACAGAAATATATATTTTCCATTGCATTTTCCAAGTTTATCTGCCCCAGTTGAAAATTTTTGTGATATGGGAACTATTAGCATCGCATATTGATCCAATATAAATTTAGGTACATTACTTTTTGCTATAAGCCTTGCTTCGAAATCAGTTTAAATATTATTTGGAGATCAGTTTAAATATTATTAGGAAGTCACAGTTTACGTTTAATTTTTGCTCCTTTTACTACATTTCAATCCTCGGCAGCTATTCTGGCTCTTTTGAATATCTGTTAGCCGTCAATTATCTGTTTCGTATAGTTTCAGAAAAAACAGGCACTCCTAACAGATGGTAATTACCGTTATAACAGTTTCAAAATGAAATCATTTTGCAAATTTTCAAAATTTTTCTAATTTACAGAATTTAAATAATCTTTAAGTTTTCTAAATTATTCGCTTTAAACTTCTTAAGTTTTCAAACTTCTTTAAAGCCCTTAATTACGTAAACTCCAATTTTTATTTTTCTCTTAAAATTATTTATAATTTTAAAACATTTAAATTCTTTAATTATTTACATTTTTATTTACATTTACATTTCATTAAATCGTTTAAATTCTTTTATTTTTGAAATCCTTAGAATTCTTTGAATTCTATAAATTTCTAAGGTTACTTAGATATTTTCAGTTTTATAAATTCTATAAATCTTTAAATTTTTTTAAGTTTTAAAACCATCAACATTTATTTTTCCTTCTCTAAATTTGTTAAATTGTTTAAATTTTAAAACTCCTTTCTCAATTTTTAAAATTCTTTAAATACTAATCTTAAAATTCCTTGATTTTTAATAAGTTATTAAATTGTTTAAATTCTCTAAATTTTCTAAATCGTTTCAAATTAAATTTTTTTTTAATTCCTCCTTTTTTTTTTTTTTTTTTTTTTTTTTTTTATTTATATTTTCCGAAAAACATACATTTTTATTTTGGAAAACATCAAAATTGAAATAAAGTTTATACAATAATATTTTTTTTTCCTTAACCTATATACAACATAATTATTAAAGTTAAACAAACAAAGTAGATAAAAATACACTTAGATATTAAATATTATCTAGGCATCAACTAATATAACTATAGTACATATGTACATACAAACAAAATAATATCAATCATCAATCAAGCAATGAACAAAGAAATCAATGGTTTAATTCATATTCACGAACAAATTCAGTAAAAAAACGACTTTTCATGCTCGTTTTAAAGGCGCCAAGTGGCATACACTTACACACAGGTTCAAGTTGGTTGAACAGTTTTAACCCGCGGTAAAATACACTATCTTGTGATAGTTTGTACAAATAATTTGGTAAGCGGTAATGCGCAGCATCCCGATTGGAACGTTCCGTTATCTTATAATTTGTAGTTAATACGTTATTACATTTTATCATGCGATGTTTTATTTTATATACCAAGAGAATAAATTCATAATCTATCATTTGAGATATCGGCAGTAGTTTATTGTTATAAAGTGAAATTGTTGGTGTTCTCATGTTAAGGCAATTAATCGCTTTAAGGGCTTGATTCTGGTAAATCTGCAGCTCATTCACTTTTGTTTTGCCTGCAGATCCCCAAATTTGAATTAGGTATAATAAATTTGAATGAATGTACGAAAAATAACAATTTAGTGAAACTGCATGGGGAACAAATTTCCCAATTCGTCGGAAGACTGCTATGTAGGGAGCTATTTTCTGTTTTATAGAGTTTACCTGGTGTGTCCATTTTAAATTGAAGCTAAGATGCAAGCCGAGATAACAGATGCTCTCTACCCTATTGATTTTGTCCGAATCTAGAATAATTTCCTCAAGGTCAGTAAATAGTGGTTGCCTAAGAGAAAATATTATAAATTTAGTTTTTGATTTATTAAGACGGAGTTTATTTCTGGTAAAGTAATCACTTAAGATTTTCATATCAGTTTCCATTTGTAGTTCTAAGTTATATCTGTCATTAGCACCATAAATAATTGCCGCATCGTCCACGAACAATTGAATTTTGCCAGAGAGGTTCAAAGCGAAAATATCATTTATATAGATAGTGAAAAGCAAGGGCCCTAAAATGGAACCTTGTGGTACACCAGACTTTAATAGCAGCTCTTCAGATTTATCGTTTCCTATTTGAACGTAATGTTTCCGATTATACAAATAATCTTGTAATAGTAATAGAGCGTGTTCACTGACTCCAATACTACTTAATTTATGTATTAAAAGTATATGATCTATACAATCAAAGGCTTTAGCCAAATCAATGAAAATGCATGAAGTACACTTTTTAGCTTCTAGATTATTGTATATAATTTCCATAAAATTCAAAATGGCAGAAAGAGTACTGGAATTTTTCTGAAAACCAAACTGATTAGGGTGAATTAACTGGTTTTCCATCAGATAGCACTCCAGTCTTTGATGGACAATTTTTTCAAAAATTTTAGAAAATGTAGGAAGGACGGAGATTGGTCTATAGTTGTTAATATTCAACTTAGACCCAGATTTGAATATTGGAGTTATACGTGCTATTTTTAGTTCATCAGGCAATTTGCTGAATAAAAAAGTATCGTTTACAAAGCTGCACAATATAGGAGTTATTGTAGAGTTAACCCTCTTAATGAGTTTTGTTGATATAGAATCCCAGCCAGGTGAACAAGATGATTCCAAGCTAGAAATGATTAGCTTAATTTCTTCTGGTGTTGTGGGTTCAAAGTTACAAAATTTATTAGTTACTACATTACAGTAAGGTAGAGTTTTGTAGTTAATATTGAAACCAGGTGACATACCAATATTATTGAAATATTCATTGAATCGGTTTGCAACTTCAATTCGGCTTGTGACTAATTTATCGTTAATAATTAAATTAATGGGGTCTTGCGCTATAGTAGTACGATTATTTAAAATTTCATTAATAACAGACCACATTTTTTTAGGTGCTCGTAAACTGTCTTCTAATAAATTTGTGTAGTATTTTGATTTCAGGTTAATTACCATTTCATAAGATTGTTGTTTTAGACTATTAAATACGTTTTTGAAATACGAATTGTTGGGATACCGTTTCTTAAGCTTCTGGAATTTAATTCGCGATTTAATAATCTGTTTAAGATCCTTGGTAAACCATGGCTTATTGTAATCTTGCAAATTTATCACGCGTTCCCTGTTAGTGCTATTTTCTATAATTGTGTTTACTAGTAAGTGATAAAAATTTAGAAATGTAGTGCAACCCAGGTCAGCATTTACAATATATTGAAAAATGGCTTGTTCGTTAGACAGTTTTACTTGTTTGGTAATAGTCATTCGTTTATTAGGGGCCATACAGCGGATTAATAGGTATTCATGATCACTAAGATCGGTCGGAGAAACGAGTAAACAAAACTGATATGGCACGGAAGACAAAACATGATCGATAATGCTACTGTTAGTATTAGAAAATCGTGTAGAGTATTTCTTGTCAATTTTATTAATAATTTTATATGAGAATATTTGCAGCATAGTCTTGTAGTTAACCACATCCGTTTCATGTTCGTTTAAAATATTTAGATTGAAATCACCAACCACAACACTGTGTTTGTACTGCTCCAAAAGAGAAGCAAAATAGTTTAAAAACAAATTAAAATCAGTGTGTGGCGGTTTATATACGGTTATTAAATTAAATTTTAACTTACGAGAGTGGAGGATGAGGAACTCATTCTCCATATACAGTTCACTGCGTTTAAGCTCAAAATCAAGATCAACATGTATGAAAACAGTAATACCACCGCCCCCTCTATGTTCACGAGTTAGATGAAATGATTTGTAATTATGAAGATTAAAAAAATGAATATCCCGGTTGAAAAGAAAGGTCTCAGTTAAGACTATTACATCAATTTTCAACTTTAATGAATATAGAAATTCTTCCACTCTTTCAAGCTTGTTCATTAAGCGATTGATGTTTAAATATAAGATGTTGATACCTAAAATTACATTTAAATTAGTGTTATAAATAAATTGATTTAAATCTAAAAAATATTTATCTTTTTTGGTGTTTATTTCTGCAGACGTCATAAATAAATGATGTCGAGCAACTATGCTGTTAATTTTGTGATATCATCTTTTGTTTTGATTAACACTGGTTGATTGCCCTCTTTCAAGCGTGCAAATATTTTTCCACCGCGAAACCAGACGTGAGTTAATTTCTTTCCCTTTTTCAACTGGTTCAACATTTTTATTAGCTGTACGTTGTTTTTTGTCATCCGCTCATTAATAAAAATTTGTTTATTATGATGTTGATTTGGATACAGTTGAGCCAAATATAGCGGTCCGTTATTACGTAGCTTTGTCAAAAAATTCGATTTAATGATAGTATTTTTAAACGTGACGATCATATGCAAAAATTGTATAGGTTCCGTATTACTTTTACGATTTGCAACTTTTATTATTTTTTGATATGATTGAGTGATGTTGTTTGTATCGAACTGGAATATTTTGTTTAGGTTAACCACTACATCCTCAACATTGAAATCCAATGATGGAAACCCGCTTATGACAATATCATTGAGAAGTTGTTGTTGCTTCAACGATTCCACTTCATTTTCTAGAGATTGAATCTGGATATTGCATTTTACAACTTTGTCGTCAAGTTGATTTATATTTTTTTGAACACTTGATAACTCGTTGCCAATACTATTAACAGTTTCACTCAATGTGTCAAATTTCTTCGATAAAATTGTTTCCGACGTATTAATTCTATCGAATGTGACCTTGATAGCAGTAAGAAGATCTTTCATAGACGGATTTTCCGCTTGAAATATTTCTCCTAACTTAGAAAAGCTACGCGTCACAGGCACTTTAGGCAAATTAATTGTGTTTGGCGACTCAGTCATTTTTAAAGATTATGCCAACTAACAAAGCAGTTCAAAAACTTTATGATTGTAGATATAGCACTTTTAATAAAAATCCACCGTTATGAATGTATTTATTTTAAATTATAGTTTTAAGTTATTTTTTTTTTTAAATACATACAATATCACTCTAATTATTATCTATTGTCACTTAATTCGTAGACTTAATTATTGTTTTAATTTTAATTCCTTTAAATTTGTTGAGTTCTTTACACCCTTTAAATTCATTGAATTGTTTCATTTATTTAAATTTTGCAGAATTTTTAATTTCCTTATATTTTTTAATTCATTAAATTTTTTTAAGTTCTGTTAATTCTTTGAATTTGAAAAATTTAAAGACTTCAACAAATTCATTAAATTGTTTCATTTTCTAAATTTTTTAAGAAATAGAAGGTTTGGTCTGTATTAAAGCAATAAGATTGTTTCGGCCTTTTATAAACAAAATATATTAAAAATAATGGCATTCACAACATTTTCGACTTGTTAATCAGAAAAAATGAAGAGGCCAATCATTTTTAAATATATCTACCAGAAAAAGGTAGAAATATCAAAATCACCTCTGTACTTTCCTCTGAAATATCAAAATCACCTCTGTAGTGGTCAATACAAAGTGTATCGACTCCAAAAAATTAAAACTTTCCTTGAGCTTTCTCTGTGGTAGTTTGGTTTCGTACTGACAACCTCGTATGAACCAAAAGTTCAGTCTACTGATCAGGTAGCTATGACCAATCTACAAAAATACAATTGTAACTTCATACATTACGTATGAGGAAAAAACGCATTGACTTAGCGAATTATATAATTCACCAAATCATAAAACTCAAGGAAATCTCTCATTTCTCCTTCTATTATTTGTGTGCGCATAAAACACACAGAAATGAGAGATTTTCTTGAGTTTTATGATTTGGTGAATTATATAATTCGCTAAGTCAATGCGTTTTTTCCTCATACGTAATGTATGAAGTTAGAATTGTATTTTTGTAGTTTGGTCGTAGCTACCTGATCAGTAGACTGAACTTTTTGTTTGTTCGAGATTGTCTGTACGAAACCAAACTACCACAGAGAAAGCTCAAGGAAAGTTTTGAGCCGTTTCGAGTATTGACCTCGGGTTAAAGTACGGAAGGGATTTTTATATTCCTACTTTTTTTTCTGGTAGATATATTTATAAAATGATTGGCTTCTTCATTTTTTCTGATTAACAAGTCGAAAATGTTGTGAATGCCATTATTTTTAATATATTTTGTCTATAAAATGCAGAAACAATCTTATTAAATTTTTTAATTCTTTAATTCTTAAAATTCTTTGAATTTTTTAAATTATCTGAATTCTCAAAATTATTCAAATTTTTATAATCGGAAAATTTTTAAGAACATATTTTTTAAATGCTCAAAATTTATACAAAATTTGTTTAATTCAATAAATGTTTATGTTATATAAATTTATAAATTCATTAAATTGTTTCATTTCTCTAAATTCTTTTAATTTTTAATTTTTTTAAACTTTTTAATTCCTTTATTCTTTAAATTTTTTACATTTTCTAAATTTAAAAAAATTTCGCAATTATTGAAGCTCTATAAATCTTTTTAATTTAACAATTCTTAAATGTTTTAAATTGTTAAATATTTTTAAATTATAATTATAATTTTTTAAATTCTTTAGAATTGTTAAATTTTCTATTAATGAAATGATAAATTGAGCACTTAAGGCTGGCTGTGTAAAAAGGTTTTTAAATTGTACTTGGGAAAGGAGTATTTCAAGTTATGTTTGGTGTTAAAATATGCAAGACAGAAGATGTAGCAATCGCAATATTCATATCGGAGGAGATGTTGGAACAGCTTATGACTAAGAGAAAGTAACCGACTGCAGCGAAGTATGGCGTGAAAATTTTAAAATACAAGAAAAGAAAAAAAAAATGTAGAGTCAAACTCAAATATTGTAAAATGGATTTCTCCAATTTTTTACAAGTAACCATCCATTCGGTAATTTGGCGATTTTTGATTGGCTGAAATACTTCTACGTTATGTACTGTAAAAAATACATTACATTAGACCTAACCAGCGTATCAGTGAGCAAGCTTACAGAATATGATTTACTCTATTTAAAAACTACAGTAGTGAAATTGGCTCATTGTCGCAGGAATCATTATCGTAAAAATATGGTATTAGACTCGGAGCGAATTTGGAATTAATCTCAGGTCAATAATTGGAATTAAACTGGGTTTATTCTGCGGTTTATTGTTATTTATTTAAAATTAAATTTCCCATATTCCAGAATTTCATACTAGCGTGAAAATTTTAGTCAGGAGAAAAAAAAATGGAACCAAACGCGGACAAATTATGGAATTAAACTCAGAAACTAACTTTCTTTTACGAGTTTAATTTCACTTGTCCTGCGAACATTCAAGTTCCAAAAAATCCTTAAACAATTTTTTAAATGGCGAAAAACCCTACCCTTTATTATTGTTCGAATAAAATTCATTTGATTTTAATTGAGAAAACAAGAAATATGTTTCAGTCGTTGATGTGCATTTTTCTAGACCATTATGTGTAATTTCTCGTACAGTCCCCTTCAGCCACCGAGAGTTTCGTCTCAATTGGGCTTGTCTTTATAACAGAAAAAATTTTCTTAAAACTTTAAAATCGAAATGTACCATTTTTCAAATTTGAAAAGGTGGCCTAAACCAGCCATCATGTCTTACTTGACTCGCCTTCTTATTATTAATAGAAGTAGTAATAGTGACTCATAATTCTCACTAATTTTCTGTTTAGAATGTCTCTTCAAAATCGCTAAATTGACGAACGAATTGTAATTTACCTTTTAGATTTAAATGGAAATTTCTAATATATTATACGTCTCCGAGTGCAGAGCAATGGTAAAGACAGTTGTTTACCATTCCGCGGAAATACATACATATGGATGCGTGTGTATATATAATATTCTATTTAAATATATGCAACATTATGAGTACTCCTTATCAAATTAAATATTGTATAACTCTAGAAAAACACAAATCTCATATATGCAAATAAGTCATGTACACTTTTGAATCACTTAAAAGCTTAAGTGATTAACAAATAAGATATTACCTTTGTAGAAATGATAAGCAAGAAGACCACTTTGTTTACACTATATACGACTTACGAGTATACTTATCACATACAATTAATTGAGACGTTTCTATATATGTTAAAGACATTCACACACAAATCTAACGATTGTTTAAATAATTTGCATATCTTTGCATATGCGCGCCGCGATCTACCAAATATATCAACAAAACTTTTTATAAATAAATAATTCATGCTCACAAAATCAATCGTCGCAATGTACGAGTATGTATACACATAGCCAAAGACATTTCAGTTTTTTTTTTTTGGTGAATTTCCAGTTTTCATTGCTAATAAAATTATTTAGTCGTCTCAATATTATGTGTCCCAGTTTAATGATTGTATACATAATTAATAATCAGAATCGTAGTGTGTTAGGTGCCCTTGACATTTTGGTTGGATCTACGTAAATTTATGATTTAAAACTTTTCTGCGGATTTTTTTTTTATATGTTTTTGGGGATTTTAATTAATATACAGAGGGGTTGCGAACGGAAATAACAGATTCACAGCAGGTTTATAAATAATGATAATGTTAGAATTATATATAGAGACGTGATTTATGAATAGGGTCTAGACTTTGTATAAGAATTTAACACAGGTTTAATATAATGATTAGAATTTTATGAGAAATATACGTGGTTTGTTTACATATTCAATTAATCATAAAAAAATTTGTAAGGGTATATATAGATGGGTACAAGGTTGTACAAATCGATTTTACTCTATCAAATTTTAAATTAAAAAATATTTAAAATATTTGTATAAAATTGAAAAGAGATGTAAGTTTTTACGAGCCAAAACAGCATACCTTAATGATGTTATTTATAATTTTTCTAATTTTCTTAGGTTGCAAACACACTTCACTATTGTTCGATTCCTTTTATTCATATTATTAAATTTCACAGTTCTCAATGTTGTTGGTCCTAAAATTCTTAATAATACACCGATTTGCCTTACGGTGTACCAAACATTAGCCTTATCGACTCCTAAGACCGGTCTCGGTACCGGAGGTATTCAAAAATATTTATCCAAATTCTAATTCAGTCCGCTATCTACAAAAAAAAAAAAAATGTTAGACACCCCTGGATTAGACAATAAGAAAAAAAATATTCCTGTCAATTTAATAGTTGGCAAATAACATCTTTTAAATTTAAGATTGTGACTTATATAAATATAAAATCAAACATCAGTAATAATAGTAATTAAAATAAATAAATTTATGACAAGAAAAACTACTTTCAAAATTATATTACATTTCCCTCTATCTGTATTCTGTATATATGTACGTACATTTACAGCATACACGAATAGTTTGGTAAGACATCTTGTTGATCTTTATAATAAAAATAAAAAATAAAAAATCGATAAAAAGATGAAGTAAAAATTAAATAAAAAAAAATAAAAATCAATTAATTTTTACTATAAAATTATTATCAGTATTTTGAAAAAAAAAAAAAAAACTATTTATTTATGCTGTTAATAAAATAAAAAAATGTTCAATTAATTTTGTTATGTAAACGGATACGGGTGCTCATAAATCATTAGATGGCAGAAAATGGGTGTGTGTTTATTATTATTAGTTATATATGATCGTGTTGACATTTTCAGATGCATACAATGTTGTGTTAGCAGGTGAATTTGCATGCAGTATACAATAATTTATATATAAATAGACATTTAGATTTAGTGGTACCTAGAATCATTCATCATAACATCCCAGTCATTTAATTTTATCACCGCGCCGAAGTAATAAATCTTACGCGGATTATCACCGCATTTAAATCATAATGTAAATATTAACGTAAACACAAAATTCATTCATATCCATTGAGGTGCTATATGTGTAAATAATGTGTTTATGCACAACTTATATATGTATGTATGTATTCGTATATGTACTTAAATATTTTTTTTATTTTTTATTATTATATGACACTAATTAAAAAATAATAATTTACATTATACGGTTTAATGACTTTTTTGGTTATTGTTATGTCATAATAATAATAATATGTTTTAGCGCGAAATTCTGTGTACAGAAGGGTGGGTGACCTCCTCATATATAAATAGAGATAAATAAATGTCACAAATTAAGATTCGTATATATATATATATATATATATAGGTGTATATGACTATTGACATGTAGCACAACGCGATCATAAAACCAAACACACTAAAGTTTCCAAATGATAATTGCCGAGTTTGGAGATAAAATTAGCAAATTCACAAACATTGTATATATTTGGTAGATTACCTGTATACACACACACACATTTTATTATATTTTAGTTGCTTAGCACGTACGTAAATTTTGTAAAAAAAAAAAATACAAAAACAAAATTTAAGAACTCTTGTTGATGCCAGTAACTGAATATTTATATGAATATGTGTACGCTCGTCTGATACGATCAAATGCAGACATTTTTTCAATTAATATGATGTCAATGGTAAACTGTTGTTTTCTTTTTTTTTTTTGTAGTTTAGTTTTAATCAGAGATAACGATCACAAACGTATAAATTCAACGCACGTTTTTTCCATTTTTTTTTTCTGTATACGTTTTGTAATTAAATTCTGTATAACATAAAAATACAAAAATCTGGGTCAAAATTTTTAATGACAGATTAATTAAATTATTGTCACTTAAAAAAAAAAAAATAGTAAGACTTACATTCATATACTTGCTTTGTATTTTTATGATGTGATCGCAATTTTAGAAGACAGTTTGGCACATTTCACATTATTTTTGTTGCTGTTATACGTGACATACGTGACTTTGGTAATTTTATATTATTTATCAGCGAGACTCTTTTTGTTTATTTAGCATCTATCGTTTAAAGACTCTACTCTTGTAGGTTAATGTAATACCATTTCACTAGAGTATACATTTTAAAATAGTTATTTGAATTATCGTCAACTTGTTTTCCGAGCTTTGTATTATCATGGGATGATTTTAACCAACTCAATGACGAAATAGTGATACAGGGAGGAGTGTTGGATGGTGAATCATTCCATGAAAAACATTTTGAAACGAAAGTCATCAGAGATCTAGAAATCAGCCTGCTGGAACCTGAGCCCCTAATGATCGAACAACAATTATTTCAACAGCAACGATCGTTTTTCGATGGATTTCACGAATTTTTCGAGAGCCCAAATAGTTGATTTGCGGCCACCACGTATTAACATTGAATCTTTTGATGGTAATTATAAATCTTGGATGATTTTCCATATGGTATTTATTTGAGTTCGATCCACATTAATGATAAGCTATCTAACGCTCAAAAATGTAAATGGTTGATGAGTTTTCTAAAGGGTCCAGCTCATAACCTTCTAAGAATATTCCCGTAATCGATGCAAACTACACTAGTGCTTGGGAAAAGTTAAGCGGAAGGTATAATAAACGTGATTTTAATATGTTTCGAAGATTGTAAGAGAATTCAATCCAGTTTCGAACTGATGAGCTTATGATTATGAAAAAATCAATTTTCTCATCAGGCCGTGGCGACTGGACTGATTATACCACAATTTACATTCTATATATACAGAATGTGCTGTGCGTTAAGTACTAGCGAATCATACTAATACAGATGAACTCCCTTACAATTTTTCTTCTTCACAGTATTCACACAGCTCTATTTCTGTGTACGGTAATTTTTACTTTATTAATTTTTTGTTGAATGTTAATTAATTCATGTAATTTCTAATATGCTACCGGTGATTAGACCTTTTTAAATGTGTTTTTATTACCACTAGAAGTATATTAGTATTTACGAACAGTAATTCAACGAAACCGACTAATAGACAGAATTCTATTTATTTAATTATATGATTTTAATAAGTTTCGATTATTGTAAGAGAATTCAATCTATTTTCGAACTGATGAGCTTATGATTATGAAAAAATCAATCTTCTCATTAGGCCGCGGCGACTGGACTGATTATACCACAATTTACATTCTATTCTCATCTCATTATAATAAACCCAAGATTTTAACTCAAGCTTGAATTAAAAAATTCATGGATCAAGGTTCTGTTTGTAGAGGGAATAAAACGCTTAGGGAGCTAAGTGAAAGAAGGAGGAGGTAATTTAAGGTTTATCGGCAATTGTAAAAAAGGCTGAGACTGGAACAGTCTGATGTCAAATGTACCATTATGGAACTTGCTAATCCTCAATTCAATAATCCTGGCTCAGACATTTTGGTTGGCGCAGATATATTCTTCAATATATTGTGCAGCGACCGCCTTATTTCGTATAATCATCCAATCACAGAGCTCCCATTCCACATAAGGCCAATAACTAACGAGGAAGAAATAGAGAGTAATCATCTACTACGCTGTATCATTCTGATATTCAAAATACCCTTGAAAAATTCTTGCCATTGGGGGAAATTGCTACCTTACCAGAATTAACTCCGGAGGATAAATTATGCGACGATCTTTTCTCTGGGCATCACCGTCGTGACAATATTGGTATATACGAGTATATTGTATATTTTCCATTTAAGACTACCAACCCAGACTTAGGCAATTCACTCAACGCAGCAACTTCCCGATTAGTTTCTATGGAGGAGCATTTGAAAAGGCCAAGTCTTTAAAGAGGACATATGCAGATGAAGAACTGAATAACTCGAATTAGGACACATGGAATGAGTTCCAGAAGCCAAAATTAACGTTGCTTCGAGGCAGAAATGCTATTTACCGCACCATGCTGTCAATAAAATGGGTAGTACCACAACTAAGCTAAGGATTGTGTTCGACGGTTCAGCCAGAACCAGTTTTTGGCAACTCCCTAAATAACACTTTGATATCCTTTCCAAGGTTTCAACAAAATCTAGTAAACATTTTACTCAGATTTTGAAAAAGCGCTATCGTAATTTCTGCTGATATGTAGAAAATGTTCCGGCAAGTATTAATATACGACAAGTCCCTGAGAATTGTTTGGAGACAAAATTTTTCTTATCCTATTTCTCATTATCGCTTAAATACGGTGACTTACAGGACCAAACCAGCTCCCTATTTTGCCGTTCGAGCTATTCAAAAAACATCAGTAACAGCACCAGTTCTAAACAATGATGGTTACTGCCAGACTGTATCCTTGTATAAAAGGGGTGGTTTTAATCCCACAAAATCGATGGTAAATTCCCAAGAGCTCCTGAAGATAATACCAATTGAGTATCAAGAAGCAACCGGGTGAGTCAACCGGGATTAAAACTCTTGGATTAAATTGGAACCCAATGGAAGACACGTTCCAATTCAAGGTTCACCTGAACGATAACAGTAAGGCTACTAAACGTATTGTTCTGTCAGAAGCTGGTTATTCGACCACTTGAGATGGCTGTCATCAATCACAATTCAAGTTAATATTTCGTGCCAACGCCTTTAGTTGCAGAAACTTGACTGGGACATTCCAAATTGAGGAAAATTGGTAGGATATTAGGAATTCCTTACCTGAACTCGAAAAAATTCGCATTCCTAGATTATTGGCTATTTAGAGCCAAACTAGAACAATAGAGCTCCACGCATTCTGAGACGCTTCAGAACTGGCATTCGCAAGGTGTTTACATTCATGTCAAAACATTGTTCGTAGAAGTTGTCATTACTCTAACTAATAGTGGCCAAAAGAAGGGTAACTCCCATGAAACAATTGGTTAAATTTAATAACACTTACGCATGGACCGATTCAAAAATCTAGAAAGAAAAGTGGCAGACATTTACAGCAAATCGAACATCTCAGATTTTAGATGTGGTATATTGGGATCATATTCCATCAAAGGAAAATGTATCAGATGTTGCGTCCAGAGGAATTACACCATAAAAACTTTTATTACATAAATTGTTGTGGCATGAAGCACATTGCCTACAACTTCAACAGTGCTGCTGGCCCTCCATATCAATGCATTATCTCCAGTTAAATGAAACGAATTTTAGACAATTTTCATGGAAAGTTCGTTAAGAAAATTAATATTTATTAACGAACTATTTTTAAAAATCTCTTGTTTTGAGTAAACAAAACGTATTGTGAGCTATATTAAAAGATACTATTCTAAGATAAAGGGAGCAGTGATATCTGAAATTTTAAAGTTTGGATCAGCTAGTGCAACGCTTGAACCTCCAACACTAGACGAAATGCAGATAAGAAATTAAGCCAGTTCAAACTAAATAAGGTAAATCGTATAATCCATTCACTTAGCCAAATAATAGATGAACGAGGTTTTCTTGGTGTCGGTGGAGGTCTAGAGCATTCATCACGCCCATAAGCAACTACCGCAAAACAACTCATGGGAAGTCTGCTAAGGCCGAGAGTTTTTTCTGGAAGACCATTTCTATCATCACGCGTCCCATTTATCTCAAGGAAAATCGCAGCCGTGGACGCAACAAAGTAGTGAAGGCTGTATAGTATACTCTTCATATGCTTCGCGATAAAGGCAGTACACATCGAAGTTGTGAGCCATATGACAATCGAGCCATATATCTCAGTATAGGAGGGGCGCTCCTATTGAAATTACAAGCGACAACGATAACAATCTTGTTAGCAGTAGACGACGTCTGGACTAGCTTTATCAATTACACTTTATCTCTCACTTTCTTACACAGAATAAAAATTCATTTCCGCCAGTGCTCTACATTTCGGTGGTTTCTGGGAGGCAAACATTAAATCGGTAAAGCATCACCTTAAGAGTGCGACCGGTTCTACCATCCTCATATTCGAAGAGATGAGTACACTGCTAATACAAATCGAATCTGTCTTGAACTCAGGACTGCTTTGCCCATTAAGTGATGATGTTACTGTGTACGACCTCCTAATACCGGGCATTTTCTGATAGGAGAAGCCCTAACAGCGATTAAGTAGTCGCAAAACATCCAACAAGACGTGCGGGGTTTTTGAAAGACATGGTCTGGTGCGGGGTTTTTGAAAGACATGGTCTGTGGAATATCCCACCTATTTACAACAACCTCAGAAATAGCTTGACGTTCAAAGTAGTCCTCATATCGATCAACTCGCGTTGTGATCGAAGAAGTCGTCGAACATAATAATAACAAAAATTCTAAGCCCTAAAATTTTATGAAATTATTTTAACCTTTGTTAATCAAACAAGATTTCAAAAACTCTTGACAATTAGAGAAGCTTCAAGAGATTAAGTAGCTTGGACAAATATTCCAATCTAAATCGAATTCTCACTAATTTTGAAAATTTCATGATTTTGTTTGCTAATGTTTACCAAATTATTAACAGTCATCATTACTCGTTCATTAATAGTTGAATGCTAGATTTCCTAGACGACAAAACGAACAGCATGTTTTCCTAAGCAAAGGAATTGGCTGTTCTTTGGGACGTCGACGGAATTTCGTCAAAGAATGTAGGAAAACACAGTCATACAATAGTGTGTATTGAATAACTAGCGGATTTCACTCTCCGTTGGCTGTTCGTTCCCATACTGTCTAGCAAAACCGGCATTTACTTAAATACCACAAATAATGGTCAAAATTCTCAATTCGGTTAATCATTCCCGGTTTTACATGAACATTTTAACTGGAAAGCGGCTAAATATTTAACTGCCCAATTTCGTTTAGCTGAAGGCTAAATATTTCTTTGTAAAAAAATCAACTTGCACTGAATTTGTATTATGAAACAAAACGCAATTTCATAAAAGAAAAAAGGGACGAAACATTATTTAATTAGAGATTGGATATTTTTTTGTGAAACCGGGCATCAGTATTCTAATTTAACTTTTCAATTAGCAATAACAATTAATTACATTAGAATTTAGCACAAACCACATAAAGTGCTCCCTTTCCAAAATTCATCCATGAATTATTATTATTACGAAAGCTGTAGCTCAACTGTTTGACATTTAAGAAAAAATTGGTTGAATTAAAATAATAAATAAATCAATTATTCAGAAGGCTTACCAATTTGCAAAAAGAAAAAACATTAAAATATATTTTTGTCTGGTATTTTGTTATTTCTTCGTAACTAATTAATTAACATTATATCATTAATCATAAATATTCATTTTAATTAAAAAATAATTATTTTTTTTTTTATGTAAATTTATTAGCAAATGATTAAATTGAAACCGAATCTTAATAATTGCTCAATATTTAATATTGTATTATACAAAATGAACTGCTGTTTGCAACCAATTTTAAAAATTGAAACAGTTGAAATTTGAAATAGATAAATGTCATTACGTTACATTGTGTTGTTGTCTCGAGTTGTGTGGAAAATGTGGAAATATAATATTTTAATTTGATTATTTAAGGAAATTTAATGATTTCATAATCATGTGTCAAATTTTCTTGTTGCTCGTTAGACAATTACCATATCACATTTATTGAACAAACAATGGGATGTTTATTCATGTTTATCCATGTTTTAAAAATATACCAATTTGCCATACATTATATAGCATTATAAGAAATGTCGCTGGTAAGTTAGATTACTTGTATTTAAATATATTTTAGTTAACCAAATAAAAGTTTACATTGAAAGCAACAACCAATAATGAACAAATTTTTGATTTTGGTACCGATGAATCGTTGGTTGTAAATTTTTCTTTGATTTGCACTTGGCGCTCTTCAGTAATAGAAGGCGAAGTGGGTGTGTAAGTGTCGATGCATTTTTGATAACCCCATAATAATTTTTGTACTTCATGAGGGTTTATTAGTCGTGGTGCATCTTACACAGCTTTTACTTTTTTTGGTGCTTTTGAAATTTTATTTTGTTCAATCTGGTATCCAAGATAATTAATTCTTGTCTGGAAAAATTTGCATTTCTTGTCATTAACGTGAAGATTGTATGTCTTTTCAAAACAAGCAATTAGCCGTTGGTAGCACTCATCAAAATAGGTTGTCACTCTTTCAAGTCCTTGGAGCACCTGATCGAGTATTCAATGAAATTAGCTTGGAGCCGTTTTGATACCAAATGCGAGAATGTTAAACTTGTACGTTCCTTTGTGAGTGGTTATCGTTTGGATTTTTGGAAATCCAGCGTGCAGAAATACTTTGAATCTCTTAGATTGTTGAGAATTTCCTCAATCCGGGGAATCGGGTAGTGAGCATCTTCGAGTCGTTGGTTTACGCCGACTTTATAATCGACACATAATCGAACGCTCTTATCCGGTTTTGGAATGCAAACCAATGGGGAACCCCAGTCGGAAGTATCCACTTTTGTAATGATGCCCTCTTCTTCTAAAACTTAATCTCTACGTAAGAATGGCAATTCACGTGCTTTATGGAATACTGGCTTGGCCTCTATTCGAAGTTTTAGTGAGCACTGAAGATTTTAAATTTTTCCAATTTTTTGTTCGAAGATTTCTCTATACTTTGATTTAATGTTCGATACAATTTCATTGGTTGAATCACTCGAATTTTCCTTATCTAAATCTTGCAGATTTACGTTGAGTTTCCTAATCCACGTTCTACCCAAAAGAGCTTGTCGGTCGTTATCTACAATGTACATTTCTTCCGTAATCGATTTATTTTTGTATGTTACCTTGGCAGTGATTTGAATGAAATTTCATATTAGTCTGACGTAAAGGATTCGAAATATTAAGCTTCTCAAATGCATTCCTTGGAATTAGTGTGACTCCTGCTCCCGAGTCAACTTCCAATTGCTGGAACTTTTCTTCTATTTTGATATTTGTGTAAAATTGTTTCACTTGATTACTTGAAACTGGCTGATTTGCGTATATGTCATGAACGTTTTGAACGTAATTTCCCTCTACTGGAGTTTCCACTGCGTTTATTGATTTGCGATTATTCATTAGAGTCGTAGTACAAACTTTTTCAATATGTCCTTTTTTCTTGCAAGACCTGTCAGTCCCAATGCTTGATAGTCGATTCGACCACAGGATCTTGACTGATTTCTGTAACTGGAACTATATAAATTTATTGTTTCGCTGCTGGAAAGGACTTCTTGGTTCTCGACTATTTGTATCTGGTTGTTCTGGTTTTTGATTTGACATTTCTTTGCTGTCTATCTGGGAAGCTTCGAACGCTTCGAACGCCACATCAACAATTTTTTTAAATTCCAATTTCCCTGATTGTAGCAACTTTGTCCTTATTGCACTATCACGGATCCCTCTTATGAACTGTGAGAGCAGAAATGTATCTGCAATTGACGCGGAACACCCTTTACAATTAAATTTGCATGTTGACACATAACCTCGAATTGCAGCTGCGTAATTCGCAGTCGATTCGTTTGGCTTTTGAATACGCGTTAATAAACGATGTCTTTCAACTAGTGAATTTGGTTCGGGACTCAAATGTCCCTGCAGTAACTTAACCAGTTGGTCGTGATCTTCCTCCATCAAAAATCTATCGATAGGCTTACAAACATAACACATTAATGCGCAGTGTTGTTAACCCATTATTGCCTATATTATGTATATTACGATACGAGAGGATCAATTAGAGTGAATTAGAAGCGGTGAAGCTGAACAAAGTGGAAACTGTCCTTCTAGGATTAGGCGATACCAAAATTAGGATGGTCGGACGATTCATGGCCACTCTGGAAATGGATGGTCTGAAAGTTGAAGCGACGATAAATTTTATTCCAGAATTATGACTCAATTTAAAGTCTAAATTAGGAAACGTTTTTTTACGAGGGGCGAAGATTGTCATGGGGCAAGTGAATGTCACAAATGAGAAAATATCCAAACGTTAGTGGATCAATACAAACTATTTTCAAAGAAGAGGAGTCCGGTACAAGAAGATTTTGTTAAAGATTGATGTACTCGGACCAATATGGCAACAAATATCGGATTGGTTAGATGAAATGGTTTGTTTGTTTGAAGGAAATTGTTTTGGATAGGTACCCTCTCCCATTAGTAAAAGACCAAATCGACCGGTTACACAGCGCGGTGGAATTTACTACGCTCGACTTGGAAAATGGATTGACGGTCGAGAAGGATAGTCCCTTGTGAAAGTTCACGGCCCTTGTAATACCAACCGGTCAATACGAATTCAAGGGAGCAGTAGTGTTCAACGATTTATCCATTTCGTGTTTAAAGAATTGATCGCAGGACGACATTTTAATCCCATCACGAACTAAACCTTAAGTGCTTAAAGTGTCAATTTGGATTGGATGGTACCATCGGAGAGTAAAAACTCAGTAGCATCGAAATTTCCGGTGCCGAAAACAATCAGACAAGTGCAGAGTTTTTTTTTTTTTTATTGACGGAAATTTGCCCAAATTCATCAAGAGCTGCTCGACCTTGGTAAAGCCGATAATAGACCTTCTCAAGAAACAGTTGAAATTCGATCCAAAATGGGATTTGGAGCGATCCTGATGCAAAAGAGTCAGGTAAATAACCAGTTGCATCCGGTCTTCAAATTGAAGATAGATGAAAAGTGTGTTACAAGATGTTACAAGATTATTAGTACAAGCTAGAGCATAGGGCAGGTTTAAAGATGCGCCGGAACCCTTTTAGATGAGCCGATCACTCGAAAACGGTTCACACGAGAAGTTTTTCCTGGAAAGAGTCGTTTTGTTGAAGGAAGACGACAAAGGCAGACAATTTTTGGCTGTCCCGAAAAGAATGGAGCAACCAAGAATTTTTGCTAAACGAGAAAAAGTTAATTCGAGCTGAATGCTTCTGATGTTCTGATGAGAGAGAAATTCTGACTGTGTAAAGAAAAATACGTGAAACGTTAACGAAGTTTTTTTTGAGAGGATGAACAAAAAAAACGAAGTGTAGAAACACTTTATTTATTTCTACCTTGTAGAACTCGCTTCTCATCAGTTTAATGATCGGCGTTTTGTTGAGCTCCTCTCCTTCCATTTGGATTTTCTTTACTAAAATTATCCGACTGTCTATATATTTGCTTAAAGGAAACATTTGACCTGTCTAATTTACACATTCCTCTAAATTAAAAACATCTCCTTTACAATTTAAATTCATTTTATCCGAAAGCTGGTAGAACTTAAATACAAAATATGTGAAATAAAATGAAATTATTTATCATTTGTCATTTTATTTCATATATTTTATATTTAAATTCTATCAAATTTCGGATAAACCGAATTTACACGGTGTTGATCGATCAGCCAATTTTTAATAATTTAGTCAATATTGGCTTATTCCATTCATTATTTGGAACCATAGAAACTACAAGGATATACATAAGTAAACCAAAACTAAATAAGAGCTTTGCTAACTGATCGGATCAAGCTTGAGGTCGTGCTTCTGGTTATACATTGACTTTAATAAGCTTAAAGCTCACTCATAAAATAAAATTATTACAGCTGATATCTAAACCTCATAGAAAAAAACCGTGTTTTGATGATTTTATTACACTGTATAGCTTAACCTACTATGGGAAACAAAGCTCGATTTTAAGACAATAAAAATTAAGAATATTTATGAAAACCTCATAAATATTCTTTAATGTCAAAATTCTTTGAAAACTCTTCGTCAAACGCGACTAAATTCGAAATTGCGGTTTGTTCCATAATACAAATTCAATGCAAACTGATTATATATTTTTTTACATAGAAATATTTGTTAGCCAGTTAAATATTCAGCTGAAAAAAATCTGGTGGTCAAATATTTAACTATTCAGCTAAATTGTTCATGTAAAAGTTATAAAATTACCAAATTTAACCAAATCGAACTTCAAGATTGCCTCTTTTTATGTAGAACCGGGCCTACTAGAATCAAAATGGCAGGTCAATAATTAACTGCTGAGATCAATCGTTAACTATAGCTAAATACCATATTGATTTTGATTGTTAATTAAATTAAAACCCAATGCAACATGCTCCGTGGAAAATGTTCAGGAGCTTTTTTAATATTGTATGAAGCTTTCAAATTTATATGTTCATTTTATTTTTAAAGAAGTATTTATATTTATGAAAATAATGCTTAGAAAAGCTCCTCCTGATCATAAAAAAGAGCTTTTGGCACCAACATATAACCATTAAACCAGTATTATAAAAAAGCAAATGTGGAATACTTGACTCTAGTGTCAAAGTTCGTAATATGTTCATGAAAGCTCAAAATCTCATTGATCTGCTCCCCAAACAAAATATTCTGAAGAAGAGCTTTTTGAATTCTAAGCTCTCAATTAAAACGAAATGGTACAACAGGTTTTCATAATCCAAAGTTGAGGATTTTGAACAGAGTGGCATCACAAAATATTTTAACATTTTCAGTACCAAAATATAAAAACTACCTGAGAATATTTTTAGTTGGGATATAGTTTATTAGAAGTATGAGCTTTTGTTTTGTTTTTATACGAAAATATGCATGAAACATGTAATTTTATTTAATTGAAAAATCGAGTCAAGAAAATGTTTATTTCTTAGTGAAAATCGTCTTCAAAAATATGGTATTTTTGAACTTTTAAATGTTGTTGTTTTTGTAATATACGTCATAAACTCATAACTCACAATTTATAATCATCTCTTTCATTGCCTCCATTCCGATATCCGATTGGAATTCGAATTTGCTATTGTTATTTTGAATTTGCGGAGCATGCTAGATTGTTTTGACTTTTTGTTTCCTTCACGCTCGTTGTATTGATTTAATTTTTTCTGTTTGGCTCTTTTTGATTTATTTTAATTTCGAGTGTTGAGCGTTTGTTATCTTTTTTCTTACCATTGGTTTTAGATGTGGACAAATAATGACGTCACTAAATTGAATTTTCTCTTTTTAATACATATTGTTATTGTTGTAGAATGGTTTTAATTAAATGTCGCTTATTTTCTTTTGATTATTGCTGAAAAATAAGGGAAATTTGAAAACCTGTATTTTTAAATGATTTAAGTCTGGTTTCCATTATGAAACATTTACTGACAGTATTTTTTACTGAGATCATTTTTGGTTTTTAATTTTTTTTGAAAAATTGCATTGAAAAATTGAAATATTTTTCCAGTACTGAATAAAATATACTTCGCTTCATATATTTTTCAGTAAATTTTGTCAGTATACTACAAAAATGTCAGTATACTATAATAATTTTTTCAGTACTGTAAATCTGAAAAAGTATTTTTTTTTTCTCTCACACAGCACGCGAATATATTTTTTATCCCATTTTGTTATACTGTCAGTAAATATTTCATCATGGAAATCAGGCTTAAGACATTTAATTGTTTTTTAGCGATTTCAGAAAAAATTATTTAACTAGGTTTAACTTTTTATTCATATTTTATCGTCAATCGAAATCGCGTTTTTTCATACAAACCCTATGAAAATAAATTATTTTTTAGGTTTTTATGTCCCTTATTTTAAGTTCATTTATCACATGGCGTCTCTATTTACATCGATATGGTTCTGCTATAAGTTTCCAAACCTCAAAGGCTAAATAAAAGTTTTAACAATTGTACTCCGATTGTGATGCTTACTACTTCTAACAATAGATTTTGGGACGCATAATTGCTGTGCTGTCTTGAGTCCACAATGCTGCGTTTAATAAAACTTTGGGCTGAATGTTTTAGATAATTATCTTCACAAAATTTGAGTCTAATCAACATTTCTGTTTTTTAAGTTAATTTTGTTAAGCAAGAAAAATAGATGGAAGTGAATTAAATTCAATTATTTTTCAATAATTTTCAATCCTAGTAACAATTTCATATATAGAGCCTTTTCACAGGACCAACTTTATAAACTTGCTGTACGTTAATCTATCGGGAATCCTCTCTAATAATTTATGAAAATTTTGCTACAAAATCTTCATTAGACCCATCCATTTAAATTTTTTGGTGAATGAATATAATTGTGGAAAAAAATAAATAAAATGTGCAATTTGCTCAAACAGCATTGTTAAATATCTCGCAAAATTACACAATTATAACACGTTTACTGTGCGCACTGATATAAGCAACAACATTTGTTTTTAAAATCTGAATCTAATTTTTCTCTGAACATCATTATCTTAATTCTACCATTATTATTAGGTAGTTTTCTTCATCTACATATGTGCACCGAAAGGTTTACGATTATTCACTGATACATGGAAAACAGCCACAATTAACGTTTTGGCTTTGTTTCAAGTAGATGATGACTAGTTTGATCAATTCACAACGCTGCGCTGTTGTTTTTGTGAATTTGCTGTCCCATTTTCGGATTTATTTAATATATTCGAGAGTGATATCCGCCTGACAAAATAAAAAATTAAGATGTGGTCAACACATGATTTTATTTTACGAACAGAGAATTTTGAGAAACACGAAGGAACACGAAGGTAACACGAGGACGAAAAATGTTTCCTAGGCAGACAATTTAATTTATAGCCTAGACTGTGTAATGAATCCGATGAAACCGTTTCGAATCTCGTAATTTATTCGCATCCTATACGTGGCTCCCTCTTTTTTAATTTTGGATTTAATTAATTATCTAGCAGTTTTACCGGTAACGGAGGAAAGGTGTTGCTGGCAGTTATGGGATGAAATTATTGAAATCGAGTCAGTTTTATTCATCCATCAGCAACTTCTATTGGAACGTATAAAAAATACTATTAAGCTATTTCCAACTCAAAGTTAATTACGAATATTTTAATAAACTTGATCTGGGATTCGTACCAAAACTATTTGACCATGAGCATAAGCGCTTTATACGTTTAATACATATTTCAGGCAAAATAGATGCTCTTATTTTTCTACATCGTGACATATGACCATCGATTTTAGGCACGAATTATGTTAATTGTTTATCGATTATTTAATTGATTTTTGATTTGTTAGTGTAACATCAATATTAATATAAAACGGTTCATTTTAGGCCGAATCCATTAAAATATATAAAACAACGTCCGCCTATATTGTGTTATCTCCTGGAAACCAAAGTCATTTCTATATAACAGTTGAATAGCATTTATGTGGTCACGTTCCACATTATACAAACAACAGAATCATCCAAACAATTGTAATTATTTATCCGAAATATTAACAATTTGTCTGTATACGTGTACGACTAGAAATTGTTTTTATTGTAAGTGCATGACTTTGTTAATAAAGATAATTTGCATAAAATTAAGTCTCGTGCTTTCAACCTTGAATGTGTGCCAATATAAAGTGGTTTGTTTAGATTACCTACAATGTAGTGTGTGTATATATACTCGGGGAGTTCATCTAAACAAGAATATCTTAGTAACACGATTACATTTAAGTATATGGATGATAATTTATGTTTTCATCTATATAACCATATGATCATGTTGTTATTTGGCTCGCGAACAAACGCATTCGATAATTTATCGATTTGATGAAATGTACACGATTATCAATCATTTTCGATTCGCGCAATTTTAATCTCAATTCGCGTAACATGTAATTTATATTCTATTAATAGATCAGGATTTTATTACTGAAAAGCTACGTATTATGTATGTATATACTTTGGAAATTGGCACAATGCCCGGTCTGCAGACGTGCATATGGATTTTGGAAATTATGTAAATGAATTTATTTTCTATTTATAGGATGAATTTTTTTGTTTAAGTTCAATTCTATTTTTACGGTTTCGTGCCGTATATTGTTATCGATAAGCGTTTTAATTACACGTTTTAATCTAAATATTTATTTAATAGTATGTATGACGTAAACTAGTTTAAATGAGTCAAAGTCAAGTTCATATTATAATATTTTATCAATTCTATTTGTTTTTTTTTTGTGCATTTCAGATGGGACACATTAGAACATCGACCGGATCATTTTTTATTAAGCCAGTGGAGAAATATACAAATGAAAATTCAAATATATTGCATGCTGTATATCGGGTACCATCACCCGAATTTAAACGACATGACGATGTTACGAATAAAAATGATCAATGTGCGACCGCATCGAGTACTGGTAAGTTTTTAGTTGGAAGTATATACAAAAGCAAATATTAATTCTTGAATCAATAAATTGTTAAATCCAGTCAATAAATTTTCTTCTTTGTACAATCGAATGTATAATCAATGTTCGGTTTATTCACTAACCATGACCTTAACCTCAGTAGTTAATATTTTTTTTTTTGTTTTTTAAGTAATTTCTTTTATTACCATTTTCGTTTGCAAATAACTCTATTTTATTGTGGTACATTGTGGTGGATAAATAAGAATTATTATTACAAATACCATCTTATTCCATAAGTGAACATAAATAACCGCCACTAGATACCACCAAGATAAAAATGTTATTTGTCAATAAACTGTTTTGTTGTTGTGTATTCCTCCAAGGCAATTGCCATTATCTATTTGCTTGATCAGCAATTTTTTTTCCTATTTATTTATGTATTCGCAGAAGAAAACTATTTAAATTGTATATTTTAGCAATAAAGTCATAAAATTCAAGACAATATTTTTTTGTTGATCTTCTACGATAACATCTCCGTTTGCTAATACATACGAGTAGTGGTAATTTCAATATGCTTGACGTTTTTTTTTCTCGTGTGATAATATAAATTGACCTACTCTCGTTCCAAAACTTACGAAAAATAAAACAAATCATTAAAATAGCTTCGCTTCTGGATATAAAATTTTTTTTTGTAATTAATGGACAACCAAAAAAGTGATAATGAGATAATTTGTATATTTCGAATTCGCGATGTTTTAAAAGATTAAGCGCGCGCGAATCAGCCGAAATTGTTTTAATCTTTAATTTATAAATATTTGCTTGTTATGTGTAATTAAAAATAGCAACAAAACTACTTTTTTTTTTCTGTTAAAAGGAAATTTATTTTCACGATCAGATTAAATAAGTCAAAAGCATAAAACAAAAAAAAAAAATATTACGATTTATAGACAGTAGTTTTAAGAGGTGTGTTGTAACTTGTAACAACAAGTGTATTATTAACGGTTGATTGAATCGTGCACTTTATAAAATATAGCGAACGGATATTATGCTGGACTAAACACACGATATTGACTTTTTCATACTTTAAAACTAATAAATTTAAAACTTGACAACGCATGACTAGGTGTAAAAGGTATAATGCGGTACTGGTTGTTGCAAAACTATTTTTAAAAAATTGCTTTAACAAAAATATTATTAGCTACAAAATTCTTAAGATGTGTACATAGAAAATGCTAAATTTTATCAATGGTTGATTCAAATTAGTATAGTAGGTTAGTACATAGGTAAGGAGAGGTGCCGGGATGAACGAAAAAAATACAAATTGTTCTTCGGATTAAAATTTTGAAATTTTTGAAGATTGTTCGACTTTTAAACACATTAATTCAGTTTAATTACAAAGTTCGTCAAATTAATATTTTTCAAACGGTTGAAATCTCATATTTTTCCAATTTTGATTATTAAATTTCTGAAAGAGTCAATTTTATAATCATCATTATACATTTTATTCATATTTGTAAAAAAAAAATGTTTTTTTACTGTTTATAAAACAATTAAGGCCGTAATGTGTATGACTGCACAATGTATTACTTCCGGAATAGGAGTAAGGAATTGGCAGGGCTGGCTCGGGGTGTGTGCGAACTGCTTAGTCACGCAGGGCGAAACATTTGTAACTTGGTAACACAAATTACAATGGACCAATCATTCATTAATCCGAAATCAAATGATTACAGAAACGAACACTAGAAGAAATAATTCAAATCGGCAAACAACACAATTATCGACCATTGGCTATCGTACCCGAACACGAATTGGAAACTGGAACATAAGAACTCTGACGGAAACATCAAGGTTAGCACAAGTTGAGAAGGAAATGAAGCGGTATAACATAGAAATTCTTGACCTCAGTGAAGTAAGATGGAAGGATAGTGGAGACATAACAACCAGCGCAGGCAATTATAAGATGTTCTCTGGTAGAGTAGACACACACGAACAAGACATAGGTATACTAATAACGGCTAAAGGGAAGAAATCACTACTCGAATGGAAACCTATAAGTAGCAGGATAATTACAGCAAGATTCCACTCAAAAATTAGAAATACAACGAATATTCTACGAATTCTACGAGCAATTACAAGCCGCCATATCAAATGCACACCGAAATGACATCAAGATTATCCAAGGAGATTTTAACGCAAAAATTGGGATTGACAACACCGGAATGGCGACAATCATGGGTAAGCAGGCAAGGGATTCTGCTAAGAATAACAACGAAAGACAGACGCATCGACTATTGTGTCACAAATCAGCTTTTCATAGGCCGCAGCATATTCCCAAACAAGAATATTCATAAATACACCTGGACATCACCAGATGGCAGAACGAGAAATAAAATTGATCATGTACTGGTAAATAAGAAGTTTCTATCCTCCTTAGAAGATGTCAGAGCAATGAGAGGAGCAGATGTACACAGCGATTACCAATTGGTAATAGCTACCTTCAAAATCAAACCAGCTGCTGTGAAAAATGCAAGAACTAATCGGAGAAAATTCAACATATGTAGATAGATTAAGAAACACTGACATAAGAAACACTTTCAATGAAACGCTCCAAACCAATCTACCAAATAACGAAACCAGCGCTATAGATCAAAAATGGGAAAAACTAGAAGAAGCCTACGTAAAAACTGCTACAAGTGTGCTTGGCTACAAAGACAACACAAGAAAACCATGGATTAGAGATGAAACGTGGAAGAAAATTGAGGAACGCCGCCAACTTAAAATACAACTATGCAATCAAAATACGATGGAAATTCGAAGAAAATATGAGGACACAGCTAGACAAGTGAAGAAAATGGCAAGGAGTGATCGCAGGAAATATACGGAAGACATTCTCACCACTGCCGAATAGCGGCAGCAAATAGAAATATGCGCACACTACATCAATGTCTAAGAAAGGTTACCGGAAAATTTACAAATATACCACCTATAAAGGATTCAAATGGACAAGTCCTAACTACAGACGACCAATAACTAAATAGATAGAAAGAGTTCTTTGAGTACAACTGCATAGATAGCGAACCAGTTGAGGAGCTTCCAGATGGCAACTATAACAAAACCATAAATACCTATCCACCAACGGAGTGGGAAGTTACAAGTGCCATAAAGAAGCTGAAAAATAACAAAGCCGCTGGAACCGACAACATACCAGCTGAATTACTCAATGGTGACGCGCTAACAACTGCAGGAGCACTTACACCACTATTAGTAGAAGTGTGGAATATCGGAAAAATTCCGCAAAAATGGAAAGAGGGCTTAACCATAACGATTCTAAAGAAAGGCGACTTAAGAGAATGCAAAAACTGGCGAGGCATCTCCCTCCTTAACAGTATAATGAAAGTACTAGCAATGATCATCCTTGAACGAATATCACCAACTGTTAAGCAACATATAGGAAACGAACAAGCTGGTTTCAGACCAGGAAGAAGCTGTACAGACCACATTAGCACTGTCCGAATTATCATCGAACAATACAACGAATGGAACTCACCACTATATCTACTCTTCGTCGACTTCGAACGCACATTCGATTCCATCAAAAGAAGCGCAATCTGGAAAGCACTCGGCGAAATAGGTATTCCGAGGAAAATAACCGAACTCATCCGAGAAATGTACCGGGATGCTGGAAATAGAGTTCAACACAAAGGAAGGCAGAGTGACACATACTACAACACACAAGGAGTCAGACAAGGATGTGTACTATCTCCACTATTGTTCCTCATAGTACTGGATAGTGTCATGCGCAAGCTATACATCGCATCACCAAACGGTATCCAGTGGGATCCAATTAGAAGACTCAATGATCTCGACTATGCAGATGATATCTGCCTGCTAACACACAAATACACAGACATGCAGCAAAAGCTACAGAAGTTATCAGAAATAGCACAAAATGTCGGGCTCAAGATAAATATAAAAAAAACAAAAGCACTGAGACTGAACACAAGCATTAGTACACCACTTCGCATCAACCAAGACACAATAGAAGATATCGAAAAATTCGTATACCTCGGCTGTACTGTGTCAAGATCAGGTGGAACGGAAGAAGATACTAACCAACGCATCAACAAAGCGAGAAACACGTTCAACATGCTCCATAAGATCTGGAATGCATCCGTCCTGACAAGAAACACCAAGAAACGAATGTTCAATGCTTATGTAAAATCAGTACTGCTGCATGGCTGTGAAACGTGGAAACATACGCAGAAAATAACAAGAAGGCTCCAAGTATTTGTGAATAAATGCCTTAGGCGATTAATCAAATACTTCTGGCCGAATACCATCACAAATGAAGAACTGCTGCGGCAAACTAACCAAGTGGACGGAAATGGAGATGGATAGGACACACGCTGAGAAAGACACCAAGTGACATAACCAGGATGTCATTGGAATGGATTCCGCAAGGAAAGAGGAAAGTTGGAAGACCAGCAATGACCTGGAGGAGAACGGTGCTAACCGAAGCAAAACATCTCGGGAAAACATGGGGTGAGCTAAAGACAACAGCCCCAAATAGAGTTCGATGGTCCAGTCTAGTAGACGCCCTATGCTCCTAAATGGAGATAAAGCAAAAAAAAAATTATTTGGTGCAAAGTCAAAATCAAGTTAAAGAACATGATGAAAATATTGAGGCATCCAAATATTCCGTGGTGGTCAAAAAATTAGAAAAAGCAATTAAATAAAACAAAAACTCGATATTCAATAATTGATTATAGATGGGACATCTATTGTGTAGTAGTTGTACTTCGTTCTAGTAACACCAAATATAATCAGATGGTATTCATTTTATTTGCGTAGAACGTCAAATAAGAGTGTCCAAATGGTTTTCATTTTCTGTGTTTAAAATTGACAATTTGCATGTATTGAAAAGAAATCATTGTAGTTAATAATGAGGGCGAAGTTGCTGCATTTGGTGGGGGGAATATTTGTTTTAATTTTAACAAAATCAATTGTTCACGACATTAATTGTGGAATGTATTGTTATTCTGCATTTTTTCACGAGCCCGACTTCCCAGTGTTTCATATAATTTGGGTCCAAATTCATCAGGACCAAAACATGATTACCACTCGCATCTGGTAATCAGCTGGTATATTTTCTTCTAAAAATTAGGTGCCCTTTGAAAATTAATCAATAAAGTGTTTGATTTTTTACTCTGATTATAAACCTAGAAGGTGAATCACGGGAAGTTTTTGAACTACTTCGATAAAATCATGACCTGGAAAACTGATATTATTTGCAAACGGTCTTTGCAGTACTTGCGGAATCAATACTTAGACTTTTAGATAATTTCAAATGATAGAGGACATTGTTTGTTGATTCGCAAGCTCTCTTTAAACTTCTCCACAGTTCGACAAATTTTGTCTCAGAAGCAGGCTTCGATTATTAAGGTAAAATTTTCCTCGCGCTCGAAATCATGCTCCAATAGAAATCATCAAAAATATGTTAGAAACAATAAAGAAAAATTGCAGGCATACTGTATCCCGACTGACGAAATTTAAAATCAAACCGACGTTTTCGATATTGTATATGGGATAATGACATTTTATGCAATATTACTACCATCATTATTCAATGACTTCTTCCTTAAGAAAATCTTATGCGTTTTTAAACGATTTATCGGGCTTGTCGTATTGTCCTACCTAACAGCTAAACTTTGATCAAGTGACAATTCACATTTTTTGTTATTTCGTTTTAAAATTTTGTAGATCTGTCAGCACACGCAAATTAAAATGTAAAAATAGTAAACGTAAAAGGACAAATTTTTTAAATTCTATAATTCAGAATGTGAGAATTTAAAAAAAAAAATCGTAATTCGAATTTGTGATATTTTTTTTTTTGGGCATAAAATGTTCAACAATGAAATTTCAAATTTTACAAATCTGAATATCTCCAAAATTCCAAAAATTAAAATGGAAAGTGTGGGTTGGATGTTTCATATACGTCAACCGATGTATGGATGTTTCATATGGAATGGGTACGAAGGGCCGAATTTCAAAGGGCCGAATCTCGAAGGGCTGAATGTCGAAGGACCGAATGTCGAACGGCCGAATGTCGAAGGGCCGAATGGGTCAAAGGGCCGAATGTCGAAGGATCGAATGTCGAAGGGCCGAATGTGTCGAAGGGCCGAATGGGTCGAAGGGCCGATTTTTTTGTTTTGTTTTGCTTTTAGAACAAACCACCGTTTGTGGTGGTCGTTGCGTATTTGTACTTATGTTGAGCACCACGTTACAAAAATAAAATGCATTTCTGACTCCAATTATTTTCGTTATAAATTTATTTTTATATATATTTAATATTATTTATATTTATGCATTATTTTATTTAGTCAATATTATATTTAATACCAATTATTATTTTTTTAAGTTTATTTATAAAATAATGGCTGTCAACATTTATATTTTAACAAAGAAAAATATGTGTCTTTTTCGTTGCCTAATTTTAGGTTGAATTTCGTTTTTTTTTGTTTTCTTTTTCTTCGCCGCACACTCACTCGAGAAAATTTCCCACCCAAGAAACCCAAGAAACCCAGCAAACGGAATTATGAATGGTGGTGGTAGCCACACTACTCCCTTGCCAGTGATTGTCCGTGAACGTATTATCGAAAACGCGTGGGCAGTCTGGTTGCTCTACCCGATCGTGTGGTAACCAAATCTGGTTCACTCTGAAAATTAACTGTGCGTTTGTCACATAATGAATATGGTACTTGACTCGTGCTAGGATCTAACGCCGTGGATTGATTTGATAAGTCATGCGTCGGCAAGTTTTTGTTTGTCTCGTGATCATCTGAATCACATATTGTATATAGTAAAACAAGGTTTTAATCTGTTTATAGAAATATTGCAAGCTTTTTTTTTTATGAGTATGGTAAAATATTTCTCCGTACGGTTAATGACACTAAACGGCTCTTCGTAAGGCGGCTGCAGAGATGTTCTGACAGTATCATTCCTAACAAATACGTATGAGCAAGAATTGAGTTCTTTATGAATAAAAACTGATGATTGATTTCCGTGACATGATGCAGGACTTGGTTTTATTTGTTCCATTGTACTTTTAAGTTGAACAACAAACTCCGACTGGTAATTATGCTTATTACAACTGCCAACGAATTGTCCTGGCAATCGTAAACCTTCGCCGTAAAGCATTTCTGCTGATGTTGCATTAAATTCCTCTTGCAATGCTGTGCGTAATCCCAACAAAACTGTTGGTAAAGAGATTATCCAATCTAGATGATTATAACACATTATTGACGCCTTCAGGGAGCGATGCCAACGGTCGATAAAACCGTTGGCTTGTGGATTATATGATGTGGTCCGTTTTCGTTGAAATCCCACCAATTTGGACAATTCCTGGAACAATTCCGATTCAAACTTCATTCCTCTATCAGTGACTATGGTCAAAGGTACGCCAAATCTTGCGATCCAACCATTATAAATTGCACTTGCAACTGTTTGTGCCCTGATATCCGCCACTGGAATGGCCTCTGGCCAGCGAGTATATCGATCTATTGCTGTGACGCAATATCTCTGAACTGTCCGATATAGTACAAATATCTAAATTGTCTAGGTGAAGCCTTACTTGGATTTTGCTGAAGTGCATAAATTATTGGCTTATGATCCGTGTATAATGTAAAAGTGCGACCCTCCAGCATAAAACGAAAATGTTTAATAGCTGCGTAGGCCGCTAATAGCTCACGATCATAAGCGCTATAGCGTTTCTTCGTATCCGAAAGTTTGATCGAGTAAAAACTTAAAGGCTGCCAAATACCCTCTACTCTTTGCTGAACTACTGCACCAATTGCAAAATCTGATGCATCCACCATCACCGCTAGATGCGCCTTAGTGTCTGGATGTGCAAGGATTATTGCATCGATCAACTGCTGTTTGCGTGTTTCGAAAGCCCTGCTTGTATTATCGGTCCAATTAATTTTACGTTTATCATTTTTTTTTACTTCCGTTTAAGTATTCGTTTAATAATGCTTGATTTTCGTTTGGAACAAATCGTCGATAAAAATTGGTCATTCCCAGAAAGCCTCGTAATTCTTTTATTGTTTCTGGTTGTTGAAAATCGGATATTGCTTGAACGCGTTCTAACATAGGTGTAATACCTGATTTATTAATGGCGTTAAAATATAAATGTTATATTTTAACGCCATTTATGTGTAAACAATGTTGCAATTGTTGGAACATAGGAAAACTGGATTGGGTTTGTAATTTTGCATTGCAAAATATAAAATATTGCAATACAAAATCTTGCATAACATTTTCCCGTAAATTTTTTTCTCTATTCTGAGGAAAATAAATTAAAGAAAAATGACATCGACTAATTTAACTTACAATTGTAAAGGCTAATGGGTTCGGTAACTCTCACGGGCACGCAGGAGGTCGCAGTGCCCCCCCCCCGCTTAGCCCTCCGAGGGCCTTTAGATTTGAACTTCGGGGGACGTAGGAGCCGGGATCAGCAAACATGTCGAACTGCGTGCCGCACGTAGAAGCGGATTACAGTAGAATCCGTTTATACCAAACCATGTATATAACCAACAAACGCTTATAATGAACTATATGATCATTATAAGCGTTTGTTCGTTATATACATGGTTTGGTATAAACGGATTCTACTGTATATAGAATGTATTAATGACACATACTAAAAAGAAAAATAATTGCACAATTTTGTTATAAATTCATAAGAAATTAATTTATATTTGATAAAAAAATTTACAAAATATTCCTTAAAATAGCAAATTTAAAATATTATATTTCTAAAATCAAAACAAAAAATAAAACAAAAATTCGACCCTTCGACCCATTTGGCCCTTCGACCCATTCGGCCCTTCGACCCATTCGGCCCATCGACCCATTCGGCCCTTTGATATTCGGCCCTTCGACATTCAGCCCTTCGACTCATTCGGCCTTCGACCCGTTCGGCCCTTCGACATTCGGCCCTTCGACAATCGGCCCTTCGACACATTCGGCCCTTTGAAATTCGGCCCTTCGACATTCGGCCCCTCGACATTCGACCCTTCAACATTCGATCCTTCGACATTCGGCCCTTCGACATTCGGCCCTTCGACATTCGGCCCTTTGATATCATTCCTTTCATATAAGCCAATCGAATGTTCAAAAATTACAAATTAAGCAATTTGGTTTGGTTCCAAATCTATGTAAATGAGAAAACCAGTTATTAAATTAAGACAAAAGAAATTTATATTTTTAAAAGCCTAAAAATTAAAGAACATCCTAATTTTTGAAGATCGATAAATTTTTGGGATTTGAAAGGAACTTTCAACTTTGGGATTGAAAAAATCCAATTCAGAATTATAAACGAAAAATGTGATAAAATAAACCAATCCTTTAAACCGAAAACTCCATAATCCAAATAAAAATTGGCAAAATTAAATTTAAAGGACCAGAAACAAAAACCAATCTTTTTTTCGCAAAAACTAAGTGATACTTTTGATGGGGGAAGCTTAAATTCAAAGTATTTCAGTTTGCTTTTCGAGGTCCAGCTCGAGACGATTTATCAAAATTTTGAAAATCGGTTATTTTAAATTGAATTTAAAAAATTGTTTCAAAAATGTGTTTGTTGTATGGTTTGTGAAGGTAAAAATTAGAATTTCGAAATTTGAAATGTCAAATTTAATCTAAATTTAATTTAATTTGAACAACTAAAATTTAAAAATTCTGTTAAATTTAACCAACTTTTTTCTACAATATTTTGTTTCCAATTTGTAGTGGCAGCTCGAGACATAAGAACGCCTTGCACGAGATTTGTTGTGCTGCCTCATGCAATTTTTATTTCTGACAAAGGGAGGAATAATGAAATTGGCTACTATTTGGTAACAGATTTAGTGAATTTCTCTTCGTTTGTTGCAATATGTCATTGTCAGTTTTACCTAATTTATTGTACTATGTAGCTATAGTTGGGATTTAGCTAACCTCGTTTTGCTAAAGCGTAGTATTTTGAGAGTACTAGGATCGGATAGTTTGAAATACTAGGCGTCAAAGCAGTTTTGCTATAGTAATTTATGGGGTATTGTTTGGGAGGAGACATTAAAATAGATTTGAGATTGTTATTGCAAAATTAGATAAAATTCAACTGAATAAATGTTTTTTTGAAATGTATCAATTCATCCTTATATGTTTAAACTATCCTTCAGATAAAGATTCTCCAACATTCCGTTGAGTTGGTGGTAACGAATCTCTTCTGTGGCAAAGTTTTGATTTGAAAAATACCTTCGGGCGATTTATCAGTTAATAGATTATCGTGATTGCAATCCCTAATTTGAGGTTAATATATAGTGAACGTAGTTGAGAGTGCGGAAACCATGGGCCGACCCACCTTTAATGTCAGCACTATAGGCTGGCACGAAGCAATGCAATGTGGAGGTGGTTAAAACAAAAACAGGTCTATAGCCGTACGTCCTCGAGTTGGCTACTGCGTAAGGTAGGACGTTGAAAGGGAACTGCGAAAGAGTTGGGAGTGCCTTGAGCCCCAGAAAAGATTGCAGAGATAGAGACAAAAAAAATTGTTCTAGTAGGTAAAATTAAAGAGGTAAATCTTATCTTTTCGGCAATGTTTGTGTGCAACTTCCGAATCATGGTGTTTTTCTTTTCCTAAAATGGTCTTTAATTTGAAGCCGAAACCGAACTGCCTAAATTTGACATGATCAGTTAGCTTTGTTTGAAATGTATCCGCGATCAGAGGCTAAATCAATAAATATTAAAGACAATTGCTCAATTATGCCTTTTAGTCTATGGGAGATATGAGGCTTTTTCATTAAGCATTTTCTAAAGCTAATTTATGATTTTTCTGTTCAATCGTCGGTGAAAAATAATAAAATCGACTTCTTGCAGGAATGTGTCAGTCATTTTAGCACATATATCAGTTCGTGCGAAATTGAAAGGTTTGTTGGTATTATTGGTATTACCCATAGAAATATATGTTAGAAGGTAGATGTTTAAAGATGTTTATCAATTAAACTATTTAATAAATGTATTGGTCATTCCCGTTCTCAGCCTCAACACTATCCATAATCAAAGTATTCATAGTTTCATCCAAGTCATCCTGGTCATATAGGCGCATTTATTTTCTTCAAAAGTTTGTTTTATGTAAACAAAACCAATGAACAGTTTCAACTTTTTTCCAAAATGATTCGCTTAAAATAGAGGAGATCATAGATGCTTTGGTAACTGGCTGCACCTCGTCTTTGATAGCCAGCGCCTTAACATCGCTTCAATTTCCTCGAAAAGAAACTTAGCCACATAACAATTTTGTTCAGTTTGGGCAAATGTATGGAAAACGGGTTGTCAGTTCAGATGCGCCGGAAATTTGTGCCATTACTCGCTCTTCAACGCGATGGTATCATTATACTCAAGGCCCAATAATGGATCGGAAGACTTGCCGAATTTATGGTTAAGCTTCATGGAGCACTATAGAAACAAAAATTGCTCGAGCTAATACCTGTTGCTCCTTTGATCTCATGATGTCAACAAAGTTTAGCACACTAGAGTTTTTCAGTCACTTTTCTAATTAAAATTGTGATTGGTGTTTTTGCCAAACAGAGCGATGCATCATATTCAGGGTCAGATTCCAGCTCTATTCTAATGAATATGTAAATGGAACAGGAAATAAGTGTAGATTATTATATTTTATAGCTAAATATGGTGTAGTAGATTAATAGTATATAAGGCAGTATAATTAAGTGGTGTTATAACTCTTTTTGCGTTTAGACTAGTTATTTAGATAATTTATCTTACCGATATTACCACGATAACACCACTTTGTTATAGTGTCACCACTCAGTTCTAAAAATTTAGCGAACTGCCTCGACAAGTTTAGAGGAATTAGTAAATCCAATAATGCAATGAATTCCTTTTTCAAAAGATTTTCGAATTGTTATTTGGGAGTATTTTGTATTTGGATTCGAAGTCGTTGCAGTTTTATGTTTAAATTGTTGTAATTTAAAAATGTCCAATTGTGATTGATTTCATCGAAATTTAATTTAAAAGGTTTTGAGTTTTGGACGAATACAAATTTGAAATTCGGGCCCAAGAAAATTAACCGAGAAAGTTAATTAATTAGTTAGACAGAATTTAACAACTTTGAATTATGAGTCAACCGTGTTGGCCCGCATCAAAAGCTCCAACGACCGAATTATTTACGTCTTACCTGTAATTCAAATTTTATATCTTGATTTAATGAAATAAGCACCTGTAATAAACCTGATATTAGTTTAATACACCGGATTTACGATTTTTGTTCAAAAATGGACGTAGGGTTACTTGATATATATCTCAAATCATCAGCACCTACACAAAACATTATTATTTTTAATTTTAAATGTTCATCAAAAACCTCACGAATATTTTAAAGATATCCATCCAAAACAAATAAATAATAATTTCACAACCATAAACGAAAATAATTGCTCATCGCAACTTAAAACGAATTAAATATGTAAATTAGACATAAATTTATCTTTCAACATTTTCGCTTTTTTTTTTTGTATATTGTTTTTGATAGTAATTACATTACAACAACAACAATATGCACAACCGCTTAAGAATTATTTGTATGTCATCCAAGCATCATAAAGTAACTACTCATTTAAGTAGTGTATTGTATTGTCTGTATAATCCATGAGAATTATTTTTATGTGAGATTAATCGCGATTGCATCATGCGTGTATACAACATAAAGTTGCGGGCGATAAAATGCTGATGAAGATGATAAATGAAAATACAAATCTAATACAACACCAAAATTATTAAATAATCATTGTGACATATTTTATCCGTTTCCCACAATTAAACTTAACATCAATGTTAACCTTCAAGATGTTAGGTTATTGGTATTGCTGACTATAAATACTTCAGATTGATTAGGATTTGATGACAGATAGTCACACATACATATGTTTGATTCTAAATCCGTCACTATTAGTACAGAGTGATGTGATCTAATTATTCAAATAATAAAATTGTTAGAAATTAAAACGACCTTGCCAAAAAAAAATAAAAAATTTCATTAGAATATATCGTCTTATGCACACTAAAAGCAGAGTTGATCAAATTCATCTTGTACATAATATACACGCACATATGGCGGGGGCAATTATGACGTATATAACTTATATAAACGAATATCGCATTTCTAATCCGCGAATATTTATAAAGCTACCAGATACCCTGCATTCTAGTCGTTCTCACAGCGAGCATTAGAAGAATGCTAAACAATTAAAAGAAAATAATTTCTGGACGTTCTGTGTTTGTGATAAATTGAAATGTTAATTACGATCTAATTATCTTCTTCATTAGCAAAATATTTTGATTTATTTATTTCATTGCCAAGTTTGATTCGCGCAGCTGGATTATTATGCAGAAGGACGTTTGTAATTTTATATAATAATTATTTCAATTAATCATGCGTGACCGTGTACTTGACATTTAGGATGCATAATGAATTTAGTTTTTAGCAATATAATGTGTTTGTGCTTAAAAACCGTTAAATGCTTTTTAATTTTTGTGAGGTCAGACTATCAAATTGAAGTATATGCTTAGGGTCTAACTTTGTTAGAACGCGACGTTTTCTTTGAGCTTACGACCAAGCGTCTGGAAAAAAACTTATATACGAATTTTATTACTAGAATCTAGTAAATTTTGTAAACGCAAATATAAAACAAACAAATTTAATTTGCAAAAATGATTCCATTAGAACGAAATGATAAAGTAATTTGCGGGTACCAAAAATAACTTAACTCGCGTATACAACCAGACAAACCATATTTTTGTCTAAAACAGCAACTCAGAATACTAGCTAACTGTAAAATTTTTAATTTCGTTTCGATTTGTTCTGTTGAAGCATAGCCATGGATGATTCTTTTTTCTATACAATTGGAAATGAAGCGGCCCAGAATTATTCGCACGGTTATGTTTGAGTATACCACTTCTATAAGACCTTCAGCGTTGTTGCCTATTTTCCAAAATAAAGACAGGTGGCCTCCTAAAGAATTATTAATGAATTAACGATAAAAAATAAGAAATGAAATTCGGATAAACCGATAAAATATTTAAGCTACTAAATCTAATCCGGCCTCTCAGGATAGATGTCTTCACGTAAATATAATTTTTTACGGTTGAAAAAACTTGTTAATCAGGCCTAAATTTTCTTGTTGAGCTCATTGTTTATTATAACATCAACCTGTTATTGCAATCTTATCGATAAAGATTTCCCTTCGCACGGTGTGGCTTATCTATCGACATCACTTTCTGATGTTGAGCATAAAGCTTCATCTGGAGCTAAGAGTGAAGAAAGTCGCTGTGTAAGATGGACTGTTATATTAACTATTTCGTTTTTAGTTAGTCGATTAAAGTTGATATCCGAGGCAAAAATGTTTTGGGCTTAAAAGGATCGAAACCGCTGATTCTTGTAATTTGTAAAATCGGTCAAGCATAAACAAAAGCTGTTCTATCTGCAGAACTATGAAAAATGGTCCGTCCGCCTAGATCCGCTTCGTTAGATTCATCTGCAAATTCATCATCACAGCCTTCATCAGATTCAGAACAATTATCTGTCACAGTTACTTTAACCATTGTTGTATATATAAAACGTCGATAACAGCCAACTTGATCACATGTGGCAAACAAAGTTGCTGATCGATGGCCAGCAAACGACCGACTTTCTTCATAACAGAAGTCCCGTCGATAGTAATGCAAATTACGCCACGGTCATGTTCGTTCAGCTTGCTTTCAATAAGTTTGACATACACTTCTGCTGGAAGAGATATATGAACGCGAGCTAAACCCAAATGTCAAAAACTATTTCGGGAATGGATATTGACATTCAAAAAATGCCGATTTATGGATCACTCACTCATCAAATGTGTGGCTGTTTATTTTTGATTTTGTTTCAGGAATGAGCAATTATGTTTGTAAAGTGTTAGCAGCACTTGCTGCAGAAATCGGAGTTGTGATTGCTTCAATTAAGTTTCGCTTCAATATATTTATATTGTGAAATGTCCTAAAATGTGTATGTAAACCACTAGTAGACCCTCCACCTGATTTAATTTCTGTGCCGCATGTTTTATATTAGGAACTCGCGTAAAAAATAATGCCTTAAGCTAAGCTCTTGTCGAGAATTCCTTTTTCAACAATATTAAACTATGGCTATTTGTGAATTCTATTCGTACGTATTCGAGTCTTCAAAGTACAAGATTCATATTTGATTTAAATAAGAAACGAACGAATCTGATTCAATTCAAATAAGAATCCAATCTTCGAAGACTCGAATACGTTCGAATCGAATTGGCAAATAGCTCCCAGTTTTGTTTTTTGTAGAATGAAGCATCAATCATATGAGCTATATGGTCAGACTGTTCCAACACTCACAAAATAAAAATTAATATTTCGTTCCTTTTCCTGCAGGCGTTGTTTATACATTTTTAGGAGTTTATAAAAAATTTGACTATATACGATACGTATAAGAATTCTTATAGTCATTATCAACAGGACTGCACTCAATGTATTAATTCAATGAATATTGGGCGAATAATAAATAAAATTTTAAATATAAAATACCGGTACTGATCGCTCAATACCGGTACTGAAAAATGGTCTGGTATACCGGTATTTCGGTTTTCGGTATACCGGTATTGGATGCCCTGGACACATAATTTTAGAGATCGTAATTTTTTTAATATCAAACTATAAACGAACTTACATATAGGTATACAACACGTCTATCCTAAGTGTGAGTATTTATCTTCTAGATTTTGGAAAGTTGTAAGGTTTGTTAGATAGAAATGATTGATCGCTGCTCTTAATGAAAATGTCAACTTGAAAACGATCTTTGGGCCAAATTGAGAATTTTTTAAATATCAAACTTCGTACGAACTTACATATACAGATACAACACATCTGTCCTAAGTCACTTATCTTCTAGATTTTGGAAAGTTAAAACATTTTTTTTGGTAGAGGGTTCATCCACTACTCTCGGTACGATCTTTGGGCCAACTTACATACAGTGACGCAACACGTCTGTCCTAGGTCACTTTCTTATAGATTGTGGAAATCTGTTAATATTTTAAATATAAGGGATCGCTCACTACCCTTAATGAAGTATGTTCACTTGGGTACAAGGCTAATTAAACATAGTAAAAATTCATAATAACGGGAGATTTATTATTTACTAATACATTCTCAGGAAAATCAATTTTTAGAACAAATGCTTAATTCTAGGACAAACTTCACACCCGTGATAAAATAAGGCTATATCTTGGAACAGCACAAAACAATACAATTTGCCGGTTATCAATGAACACTTTTCAACATAAGTTTCGATTTACGAAAGCGATGCAAGAATTATGCAACGCAGCTGATAAAAAAATTGTCGCATTCTGCTCTTCTCCGTCACCACTGGTACCTTAATAGAGTTTTAGTTTAGTTTTAAACAAACATCCGCCAATCTTTTAGCCCCTCATCAGCCTAGGCATTATTCAAACGGCTTGCTCTATGAAGTATTTCTACGACTTCTTCAACAATAAATTTGTTAGCTTTTCGGTATTTTGATGTTCAATCAGTCAGTACAATCTTGTTAAAATCTTGGAATTTTTTAACAATAATTGAGCTTTTAAAATATTTAATTTATTTATTTTAGGAATTAGGTGAAATTTATAATGCGTCAGGCAGGCGCTTTACAAAAAAAATCACCAAAACTGCTATAAAATCGTATTTTTAAAGTTAAATTGTGACCACGAAATTCGTTTCTGAAACTCATAAAGTTATTGCATGAAAGTTTTTTTATCAACGTTATTTGCTGGTTACACACCTTTTGTATACAAATGATGACAAGATGGATGCATTTGATTAGCATTAAACATTTTATCTCAAAACCCAGAAATAAATTTACATTAGATGATACACGGACCAATGATTAGGCCTTAAATCGTAACTGTACCATTAAAACTATAATTTGTGTTGTTTATAATCCTTGGAATTTATTTATTTTTCAAATTTAATAAAATGAAACCTGTTCATTCTCAGAAAACTATTCCCAATAATTTTGTTCACCCACTTTACATTTTAACAATTTTTTTTTTTTTTTTTTGCTTGCTTTTTACACTACGAGAACTAAAGTAAAATATTTAACGCTCTCTGATACTGTCTGTGTACACACATCGTGTCATTTTAAAAATGAATTATAATTGACCAAAATCAAAAGGTATGCATGTAATATTATTAATGTATGTACGTATGTGTAAATAGTTTTCAAGGCAACCAACTTATTTCTGTGTTCATTAAATGTGCTGTGATTTAAAAAGCAAAAAAAAATTAAATCAATATTTGTTAACAATAAAGGCACAAAAAAAAACTATTTAAAAAACTCAGAAATTTGCAAGACAGCTCGACGCTGTTTCATGAATTTATACAGGCATACAACGTAGAGCGATACTTGTCATAAAATGTCATAATTTTAGTGTTCTTGACAAAAAATTTAAAATTTGTGGAACATGATTATTGATGGAATTAAAATATTCAAAATAATTATGGGTCCACAAGATTAGAATGGCAACTGATCTAGACCTTAAAGTAATTGAGAATTCTGTGAAACGAAGTATTCCTGTATAGGTATGTTGGTTTAAGAATAATTTATGAAGCTTTGTTTGAAATATGTATGTATTTAGCCGGGTTTTTTTTTTTCTAAATCATTAGCAAATAACATTAAATATTTATTACTGCTGATCATCATCAACATTTATTTTATGATCTTACGATAGTCTGCGTTTACTTCAAGAAGTCTATTAACCATAAATAGTTATATTGAAATGGAAATTGAATTCTATTAACATCTTTAGTCACAGTTAATAATAATAACATCGTATAGTATATTTCTAGCACATAATATATTGAGCTATTTACATTAAATATGCGCGCGTTTTTATTTATGAACTTGATCTTTTGGTTTTTGAAGCAAACTAACCGAGACTAATTATTTTAACTGGTCTACTTTTGTTTTTGTTTTTATTTATTTCGAAACTCGAAATAGAAATTTACGATTGTCATATGAATAAATAATATTATTCAATATTCTAGAATACGATGAAATCGGTAATTGGCAACAAAAAACGATATGTGGGGGGGGGGGGGGGAGCAGTGTAATTTAGCGGATACTAATTTGAAGATAAATATTTAAATGTATTGCGTTATACGACAATAAAGCCGATTGATTTGTAACTTTAATCTGGGCAGCCAGAGATTATGGAATAGATTAGACTAAAGGTCGTACAAAACTTTATACAAAGTATTAATATTTGTGCGCAGATCATTGAATTACCATAAAAAAATATAACTATAGATAAACAATTTAAAATTATTATCTCAAACTTGGATGAATTGTTGTGCTTCTGGGGTCCTTCTCAATGAGACAAATTTCATAATATAAATAGTTCCCTTATCAGTGCCGCCAGTGCCCCAAACCAATTTTAATTATGTTGATCTGACATGGGTCAAAGTTATTGTTCTATCAATATCGCTGTTACTTTACTCGTCGTTAGACAATACTGTTGGAAGGAGAACGAGCCGAGCATACAAACATTTTAATTTTATTCAAATAATTTAAAATTACGATTGATGTTAAACAGAAATTGGGTATTTGAACTTGATTTGAACTTGGCATTGTTGAACTTGTTTGAAATTCTAAAGTTTTGAGTAACTTATAGGATTCGAATTTTTATGCTGTGTGCCTCAGGTCAATTTTTTTTTTTTTTTTTTTTGATTAACTTTTGATCTTTTCGTTTCAAGACTACATTACGCTATTCTCCTCCAGGCGGTCAACGAAAAGTCTTTTCGTGAATTGACTAAGTCAATAAGTAGTCATTTATGTGACAAGAGTTCTTGGATTAAACTGTATTGTGAAAAATTAAAACTTGCACAAATGTTTTGCGGTCTAATATGAGTAATGAATCCAGTTAACCGTTAACCGATTAATTGATTTGTTTAATAATCGTAAAATAAATATGTAAAAACAGAAGTAAATATCTTGAATTATTTGCTACACAACGTTGGGATGCAGCTGGGCATTCTTTTAGTGAAATCCTGCTTAAATGTATGTGATGATCCGTTGAAATTTATTGAGGTGATAGTTTAAAAATCATTTTCCTTTAGAAAGTTCAGTATGTGTTCTTCACAGTTATTTGATGCAAATTTTGCAGTCCTCTTTTACGTTCCATCCTCTTGGCGTTTTTCTGTTAATAAATTAGATAAACTAAATTGCATGAGCAAGCAAGGAACCTGTAATATGAATTAATATGCAAAAAGATTTTATTTTGTCATAATTTAATAACAGATGTTTAGAGAAATTTTTAAAATCTGTTAATTTTATTAAATTTGCCGGTTGTCGAATAATTGAAAAATCAACAAATTAACCCGTTATTCGATAACCGCATTTGCGAACCCTAATCTGCCCAATTGTATTAAAAATGAACAAAAAAATTTGTTAATTGGTTAGTTAGTGTGCGATCTTGGCTGAAGAACCATACCAGATTTACAAATGCACTTTTGATAGTAAAGGGTCAGCATTTATCATTTATTTACGTATAATCCAGGCAACATTTAATTCTTGAGAGTGTCGCATAATTCACAATTTTGGTTCTTCTCAAACACATTTCTTCAGCTTCTACATTCTCTTCTGGTGGCAAAGTTCTTTCCACTCTAACGTATAGAATACAATCTCGTTTAGAATAAAATTTATCGAAATAAAAAATACAATAGAATAGAAGGTTCGGTTGGTCGAGAATGTCTAAATCACGAAAAGTTGTTCTAATTGAAAAATGGTTTTGATAGTAGGATTCTGTAATTTTTAAACTTGGTTGAAGCGCCAATCTTTCCATGCGGTGAAATGGCAAAGTAAGTGAATAAAGATTGCTTAGTAAGAGAAAAGAAGTATTCGTCAGAAATAACTAAACTTCCCAAACATATTACACGATTTTTTCGGTCTAAAAAGACCAAAATATTGAAATCCTGTCAAAAATGATCAAAAATTTGGTTGGTCCAAAACCACTTTTCTCGACGTTTTGAAAGTCCCTGAGTCTAAAAAAGCAACAACAAAAAAATGTCCGTCCGTATGTCTGGATGTATGTTGGTTTGTACCCGTGGTATCTCGAGAACGGCTTGTTCGATTTAGAATTTTTTTTTTGACAATCTATTTCTATGGTCAATGTCGAGATTTGGAAAGCTTTTGGAATCTGTGTGTCAAGAGGGTCGAGTACCTGCCATACGAATTAACCTAAAATACCTGGTTATAGAAATATTAACCAATTACTTCGATCTAAAATCACGAAAGAATTGAAATCCTGTCAAAAATCATCAAAAATTTGATTGGTCTAAAACCACTTTTCGCGAAGTTTTGAAAGTCCCTGAGTCTAAAAAAGCAAAAAAGAAAATGTCCGTCCGTCTGTCTGGATGTCTGGATGTGTGTTGGTCTGTACCAATGGTATCTCGAGAACGGCTTGTTCGATTTAGAATTTATTCAGTCTAAAAAGACCAAAGTATTGAAATCCTGTCAAAAATGATCAAAAATTTGGTTGGTCCAAAACCACTTTTCTCGACCGACGTTTTGAAAGTCTCTGAGTCTAAAAAAGCAAAAAAAAAAATGTCCGTCCGCCTGTCTGGATGTCTGTACCCATGATATCTCGAGAACGGCTAATTCGATTTAGATTTTTTTTTTGCCAATCTGTTCCTGTGGTCAAGGCCTGACGGTTATTAAACATCTGGCAGGCTGAAATAAGGTAACACTTATGTGGGTGCCAGGTCATATCCTCGTCCGCGAGGGTTCTGCCTCTCCATTTATTGGACCAGAAACCTTCTGCGGCTTTACTAAGGGATACCTGAGAGCAGCGGTACAACGCTGGGAAGATGTTGAAAAGCCGACAGATGGATGCCGCTTCTGCGATGTGGAAGCGGAATCAGCGGAACATGTTATGTGCCAATGCAGAATGCCCAGCCATTTTCCAGCAAAGACTGCAATATCTAGGAAGGAGAACAATAAACCCAGATAGTATGTATCTTGTACCGGCCCGTTGTAGTATCAGATTCATTAAAAGCCTGAATATTGACTGGACGGTTAATTTAGCAGGGTCCAGCTCTATAGATCTTTTAGGTCGCAGTGCGAGGTGGCTTATCGCTCACATGGACCTTCAATAATAATAATAATAATGGTGAAGGCCAAGATTTGAAAAGCTTTTGGAATCTGTGTGGCAAGAGGGTCGGGTACCTGCCATACGAATTGACCCAAAATACCTGGTTATAGAAATATTTACCAATTTTTTTATATATGGTATGCTGGTTTGAATATTGAATTGGGCATTGAGATTGGGGTTGAGTTGAAGGTTAAGTCACGGGTCAATTTGCGGGTTGAGTTGAAGTTGAGTTGGACTTAAGTTGGGGTTGGATTAAGATATAATGAGAAGTTGGCTAATTTTTATATATGCTGGTTTGAGGATTGAATTGAAAGAGAGTTTGCGCTTGGGTATAGAGGGTTGATTTGGAGGTCGTTTGCGGTTTGGGTTGAATTGGGGTTGAGTTGGGGTTGCATTAGTGTTTCGTGAGCAGTTCAGCAATCTTTATAAGTGAGTGTTTGTGTGTTTGTACAACATATTTGTATGACTTTTAGATTAGTTCTGGAATATGGCCAAGTACGATGGAACTTGCTCATTTCTCAACCAATAATGATGAAATTCAGCTTGTGCGTTGGAAATGGGATTTTAAAATGATTTTTGGATAAAGTTCTGGAATATGGCCAAGTATGATGGAACTGGCGTATTTCTCAACCGAATATGATAAAATTTGACATCTGGGTTGGAAATTGGATTTTAAAATGATTTTTGAATTGAATTAATAAAGACCGAAGTTCTGATCATCTTATTTGGTTTCAGCCCTTTATATTTTTTATGTAATTAGTTTTTTTTTCGATTTTTTTCCTTGTAGGCACTTTAACTTTAAATATTCCTTATCCAACAAGTAAATACTGAAGATGTTGATAAAAGCATTTTATTTTTTTTATTCATTCCACCACTTAAAGCTTGAAGATATTCGGTACGTTAGAACTTTTCTCCTTATTAGCAAATTAAGAAAATAAAACTTTATGTGTTGCTTGATTTTTTCCTACCTGTTACATAAAAACCTTTTGGATAAGTCAAATTACAAACAATAAACAACGAATGATTCACACGAACTGAAAAGCATTAAAGTACACATATTTTCCAAGTCCAAACAGGTCAAGAATAAAAAGTAATCGCATCGCCTAAATGCATCATATATTATCCTGTCTCCACAATAAAATCGATAAAAATTCATTCAGCTCTCACACTATATACATGAGTACCGACACTAAATTGGAATTAAGCAACATAAAAACATTAAATATTACTCGAAGCATTCTTAGACTATTAGTAATTGTATTGTGTACATACAAGAAAATATGTTTAACACTTTTTTATTTTATTTTATCTTATAACATAAATAAATTAAGATTAATTTCCCCATATAAAAATGGTTAATACACACACTCCAAGAAAAATCTAAAGACACAAATAAGAACAAAAACAAAAAAAAAAATGTCACAGAGGTTACCCAATGTAATTTGTCATGTTAGAAAGGAAACAATAAAATGCTATTGTATATTGAAAAATAATCGAATATGTATTGAAATTTATCGATGTTAATTTTAATTTTAAAGAAGTTGTAAATTTTATTTTATGTACACACCAATGATATTGTGTGCCAATGATCTTTGGCATTTTTTTTTTTTATATTTTATGTTATATTAAAGTTTTTATTTTATTGTAACGCAAAATTTTTCTCTTTTTTTTTTTTTTTTGCCGCACACAGAAAATATAGATCGAGATGAGTTTCATGTACGAAATGGTGATGGTCCTAGTGGTCTACATGTTCGACGAAAACGAAATATTCCAAGTGCAACGGCGAATAATGAATATACCATGGAAGTATTAGTGGCAGTTGATTTGTCAATGCAAAAATATCATAAGGATTCGATTAATTCGTATGTGCTAACGTTGATGTCAATTGTAAGTGTGTATATAGGAAATAGTCGAGCTGTGGGCTTGTTAATTTTAATGATTTACATTTGTTTACAGGTTTCAAGTATTTATGCAGATGCGAGCATTGGAAATTCCATAAATATTGCTGTCGTTCATATATTGATGTTGAAACATAAATTTAATTTAGGAGGGGCGCATGGAAATGGTAAGTTGTATGAATTTTTTTTTTTTTCTTATAAAAAAAAACCAAAGCAGAAAAACATTTTTAGAAATTTAGGTCGCGGTAATAAATGTTTTGCATAAATTAACCCCTTTTCCTGTCTGTTTTCAGTAATAATTAAAGATGTCTAAATTTTAATTTGTTTCTTTATAAAATATTATTTTGATTTGAAAATGCAACTGTGTAACCATAAATTTGTGCAATATATGATCTAATCTGTTTTTAAATAATAATATACTTGGCGACCGTGATTCATAACGAACCGGTAAAATTTTCTAACATCATTATTAAATTTAGAAAAAAACCGATCTTATATTAGAATTATTGCTGATCGTCTTGTGAAAATCTGAAAGATATAAATTTAACACAAATTATAATTTTTTTTTTCTAGGTGTTTCTGCATCGAGCATGCTGGATGAGTTTTGCCGTTTGAAACGCCATTACTCGTCACATTATCATCATGATACCGCCCTACTAATAACACGTGAACAAATTTGTCGTAATCCCAATCAAATGAAATGTGATACACTAGGTTTAGCTGAATTGGGTACAATGTGCAAATCATATTCATGCGCCATTGCACAAGATAATGGACTTTCGGCCGCGTTCACCATCGCCCATGAATTGGGGCATGTGTAAGTGTTTTATTTTTTTTATATATGTACTCGTATGTATACAAATATTGTATAGTAAAATTTTTATTTCATTTTGTTAATCTTGTCTTGTGTGTCTGCCGGGCTGCATCAATGCAATAAATTCAAAATTCAACAAATATTTTACGATGGAGTGCGGCGGCAATTAAATAAAAATAACACACGAAAACGGACAAATATTTATTAAAAATCATAAATTATGTTTGTAAAATAAAACAAAATTTTTATTTTATTGGTTGGACATTTTTTTAACAATTTGTTGTTTTATGTTCTGATACATTTTGGAGATTAAAGCTTAAGTTAAATTTTTACCTGTTTATGACCTCAAGAGAACCTGATTTGCGTTTAACCAATTTTTAGCGAACAGGGAGAATATTGGCTAAATGTGTCGTTTATTTTTTTCTTAGAAAATTGAAAGTTTTAGGCTTTAGCTGTTTTCACAGCACCACACAAATGTTTAACATTTTCCCGAATTTCACGTTAATTCACTTTTTCCGAAACACAACTTGTTTTTCATCCGCCACTTTTCACTTTTGAAAGTAAGTTTGAAACCAAAAACCAGCATTTGCATCAAATCAGTAGTGGTGAGATAAAAACTGTATTTGTTGCGATTAAAATCGTCTGTATGGTTTGAATAAATGCTCAAAATGTTTCAAACGAAGGTAGATCTGCCAAAATTGAAAGCTGGTTTGTTGAGGTATAGTTTGATCCAATATTTGATTGGATGATTTAACAAATTTCAGCTTTAAGTTTAGGTGCATCGTGGAAAAAGAATTTTTACCAAAAGTATTAAAGATGATAACGACTGTATTGCGAAGTGGCTTGTTCTAAAAAAATAGTTAGCAATTAATTACACAGTGCTCGTGCCCTTTGTTTATGTATTATTATTATGAAATAGAACCAATGAGTTAATCTGGAACTTTTATTGGCCATTCTGCCATTAGATCTATGATGTAATTCTGTTAGATGTTTCAGTTGCCATCGCGTCCAGAACGTTTGAAATATTTGTTGGAGTGCTTGGAATCTAGTTAGGTTATTTGTTTTCAAGTCAAGCAATGCTGACTCAGTCAGCGAGGTTATAGTGGAGATCCGATTCGAATAGTAAGCCTGAGTGGGTATATTACGTGATGTACAGTAGCGAGTTGCCTCATTTCGAGTATGTTGCGATAAGAAGAAGTCCACGAGTTGTGAAAGTTCCGATCGAGCTCCAACAAAATTTGTGCCATTATCCGAATTTATTTTGGAACACATTCCACGGCGTAATTAATTTTGATCTGATGTTTGGTTTCACAAAAAATGGTCCACAAAAGTCGGTTCCCACGATTACAAATGGCCTAAACGATTTTGTCACCCGGAGCTTTAAAACATCGTATACACTTATTACACAACCGTCCGGCTCAGGTTTCGGCCCCCAACGATCCGAAATGTTAATCGAAGGTTGTATAACAGCGCTTGAGGACCGGTATGAAGTATTCTCCAGTGTTCATGTTGAACAAGCAAGTAAAATCTGATGTTTTTTACCATACGATAATAATGAATTTTGAAGTCGTCCACCTACTCTCAGAACTCCATTATTGTCTAGGAGGAGTCTGGAGACGTTTAATTTCATTTTTATAGTCATGATGTTGAACTTACTTTATCAAACAATTAAGAACGTTGTCAACTTCGATTGGACTGAGTTCTATTGCAGGGTTTGAACGAATCCTAAATAAAGTCCTATCTTCATTTCATACAGAATCGGTCATAGGGAAATAAGATTCTTTCTCAGATGCATCTTGGAAACCATGCAATTCGACTCAGTTTCTTCAAATCAATTAACTCAGATTTAAAATTGATCCATTGATCTGTAATATTGTTGGGAATGCGATCATCCCAACCGATCTCTTGAATTGTCCACAACTAATGGGTCGAAAAGATGCCATATTTCTGATAAAATGTTTCTTTTTGAGCAATGAGTACATACGGAAAAGTGATCAAAACAAATCTCAAATATGTCAGATTCTGTATTCCACAAGATACCTAATAGGAGCGAGATTGCCCAGCTTGACTGATCTTCAGAAGTTAATGAAGGATTTGTTAAATCAAATTTTAGCTTTATAGCTTCACTTAAAGTTGTGGGCCCAGTAAAATTCATCGATGCATATTTTCGCAATATCGCCACATAAAGCATAAACGTGCTTACGAAATCTGAGAATGATAGCGAATAGAATCGAATTGTAGGACCGACCATTAAACAATCATTCAGCAACAATTGCGAACACGTCTTTACTGAAGCATTGAATGCTGGTACAATAGAGAACAACGTCCTTGTTCCAAACGAAATTCGTTGATTTGTTAATTTTCTAAATTTTTTTGCAAGAGCCCTACGTTTCATATCAAAATGGCACTGAGTGATTTATATTCCGCAATGTATGCCCTTTACAACCTATATAGTCACTATATGAGCCAATCTCTGAGATTCGTGCTATTTGGTATCAACGTCCTTGTTCCAAACGAAATTTGTTGATTTGTTAACTTTCAAAATTTTTTTGCAAAGGCCCTATGGGGCTTAATTTGTTGATTTGTTGAAAAGAAAATTGGAAATGAATATTAGAAATTATTTGAGGCCTATTTTGTTTGAATTAAGTTATTTTTGTTAAATACGCTGTTAAAGGATGTACACCCGCATAAATATATGTCCAAAAACTTAATTTTTCTAAAATCTGAATTTTGTCCAAAAATTTCACAGTAGCAGCCTCGCTTAAATTTTTGTCCCAAAAACAAAGTGTCCAAAAACTTTACACCGGTGAAAAATATTCCTAATTGCTAATAATTCCGAATCGGCATCAATAGAAAACGGAGGCATCAGGACGGGCAACCGAATTCCCATTGAACTATTATTGGGTCGGTGAAATTTAGCTAAGGTAGTCGTAGCTTCCGATTTTTGGTCGAAACTATCGTTGGTAGTGGAGTCATTGACAGATTCAATTTTTGATTGCATCGAACATCATTCAGTTTGAATGCAATGCGGTTTGATTTGTGCTTTCAATAAGATGAAAGAAGATGTGCAAGTGTTGTTTGTAATCAGACCTGATGATGAGTATTTTGAAAGCTGGTATGATTTATTATTCTACTAATAATAATGTCGTGGGTGGTTTGAAAAATGGTTTGAGGCACTACGAAGCGAATTTTGTAAAGATTGCTCAATAAATGACTTTAACTGTTCTCAAAGAAGAAAAGGACGAAATCGTTTGTGAAAATAATTTAATGTTGGCTTAAAATATCCGCTAGCTATATGACGAATACAGAATGAACATCTTTTTGAAATAGATAATCTGACTTTTTGGAATATAAACACATGTTTCGGAATTTGTTTCATATTCAATATTTCTCGCGACATTTTTTATTACATAACTTTGTATTTGGCCAACTCGATTCTCATAAATTTCATTGCATTTCAACCGAAATCTTATAGATTTCAAGTTTCACAAATCTCTACTCTAAAATATTTAAAATAAGTTGGATTTTAGTTTAAGAGTTTTGGTTAGGAAATTTAAGAACTAATAAATCCGGAGGCCGGTTGGACTTATGAATTGAATTTTGGAATTTGTGTTTCTATTTTCCAATAGCCAATCATTAATTTGAATTAATGTTGGGCCTATATTTATATTCAGAGCAAAAGATTTTACAAACATGTATTCACAGAAAAAAATATTTTTATGTATAATCTTATCAGCAATGTGGATGTGACCTTAAATGTTATCTGGCTGTGAACTTGAAAATTATTTGATTAAGTTCGATTCTAAATTAGTACATTTTCCATCCAACTTCATTTATGCTCTGATAATTTAAAATTTAAACCACTGTCATTTTTAAGATAACTTCTACTTTCCTTCAGTCTCATTATTGTTTTTGTCAACTAAGTTTTGTTGTTGTCACAAATAGCGCGCTTAATGTTAATTAATATTGAATGATTTTTTTTTTTTTTTTGTATTTTTTCGTATTCGGTAAATTAATTTTATTTAATTCTTATCTGAAATTGTTTTTTAAAGAGACGGGGATTGTGTAAACATCGAATCTTAATTTTTTGTTTTATGGTTAAAATGCCGCGTTTTTTAGTGATTATTTTATAAATGGTATAATCAATTTTATATACCTAGATTGAGTGTTTTAATTGAATCGACGGAAGGTTCAAATAGGTTCATCCAATCACGTTAAACCTTGTGAGAGGTTTAATTTTCTTATATAAATTCAACAATGCTTCATTAATATCGATTACAACATATGCTATATGGTTATTTGTCCCTCGGACATTTTTTATTTGTTCACCAAACATAAATATGTATATACAAACCAAACAGTATTTTTTAATCTCTAAATTTTCAACACTTTAACTATCTCAATTATCAACAATAATATAATATACATATTAGATAATGGATGGCGCCTGAGATTATAAATTATATAAAATTTATTTATCAATGACATTATACTTCCTTCTGTAAAGCAACAACAAAAAAAATGAATAAATCGCGAATACGAATTAATAACAATAATCATAATCGTATAGAAAAATAAATAAAAATATTTCTAAGCTGAACAATCAACGACGACGACAACAACAACTTTAAAGCAATCGTGATAAAATTATAAAATTTTATTTTTTGTCTTAAAATACATGATTTATATTTATTTTAATAGAAAATGAAAGAAAAATTTAAATAAATATTAGAAAAATATGTTTAATTTTTAAAAACAACAATAAATTTAATAATTTTTATGAAAATAATCGTAATTAGAAAAACCACTCCTGGGGTTGAATTTTTTTTTTGTAGAACTACATTCCATTTTTTTTTTTTAGTAAAACTTGTGTATTTCATAAAATCGTAGCGGAAAGTTTTTTTTATTTCAATACTTCTAGCCAAACTGAAAACCTAACCGCTAAATATAGGCTTATTTGGTTTCGGAACCATATATAGGTAGATAGTCTAGGAAATATAGCTGGTTTTTGGCTTACGATAATATTTTCGTATAATTTATTAAATTGAAGCTCTCGTAGTTTATCTGGCTAAAAACTTTATATTCAAGCCGCATGGATGTTAAAATATGATTGCAACACTAAAGAAAAAACACAATGCAAGAAGCACGTTTAGTCGGTTATACACAATACCTTAAAGTCTTAAATCTTTTTCCCTTCTATCTACAAGTCGGAACTTGTGCCTCCTGAATATAAAATTAGTCTGCAAGATTATTTTACGCAGTCATTTAAACTTGCCAGACAAGAACGGGTTCTGGATTTTATACACTGCGGCATGGCAAGTTTCGATGAAATCAATATTCTCAAGTCCTTTCTCTTGATAAAAATTTGAAATGATGAAAATTTAAATGCAGACTTATTTTTATAATCAAGAGGAAACTCGCCAAGAAGAACTACTGCATGTCATTTACTCCGGAAACCAAGTAGTGTGAAATATGCTACGAAAGGAGAGGAACCACTGCACTTGCAAGAATATTGGATCGTTAATAGGCATATGGCCTATCCTTACCGATCTTTGGAATATTTTTATTTGATCCTTTGGCTGTCAGAAAGCGCAAAAATGATGCTCGGCAACCAGCCAAAAGCCGAGATTATAACAGATGACTAAAACTGGATTTTCTACTAAGAGCCAGAAACCATACAAATCAATTAAAGTGCGTTGTTCTCGGAGGGCTCTGGCAAAAAAAAATGATGACGGCTTTCTTCGGCTGTTCAGGTTATTGGCATTATAATATCCCACTATTCCACTGGAAGAGGTTCGCTAGTTTATGTGAAAAACGGCCAATAGGCCTAATCTGTCTGCATCGTGATAAAGCATTTTCAGATTTATAAACGTGTAGAAAATCAATAAAAAAAAATTATTTAGGGTTTTCTTTGTCCTACGAAAAGCTTAACTATTTTCAGAAATTTTAATATTTCATAAAATGAAGAGGAAATCATTTTATGCTGCTTTTTTGGGACGTTCTTATTTTAGTCACCTAGCCACGATTAACGAGAAATCTTTAAAGCAGGGACAATAAAAGCTATCATTTGGACAAGTGAAAACCTAAAATAATATTTACAATCTCCTAATTTGAAAGAATAATGTAAAAGCTTATCTGAGATTTTTGAGTAATGGGTTATGGGTAGTTTCCTCAATCTTTAAAAAGTCTAGAACCACTGTATAAAGCTTTTTGACTTTATCAGTAGTTTCAGCGATTTTATAAAACAGCTAATAAAATCTAATTAATGTACCGAAGATTTGAAAGCTACAAATAGAGTGAAACTTATCTAAAGAGGACAGATGTATTGGTCACTTTATGGAGATGGTAATAAAATCTAATAATTTGAAAATGCCAAGTCAGGTTCAAAAGAAGAATTTTCTTCAATTGTAACAAATTATGTTGTAATAAAAAATTATATGAAATATTCAAGGGACTGACAAAAGGTGGTCAAAATAGATAGTAAACAATTTTGAAAGTTAGTACTGTATCTAATTTTCTTAATTGATAAAATCTAAAGACAGAATTAACAAATTATTAGATCAAATACTAACCTTGGCTTGAATTATCTCTAACACAAACGCTTAGCAGCCATTATAAACATGCTATGAACGCCTCTATTCGTAAATATAAAACATGGGCTATTCACAAACAAACCATAAAGCTAGTTAAAAACCATATGGGTCAAATATTAAAGTTTAAATTAGAAGCTTTTGTATGTAGATTTTCCTGCGCAGATTTTTCCTGCTGAAAAATTTATAGACGAACTAACCAAATTAATAAAAGCTCGAGAATCATTTCGAAATGTATATTTTGGCAACATAGGCCCAATTTAAATTATATACCAGATCAAAGTTTTAAGGCCTGCTGATTAAGCTTAAAGCACAGTCTAACTATTTGGTAAGAGGGTTTTATTGTGATTCAAAATAGAATATGGAAATGATTATCCTTCAAAAGCTTTTGCAAGGAAACAACCTTGATTGACCTTATGCTCAATGCCAGCTTTCGTATGGACCTACAAATAAATGAACATATCTATTTAGGAATTTGATTTTAATACAATTCCATTTAAACTTGCCTATTGTTTATAAAATAATATTTGTTTTCTTTTTCCAGTTTAAATATGCCACACGATGATGATTCAAAATGTCAACCGTTTACAAGTGAGGAAAAATCACAGCATATTATGTCACGAATGCTCGATCACAACACGCATCCATGGTCATGGTCAAAATGTTCACGATATTTTGTGACCGAATTTCTAGAGTGAGTATACCAATTGTAATTTTAATATAAAGATGTGCAAACTACAAAGTAACCAATTGACGTGAATTAATATTTAGTTAAATTTTAAAGACACATGTCATATACAATTCATTGTATTTTGTACTAAAATAATAGATTTATAATTACACAACGATTTAATATGCAGTTTTTTTTTCAATTTAATTTGCATATAAATATTTTAGTTATGTTCGTAAATTGTTATCGTATAAATCGTAGTAGATTGTCAGTTAACAGAATAGTTATACTTAGAATTTATTGTCGAACAGTTTGAAATTGATTTGTATTTTTTTTTTTTTTTTTAAGGAAATGTCAATTATATCATGCATAACATAAACAAACTATTTAAATAAAATTTATGTTATGACTTATGATTAATGGTTCAATTTTAAATAAAATAAGTCTGCATTTAACATAAATATTTTTACTGTGTACTGTTGTACATGTCAATTGAAATTAAGATTTACGAGATGCTTAAATCTAAATTATTTATGCACACAAACAAAACGTCAACAAAACTATCGGATATTTCGAAATTATGTCACATTAATTTATTTTTATTTATGGAGATTGACTCGAGATTATATACATATAAAATATTTACATGCGGATAGGTTAGGATAATTTATTATAAGTCAAGAATAATTGTCCGATCCGAGACATATGAGAAATATGCAAATTGTGCAATGCAAATCAATGGCTAGTGACATGTTCATGTAACGGAATATTTTGTAAATATGGAAATTAAAAACGGTGAGTCGTTTATTAAAAAATGTTTTGTGAGTTTCCCACAAAATTGGGAAGAAAATCGGTGCTGCGTCTAAATGAATCTAAGTAGAATCGAAAATACGTAAACATTTCAATTAAATTAGAGGCTTCAAAATTTAAAAATTTTAAGAATTTTTAATTCAAATTTTAGATTTCAATTTCTTTTTTTATATTTAGAAATTATGTAGAATCTTAATTAATTAATAACTTTAAAATGCTGAAAATAATCCTATTTAGTAATCTTAATAGAATTTTAAAAATTCTCGCTTTTGACATAATCATAAGAATTTTTAAGTATTACATAAGCCTAACATGCAGTTGAAGTGAAATCAAATTTTCATTTGTTACCAAATAGTCACGTTTTATTCACAAATTATTTGCAAATCCTTGCTTACGGAATCCGTATTGTCAGTTCTACTTCATTTGAGACTTCAGATCTTGCCCTTGAGTGTAGTAAGGTTTCTACCACTAAAATGTCTCCGAACATCTCAATGCTATACATATGAGCCAAATTAGGATATTTCAAAAAATCACTCAAAGAATTTTCTCGAACTAAACAAATTTCCGAAATTTGCCCATAAGTTTTGATTACGTTTCCACCATTAAAGCCACTCAGAACATCTCGATGCACCGTACAAGCTAAATTAGAATATTTTAAAAAATCACTCAAATAATTTTTTCGAATTAAAGATTCTACCACTAAAATCACTCAGATATGAGCCAAATTACAATATTTCAAAAAAAATCATTTGAACAGTTTTCCTGGTTTCAAGAAATCTAGAGATTTTGGATGGTGCCCATGAGTGGGGTTATCTTTCTACCATTAAAACTAATTCGAACATTCTCGATGCTACAAACACGGGGCAAATTACAATATTTCAAAATATCACTCAAACAATTTTCCTCTGAAATTTAGAGACTTCAGATCTTGTCGATGAGTGTGGTTATGTTTCTATTACTAAAACCACTTCTAACATCTGAATACTATCGTGTACCAGCCAAATTACAATATTTCAAAAAATCACTCAAAGAATTTTCTCTAATTAAAAAAAAAAATCTGAAATTTGTGGTTTTAATTAAAATCACTCAAAACATTTCGTACGGGCTAAATTATAATATTTCATAAAATCACTCAACTATTTTTTTTTTTTTTTTCAAATTTAGGAAATCTCAGAGATTTCCGATATTGTCCATGAGTGGGGATATGTTTCAAATCTAAGCGGAGCATAACCTTAAACCTATCTAGATTAATGCAAAAACCGCAAAATCTCGAATTTTGAGAATCACATCTCTGTAAGATCATGTAGCTCAGTGCTATGCATAATTCAACTCCAAGCCAAACTTGAGTGATATCGAAAATCTCCAATAATAAAAATAATAAAATGCTATGCAACTTCTATTACATAAGAGTAATAATACTCAATCCCTTTAAATATCGAAAATATCGATGTGTCACTATAATTATATAATCGTACTGTAGATTTACACAAATTTAGATTAATATAGTGAAACTCGAATAGACTCGAATGAATTCGAAAACCTCGAATAATGTCGAATCATCTTAAAATTTTAAAATAATCTCTATGTTCTCAAATTATATTTTCGAATTGTAGAATAATCTTCAAAAACTCAATTTTGAACGATTTAATATTCAAAGCTACGGTTAATTTAATCCAAACAAACTAGACTAATATCGAAAATCTTGAGTAACCTTGCCTAATTTATTGAATATCGCTCGCTTCTTGACAATAACTCCCATTTGCAATTTTAACATAAGTGAGATTTTAATGCAGAGATACGACAATGCAGTGTACTGACCTGACATTGATAAAACAAAATAAACTGAAAGATAGAACCATTACTTCTGTAAGAGCAGTCCAGCACCCGAATTCTGTTTCGATGACAAATTTCTCATATGGGTTTTATTCGTATAAAAAAACCAAAATGTATAAAAACTTAGGGAACGCGATTCCGATTTGATTACTGAGAAATTAAAACTCATAAGCAATATCAAGAAAGCCCATGAAATAGTTTTCTGTGAAAAAATTTTTGATTTTGCATTAAAAAATTAATTGTTTCCATTTTTTGTTTTAATTTTAAGAACCCAGAATGAAAATTTTGAGACCTAAATTAATTTTGCTGTCTCAAACTAAACCAAAAAGAAATTAATTGATCCTAATGAGACACATTTACATAAGACAGAAGTTTGTTCTTCCAAAACACAACAATATATTTTAACTCAGCTATTGAGTTGGTCTAAATACAACACACTTACCTATATGAAATACGAGTCGTTCGCTTTTTAAATAATATTCTAAATTATATTGGCGAGTCAGAGAAAAACCTTTGGAAATATTTAAAAATTACGCTAATGGACGAATTTTGTAAATATGTACATAAAACTGTTGCAACTAAATTTAAAATAGGTAACACAAATTTATAAATTTTCGGTCACAAAGTTTCTATTAATTCTCTTGTTTTTATTTATAATTTATAAGCGCAACAACGTCAATCTCAAAAAAGCATATTTTGATAGAAGATTTTGCTTTTACAACAAAATATTGCCAAAAAATAACCCAGTAAACCAAATAACTCATGCTATAATATTTTACTATAATTGAAACTCATCTGGAGTATGGGAATCGGAATTTTGATGAGTATGAAAACTGACTAGTCGAAAAAAAAATTTAATCATTTCTCATTCTCATTTTGCATAGAACCGGAATTCTGGTGCAGTTTAATATGAAACAGTTTTTCGCGTTTCCTGAAAAATCCAATTTTTTCAGATAGGAATTATTGTCACGAAGCGAGCGATTTACATATGTATAAAATAATACTCAATCCCAAATAAACGAACGGGCTTAAAAACCGCGAAAAATCACATGAAATATTAAAATTGCCGATGTACCTGAAATTCGCTAACTCAGCGTGAAAATTCGAGAAATTAGAATAATTTCCCAATGTACAAAATTAAACTTTAGTTTTAAAAAGTACATATATAAAACCAGTAAATTCTAAAATTGGGACGCCTGGTGGCCGATTTTCTAAGCATTGTATGAGTTTCTAAATTTTTTTTAAAAATATGACAAAACACAATTATGCTTACATAATCATGTTTTTTCGCAATACAGACATTGTTAATTACAAGTTCTCGACAGCCGTAACTCGAAATATGAGAAATACTCGTACATTGCAATTAAAATGATGGATGGCTTGGAAGAATTTTTTTTCCCAAACCGAAAGAAGTTGCCTATAGTTTAATCCATTATACTATCCTATTTACAATTGTTTGTTCGAGCTAAATTTTCCGTGCAACGTAACACAAATCCTCTTCAAAATGAAACAAATAATAATTTAATGAAAAATTTTACTTTTAATTTTATTAAACTAAATATTAAGCTTTTCTCTGCGAAAAAGTACAACTAATAATACTTGATTCACAATGTTTGTGCGATGATATCTTGATTCACAATTGTTTGTGCGAGGCTCTCAAAAAAATCGTGTGAAAATCATCGTAAATACTTCGATTACTAATATGAGGTATTCCCTACTTTCGATTTTATCACTTCGGATAGCTGTCTTGGCACTGGGTCTATTAAATTCCTTATGAAATCTGTGGGTATATTGTTCCACACCTTTACTATTGTATTCCACGTTTAATCTTCCGTTCTTCAAACCTCACATGGTATTTCCCGTTTGATGTAAGCCCAAACGTTTTCTATGACATTTAGGTCAGGACTCTGAAGTGGCCATTCTAGAATATTTTGTCCGATATCTTTTAAAAATTTAGAGACGATTTTTCCTTTATGTACAGGTGCATATTGCATCCCGCAACTAAGCCGATCTCATTAAGAAGTTACAAATATTGTGATTGGCGAACATTTCCTCGTAAAATTTGAATTGGCCCAAGACCATTATAGGAAATGCTGCCCCATATCATTATGTGGCCACAGCACGTTTTAATTGCTCTGTCGGAGTTGAGTAATAAAACTTCCTTCCCCAAGTTCCATCTAATGAGAATATAGACTCATCCGTCCATAAAATGTTTCTCCAGAACTCCAATGGCCTGTTGATATGATCATGACCAAATTTTAAACGTTTTGCTTTATTAGTTTTGGAAATGTATGGCTTCTTTTGAGTGGTGTATTTCCTGATGACCTGTTCCTTCAAGCTACGGAAAATAATAGGTTGGCTAATTTTATTTTGCCTTGAAGAATTTATTGTGTATTGGATATTTCGTCGAGTTGCAGATGGATTAATTTTCACAGCTCTAGCCAATCAGTACATCTTCCTTAACACTTGTATTTCGTTTACTGCTTCTTCCAATTACATTACTTACTGTACCATGAATATTTTGTTTTCTAATTTGGTATAAAATCGTATTTTTGTGAGAATATAATTCATACCTAAAAATCATCTATTTCACTATGCAATTTTTTTGTTATTTTTGTTATTAATAAGTGATAATACAACACTGTTGTATTGTCGCTGTGGGAAAAACGTTGTTATGGCAATAGCCTACTATTTATTATTTTTGGCGATTTCTATTAATAAAAATAAATTCATTAGAATCAAAGTAACACACAACAAAAACAAAATTCTTGTATAACTATCTGTCAACTTATGCAATTACAAAATATTTGTGAATCAGTATTGATTACTGCTTGATACAAAGATGGATAATTGTTATAATCAAAGATGGGGAGAGTGTACAAATAAAAAAATCGAAGAGTTAATACTCAATAGTGTTCCTTTAAACACGGAACGAAATAAGAAAAGTATTTGGAAACAGTTTATGGATTTTTGTGCAACACGTCAATACACAATTGAGCGAGACACATCAATTGATATGCTCGCGTCATATTTAAAAGATTATGCATGCAATATGCGTAAGTCTAACGGAGAAAATTACAAGGAAACTGTAATTAAAACTATTTGGAATACGCTAGCGAAAATGCTTCAAGAAAAATATTATGCAGAATTTAAAATAAAATTTGATCCATTTCGCGATATTGAGTTTAAACAGGCAAGATGTGCCAGAGATTCAAAACGGAAACAACTTCAAAGTGAACCGAACAAACGGAAATTAAGTGCTGTAGCTTTTACGTCAAATGAATCTACTTGTATGCAAACGTATTGGGATGAAGATAACCCTTATGGACTTCAAAAGAAATTCTTCAACATTGTTGCGACAGAATTAGCGTGGCGTGGTAACGAAGCCGCGTTTGCTTTAACTCATTATTTTAAGAGAATTACAGACCATTTCGGTAATGATACGGGACGAATTGAATATAACCCTATATTCACCAAAACTACACAAGGAGGTGCAAGCCGTTGTGCTAATAGTAAGTGGCTCACGCAAAATGTGAATAATATCAACGTTTGTCCCGTACGATTATTCAATAAATTAATGAATAAACGGCCAAATCATGTAACCTCCGAAAGATTGTTTCTTACACCCAATCCTTTCTGGAAAAATTCAACTGGAAGGTGGTATAAAAATCTTCCTGTAGGTGTCAATGAATTATCAAAATGGACCAAACAAACGGCCCAGGCAATTGGAATTGATGTGCAAAATAATAAAATCACCAATCATAGTCATAGATCAACTGCGGTTACTATAATGGCAAATGCGGGTATTTCAGATCAACAATTGATTAAAATAACCGGCCATAGCAGTGCTAATTCAATTCAGCCATATTTAAATATGCAGCCAGAGCAACACAACAATATTCTAGAAAAGATGCGAGGAAGTTCTGCTGAGCCGTCAAAAGCTGTAAACCCAATCGTTTCATCTAAAATTAACAACAAAAATGAAGGACAATTCCGATTTGAAAATTGTACCTTCAACAACTGTCAGTTCTAAATATAATATGTTTCAATGGTATTCTTGCATAATAAATAATTGTTATTACAAATATAATCTTTCATGTTGTGAATTTAAGTTTTATCTTTCACACCAATTCATTATATTCTCCACCCAAATATAACTCGTGGTCCTCTTAAGAATCGATAATTTTTTCCAAATGTCACTCATGCGTATCCCAAGCTTTAGAAAATGCAACTCGTGCTGCGCACTCGTTGCATTTTCGTCGCTGGGATACGCATTCGTGACATTTGAAAAAAATTATCGATAATAAGCGGCCCACTAGTTATATTACGTCTGACAATAATATATTTGTTTGATAATTCACTGGCCGAAATTCCATTTTTGTAATCAGCTACCATAGCTGCTCTAACTTCCACATTGAATTCTGGTTTCTTTACCATTTTTACTTTAATTAAAACTAAACAGACTGAATCGCGAATAACTGAAGACTAGCTTGTTTTAGACAATAACTAAACAATATTTAAATTTACCGTTTCAAAAATCCTGAAAATTCGTGTTTTTTTCTTGCGCATAAATAACTGTGAATCAAGTATTATTAAGCCTGATTTCCATTATGAAATATTTACTGACAGTAAAAACAAAATGGGAGAAAAATATATATCGCGTGCTGTGTGAGAGGAAAAAAAAAACTTTTTCAGTCTTACAGTACTGAAAAAATTATTATGGTATACTGACACTTTTATAGTATAGTAACAAAATTTACTGACAAATATACGAAGCGAAGTATATTTTTTCAGTACTGGAACAATATTTCAATTTTTCAATGCAATTTTTCAAAAAAAAGTTAAAAACAAAAAATGATCTATGTCACTTCAATGAAATTTTGGTTTTTATGATTTTATTGAGTAAAAAATACTGTCAGTAAATGGAAACCAGGCTTAAGTTGTAATTTTTCGCAGAATAGAATATTAAAAAAAAAAAAATATTGAATTGAAAAGGTTAATATTTAGTTTAATGAAATTGAAAACAAAATTGTCCATTAAATTATTATTTGTTTCATTCTGAAGCGGTTTTGTGTTACGTTGCACTGAAAATTTAGCTCGAACAAACAATTGTGAATAGGATAGTAGTTTATTTGACATTTTAAAAGAAGTTACATAAATTCTGATACAAAGGACAATGTTAAAAATAGCCGAATGTCGATTCGGTTATACCACTTTTTGGATTGTTTCCCTTTACACATACAACTACTACAGGGTTATACACATATGTACATAAATTTGTATTATACCTTTAAACATTTTCCCACGGGATTCCCCATTACTTTCGTCAGTTGAAGTAAATTAACACAATAGGAATATACAGCGATAATAAAGAAAATTTTCTTAATTTTTGTTACATTTTAAAAAGATTGGTGGTAAATTTGGTGTTAAAAATTATTATAATTTTCTAATTAATAGTTTTTGTTATAATTAATTAACAAATTTTAGGTTATGTATCGAAAACGATATTCTATATCGGTGGAAACAAAATTGAAAATTTTGAAAACGGTCGACAAAAAGCAATTTACCTAGTAACAAATTGCAAGCAAATTTAATTGTGCTAAGAGTGCTTTCACTGAAATAGTAAAAAAATGGGAAAAGTATGAGGATTTGAGTGTAAATTTTAAAACGTCAAAGAATTAATTATTTGGATAAAACAAATGCGAGTAACAAAAGTTCCTCTAAGTGGAATTCTTGTAAAAGAAAAGGCAGGGCAATTTGCAGAGAAATTGAATATTGAGTTTAAACCAAGCAACGGTTGGCTCGACCGCTTTAAGAAGCGAAACGACTTTGTATTCAAAAATATTAGGGGCGAAAAGGCAGCCGTATCTTCGAAAGTTGCTAAAGAATAGGTCAATGAAAAATTACCTATGCTTCTGGATGGATATAACAAAAGCGATGTATTCAATTTAGATGAAACGGGCCTTTTCTATAGGATACTTCCTAATAAAACCATAGAGTTTAGAAATAATGATTGCGCTGGGGGGAAATTATGCAAGGAGCGGATCACGGTTTTAGTTGGAATGAATTGTTAAGGCTTAGGTACAAGTATAAATTTTGTATAATTAATAAATGTTTTAATTTTATTTTTGAATAAACCGTTTTGGTTTTGTTTAAACTTTCTTATAATGAACATGATTCATTATAACCGAATATTTGATTAAAACGAACAGCCGGCTATAGTGAACAAAAAAATGATGTCCCTTGAGTGTTCGCTATAAGCGAATTCTACTGTATTTTTTTTTTAAGTTTTTTTTCTATGTACACTTCGATTTTATTCTAATTTAAAGACTTTTAGACTTAAACTTTTATTATTCAGAGTTCTCTTCTGGTTCACTAGGATTTTCATCATCACTTAAGTCAAAAACTTCTGAATGATCTGGTGCTGTTGGAATATGCTGCAAATATCTTGCGAATCCAAAGAACCATAAAAGTAGCATTACGTGAGAACAGCATCCAACAACTCTTTTCCCTACTTTACAACCACAAATATGTCCTATTATGGCATCTACTGATTGTTTCATTTTATCAATCAAAATAAAAACAAAATATTTCGTGCTTGAAGAGTGTCTTGAGTTGACTCGTACTTTTATTAGTAGAGCATTTTTAGGGTCAATATTTATATTGTATAACTCATAATTAATATTTAGATTTTCTTTGGAAACAAAAAATTCAAAGTCTCCGTCTTCATTTAAGTGATCTGAATAATAGTACGGTGCCATTTTTAATTGGTATGTACCGCAACCATAAAATTCAAGGTCTTGCTTTTCAAGACGCGGAAACTCATCAAAAGAAGTAGATTCCATTCGCTCAAATGATGATGTGCGCAAATGCAAATTCAAATCTGATACTAGTTTTGAAAGCATATTATCCTGATTTAACAAGGTGATCATTCTTTTCGCTATTTTGATATCAAAAATCGCTACTAACAACTGGAGTGAATGTTAGGTTATAGATGGCACATGCAATTACAAAATCATCATACGCTGTTTCTACAACAGTATTCCGTATTGTATTTTCGAAATAATGATTTTTCCTATTTACTCTACCATTCACCACTTCAGTTATGTAACGATTTTTGGTCACTATTCTGGATATATTTGCTTGTTCAACTGTAAGTGGCTTCTTATGATCAGAGAATGCTGGAATCCTAGCTACAAAATCTTTTTTTTTTGTATTTCTTCCACTGAGTCACGAAAGCCTCTGTCTACGATAAAAACATCTTCATTCTGAAATTGTGTCCAAATTGGCCATTCTAATAGTCTGTTAAGGATCGTGGCATCATTTTCACTACCAGGAAATGGTCCCCATACACCTGCGATTCTTCCATTAGGATAAACCGCCACCATTGGCTTTAAAAGATTATAATGTTTATGAAGAGACCAACTTTTTCGCTGAAACTGGAAATCGAAACTCTTTTCAATTTTCAAATAAGTTCCATCAAATATGATGGCTCCTTTGTCAGCAGATCCTATGTTTGAAGAATCTTTGAAACTTCTGTTTGATTAGAAATTATAGAATCTCTAGACTTAGCAAAAGTTAAATATTTTTTTCTGAAAGCCTGCAATAAAACATTTCGAATGGTTGCACAGTAGTTACTTACTGTTTGCCTGGTAAAATTGTATTTATTTTGCAACTCTTCAAAAGTGTATCTTCTTCTAATTCGAGATAAGTATAATCCTAGAGCCATCTCATTATTATGGGTTCGTATATCTTTAATGAAATCTAATATTATTTTAAAAGAGTCATGATTTACGCCAGTTTCAAAATGTAATTCTGTTGGTTGCATTTTTAAAAACAGACCGAGGCCTCAGTTTTACTTCACGCTCCTCAATAACCATATTTTTTAAGGTGTATAAAAGAGATTTAACTTCTTCCGAATTCATAGATGCATTTGGTTGGTTATCAACGAAGGTTTCAGGAATTTTTATTCCATGATTAGTTTCATGACCATTACAGATTCTGCTACCAATACGGTACATAAATATCGGTTTTTACAAAAATGTTAACACATTCTTCTTTACTGAGCCGTCTAAGATTTATGTTATTTTCACAACCAAATAAACAGACTTTATGATTTTTGCACGTCTTTTTAATGTCTAAAACTATTTTATTAATTATTTATTATTATCAATGATTGTATATTTTAGGCGGTAAAGGTGTATTTGTATAGTTTTAGGGTCACGAGTTATTTAATGAACTCAGGAGTCAATGTTCGTGTTTTTTGACAGTAATCTAATAATTTTTTTCTAGCAGTTCCCGCAAATATTTAAGCATCAGCCACTTTAGAAGTCAAAATAAGCTCACCATTAGCTTTTAAAAGTAGTTATTTTAATTATTAGGGGTTGGATGGGCATGTTTACAGTTATTTATCACTTTTTACGTTGACATACTGTCTGTTCAATTCATTTTTAAGCATTTTTTTTCATTTTGCACGAATTTTATAACAATAATTAATGATTATCTATTTTAAGCTATTTGAGAGTAGTTTATATAGATTTAGGGGTGCAATTAATATTTCCCCACTTACTTAATGTACTCTAGTATCACTTTTTGCATTTTTTGACAGTAATCTATAATTTTTTTCTAGCAATAGGCGTTCCCTTGAACATTTAAGCATTATCTATTGTTGATGTCGAAGTAAGCATTAGCTTTTTAAAGTAGTTTTATTAATTTTTAGGGGTGGAATGGACATTTTTACAGTTATTTATCACTTTTTATATTGACATACTGTCTGTTCAAATCATTTTCAAGCATTTTTTTCATTTTACACGAATTTTATAACAATAATTAATGATTATCCATTTAAAGCTATTTAAGGGTAGTTTATATAGGTTTAGGGGTAGTAGTGACATTTCCCCAGCTATCTGACGTATTTCTGGGTCATTTATAATGTTAATTAACAATAATCAATTGATTTTTTTATGATTTATGCGTTCCCCCGGATAAGCCAAAAATCGGCTATTTTTAACATTGTCCTTTGCTTGCCTTCTTTTGCCTTGCATACCAGAAACAGAATCTCTTTTCATCTTTTGGACTTGTTCCTTTTGCAAGATGAGTTCTATGCAATCTTTTTAGCGATATCTACAAGGCAAGGTACTTCTTCAGCAAATACTACTTGACTGTGTCGTCAATTAGCAGAACTTAGACATAAATAATATCAATGATTTTTTTCTTCATTAAAAACCTTATCAACCTTGTTACGGTCATTTACATAATTTTTAGGCCAGATCATATTTATTTTAAAAACGAAACAACTGAAAGATGTAAAACGTTGTACATAATACAACAATGAAGATTATAATATTGTGTACATTGCGTGTATAACTGTCCTTCAGTAATTAAAATATGTAATTCGAATAATAAATAATTTATTTCTATTAACCCAAATTTTTAATTTATCTAAAAATTCTATTTTCAATCTAATGCACATTTTTTTTTTTTTTTTTCGTTACTCGATTTAATTTATATTTTATACATCAACCTAAATCAATTTAGATATGTGATGACAATTTTTTTAATTTTATTTTAGTTTTTAAGATAAATAATAATTTTTTTTTTAGTTAATGGTATATAATAACATATTGGTCACCAGTGTGCTGTGTGAATTACGATTTTGGGTACTTTATACAAAAATCGATTAGCCTCTCATAAATAATTTCCTCATAACTTAATATTCGTGTATTAAAATAATAGAATTAGGTCAGTCCACCATTATGTAGTGTTTACAAGAATTATATTGTCACATTAAGCATTAGACATTTAATACAAATTACATAATGCCATTGCAGCAATAAACCGTGTGTACATGGTACAATACAAAAATAGTTTGTGTTAGTAATACAATATTATGATCACCCTAGGTGGTCAACAAAATAATGTAAATAAAACGAGAGACACAAGAATAATTTTTACTTTCATTGAAAAAGACTTGCGTGAACCAGAATTAAGTAAAATGAAAATCGATTTTTTTTTTATTTTAGTTGTTTGCTTTTTTCATTAAATATTTATAAATTTTTTTTTTTTTTTTGTGTATTTTTAAGATAAATATTTAAAAGTTTTCATTAAAATGAATCATGAAGATTTTTATAGCTTTGTATTGAATTAATCGAACGATTAAATTTTTTATTTTTTTTTTTTTTTAATCGATTGCGTACACGTTTGATTTTGGCGGAGTGATTTTTTATTAGTGGAAAGGTATTAAATAACCTATAACATACATTAAAACTTATGAACGAACGAAATTGATTGAATCAATCCATCCGCAATGCTTGGTACCGCTTATATTGCGGCTTTTGAAGTTATTTTTTGTGTATTTTAAATTGTATTGATTAGTTTAGAACAAATAGCTTTAATTTTGTTGCCATTTCAAATAAATAAATTTGGAAGACCATATTTTTTAAAATATTGTTTTAAAAGAGCATCAACAAATCGATCACATCTGTTGACATCAGTTGCAAAATATCATTGGGAGGGATAATCACAAGTGTCTCTTTGGCAAATTAAATAAAAATTTAAGTGCAAAGGACAATTGGATTGTTTTTATGGGTTTAACTAGTGAATGGTTCATGAAGAAATAAAAGAAGGTTTGGCCTTATGTAGCGGTTTACAAGTTTTTCAAAAATTCGAAGCAACTATAATTGGAATAAACGATCAAAGTTTATGGCTGGAAATTTCTGACAGCTTCTTTTGATGAGCGTAAGGTTGGATGAATTTCGGACACTTCTTATAGGTTTTTTTTTTTTTTTGTTTTTTTTTTTTTTTGACCCTGCCCAAAAGCGGCTAGCACTGCGACCTAAAAGATCTTTTGTGCTGTTGGGTACTATTACTCCAGGAGCTTCTCCACCTCTCTAATAAAGGCGAGAATGCTGTTTATAGAGGCCAATTTACATTTCTCCGGGGTCAGATACCTCTCTTCAAAATGAATCCACCTCCGTGTGCACAGAGCAACACACTCACATAGTATGTGTTCTGCGGTTTCTGTCTCTTCCAAACAGAGTCGGCACTCCGTCTCTGTGGACAGGTTCATTTTGTTCAAATGATATCTCAGGTTACAGTGACCTGAGAGAAAACTCACAAGTTTCCTAATATTTTCTTTGCTGAAATTGATCGCCAAATTTTTGTGGTGAAATGGTCTGATCAAAGATTTGGCTTGTCTAAGGCCGGGAATACAGTTCCAATAAGTCAAGCACTGTATTTTTTCCCATTTACTGATTGTGTAGGTTGCAGAAGCCCACGGGATACCACAAAAAGGCTCAGGGCCAATGAGTGTAGTCGACGAGCCTGCCCGTGCAAGTTCGTCGGCTATCTCATTTCCAGTGATGCCCATGTGACCAGGCACCCACCACAACCTTACTTTGTTTTGACAAGAGAGAGATTGTAGCAGTTTATAACAACTTTGAACCGACTTGGAATCCAGGCAGTTAGAAGCCAATGCTTTCAGTGCTGCTTGGCTGTCAGACAAAATGTGGATGGATGCGCCTTTAAGACCTTTGGTCATAATAGTAGAGGCGCAGATTTCGATGGCGTGAATTTCGGCTAGAAAAACACTGGGGTAAGTACCCAGTGATTTCGATATTTTGTGATTGGGTCCAAAGACACCAATGCCGACTCCACTATCCATTTTTGATCCATCAGTGTACCAGACTAGGCTGTTAGGTTCCATCTGAGGTAACCCAGTATCCCAGTCTGTTCTATCGGGGATTGTTACCACGAAATTCCTGCCAAAGCAGAGTTCTTTCGGCATAACGTCCGGGACACTAAAGAACATATTCAGGTCTGGAAGTTCATTCAAAATGTCCAGGTGACCCATATGGTCATCATGACTGTATTGATTCACTAGCTTCAATCTAGCTGCACAGGTAGCAGCTGATTTTTTGACGTGGATATGAAGTGGAGTGAGCCCGATGAGAGCTTCCATTGCCGCCGTAGGGCAGGTGCGCATAGCACCTGTAATTCCGAGACATGCTAGTCTCTGTAATGAGGTCAGCTTGTTCATAATGACTTTTTGCTGTACCTTAGGCCACCAAACTATTGCCCCATATGTTACAATTGGCCTCACTATCATGATGTACATCCAGTAAATCATTTTTGAGTTCAGGCCCCAGGTCCTGCCGAACATACGCCGGCAGGCCCACATGGCCCTGGCCGCGCGTTCGGTAGTTGAAGTAATATGAGAGTTCCAAGTTAGTTTCTTATCTAGGACAACACCCAGATATTTGACTTCATTGGAGTATCCGATATTTATATCATTTAGACTAATTGAACCAAAGTTCAAATTACGTCTTTTGGTGAAGGGCACCAGGACTGTTTTTCTAGGGTTAATCGAAAGGCCCTCCCCAGTGCACCAATTCGAAATAACAAGCAAAGCCTGTTGCATGCTGGCGGACATCGTACGTTCATGCCCTCCAGAGACTATGATAACCAAATCGTCCGCATAACCAATGGCATCGTACCCAAGTAGATGTAAATTATCAAGCAACTCGTCGATCACGAGTGACCACAGCAAAGGGGACAGGACACGGCCCTGCGGACACCCTCTTGCTGCCGTAATCGTGACTGACTCATTACCTAATTTAGATGTAATCTTCCTACTAACCAACATGGAACTAATCCAGTGGTTAGTCGGATCGTCAATACCTCTACGCTTGATTGCCCTAGCAATTGAGTCGTATCCAGTATTGTCAAAAGCTCCCTCAATATCCAGAAATGCACACAGAGCAATTTCTTTCAAGCGATAGGCTGCTTCAATCTTGGTGACAAGTAGATGCAGCGCACCCTCTGTGGATTTGCCTTTCCTATAGGCGAATTGATTTGGATTTAGAGGTCTGGTTGCAGTTAACCAGTCTCTGATATGAAGATCTATAAGTCGTTCCATGGTTTTGAGAATAAACGATGTAAGACTGATATGTCGAAAGGACTTAGGAAGTTCACATGGCCGATTGCCAGGCTTTGGGATAAAAACCACGTTTACTTGACTCCAAGCCTGTGGTATGTGACCCCAATTGAAGCTAGTTCTAAACAAGGCTACCAGAGCAGGGGTAATCAAGTCCAGGCCCCTTTGGAGGAGGGCTGGGAAGATTCCATCCCCTCCTGGAGCCTTGAAAGGCTGAAAAGAGTTAATGGCCCATTTTACTTTATCCGGAGTAAAAAGCTTACCGGATAAACTATTAACCCAACCCATATTTACACCCATGTGTGTACCAGATATGGAGTTAGTGATTGTATTTGTGTCGCAAATAGTGCAGCCCGGAAAGTGCACCTGAAGCAGGGTTTCGAGTGACTCTTTGCGACCTGATGTATAACTACCATCGGATTTCAGAAGAAGCCCAATCCCGTTGGACTGATCTTTAGCTAGAACTTTATGGAGTCAAGCAGCTGTAGGTATATCCTCGATATTTCCACAGTTTTTCACCCACGTGAGGCGTTTGGAACGCCTTAGTTCTGTGTTGTAACTGGTTAGGGCCTGCCTATATTCATTCCACTCATTGGAATGCTTTGCCCTATTAAATAATTTCCTAACCTTCTTACGAAGTTTAGCCAGCTGTTCGTTCCACCATGGAACTTTGCGATTAACCACAACGTTACGCACCACACAGCTGCTTTCGTAGGAAGATAGGAGCACGTCATTAAGCAGACCAGCTGCGGTTTCTAGGTCACTAATTGAACTCAAAGATGTTGGCAGCATGTCTGCTTTGATAAATAAAATATCCCTACATGTTTTCCAATTTGTAAAACAAGGGATACGACGCTCTGTTGCCTGTATGATCACTCCCGGTATATCGAACCTGATGTACATGTGGTCCGACAGAGAAGCTTCGCTTGAAACATGCCAGTTTGCAACAGAGTTGGAAATAAACTGACTTGACAAAGTGAGGTCCAACACCTCTCGCCGAGTCGAGTTTATGAAAGTGGGGTTCGAACCTTTATTTAAAATGTCTATGTGACTACTCATAAGATAATTTAAAAGGGACTCACCTCTGCCATTTGTATCACTGCTGCCCCAAATGATATGGTGTGCATTAGCATTGCAGCCTATGATGAAATGCTTGTTTTTTAGGTTGCAGTAATCCACCAGATCCTGTACAACTACAGGTGGAGCACTAACCGACTCACCAGGGAAGTACGCAGAGGCACATATTGTCTCCTGCATTCCCCTGCTAGTCGGAACCTCCAGGATTACTGCAACCAAATCCTTAGTGGTGAACTCTGGAATTGGAAGAACGTTAATATTAGATGAAACAAATATTGCTGCTCGGGGAACTTCCTCCCTTCGATCGTAAATCAACTTACATGACTTGAGGTGGAGGCCTCTGATTTTTCCTCCATTAACCCAAGGTTCCTGGATAAGGCCAAGGGTTAAGTGTTGTTTCGCGAACCTGTTGCAAAAGGTATCCGAAGCTCCTTTTGCGTGATGCAGATTCGCTTGTAGCACCCTAATAGTACCAGCCATACTGGATGATTAGGGTAAAGGAGCTCTACGCTCCTGGCTGCTTGCCAGCCGTCTGCTTTGCGGGATTTGGCCTGTTTCTGCCACTTTTCCCAGTAACACCCCGAGCGCCCATATGCTTAATTTTCGGGGTGAGTGCTGATTTACTCGATCCCACAGTAGGAGTTGCGGAGAGATCCGTTGATCGTGCTCCCGACGAAGAGGCAGCAGGAACAGAATGCTCAATAGCGCTGCTGTTCTTGGATGCCTCCTCGTCTGTGATTGTGCCTACTACTGGGGCTGGTAAAGTACCCTCCTTACTTGAGCTGACTCCAGTTGTTGGGTTGGTAGAGGGGGAATCCTTCTTGAGAAGGAGTTTTATCCTACCAAAGCGGTATGCGATGTTCCCGTTGGATTCGCGCAATTTCTTCATGGAAGACTCGCCTATGGCTATAACCAAATGGACGAGTGCGCCAGTTGTCGTCCGTTGCAGTATCTTCCATGAGTTGGCCGCGAGACCATCGTTCTGCGCGGCCATGGTAGCGAGAATCTTCTCGCTAGTTAAGCTAAGGCTCTGTGGAAAGAACCCCCTAACGATGTTTGGCCGAGGAAAATCATCCTCTTCCACCAAAGTTATGTTCAGACCAATTTTTTCCCTTAGGCTTACAAAACTGTTCCTCATCCATTCCGCTGTGGAATGATCGGAACATATAAAAAATAGCCAACCTGTTCTCCGGAAACAGCCAAGGAATTGCGGCTTGTGGTTTGAGCCTTGCATCCCAATAATGAGGTCAATGACACACTCCTGTATGTTTGCCATTTGCTCCATACTAAGAGGATTGCCACTGAGATCACCTGGTAAGATGCCCAGCTTAACACTGCCTGCTACCTGGCTGAAAGAGGGCTTTACCGGAGAAGGCCCTTCTTTTGCTTTTTTGGCAGGTGGTTTGTTTAGTTCCGGAGCAACCTCGAAAGACCTCTCACGCTTACCACCAGACCTCTTGTCTAGGGTAGGAGCAACAGGCCCCGAGGGTGCTTTCAGAGAGGTCGCGGACTTAGCAGCAGCTAGAGCCTCTTCTCTAGTTTTGCCTTCCTTGAGCCCCTTTTTAAAACGCCTTCTTTCGAAGGAGTTGAGCTTAACCCATTCCCCGGCATTGAGGGACATGTTCCCAATATCAACACCAATGGTTGAGGTGCCCGATAACTGAGAGATTACACTTATGTTGTCATCACAGAAGGTGTCCGTAGTAGAAGAGGTAGACTGTTCCACCTTTTCCTTGGCCCGGACGTTAAGATAATCAAGAGTGGTGGCCCTTGTGGCATCTACCATTCCATCATAACTTAGGAGACCCAGCTCAACAGCTGGTGAAGTTGATGCTTTTAAAGGGGCATCACCCTCTATGTTTTTTTTAAATTCGGTTTCCATTTGAATCCCACGAGTATCCGAGAAATGAAGGTCACCCACAGCAGAGATCGGTATACTGTGGGAAGGCTACTTTAAACCGGGGGTCGCCTGGTACCCGGAGTTCACATACTAAAGACTAAGCTCCCCCTTAGCCACGCAGCTCTCAGCGTATGTTGTCCCACCAAAGCTTGGGGCAATGGATTTACCGCCATTGCACGGTCGTGTAAGTTACTTGGCTACATTCTAGGATGCATTGCCCGGTTGTCGCCACGAGGAGGCGTAACTACACTAGGAAGAAGTCTTATAAGAATCGCATATCCTAGAAAGCTTTGACTCCTAAAACTACTCCCCCAACAATTCTTATAGGTTACAATACTAATAGATTTTGTATATATAAAAAAAGAGTTACAAATTTTTATTATTTTGAATGCGACTCTTAAAAAGATCCTTTGAAATGTTAAAATCGAAAAGTTCTGAAGATTAGTTAAAATGTTTTGAAGTACGCGCGAACCGGTTCATCAATTCCATAATTCGTACGATTAAAATCAATACTTAAAATTAACTGTCGTGGACGAAGAATTCTCGTAGAAACATAAAATGAATATAAATCAAACAATAACGAGCAATAAATCCTAGCACAAATTACGTCCCGAGCAAGACTACGACGGTTCAACAGTGTTCAACGGCTGGCATAAGGAGGTTAACCAAATCCGGAAGTTGACCTCGGAAGTCTTCGGAGGGCAAATATTTTTTTTTTTTTTTTTCATTTATTTAATATTACAACTGATTTACAAATTATTTAGTAATTTATCTTTCTTAAATGAAGATTCACATTTGACGGGCAGTAACCCAATGGTTACTCCCGTTTAAATTTACATCGTAATTATTTTTCTCTATCCTAATTAAATACAACTGCCTAATTCCAAAGGTTTATGCCTTTGAAGTCTTCTTACTGCATTGGTGGTATCCAACAAACTTCGTATTTCTGCATGTTGGTGCCGAGATATCCGCTGAATGTGTTTCTTCGCATGATTTTGTATTTCTTCACTTACATATTCCATTTTTAAGTCCCTGCGGAGGTTATCATTTCTAATGTACCATGGTGCGTTTACAATGCCACGCAGCACTTTGTGTGCTGAAAACATTGAATCATTTATACATTTGCCTTCTTGGTACAACCCCAAAGTTGAATATCGTAGGTCAATACTGGTTTAAGTATTTGCTGATATAATAGCAATTTATTATGTATTGTAAGCTCAGATTTTCTACTAGCCAATACATTTTCCTATATTTGATGTTCAATTCTTCTTTTTTCTTTTTAACGCTCTTTCCATCTAAGCTTGCAATCGAGAGTCATGCCGAGGTATTTGGCTGTATTTGCATTTGGAACCGCCCTTGAATTAAGTTCCACTGGAATCCAGTTAACTTTCTGGTTTGTGAATTTTACGTGAACCGATTTTGCTTCATTTAGGCTAATGCGCTATTTCTATGTACAACTAATCACTGTGTCGGTTGCTTTTTGAAGTTTGGTCGTTGCTTCTGATATACACTTTCCAGTCGCCAGAATAGCTGTATCGTCTGCAAATGTTGCTATAGTGGCACCTTCTGTATTTGGCATACCTCTGGTGTACAGGATGTGCAATATAGGACCCAGTTCGTAGTTTAGTTCAGAGTACTCTCCGTTATATTTTACACGGAAATGTCGGTCTGCAATATAAGAATTTGTTAGAACTGCTTAGGTAGATCTCGATGCAATTTAAATTCAAGTCATTGGTGCCAAACTTTGTCGAAAGCTTATGCTACATCCAGGAAGACGCTGGAGCATATCTTCTTATCCTCAAATGCGTCTTCGATTATGTCCGTTATTCTGTGAATTTGTTCTATCGTATAGTGATTCTCTCTAAATCCAAATTAGTGTGGTGGAATCAAATTTCTCTCTTCTATTATTGGCTTGAGTCTCTTGAGCAGTAATTTTTCAAATAATTTTGAAATTACAGGAAGTAGTGAAATCGGTATATATGACTTTTTATCGTTCATTGGTTTGCCTGGTTTGGGGATCATAATTACTTCAGCAACCTTCCATTGTTGTAGGACATATTTTAGTCTGAAGACAGCATTGATAATTTGAACCAATTTTCTTAGTTCCTTCTCGGGAATGGCTTTTACGACTTGTCCAGTAATTAAATCATATCCTGGAGCTTTTTTTGCGTTCAAATTTCACTTGATCTCATCTTTTAATTCCTGTAATGTTACACATCGAATATTATATTCATCAATTTTGCTAACTGTTATTATGTTTTCATCTGCTGTTTGCCTAGGGAACGGTTGAAAGGTGTCTTTCAAGTGAGCCGCAAATAAAATAGCTTTTTGCTTGTCGCTTTTGGCCCAGGTTCTTTCCCCATTTTTTATAGGCGGCACATGCATTTTGGTTCTTTTTAATCCCTTTGTTACTTTCCAAAGAGAGTAATCAGTATCTTTATATTCGGTGAGACCATTTAAGTACTTGTTAATAGTTTCATAGTTTCGTTCTTAATTTCTTTTATAAGTTGTTTTAGTTTATTGCATAGAAAATTGAGGATTTTTTTGTTTTCCGGGGCGCGTATCCTTTGCCAGGTATTTCTTGCCTTCCGTTTCTCTCTAACTAGCTCCCTGACCTCAATAGGATAATTTTGATTCCTACGGAATTCGGTGTGACTAGCAGGAGAACTTTCCCGTACTGCTTGTTGAATAGTACTGTTAAATACCTCTAGTTCGTCTTCCAACTGTACCGGTGTTTTAATCGGCACTCGTAGATTTATTTGCATTTCAATTAGTTCTTGGAATAGGTCCCAGTTAGTTCTATTATTTGTTAATTTAGGCATATTATCCTTATTAATTATCATTGTGCTGAGAGTCATGATAACAGGTGTATGATCGCTGTTTTCGATGCACATGTAATCCTCGAAGATTCCTTTCGTTACATAGAAATCAATGAGATCTGGTATTTTATTTATATCAGCAGGCCAGTATGTTGGTTTACCTCCAGAGTGGAACTCGCAGTTATTTATTCGTCCGGCTTCTTTTCCTTTATGAGTTGTAAGTCTTGATCCCCAATAGGTGTTTTTTGCATTAAAGTCACCACCAATAATAAAATTGAATTCTAGTGATGTAAAGAGTCTATTATAATCTTCTTTGTTTAGTGTACTGTATTCATTATTATTGTTAGTTTCAACTTTTATGGTTTTAACTTGCATACTTTCTTCTTCTATTCTAGGTTCTTCATAGTGTTTGAGATTCTTTTTCACTATTATTGTTGATCCTCCTCTGGATTTTCCTCCAGGGTGAACAGCATGGTAACATTCATATTTTTTCTAAATTTAGAAAAATTTCTACCTCTGGAACATGCTGCGCTAGTCCGTTCGCGTTCCAGGTGACAATTCTTAATTTTCTGCTCATTTTAGTATATGAGGGCTGTTACCACGTTCATTTCTAGACGCTTATATTTAGCTTCTAGACCACGTTCTTGCTTTGCTAGCCGTATATTTATGGCTTCTATGCTTCGACATATCCTTTCAAGGGGGTTATCGCTCATAGAATTAGATGATTGTTGTACAATTTGTGAATAACTTTTCCGCTCTGTACCTATTACTGGTGTTTTTGGCTCCGCTTGTGTTTTAGTTGTTTTGAAGAAACAGATGCCTTTTGTTTCTTAACCTTTGAAGTTCTTTGGCTACTTCACAGCCTCTATAATTTGCAGGATGTTGCCCTCTTCAGTTTATACATTTTGCAGGGTGGTTTCTACTTTCTGTACACTCTTTCGCGTTGTATTTTCCAGCACATTTTACGCATCTTGGCTCCCGTCTGCAATATTTTTGCGTGTGGTTGAAACCTTGGCATTTTTTGCATTGAGGTATTAGCCTCGTGTTTTTCTTAAGCGGTTCTATTTTAACCCTCATATTGAGAATTGCTTTGATGTTGAAGATGTTTTCAACTTTCTCCTTTTTGTTAAACGTAAGAATGAAGAGTGGAAGCGCCCTTTTTTTGACTTGATTGTTCTCACCTCTCTCTCGTTTTAGGATGTTTACTGCATCTTATATTTGCAGATCTTTTGCCTTTAGGTCCTCAATTATGTCCTCCTTCTTACACGTTGGATGAAGGCCTCTGGCCATAACCTTAACTGCGCGTTCGTTTTTATCTTCGTATGTGAATCATTCTTTACCTTCCGCATTGAGCTTTGTTGCTAGAGCTCTATATGTATCGGAATCTGTTGTATTGATTTTCCACACGTTATTGTTTAGTGACACTACTTTATATTCCTTAGCTGCCACTGATTTCATTATAGATTGTATGTTATGCCGAGATAGAAATATCCATTGGTTTGGGCTTCTTCAATTCTTCATTTTTTTGTTTTAGTTTTTACTGAGTTTTCGACAGAGTTCAGCGTTTTCGTCTTTCTGCTGATTTGCAGAGTTAGTATGACTGTTTGGTGATCTTAACAACATTGAACTTCTTTCGAATAGGTTTAGCAATGATTGGCTCACCCCAGAATCCATTGAGTCAGCCTCATAAGAGGGTGGATTAGCCAACTGGGTAGTTGGTTTACCATCTGGGGTATTATTTCCTTTTTGTGTTGTATTCATTCCTTTAAAACTGGTTATATATCAACATATCAACTATCAACCTAACCAGTACAAGTTGGTAGTGGGTCATTGAAGAGAACATTATTTGCTATGTTCTCGGTGGTCGGTTAAACCGCCGTATCTCGGTCGCCAGAGCCTCGTTAGTTAATTAGCAGGAAGTACCACGTGCAGGTGAGGTTGAAATTTGGGCTAGTATATTAAGACCATCTAAACCAGCGCCCCTTACCCTCCGGGCAAATATTAAGAAATTGTTTGAATCCGTTCAACTGATGAGCATGTTTGGGAAAGAGTTTGAGCCACAAATATTCAAGGAATTGAACCAAGCATTAGGTAGGAAGCATTTAAAAACGACACCATTTCATCCACGAGCTACTAATGCACAGAGAAACGATTGCGTGAAACTTTTCCAACGATTTTATTGGACCTACGAGTTGCCGTCAAAGAGGTTATTAGCGCCACGCCTACCGAGCTCATTTTCAGAACAACTCTTCGAATACCTGGAGAATTCTTTACTCCTGGTAAATCGAAAACAACCAAACCCGTGTTCATTAAGGAATTTCGACATCACATGAGTCAGATTGTACATATATTGAGATCGTTCCAGTAGCATTGCAAAGTCGTTATAAGGAACCACTTGAAGTAATAAACCGGAAGGATAAAGATTTCATATTAAAAATCAACGACAAAACTTCAAAAATATCCATCGACAGTCGCAAGCCTTCTTACTCTTGGACAAGTACGATAGTCTACCCGAAGCCAATTCCAGCCTTCTGTTTCAAAAACGACCGATTTAAACAACGTGACGTTTGGAGAGAAAAACAAAAATATTTTCTGGATAGAAAATGAGTATTCAGACATCCTCGTAATATATAATCGGTTTTTTTTATTAACAATATTATCATGCAACACTAACATCTACACATTCTTCATGGTATACTCAGCGCTCGTTCGATTGTAGTCGCGGTATGTTTTCTGAGGTTTCTCAAATCTCAAAGTAGTAAAGGACCAAAGGATAGCAAAAAGAGTAAAATTTGGTTACATCCAACACTTAGGATATTTTAAAATAATGGTGAAAAAAAATGTGTAGTGTCCCGTTTTATAAATTTCCAAAGGTGGCAAGTCTACTCCCTCGCCAAGCACAGCGCCCGTTTTTTGAAAAGTTTCATATATTTTATATGTCCATAACATAAGATTTTCTTAAAAATAAATTTTTGTTTTTATTATTTTTAGAGATATTACGACTGAGTCTTGTTGTACCCATTTAGTAATTTACATTGCATAATAAAGTTTTTGATTAGTAGGCACAATCAAGTGATTATCCCCCGTTTCGTGTAACTCCTCCTCAGATTTTTCGCCACGCTAAGTCTACTGACCTCCTGGTCGCGATAAGTCCAAAGGTTTGGTTCTTTGCAGTCTTCTTGTTGGTGTGGTATTCAGCATACAGCGTATGTCCAGATTTTCATGCTGGTGCAGATGTTGTAGGTGTTTTGTTGCATGATTCTTGATTTCATTCGCGACAAGCTCGATCTTTAGATCTCGATGGAGGTTGTCGTTTCGAATGTACCACGGTGCATTAACAATTCATCGCAGGATTTTATTTTGAGCTGTTTGTATGATTTTGATATTTGTCCTCTTGGCACAACCCCAAAGTTGACTACCATATGTCCATACAGGTTTCAGAATTTGTTTGTATAACAGCAGTTTGTTATTAATCGCCAGTTCAGATTGTCTCCCGAGGAGCCAATGAATTTTTCTAAATTTTATGTTTAGTTCTTCTCTCTTTATTTTTATGTGTTCCTTCCATCTAAGTTTAGCATCTACTATCGAGTTTATCATTATTGGTATATGATTAACTTTTAGATTTGTAAAGATTACTTGGATTGATTTTGCTTCATTTAATTTAATTCGCCATTTCTTTGTCCAATTACATATCAGGTTAGTAGTCTTCTGTAATTTACTAGTGGAGTCATTGATGTTTTTGGCTGTTGCAAGTATGGCCGTGTCATCGGCAAAAGTCGCCATTGTTGCTTCTGTAATTGGTATATCTCTATAGTATATAGGAGATAAAGGATTGGCCCAAGAACACTTCCTTGAGGAACTTTAGTTGGGAGTATTCATTCTCATACTTTACTCGAAAATGCCTCTCTGATATGTATGATTTTAGAATTTGAAAAAATTGCCCCGGAAGATCTTGGTGAAGTTTGAATTCTAACCCCTGCTGCCATACTTTATTAAATGCTTGCGCTACATCAAGGACTATAGTTGAGCATATTTGTTTGCTTTCTAATGATTTCTCGATTACATCAGTAATTCGATGTACTTGTTCTATCGTAGAATGTTTTTCCCTAAATCCAAACTGATGTGAGGGGATAAGATTCCTTTCTTCGATAATTGGTTTTAATCTTTTAAGAAGAACCTTTTGAAATAGTTTCGTTAATGTTGGTAGCAGAGAAACTGGCCTATATGAAGCTTTATCGTTCGGAGGTTTGTTCGGCTTAAGTATCATAATTACTTCTGCGTCTTTCCATTGTCTTGGTTCATATATGCACTAGTTTCCTCCATGCTTTCTCCGGTAACATATCCGAGATCATATCCTGGAGCCTTATACGCATTCAGATTATTCTTGATTTCCCATTTTAGTTCTTTCAATGTTATAGGTGTAATTTTTATTTCATCCTGTTTATTTATCGGGGTAATATTTTCCTCTTCCGTTTGTTTTGGGTAAGGTTGGAATGTTTCTTCAAGGTGATTTGCAAACAATAAATCTGCTTTTTGGTTAGCATGTCGAGCCCAATTTTCTTTATTTTTAATTGGAGGAACCTGAAGTTTGGGTCTTTTAAGATTCTTTGTTGCTTTCCATAATGAATAATCAGTATCTTTTTGCCCAGTTAGAGTGCTGAGGTATTTATTAATTGACTGATTTTTATTGTCTTTTATTAGATATTTTAATTTGTTACACAAATGATTAAATACCCTCTTATTTTCCGGGTTTCGATGTTTTTGCCAATTCTTCCGCGCTTTTCTTTTATTTTTAAGAAGTTCTCCCACTTCCTCTGGATAGCTAACTTTGCGCTTCATTTCCTGATTGTTATTAGGAGTGCTTTCCCACGCAGCACTTTGGATATTATGGATGAGCTTATCTAGTTCGTCTTCTATTTGGACTGGTCCCTGTATTGGGTTCTGCAGATTAACTCTTTCTGTTAACCGTGTTTGGAAGAGATCCCAATTGGTTTTGAAGCTCGTTAATTTCGGGTAGCTCTCTTTCATAATAATTGTTTGGCTAAGTATCTTAATTACTGGTGAATGATCTGATGATAGACTTTCAATGTTCCCTATATGGATATAATTATCTGAAATCCCTCTTGTAATAAAGAAGTCTATAAGATCTGGTGTCTTAGTGATATCCGAGGGCCAATAGGTTGGTATACCGCCCGAGTGAAAATCGCATTTTAGTTGTTTGTGGGTATTTTTTGCATTATAGTCACCTCCAATTAAAAAGACACTTCCTAGTGTTTTGAGAAGATTTGTAAATCTACTTGTTTGAGATTGTATCTTGGGGGCAATAGATTGCTGAGATACTGCAGGTTTTAGTATTGTTTAATTATATTTTGATTGTTGTGACTTGCATTGAAAGCTTCTCAACTTTAAGTTCTTCGTTATGCTTTATATAATCTTTTATGAGGATAGCTGATCCACCTCTAGCTTTGTTCTCTGGATGTAATGCATGGTAGCAATTATATCCTTTTATTTTACAGAATGAAGTTTTGGTGAAATGAGTTTCTGATATAAGATATATATCTATATAATGCATGTTTAAAAATATATCTAGTTCTTGAATGTGATGCAATAGCCCATTTGCATTCCAGGTTACAATTCGTAATGTTTTATTTATTTCTTTGGTTTATAACTCGATTTTATATAATTTATATTTTGATACACTCGATCAAGGTTTTCTTCTACTCTTTTAATGAAACTAGTTTGTGATTTCATTCCTTCTAGTGCGTTCTGCAGGCTCATTTCCTGCGAAGTAAGTCTTTTGTTGAGGTTCTCTAGATTTCTCAGTATGTCCTGTAAAACGAGATCCACTTTAGTCTGTTTCTGCTCTGTTTGCTGAACTATTTGAGCATAAGTAACGTTTTCATTTACTCGCTCTCTTTGTAAGTTAACATTAGGAGTCAACGATTTTGGCTCCATGGTTTTTTTGATAGTTTGTACATTTCTTGATGTAACTGGTGTACATATTTTATCTCTCATTTTTTGCACTTCTACTGCAACTTCGCATCCTCCCAGTTGATACACTTCGGTGTTGTATTTCGGGAAATTGTCCAGTCATTTCCTGCATGTTTTCCTGCACATTTAACACATCTTGCTTCTCGATGGCAGTATTTTTGTGTATGATTATAATCTTGGCAGCTTTTACATTGCGGAATTTGTCGAGTGACCTTTCTCGGTGTTTCTATTTTAACTCTGAGGTTAAGGATAGCCTTAATATTATAAATATTTTCGATTTTTTCTTGGTTGTCGAAGGTTAGCATGAAAAGTGGGAGACCCCTTCTTGTGATTTCAACATTTCCCTCCCTGTTTTCTCGGCTCTCTTTTCTGATGATGTTAACTGCATTAACTATTTTCAGGCCTCTGTTTTTTAGGTCCTCAATGATTTCCTCTTTTGAACAAGTTGGGTGTAGACCTCTTGCCATTACTTTAATTGAACGATTACTTTTAACCTCGTAAGTGTACCACTGGTGACCATCAGCATTTAATTTGTTAGCTAGAGTTTTATAGTCTTCAGGCTCTGTTGTATTTATTTTTCAGATATTATTACTGAGCGATATTACTTTGTAGTCATTTTGTACTAATTGAATAATACCGTAATTTGTTATTCCTAGTTTATTGATCGGGGGTGGGACTTGTTTCTTCTTTTCTGGCTCATGCACTTTTGGTGCAGTAATTGCATTGGCATTTTTAAAGTGGGTTTGAATTGGCTCAACTTCTGGTGATGATTCAGCTTTCCTCTTACTTGGGTTGGTTTCTTTTCTTATTTTCTTATTTGCTCTCTTGGCTTTCTGTAGTCTCCAATTGGTTTCGCTTTCAAGCTCATCTTCATTAGTGTGATATTCGTCTTGTTCTCTGAGTACTTGAAATCGGTTGTTCAGCATAATGTTTTCTTTTTTTAACATGACAACTTCATTGTTCAGCTGCGCGATTAACTTCTCCATTTGCTCAAATTTATTTATTAACTCCGCGTTGTTTATTTTAACTGTTTGTGCACTTTGCGTGACTTCAGAAGTTTGCTTGAGAGTTGTATGCTTCATAGAAGAGATATTTTCCTTCTCATTGTTAAGTTCACTCAGTATTGTGGTGCTCGCTGACGGTGGAGTTGAAGGTGGTGTTCTACGAAGTGCCTTACTTCTTCCACCAAAGGGCCATACTTTTATATCTTGTTCTGTGCTTTCAGTAATAACAGGAAAAGAATCAGCCAGATATTGCAATGACGTTATTTCATTTGCTGCAGCGAAATTTGCCACAGCAATAGCAGCAGCGCTTGTAGTTTTATCTGTCCCAGCTGCCAAGTGCACAACTGCTGAGACATTTTGGTCGATGGATTTCGACGACTGGGAGCCCGGTACTGGGTGTCGGGATCGCTGCACCGTAAATTTCTCTTCTTCGCTACCCATGGTTGGTTTTTGATCAGGGTGTCCTTCTCTTAGCATATTATGCCTACTGCCAGGCAAGAAATCAGCCGTCTCTTGCATGAGGAACAGACGCTGTTTGAAGCCGCACCTCCTGGTGAACTTGCAACTCCCATGGCCATCCGGAAGATTTAAATATTCTATGATCCGAATTTCCTATCGTTCCCATTCAATTCAATCACGTTCCGCACATTACAATAAAAAATTTGGCATTTTTTTTGTTTGTATGGTATGTTTGTTGTATTGTACGAACTGAACTGAACGGAAATGATTTATCGAAAATTTCATGGCAACGTGTTAGATCGAATGTCTTTTTTATCAAATGGAGGTATTTTATTGCCCTCGTAACACAAATTTTAATGCTACAAAAAATAGTGTTAGGTACAGAATCCGACAAAAATTTCCAACCGCAATGTCAATATACCGACACGTTGATACAATTATCATTTTTGCAATGCAAGCGCAAGTTTAATTATAAAGTGAAATTATGGTCGATTAGTGCTAGAAAAATTACTAAACTCTAAAATTAACAGATAACTGGATTATTAGATCAATGACAAGTACATAAACAAATAATTAAAAAATAATATTTTCTTATAAACCGACATAAGTCGAGCCGAGAGACAAAACCGCAAAGTTAAATTATGTGTGACCGCCAATTTTTTATTTTTTATTTTTATAAATACGTTACAATTTTAAAAGCATATACATAATTGTTATGTATTTATTCTGCTAATGTGTAACATAATAATTCATTATTATGTTGGAATGAGTAGGTTTAATCGTTAATCGAGATTTTTGGTAATTGAACTTTATTTATACGAGTATATACACGGAGGTCTAGTTTTTATTGTTTTGCATACAATTTCATTGTCCCTTTTCAGTTTTATAAAATTCAAGAATATAAACCACGGAAACAAATTTTTGAGCATTGTTCTTCCATATGCGCGACATGAGATACAATGGTCGGCCATAAATTTTACACAATAAAACTACCAAAAATTGTATACATTTATTGTGATGTCGCGAATTTGATATGTGAATACATTTATTTATTATATAAATTTTTTTGGTTTATACTTACAGAAAAGATCATGGCAAATGTATGCTAAATAAACCGGAACACGATATGATTGAACCCCAATGGCCTAATTCACAGCTAGCTGGTGAAAAATTTACAAACGATAAACAATGTGAATTGGTATTTGGACCACGTTCCCGAATTTGTTCATATATGCCCGTATGCAATCGATTATGGTGTAGTCAAGATAATAACGAACAGGAGGGATGCCGAACACAACATATGCCGTGGGCGGATGGTACGACATGCGACAATGATAAATGGTGTCAAAAAGGACAATGTGTTGAACGTAATCGTACCGCATTGAAACCAATCGATGGTGGATGGGGTCCCTGGCGTAGTTATGGCAGCTGTAGTCGAAGTTGTGGTGGTGGTATACAAACAAGGACACGTGATTGTGATATACCGGCACCATCGAATGGTGGAAAATATTGTATTGGACCTAGAATCATGTATCGGTCGTGTAACAAAGAAAATTGTGCACCAAATACGCACGATTTTAGGGAGGAACAGTGTCGCGAATTTAATGGCAATAATTTTGATATTCATGGCTTGGATTCGGATGTGAAATGGATTCCAAAATATGGCGTAACATCAACGGATGAATGTAAACTATTTTGTCGTGTGTACAAAACATCAAATTATTTTTTATTGAAAGATAAAGTGGTCGATGGTACGCCATGCACACACGATAGTTTTAATAAATGTGTGAATGGAATGTGTCGCAAAGCTGGTTGTGATAATGAATTAAATTCCGAAGCCATTATTGATAAGTGTGGCGTATGTAATGGGCGGAATACTACATGCGTTGATGTCGAAGGGTCGTTTCGCACGAGCCAAATTATTGGTCAGCAAAAAAGTGACATAAAAGGTATTTACTATTTCGATATAATGCTCATTCCAACGGGCGCCTCAAATATTGTAATCGAACAGCCCGGTTCCGAAAATGATAATAATTATATTGCGCTGAAGGATGATCAAGGACAGTATTTACTGAATGGTAAAAATTTAATAACACAATTCCCTAAAACATTCCCATATGCCGCGGTGATATTTAGCTATAATGGGGCAAATTCCAGTATTGAAAGGGTTAATACAACGTTTGCAATTAAAATTAATAGAGACTTAATAATTCAGGTAGGTCATTGAGATTTTTTTTTTTTGTTTTCCTTTATGTTTTGCTAATTCCAATTATTTTAATGTATAGATTCTCTCGTTGCGGCCAATGAATTTACGTAATAATGCCGAACTGCTAAGATTTTCATATTCACTTTCGAAAAACCATAGTGAATCGGATTTGATTGATGCACCAATGGGGCCACACCAATGGCAAATGTCCGATTGGAGTGATTGTGATAAAATATGTATGGGGGTAACATTTAAAACAGCGCACTGCGTCGAAAGGGTCAGTGGACAAACAGTTCCTACGGACTATTGTAATAAAGAAGAAAAACCAGAAGATGAGTATAAAACATGTAAAAGTAATTGTACGACTGGGTAAGTAAAATTTGCTGCACACATATTTCAGCTCAGTATTTTAAAACATTTATTTTTGTGTACGAACGCGCGTACTAGATGGGATTTAAATCGATCAGAGTGTTCGAATGTCTGTGGTGATGGAGAACGTACACTTATGTACCAATGTGTATTAAGATTTATACGCTCAACCTATACAAAAGTGGTTGAGGATTCAGAATGTTCGATTACACCAAAACCAGCAACCGTGCATGAACCATGTTATGGATCGTGCGATTATGCAACGTGGAGCTACGGTGACTGGGAACCGGTAAGTTTATTTAAACAATTACACACTATAAAGTAGAAACATAAAATATAGTAATTTTGCTAAAATTAATCATTTTGTTTTTGGTCAAAATACAAAATTTTTTTTAAACAATACTGATTGTGATCAATTTTATATTTTGAAATATATAAAGTGTTCACATACGTGTGGCGGTGGAGCACAAAACAGAATACTCACATGCTTGTCTGAGCCTAGCAATGTTGGCTATCCAGTGGACAAACACTTTTGCAATCATTTACCACATGATATAATTATACGATCTTGTAAATCAGAGCCATGTCCCGAATGGGCATATGGTGAGGAATCACCGGTAGGTTTTAGTAAAGTTTTTCTTTTAAATTTTTTTTTTTGTTTTTATTTTTATTTATTTGATTTTTGAATTGTCCCCAACATAAAATTTGTTTTAAAATCACAAAAAAAAAAATTTGTTTATCCATTATACGTATACACATATATTTTTTGCACACATTCACAAATTATTTTTTTTCTGCACAAATTTTTTTTTGTTAACGTTAAGATTGAGAGAGCCTGAGAGCTCAGTGTTTTTAAATTAAGCTTTTTTTGATATGGGTAAGACGAAAAGATATAATTAAGAAAATATTTATTAAATTTTTTTACTTTTTATTTTTTTAGAGAAATAATACAATTCAAAAAGCATGTTTACAAAACAAAAATTACATAAATATTGGTTATGCGAATGTCACAAAATAATCCGGCATTATAATGTGGAAAAATATTGCACGAAATAATTATTTTTTTAATTGAATGATCCATTTTCTTCTGTAAATATTTTTTTCAAGCTAAATAGGTACATAAAATTTAATCAGACAAAATTAGAACCGATCTGATATCATTTTTTTATTTTTTTTGTAAATATTTTACCGCATTTTTTAGGGTAAACCATATTAATGTGGGATTTTTGATCTTTATAGCTATAATTCATTTTCTTATATTAGATTTAAAATCATTCATTTTTTTTTGTATCAGAAGAACTTGAGACTGTCAAAGGTAAATTTTAATGCCAGAAATTTATTTCCTTTCCACAATTTTTTATTTTTCAGCAAAACACTAGTTTACCTTCAAAATTTGATAATTATTAACGATCTGTCACACATTAGCTGTTAAGTTAGAACTTTTCAAAAGTCGAGTTAATTATTATAATTCAGGACGGCGCAGTAAATTGGTTTGTAATGGTCCATGTATTTGAAAGACTAAAAAAATTTTACAATATCATAATGTCCAGTAAGTAATTGGGTGGAGATCAAAAACTGCATTTATTGATATCGGTTAGATGCGTAATTGTTCTTGAACCAATTTTAAATTGTTATGCTCTTTTCAAGCACCATGTTATCTGTTTATTTTGAATGATTTTACTTTAGCTTCCCAAAATCACGATTGGGCAAGTAAATTACACTGTGTAATTTACACAGTTTTTTCACATTGATGCTTAAGTAAATCATAATGGGTACGAACCCCACCCAACTGGGAAAGAAGAAATTTTTCTTAGAAAGACCGATCATTTAAGAAAAGAACCCAAATTATGACATATCGAATTCATACATAATTTATAAGGTTTTGGTATGATATATAGAATTCTGGCATAACATATCGAATTCTTCACGACATATCGAATTTTGAGGAATTATCGAATTCTTTGATATATCGTCACAGGACTAGGACTTCAGTATTCGGTATGCCATCCTAAAATTCGAGATTTTATATTAGAATTCGAAATACCGCACCAAAATTCAATAAATGAGTTGAATTCTGGGATGATATATCCAATACTGATATAACATCTCGAATTTTGAGATTTCGGAAAAAGTTAAAATATCAACGTGACATACGAAATTTGACTTGTAATGTCGAATTGTTACGTCATATATAGAATGCTAAAACCAAAAGTTGAAATTCTGATATACGAGTAACATATCGAATTCTGACATAACATGTCGAATTTTCAGATGATATACGGAATTCTGAAGGCTGCGTGACAGATTTATCAAATTTGTGAGAAGACCTTTCGAATTCTGAAGTGACATAACAAATTCTGATGTACTGACTGTCATCATTTATCTAATTTTGACAAAAAATTTACAATTCTGACATTATAAATTCGTATTCTGACATGTCATATCGAATGTTAACGTCATATGTAGAACTCTGATACATAGAATTCTTCGATATTAAATTCTAAAATTATTTACTGAATTTTGGTTTGATATGTCAAATTCTGACATGATTACCGAAAACTCTGTCATCATAAATTCCAATTTTGACTAGACATATGATACATATATTCCGACAGCAAAAATGTAAATTCTGAAATGCTGTATCATATTCAGACGTGCTATATGAATTCAGACATTATACATTCAAATTCTGACACGACATATCGAATTCTGGCTCGATGTCATGATAAATCGAATTTTGACATGTGATATTCAAATTCTGACGACGTTTCGAATTCTGACATGAAGTAACGAATTCTGGCATAATATCTCGAATATGTTACATGTCGATTTCTGGCATGATATATCAAATTCTAACATAAAGTATGGAATTCTGACATAATAACTCGAATTGTATGAACTATGAAATATGATTCCGTCGGTGCTGTATCCTAACCTAATTCGTCAACAAACTACAATAATAATACACAGGGCCGAAACCTTTGTTGGATCTGTGGAAGCTACAAACCCAACACTAAATATTCCCAAGCCAGCAATGACAGATTCAGTATCGGATACGGATCCCCAATTTTACAGTATCCTCCAATGTGAGGGGTGCCTCAGAGTGGACCCTGAGAAGGTTCGAGCCATAGACGAATACCGCATTCCAATTTTTTTTTTTTTTTTTTTTAAAGGATGGGTGTATGTAGCCCAGAGCACTACGACCATTGAGGGCTTGAGGCATATTGTGCATCCCTAGAGATTCCTACGTGAAATTTAGATCTAAACCTTTGATAAACGCCGCTACCTGATGCATATCAAGTGGGTCGGCGTTAGGCCACTGGATTATACACGCATTGAGGAACTATAATCTTTTTAAGATGATAGCATCGCATGTGAATAGTAGGTGTTCCGATGTCTCCTTACCGCAGTCGCAGAATCTGCACTGGTCCGTAAGGAACCTTCCCATTTGGCCCTTGTTAAAAACCGGGTAAGGGATCTTAGGGATTGGCGGTCCATCATCGGTGACTTATAACTGAATAATTTCTATAGTTCTGCTCCCAGTCCATTATACCATCTGCCAAATGGGTTTTGGAAAAAGCAATACTAGGACTGGGACCCAGGAAATCTCGGCTTGCTCCCATTTTTACACATAGGTCTGTTGCCTCATTTCATCTAATGGTGGAGTGGCCAGGAGACCACAAAAGGGTAACTTTATCTGCTTTACCCAGTTCTAATAAATTACAGTAGCAGCTCCAGATCAATTTCGAGTTGAACACTGACGCTCCTAAGGCTAGCAGAGCTGCCTGGCTGTCCGAGATTATATAGATCTAGGTCTTATTTGATTTCTTTTTGAGACATTGAAGCACATATACCTCAATAGCAAAGGTATCTGCCTGAAAAGCTGTGGTATGCATAGCTCTAGGTCGGGCCCGACTATCCCTGCACCGGTACCCCCGTCTGTTTTTGACCCATCCGTATACCATACAGAAGCAAGGCGGGGAAGGGAGGAGGTAATATTCTCTACCAGTGCCCTATCCGGCCAACTAATAGTAAAATTCCTCCGACAGTCTATTGTCCTTACCATCAAATCCGATAGTTAGATCAATTCCTCCTTAAAGTTTAATTTATGTAGGATACTGTTGTGTCCTGGCCTTACAGTTTTAATTTTGGTTATAATTTTTAGGCTCAGACCTCTTGAACCGGCTACTTTTTTAATGTGTAGGTGCAGTGGTGAGAGTCCCAGTATTCTCTCAATGGTAGCTGTTGGGCACACACACAGATTAACCTCTGGATCTTGTCCAGTATTCTCCGTGCACCAGTCTGCTCCGTCTTTGGCCACCACACAAACGTCGCGTAAGAGACCATAAGTCTAATGACGGCCCAGTAGAGCCAAACCAATGTTTGTGGGCTCAGTCCCTATGTTTTGCCAATCATTCTTTGGCAGGTGAAGTAGGCCTTATTCGCCTTGTTTGTGATATGATTTAAGTGGGGGTTCCATGTCAATTTCTGATCAAGTAAGACACCCAGATATTTAACCTCCATTGACAGTTGGAGAGGTACCCTCCCCCCCAGGGCTATCGGCGGGAGGCCAAGTTTCCTCCGATTAGTAAAGAGAGTGCAGTTGACCTTGTTGGGATTTACCGTAAGGCCCACCTCCGTGCACCAATCATTTACTACCTCTAGGGCTTTTTGCATCCTTTCCCCTACTGTATTTGCGAATCTGCCCCTAACCATCAAGACTAGGTCGTCCGCATAGGTAATGTTCGAGAAGTCTAAATTTCTCAGTCTGGTAAGTAATTGATACATCACGATCAGCCACAATAAGGGAGAGAGAACACCTGCATGGGGGCAACCCCTGGTAGACGCTATGGTAATGGTTTTGTCTCCAAAAGAGGCCGTAATCCTCCTGTATTTTACGATGTTTATAATTCACCTTACGGTGGAGGGTCTATACTAGGTATAGACCCACCCCTTGCTAGTGATTTTTCCTGAATTAACTCGAAACTAGTATTATCAAAAGCTCCCTGGATATCAATGAAGGAGCATAGTAATAATTCTTTATTCCGAAGCGTATCTTCGATTTCCGATGTCAGCTCATGTAGGGCCGTTTCTGTTGATTTCCCTGCTTGGTAGGCGTGCTGCCTAGAGTCCAAAGGGTATTTTTGGAGAGTGTTGGATCTGATACAAAGTTCCAGAATTTTCTCTATGGTTTTCAGTAAAAATGATGTGAGGCTAATAGGTCTATAAGACCTAATCTCCTCTGGGGATCTTTTTCCGCTTTTGGGATAAAAATCACCCGAATCTCCCTCCAGCATTTTGGAACACATTCCAAGCTGTAGTTGGCTCTGAAGAGTACAGTAAGATAAGGCAGCAAAGTCAACAGTCCTTGCTGTAGAAAGGCGGGGTATACGCAGTCCGCTCCCGGTGATTTGAAAGGGCCAAATGATTTGACTGCCCAGCCTATCCGTTCCGGCGTAAAAAACTGTCTCGAAAACTCGTGAGCCCTCTTTGAAACCAGATGCGGATTTACGCTACTTGCATTGAATTCTTCCTGATCCCTCAGTACTACACAATCTGGGAAGTGACCTCTCACTAGACATTCCAGAGTCTCCTCCCTGATTGTGGCTGTTTCTTCACTTGGTTTCTTAACAGATCCCAAGGGATTCCTATGCTCCAAGGAGAGGGCCTTCTGAAGTCGACACGCCACAGGTAGTATGTCTGTTTTCTTACAGAAGTCTCTCCTGCTGAGTCTTTTGCTCTGCTTAAGAACTATATTGTATTGGGTAAGGGAATTCTGATAGGTAGCCCAATCGTTCGTTCTCTAAGCCCTACAAATGAAAAAGTTTACGGACATTCCATCCCATCCCATGTTTTCCAAGTTTTGGTTCCACCAAGGAACATCCCTTGTGCCTTTAATACGCACCTGGGGTGAGGTTGAATGGTAGGCATTAATTATTGCCTCTGTACCGTCATTTGCGACTCTGTCGAGGTCATCGACAGAGTTTATCGTGGTCCATAGATGCGATGGATGCGAATGAAGTTTATCTTAAATTAATATTAGATTATACAACAACAAACAAAATGCGTTTGGATGTGTTTCAAAAAGCATACATTCGGCCAAATTTATTACTATATATGAGGAAATTCATTCAAATCAAATCAAATCCCCATCTTAATAACGGCTCAAAGTGTTAACTTATTAATCGACACAGTTTGACAATTTAAAAATTTAGTCTTATCCGTGTCTAAGAAATTCAACATATCAAAATTTTCTTTCAATGGCCTACATCTGACCCTGATTTTCTATGAGTGTACTTTAATCATGCTCAACCGCTTGTACATGTTGGGATTTTATTAATCAGTTGAATTGAACCAGAAATGAGAATCAGGTTAATCGGACAGCGGAAAATCAAAGTGTTGATGCTCCCATCTAATGATGGTTCGTCTTGTTTATGGATAATAGAATCTCTGTAATAGTTGAAATTATTATAGAGTTTGATGAAATTTAAATTTTCAAATGTGGCTTAACTTCAAAATTTTTGATTTAATTCCTTAGTTAAAAAATTCAAAAGTTAGTAGATTTATAATTCAACTTTAAATTTTTTTACTTTGGAAGGTTCAATTTCAATTTAGTTTGGATAGTTTACGAAATTGTTTGGTAAACTTGAAATGGTTCGTAAATAATCCGTGAACCGTTAAACAGATCCCTTCTCTCAAGAGCTTGGAAAATGCTGCTTTTCTATTAAGACGTTTGAAAATGGTTGCTTACAAATATGGACCCACTAGGACCATCCACAACGCATATATTCACAATCATCTTAGCTGACCTCGGGTCTTATGGTCACTTAATCTTTACTCAAGCCTTCATACAAATAGAACTTCACATGCGCAACATGGAGTTCTCTCGCAAAGGTTATAATCGTGGGGACGACTCACACCCAAGAAATTGTCTCATAAAATAGGCCCTAGGAATAAAGTTTCAGGGTGTATTTCGTTTATCGATTTATATAAGTATTACTCACGAATGCTTGAGCGACGTTGGTGAGCAGCAGACGGTGTGGTAGGGCTCTTTCAATTATTTCTTGGTAAATGACTCTGGAATTTCTAATCTAGTGTCCAGATTATTGCCTCTTTCCACTTATATTTTATCATTTAGTGCTTTATAATTAGTAGACACCTCAAGGTTTTGTTCCAGAATCTTAATTCGGGTAATGTATTCCTCATCCTGAAACGCTATCGAGTTTAGGTCAACTGGAATGATCTGTGATTACGGTGAATAAATAGCCCTCAATAAAAGGTCGAAACTTTTTAATGCTCATCATTTATCCATTTTCATATCATTTATATAATACACTTCCTATTCCCGTTGTGCTGAAATGCTTCCTGGGCTTAAGCATTCCACAACTTCTGTTTACCACTCTTAAAGAGATCTGTAATAGGAGCGGCTAGACTCAAATAGTTAAGAACAAAGCGATGGTACCAGTCGGTCATCCCAAGAAATCTGCGCCTTGTCCGGCGCCTTCTGGAAGGAGGGAATAAAGCTGTGTAGTAATTTCGGCTCCGTAACCTTCCTTTAGGGTGGGCTACAGCATTCTATGTGTGTTCTTTAATCATTCATGATGACATAGACCTATGAGATATCGATTTTCTTAGACCTGGATGAAAATAAATTTTTAAATTGTCAAATTGTGTTGATTTTAAAAGGTTAACCTTTGAGGCGTTATTAAGTTTAAGCTTTAACTTTTCTTGTACATATGGTATTATTAATTCGCCCGAATGTATGCTTTGGGAATCAAATACAAACTCTCAATGTGACCAAAATCATTCTCTTTCTGTCAAAAGGAACCGATCTATGAACAGAATGATAGTGTTTTTACTGAATGTGTTCGGTTTGAAAAATAATATACATTCAAATTCACACGCTAGAATCTACGAAGTGTAATTCTCAGTTTTATAATTATTGGGGTGATATGGTCAGCTATACAGCTGTGCTATTTGTTGTTCTTAATTTTTCCAGCTTTCTCAGTCATTTTGAGAGAACTGACAAAACGGTCTGGCAAAATCCGGCATAATATTCAAATCATTTTGCGTTACTTATCTACTATTTTCGGAAGTTTTTTTTTGCTAAGTGAGCGGTATTGTAAGTTTTTGCAAAACAATGTGTTTTTGAAAAGTTATATTTCGATAAATCCTATTACGAAATTTAGTAAACTGTGTAAAGTATTAATCACCTCTGAAAAAAATTTTGAAAATTCAATTATTCTGATTGAAATTTGGAAGCTCTGGTAAACTTTAAAAATCTAAATATTAATCGTTCAGGTTGAGTCTAAAATTTGTAAAAAGTTTAGTTAAAATTTGTCGATCAATGGAGCTATTTTGTGTGCATGAATTTTAACAAATACCTTAGAAATTTTAGAATTCAGCTTACTTTAATTTAACATTTTTAAGAATTTTGAGGATCGTCAGTCGTCACTCGTCGATTTTCATAATTTAGAAAGTCGCATTTTACTGATTTATATTTAATAAAATACCTTTTTCCTACAAAATATCCCAAAATTCACGAATTTCTGGCATTAACACTTTGATAAATAATTTACTATAATATTTGGATATATTTACGAAATTTATTTAAAATTACGACAATTTTTTAAAAGCATAACTTCGATACTCAAAACAATATAAAATCGATCGATTTCAAAAGATTACAGACACGAGATTTATAAAAAAAAAAGAAACAGCTTGCGATTGGCTTTAAAGCCGCTTGCATTATATTAAAATTTGTGTCCCATCTCGTGCCGAAATCTTTTGAAAAAATATCTGCGAGAGCTGGAGCGATCTGTATTATTTCTCCTAAAATTTGCCTATGATTCAAATTTTTGAAAATTTTACGAGCATTTTGGAAAAATTCTTTTTTTTTTTTTTATTATTTATTTAGTTTAATGATTTGTGCAACTTTTATATTATTTATTTATTATTATTTTTTTTTTTAAAGAAAGTTTTGTTAGAAAGCCTTTTTTATATATTTTGTGTCCTTGTTAAGTTTATTTATTTTATTTTATTTTTTTTAAAGAAAAATTTTACCAAAAAGAAAATGTTTTCTTTTATTTTTTTTTTTTTATTTTGTCTAAAATCTATATCATGAAAAATATATATAATTTAGTGTTCAGTCACATGTGGTGAAGGCACGTATACCACAGCAATTGTCTGCAAAGAAAATAATAATCTTGTTAATGCAGCTTTATGTCAAAATAATACACGTTTGAAACCAATTATGAAAAAATGTACAAAGGAACCATGTCGAAAGAATAATGTTGAAAGATTTGCCAAGGTAAGAATAAAACCACATCACTATGTTTAAAAGGACCAAAAGTTTATTTCTCCTCTACTACTAGGTAATGATGATGATTGATGATGATGATGATGATGATGAAAATAATTTTTAGAGATAATTGGTCAATCTATTTTGTTTTTAAAAAAAAATGCTTACATACATACATATATTGGTTCCTCTCTAAATTACATTTAATTTCAACTTGCAACTAAAAAATTTATTTATGTTTGCATTATGTCATTTAAAAAAGAAAAATGGTCGCTTACCTATATATATATATATATATATATATATATATATATATATATATATATATATATATATATATATATATATATATATATATATATATATATATATATATATATATATATATATATATATATATATATATATATATATATATATATATATATATATATAAGTATATATTATGTGTGCTTTAATTTTATATGTATAACGCTAAAAGTTGCTCTGCAGAATACCAAAACTGTCCAATCAAAGCTGAAAAACTACTCTAGTTTTTATTTTTCCTAATTTTTTGTGTGTTAAAAAAGCTTTTGAGTATTTAAGATAATATTTATGTACAGGTCTTTACTACACTTTAAATAGACTTAATCAAACGAATTGCTACATATTTATGTTTTATGTTAATTATATAAACGCATATAGCGAACACTTTATATATACCTAGATAGTTCTTTATATACTCATATAATAATCAAATAAAAAAACAGCGACATCCACAACATTATATAAATATACATTGCAACTAAAATCAGCACATCAAAACACCAAATTTTTTTAAAACTTCTAACATTATTATTACCTTCTTTCTACATTCTACCTCAAAATAACTAAGACAAATCAATAAAAAATTCATACAGAATCAAAAAAAAAAAAAAATTGATTGAATTTGATTTGGTAACAAAAACATTAATTTCAAAATTTCATTAAACAAATTCGTAAATTAAAAAAATGATCACATCAACATCAAAACTAAAACTTTAAAAATTCTTGTCCACAAATAATATTGTAAAAATTAGAAAATTATCTGTAATGAATATTTAATACTAATTAATGAAATTTTGTATTTCCCTCCACCAACGAAATTCTGTATGTGCTGTATATAGGATGGCACACCAATTATGAATTTTGTGAATCCAATTACATCGGTGTCCCGAAAAGAGAGGTAAGATTTTGCTTATATATATATTCAATTTGAACCGTACTTATTTGTTGTATTCGCACAAAAGGTACGATTGGAAAACCGGTCCATGGAGTGAATGTTCGATTACATGCGGCATTGGTGGTTTACGTAAACGTAGTGTAATTTGTGCCAGTAGGTTACAAACAGTTGATGATAGCTATTGTACAAATGTAAAGCCGAATGATAAATTGGATTGTGGTGAGAAAATTCCATGCCCCGAATGGAACTATAGTGAATGGTCGGAATGTGATAGCCAATGTAAAAGACATCGCCAGGTCGGATGCCAAAATCAGACAACACGATTTGATCGGGAAATGTGTGATCCAGCTACAGAACCATCGGGGACCGAGACATGTTGCCGATATCGATGGAAAATTGAATTTGGACCAGTGAGTATTTTATGATTCTTATATACCAAACCAATCCTAACCTATTTTTCTTTGCAGTGTTCTTCCCGATGTGGCACTGGTTATCGAATGGGCGAACGAATTAAATGTGTCCTCATCAAACCAAAAAGTAAAACTAATAAACATCCGGTTAAAAATGCACCAAAATTGGATGATCGGTATTGTTCCCATTTGAAAAAACCAGCATTCCTAAAACGAAAGAAAGCATGCAAAATTACATGTCCAACCGCAGCTTGGACAACATCGGGTTGGACAGTGGTATGTTTTATTCTCATCTAACAATTTATTTTGTATACAATATAAAAAAAAAAAAAAAAAAATTATTTTCTATTTTAGTGTCCCGCTGGCTGTGGAACCGGTCTTCAATTACGTAACGTAACGTGTATGGCCAACGGCAAAGTTGTATCGCCCAAAGAATGTGATATCAAACGTAAACCATCAAAAACTCAATCGTGCGATAGTACGCGACACTGTCATTGGCGTACAACACCATGGCGTGATTGTAATTGCAATGGTTTTCGTAAGCGACGCGTCGATTGTATCGATCAATTGATTGGTAAAGAGTCGAATCGTTGTAATGACCGGCAGAGACCGCGCAACAGTGAAAAATGTATAGCACCAAAAACATGTTCATGCAAACAGATCAAAGAGGTAACAAATTCGCGACGCGATGGTGAATACACACTGTTTATCAAGGGGAAAAATGTGTCCGTCTATTGTTACAATATGTCATCGGCCAATCCACTTGAATATGTTACACTTAAAGCTGGTCTTTATCAAAATCATGCATCATATTCAAAGAAGCGATCAAATAATCCGTCAATGTGTCCAACATTACGATCAGACGAAATGGATGAGCCAAGTTCCCAGTATGGCAAAACAATTTTCCATAAGATACGTATCTTGCTGCAATCGTTGCGCATTGTTGAAAATGATTTTACATTTGCCGATAGTGAGGGTATTCCACAAATGTATGGTACGGCGGGTGATTGCTACAGTAAGGCGGAACGATGTCCGCAAGGTATATTCACGATCAATTTAGAGGGGACTGGATTTAAACTGCGAAAGACGACAAGATGGGATACTAAGGGGACAAATGCGACTATTATTTATCTCGAAAAGGTAGGTTGAGATAATAACTAAAAAACAAAAAAAAAACTGGATTTTTCATTACTCAGTAGCTTTCGTCCAGTGAATTTTTTTAAATTGTATTTTTGATATGTGGATAACTCCATTAACGTTGTGGACTCATTTATCGTGAATTTTTTAGTCTTCCATTGGTAGTTTAATCAATTTGTTCACAATTCTTCTAAAGTTTCTAGCTGCTGTATGAATAGTGGTTAAAGCTGCGGCGCTTGGATCGGGAGGTACAGGGTTCGAATCCCGACAGGGGCGGGATGCAAAAGGGATTTTTTATCATCTGATTACGATCGGTGATGAAGATGAACACATCTATAACCCCCACCTACTATTCACATGCGATGCTACCATGCATAATAATATTACTATTCACATACGATGCTATCCTCCACATAATCCAGTGGCCTGCAGTGCATCAGGTAGCGACGTTTATCAGGGATATAAACCTATATCTCACGTAAGGAAATCTCTAGGGATGCACAATAGGCCTCAATGGCCGCGGTACTCTGGGCAACAAACACCCACCCTAAAAATAAAAACAAAATTTAAAAAAAATGAATAGTAACCACTCGGACAATTTCATCAGCGCCTTCATGAGTCTCAGTTATGCGATCGCGAGGCCACCTTCCAGGCTGCCAACCGTCTTTCCTCAGCAAAACCAAATCACCGACGGAAAAGTTCGACTTCGAACTTGGAATAATCTTATCGCTTAAGTGTGCTTCGAGCAATGCAACTGAATCACTCATTGTTAGAAAATGGTTCGGCGTGAACACATTAAAATTGAATACAAATGATATTTCACAGATTTAACCGTTGACTCGACCAACACATTAGAATAAGGCGACGCTTGCGGATTAAACTTCCAATGGATTCGATAAGCTGCTAAATGTTGTGTTCCCCTGTTTGAACAGATTGTGTTATATACTTCCAGGAGTCGTCTTGTTGTCCCGAAAAAAGTTGACCCAATATCTGTGGGCACACTCGATAAAACGCTGCAATGCCATGATAAACGCTTCCGTGGTCCTGTAGGGCCCTGCAAAATCTATTGCTACTTTCCTGGGTTGAGCCGAGCATGAGGAAGATTTCCCATCAATTGTTTCACAGTTGTGGTTTTACTTCACACACGTTATACGGTTCCTTCATACATCCTTCTGTAATACTTCTGTTTAGTCCGGTTAGACAACAATGACGGCCCCTGATGTAAATGGAACGACCGACTTGTGAAGACTTTGGAATTATTATTGGATGCTTCTGATTGTAGCCCACTGAAGATCCTTGGATACGCCCACCAATGCAGTTAACTCAAAGCTCCATGTAGAATTGCTCATCACAAATGTTTTCATTGGGACAAACAATAAGACTGAGTGCTCAGATTTACTTTGAAATCTGAATTGTTGTCTGTCATGTCATGGATCTCTCAATGTCAGCCTACACTTTGTAAAAAGAACTTATAAAATTGATTCAAATTAATACAAGTTTTAAATTTTACTTAGGGATAGTAGGGATACATACATGCATAGTATAGTAGTTGGTCGTACAATGGTGGAAATGTAAATTTTTGGTACTGTCACTAAAAACTATGTGAGATCCGCAGTTTATTTGATAACATAAATTCGTTTTGCGTATTAAGCAATAATAATCTCACAATTGGAAACAATTTACACAGCATCTTTTAAATTTTTTTTTTTTTATAACTTTTAGTTCAAGCCACCTTTTAAGAAAATCTCAGCACGGTGTGGTGGATACTGTGGGAGCTGTTTCCCTTCAAAATCAACATCATTGCATTTAGATGTTAGCGGATAATTTTAAAAATTGTAATAGAAAAAAAAAAATGAAAAAATTTAAAAAAAATGTTGCTTTCGAAAAAAATTTATGACTCATAATTAATTATATATAATTAACAAATAATAACAAATTAAAAAATAATATTTCCTGTAGTAAGAGAAATATTTAATTTTTTTTTTATAAACTGGAATTTTATTTGCTATTCAATTTTTCGAATAGTATTCCAGTAATTAATTATTTTTATTAATCTATAAAAGTATATCATAAATACATATTAAAATTAATTAATTAATTAATGTTTTCATGTAATTCAATCTATATCTAAATAATATATAATTACATAATTAATTAATTATTCTATCTAAAAATTAACCTAAAATTAATTTTATTATTATTTTTTTTTTAATTAGAACGAATTTTTGATTAATTCTATTAATAATTTAATTCCATTTTAATAAATTTAACAAAAAACAAAGTAATTAAGACTAAAAAAATTTACTTGCCCATTGACATTAAAAAAAAATTAAAAATATCGCGTATTTTGAATTTGATTAAAATGGAATTAATTGATTAAGAGAGAATATTAATTAAATTTATTATAAAAAAAAAAAAAAAAATTGCATTTATTTATAATTGCGCACACACACACACACACCACTCCTTCGAATAATTAAAAAATGCAATTTATTTTAGTGAAGAAGCTTTTTATATTTATATATACTAAATTATAAGAATAATTTGAAACTCATTTTATAGAATAAAAAAAATAAAAATAAAAAAAAAATAAAACAGTCCAAGCAAAGCAATAGGCGAGCACAATAATAATTCAGTGGTACGAGTGTACCGTAAATACACGAAACCCAAAAACCACTCATTTTCTAATAGACTCAAATAGTACAAAAAAAAAAATTTTTTTTTTTTTTTTTTTTTAATTAGGAAAAACCAAATTTTTTAAATAAAATTTAAAACAAACAAATTATATAAAAATCCACCAAATTAATAATTAAGATTTTAATTAATTTTACATATAAATTATTGTCTGCATAATTATAATTTTATTATTATTTTTTTGTCTGTCTTCCAAGTAAACGCCCGCATTAAATACATACACAAAAACACACTCACACCACCGTATAATAATATACAAACATTTAAACATAAAACATAATTTCATCTCGAATTAAAATATAACCCGTGCTTTCGTTATGCAAAAGTGCCATAGACTAACATTATTTTAATATTATTTAAATGTATTTAAAGAAATAATTAAAAACAAACACCTTAAACATAAATTAATGTCAATATTAACAATAATAATTAATTTCACACTTCGAAAAAAATATTTATGAAATTATTATTATTATTTTTAATTATTATTATTATTATTGGAAATGCCAAAATTTTTCTTTTATTTGATCAGAGTTGGTCTTTTGTTTACGTTGATCGTTTCAAATAACAAAGATCAATTTTTTTAAAAATTATAATTGAACAAAAATACACTGCCACAATAATTAATTTAAATAATTAATATCATATTTTTGTTTATATTTTATTATTATTATTATTAGTCGAAACATTTTATTATATTATTTTTTATTATTAATTAATTAAGATCAAATTTTGTCATTTAAAAGTAAACAAAATACAATTATTTAATTAAATTAATTTTGCTCACCGTTCAAACGCAGACGGTTGTTTACACAATACAAAACAAACACAAACAAACAAACATTGATTTTATATTTTAAATTATAATAACCACTCTTATATAATTTTTTCATCATATAAAAATAAAATTAAATTGAAATAATTTGATTTAAATATATAAAAATAAATAAATAAAATAAAAAAATAAAAAATAAATAATCTGTGATAAAATATAAATTATATTCTGATTATAATTCAAAAGAAGCATAAAATTAATGTGATAGAAAAAAAAAAAATAAAAAATATTATATTTAAATAAAATAAAAATTATTTTTAAATAAAGTGGTTATTATATAAAGAGAAAAATAAACGTTATTAGTCGAAATTAATTATAAATAATAATTAAATACAAAAAAAAAAAAAAAAAAACAATTTGTTTCGAAATGTATTTGGTTTTATGAATCCGATAATTTGTTTTTTTTATTTTTATTAAATGTAATTTGTATAAGTGAAATTATTTTACTTACCGTAAGATTTTTAAAAACATAAAAATAAAAATATTATATATATAATTTTATGTGTTTAGAAAAGTAAAATGTGTTTTAAATTAACTCAGTGTTTTTTTTCCACTAAGAATGTGTGCGTTTATACCATAGTTAAATTGGCAACAATCCGGGTGTGATCGGCCAACTAGCTACTATCACAAAAACAGCCCGAGTTATAAATACCAGATCCGGGTGAACATCGATTGCATCAAAATGACCTCGGAAATGGAATAGAAAAAATGGTGTGACGTGATAAATGGCGTGACAGTAGTCATGATGTCACATCATTTGTTATATTCTCTTCTACTCGTCTGTGACAGACTCGATCTACAACAAAAATGGAAGCACGTAATTATTTTATTGCTTTATTTTTTAAATATGTTGTTGATTAAATTAGTACCATTGTTGTTAGTATGACTATGGGAATTTGGGGTGATAATTTTGCCCATAAAATAGGTAATAATAATGATTAATAATAATTTAATTAAAATTAAATGGTATATTTGCTTAATTAAATTAAAAAGTTTTCAAATAAACCGTTTTATTGATAGTCCATTTATAGTGGTTCTTTTGTACAAAAGGAATTTCATAACAGGTCTGGAAATGCCCTTCCGTAATTTTGAAGTTCACAACGCAAATATTGATATAAAGCTTAGTTCAATGGATTCAATATCGCACCATACTTGCAGGAGAAACTGCACTAGCTATATATTCAAGTTTAAATAAACGCTTTCACCCGGGATTTCTTAATAGGTTTAAACTTCATAGCCTTCTCCTGAGAAAATATGTTTTGAATTATCATTTTATTGTTCTGATAGTGCGATATGTATTATTCATTTTCGATTAGGTATTATCCATTATCTAATTTGTATTACTCACTATTAATTTTACATGAAAACATTACCCATTACCAATTAGCATTTTCCTTGATCCATTACCTCTAGTCCACTACCATTATCCACTACCGTTATTCATTATCCATTACCTTTACTCATTTTATTATTATTTATTTTCCATTTTAACATAGGTAATAAAATAATATTGTATAATAATGAATTTTCAAAAGCGATGATCTCGAAAAATTTTAGAATTCTAGAATAATTTCGATAGATGCTCAAAAAAATTCGAATATTCTCGAAAATCTCGAAAAATCTCCAAACTAAGCAATTGAAAAGCAAAAACTCTTTCCTCGAGCAAACTAACTGTGGAAAATTCCAAATAATTTCAAAAAATTAGAATAATACCGATATTTTGAAATAAATTCTAGGCCAAGCCACTTAACGCTATTTAAAATAGTCGTGCGATCCAAATACCCGTTGGCATGTCAATTACAGGTCTCAACGCCTATTGATAGAGGTATCAATCAGCGAAATCGGAGCACAATTGCAAATTTTCTGTTTTCTGGCTCTGAATTTGTGGCCTATAGTTCAGTTGATTTTCAATAAAATTGAATTTTTCAAGAAATGTTTAGAAATATTCGAGCGATCCAAATACCCGTTGGCATGTCAATTACAGGTTTCAACGCCTATTGATAGAGGTATCAATCAGCGAAATCGGAGCACAATTGCAGATTTTCTGTTTTCTGGCTCTGAATTTGTGGCTGTCCAGTTGATTTTCAATAAAATTGAATTTTTCACGAAATGTTTAGAAATATTCGAGGGATCCAAACACCCGTTGGCATGTCAATTACAGGTCTCAACGCCTATTTATAGAGGTATCAATCAGCGAAGTCGGAGCACAATTGCAGATTTTCTGTTTTCTGGCTCTGAATTTGTGGCCTATAGTCCAGTTGATTTTCAATAAAATTGAATTTTTCAAGAAATGTTTAGAAATATTCGAGCGATCCAAATACCCGTTGGCATGTCAATTACAGGTCTCAACGCCTATTGATAGAGGTATCAATCAGCGAAATCGGAGCACAATTGCAGATTTTCTGTTTTCTGGCTCTGAATTTGTGGCCTATAGTCCAGTTGATTTTCAATAAAATTGAATTTTTCACGAAATGTTTAGAAATATTCGAGCGATCCAAATACCCGTTGGCATGTCAATTACAGGTTTCAACGCCTATTGATAGAGGTATCAATCAGCGAAATCGGAGCACAATTGCAGATTTTCTGTTTTCTGGCTCTGAATTTGTGGCCTATAGTTCAGTTGATTTTCAATAAAATTGAATTTTTCACGAAATGTTTAGAAATATTCGAGCGATCCAAATACCCGTTGGCATGTCAATTACAGGTTTCAACGCCTATTGATAGAGGTATCAATCAGCGAAATCGGAGCACAATTGCAGATTTTCTGTTTTCTGGCTCTGAATTTGTGGCCTATAGTCCAGTTGATTTTCAATAAAATTGAATTTTTCACGAAATGTTTAGAAATATTCGATGGATCCAAATACCCGTTGGCATGTCAATTACAGGTCTCAACGCCTATTGATAGAGGTATCAATCAGCGAAATCGGAGCACAATTGCAGATTTTCTGTTTTCTGGCTCTGAATTTGTGGCCTATAGTTCAGTTGATTTTCAATAAAATTGAATTTTTCAAGAAATGTTTAGAAATATTCGAGCGATCCAAACACCCGTTGGCATGTCAATTACAGATCTCAACGCCTATTTATAGAGGTATCAATCAGCGAAGTCGGAGCACAATTGCAGATTTTCTGTTTTCTGGCTCTGAATTTGTGGCTATAGTCCAGTTGATTTTCAATAAAATTGAATTTTTCAAGAAATGTTTAGAAATATTCGAGGGATCCAAATACCCGTTGGCATGTCAATTACAGGTCTCAACGCCTATTGATAGAGGTATCAATCAGCGAAATCGGAGCACAATTGCAGATTTTCTTTTTTCTGGCTCTGAATTTGTGGCCTATAGTTCAGTTGATTTTCAATAAAATTGAATTTTTCAAGAAATATTTAGAAATATTCTAGCGATCCAAATACCCGTTGGCATGTCAATTACAGATCTAAACGCCTATTGATAGAGGTATCAATCAGCGAAATCGTAGCACAATTGCAGATTTTCTGTTTTCTGGCTCTGAATTTGTGGCCTATAGTTCAGTTGATTTTCAATAAAAATGAATTTTTCAAGAAATATTTGGAAATATTCTAGCGATCCAAATACCCGTTGGCATGTCAATTACAGGTCTCAACGCCTATTGATAGAGGTATCAATCAGCGAAATCGGAGCACAATTGCAGATTTTCTTTTTTCTGGCTCTGAATTTGTGGCATATAGTTCAGTTGATTTTCAATAAAATTGAATTTTTCAAGAAATATTTAGAAATATTCTAGCGATCCAAATACCCGTTGGCATGTCAATTACAGGTCTCAACGCCTATTGATAGAGGTATCAATCAGCGAAATCGGAGCACAATTGCAGATTTTCTGTTTTCTGGCTCTGAATTTGTGGCCTATAGTCCAGTTGATTTTCAATAAAATTGAATTTTTCAAGAAATGTTTAGAAATATTCGAGCGATCCAAATACCCGTTGGCATGTCAATTACAGGTCTCAACGCATATTGATAGAGGTATCAATCAGCGAATTCAGAGTACAATTGCAGATTTTCTGTTTTCTGGCTCTGAATTTGTGGCCTATAGTCCAGTTGATTTTCAATAAAATTGAATTTTTCAAGAAATGTTTAGAAATATTCGAGGGATCCAAACACCCGTTGGCATATCAATTACAGGTCTCAACGCCTATTTATAGAGGTATCAATCAGCGAAATCGGAGCACAATTGCAGATTTTCTGTTTTCTGGCTCTGAATTTGTGGCCTATAGTCCAGTCGATTTTCAATAAAATTGTATTTTTCAAGAAATGTTTAGAAATATTCGAGGGATCCAAATACCCGTTGGCATGTCAATTACAGGTCTCAACGCCTATTGATAGAGGTATCAATCAGCGAAGTCGGAGCACAATTGCAGATTTTCTGTTTTCTGGCTCTGAATTTGTGGCCTATAGTTCAGTTGATTTTCAATAAAATTGAATTTTCCAAGAAATGTTTAGAAATATTCGAGCGATCCAAATACCCGTTGGCATGTCAATTACAGGTCTCAACGCCTATTGATAGAGGTATCAATCCGCGAAATCGGAGCACAATTGCAGATTTTCTGTTTTCTGGCTCTGAATTTGTGGCCTATAGTTCAGTTGATTTTCAATAAAATTGAATTTTTCAAGAAATATTTAGAAATATTCTAGCGATCCAAATACCCGTTGGCATGTCAATTACAGGTCTCAACGCCTATTGATAGAGGTATCAATCAGCGAAATCGGAGCACAATTGCAGATTTTCTGTTTTCTGGCTCTGAATTTGTGGCCTATAGTCCAGTTGATTTTCAATAAAATTGAATTTTTCAAGAAATGTTTAGAAGTATTCGAGCGATCCAAATACCCGTTGGCATGTCAATTACAGGTCTCAACGCCTATTGATAGAGGTATCAATCAGCGAATTCGGAGCACAATTGCAGATTTTCTGTTTTCTGGCTCTGAATTTGTGGCCTATAGTTCAGTTGATTTTCAATAAAATTGAATTTTTCAAGAAATATTTAGAAATATTCTAGCGATCCAAATACCCGTTGGCATGTCAATTACAGGTCTCAACGCCTATTGATAGAGGTATCAATCAGCGAATTCGGAGCACAATTGCAGATTTTCTGTTTTCTGGCTCTGAATTTGTGGCTATAGTCCAGTTGATTTTCAATAAAATTGAATTTTTCACGAAATGTTTAGAAATATTCGAGGGATCCAAACACCCGTTGGCATGTCAATTACAGGTTTCAACGCCTATTGATAGAGGTATCAATCAGCCAAATCGGAGCACAATTGCAGATTTTCTGTTTTCTGGCTCTGAATTTGTGGCCTATAGTTAAGTTGATTTTCAATAAAATTGAATTTTTCAAGAAATGTTTAGAAATATTCGAGGGATCCAAACACCCGTTGGCATGTCAATTACAGATCTCAACGCCTATTTATAGAGGTATCAATCAGCGAAGTCGGAGCACAATTGCAGATTTTCTGTTTTCTGGCTCTGAATTTGTGGCTATAGTCCAGTTGATTTTCAATAAAATTGAATTTTTCAAGAAATGTTTAGAAATATTCGAGGGATCCAAATACCCGTTGGCATGTCAATTACAGGTCTCAACGCCTATTGATAGAGGTATCAGTCAGCGAAATCGGAGCACAATTGCAGATTTTCTTTTTTCTGGCTCTGAATTTGTGGCCTATAGTTCAGTTGATTTTCAATAAAATTGAATTTTTCAAGAAATATTTGGAAATATTCTAGCGATCCAAATACCCGTTGGCATGTCAATTACAGGCTTCAACGCCTATTGATAGAGGTATCAATCAGAGAAATCGGAGCACAATTGCAGATTTTCTGTTTTCTGGCTCTGAATTTGTGGCCTATAGTCCAGTCGATTTTCAATAAAATTGAATTTTTCACGAAATGTTTAGAAATATTCTAGCGATCCAAATACCCGTTGGCATGTCAATTAACGGTCTCAACGCCTATTGATAGAGGTATCAATCAGCGAAATCGGAGCACAATTGCAGATTTTCTGTTTTCTGGCTCTGAATTTGTGGCCTATAGTCCAGTTGATTTTCAATAAAATTGAATTTTTCAAGAAATGTTTAGAAATATTTGAGCGATCCAAATACCCGTTGGCATGTCAATTACAGGCTTCAACCCCTATTGATAGAGGTATCAATCAGAGAAATCGGAGCACAATTGCAGATTTTCTGTTTTCTGGCTCTGAATTTGTGGCCTATAGTCCAGTCGATTTTCAATAAAATTGAATTTTTCACGAAATGTTTAGAAATATTCTAGCGATCCAAATACCCGTTGGCATGTCAATTACAGGTCTCAACGCCTATTGATAGAGGTATCAATCAGCGAAATCGGAGCACAATTGCAGATTTTCTGTTTTCTGGCTCTGAATTTGTGGCCTATAGTCCAGTTGATTTTCAATAAAATTGAATTTTTCACGAAATGTTTAGAAATATTCGAGGGATCCAAACACCCGTTGGCATGTCAATTACAGGTCTCAACGCCTATTTATAGAGGTATCAATCCGCGAAGTCGGAGCACAATTGCAGATTTTCTGTTTTCTGGCTCTGAATTTGTGGCCTATAGTCCAGTTGATTTTCAATAAAATTGAATTTTTCAAGAAATATTTAGAAATATTCGAGCGATCCAAATACCCGTTGGCATGTCAATTACAGGTCTCAACTCCTATTTATAGAGGTATCAATCAGCGAAGTCGTAGCACAATTGCAGATTTTCTGTTTTCTGGCTCTGAATTTGTGGCTATAGTCCAGTTGATTTTCAATAAAATTGAATTTTTCAAGAAATGTTTAGAAATATTCGAGCGATCCAAATACCCGTTGGCATGTCAATTACAGGTCTCAACTCCTATTTATAGAGGTATCAATCAGCGAAGTCGTAGCACAATTGCAGATTTTCTGTTTTCTGGCTCTGAATTTGTGGCTATAGTCCAGTTGATTTTCAATAAAATTGAATTTTTCAAGAAATGTTTAGAAATATTCGAGCGATCCAAATACCCGTTGGCATGTCACTTACAGGCTTCAACGCCTATTGATAGAGGTATCAATCAGCGAAATCGGAGCACAATTGCAGATTTTCTGTTTTCTGGCTCTGAATTTGTGGCCTATAGTCCAGTTGATTTTCAATAAAATTGAATTTTTCACGAAATGTTTAGAAATATTCGAGGGATCCAAATACCCGTTGGCATGTCAATTACAGGTCTCAACGTCTATTGATAGAGGTATCAATCAGCGAAATCGTAGCACAATTGCAGATTTTCTGTTTTCTGGCTCTGAATTTGTGGCTATAGTCCAGTTGATTTTCAATAAAATTGAATTTTTCAAGAAATGTTTAGAAATATTCGAGCGATCCAAATACCCGTTGGCATGTCAATTACAGGCTTCAACGCCTATTGATAGAGGTATCAATCAGCGAAATCGGAGCACAATTGCAGATTTTCTGTTTTCTGGCTCTGAATTTGTGGCCTATAGTCCAGTTGATTTTCAATAAAATTGAATTTTTCACGAAATGTTTAGAAATATTCGAGGGATCTAAATACCCGTTGGCATGTCAATTACAGGTCTCAACGCCTATTGATAGAGGTATCAATCAGAGAAATCGGAGCACAATGCAGATTTTCTGTTTTCTGGCTCTGAATTTGTGGCCTATAGTCCAGTTGATTTTCAATAAAATTGAATTTTTCACGAAATGTTTAGAAATATTCGAGGGATCCAAATACCCGTTGGCATGTCAATTACAGGCTTCAACGCCTATTGATAGAGGTATCAATCAGCGAAATCGGAGCACAATTGCAGATTTTCTGTTTTCTGGCTCTGAATTTGTGGCCTATAGTTCAGTTGATTTTCAATAAAATTGAATTTTTCAAGAAATGTTTAGAAATATTCGAGCGATCCAAATACCCGTTGGCATGTCAATTACAGGCTTCAACGCCTATTGATAGAGGTATCAATCAGCGAAATCGGAGCACAATTGCAGATTTTCTGTTTTCTGGCTCTGAATTTGTGGCCTATAGTCCAGTTGATTTTCAATAAAATTGAATTTTTCACGAAATGTTTAGAAATATTCGAGGGATCCAAACACCCGTTGGCATGTCAATTACAGGTCTCAACGCCTATTTATAGAGGTATCAATCCGCGAAGTCGGAGCACAATTGCAGATTTTCTGTTTTCTGGCTCTGAATTTGTGGCCTATAGTCCAGTTGATTTTCAATAAAATTGAATTTTTCAAGAAATATTTAGAAATATTCGAGCGATCCAAATACCCGTTGGTATGTCAATTACAGGTCTCAAAGCCTATTGATAGAGGTATCAATCAGCGAAATCGTAGCACAATTGCAGATTTTCTGTTTTCTGGCTCTGAATTTGTGGCTATAGTCCAGTTGATTTTCAATAAAATTGAATTTTTCAAGAAATGTTTAGAAATATTCGAGGGATCCAAATACCCGTTGGCATGTCAATTACAGGTCTCAACTCCTATTTATAGAGGTATCAATCAGCGAAGTCGTAGCACAATTGCAGATTTTCTGTTTTCTGGCTCTGAATTTGTGGCTATAGTCCAGTTGATTTTCAATAAAATTGAATTTTTCAAGAAATGTTTAGAAATATTCGAGCGATCCAAATACCCGTTGGCATGTCAATTACAGGCTTCAACGCCTATTGATAGAGGTATCAATCAGCGAAATCGGAGCACAATTGCAGATTTTCTGTTTTCTGGCTCTGAATTTGTGGCCTATAGTCCAGTTGATTTTCAATAAAATTGAATTTTTCACGAAATGTTTAGAAATATTCGAGGGATCCAAATACCCGTTGGCATGTCAATTACAGGTTTCAACGCCTATTGATAGAGGTATCAATCAGCGAAATCGGAGCACAATTGCAGATTTTCTGTTTTCTGGCTCTGAATTTGTGGCCTATAGTCCAGTTGATTTTCAATAAAATTGAATTTTTCAAGAAATGTTTAGAAATATTCGAGGGATCCAAATACCCGTTGGCATGTCAATTACAGGTCTCAACGCCTATTGATAGAGGTATCAATCAGCGAAATCGGAGCACAATTGCAGATTTTCTGTTTTCTGGCTCTGAATTTGTGGCCTATAGTCCAGTTGATTTTCAATAAAATTGAATTTTTCACGAAATGTTTAGAAATATTCGAGGGATCCAAATACCCGTTGGCATTTCAATTACAGGTTTCAACGCCTATTGATAGAGGTATCAATCAGCGAAATCGGAGCACAATTGCAGATTTTCTGTTTTCTGGCTCTAAATTTGTGGCCTATAGTCCAGTTGATTTTCAATAAAATTGAATTTTTCAAGAAATGTTTAGAAATATTCTAGCGATCCAAATACCCGTTGGCATGTCAATTACAGGCTTCAACGCCTATTGATAGAGGTATCAATCAGCGAAATCGGAGCACAATTGCAGATTTTCTGTTTTCTGGCTCTGAATTTGTGGCCTATAGTCCAGTTGATTTTCAATAAAATTGAATTTTTCACGAAATGTTTAGAAATATTCGAGGGATCCAAATACCCGTTGGCATTTCAATTACAGGTTTCAACGCCTATTGATAGAGGTATCAATCAGCGAAATCGGAGCACAATTGCAGATTTTCTGTTTTCTGGCTCTAAATTTGTGGCCTATAGTCCAGTTGATTTTCAATAAAATTGAATTTTTCAAGAAATGTTTAGAAATATTCTAGCGATCCAAATACCCGTTGGCATGTCAATTACAGGCTTCAACGCCTATTGATAGAGGTATCAATCAGCGAAATCGGAGCACAATTGCAGATTTTCTGTTTTCTGGCTCTGAATTTGTACCCTATAGTCCAGTTGATTTTCAATAAAATTGAATTTTTCAAGAAATGTTTAGAAATATTCGAGGGATCCAAATACCCGTTGGCATGTCAATTACAGGTTTCAACGCCTATTGATAGAGGTATCAATCAGCGAAATCGGAGCACAATTGCAGATTTTCTGTTTTCTGGCTCTGAATTTGTGGCTGTCCAGTTGATTTTCAATAAAATTGAATTTTTCACGAAATGTTTAGAAATATTCGAGGGATCCAAACACCCGTTGGCATGTCAATTACAGGTCTCAACGCCTATTTATAGAGGTATCAATCAGCGAAGTCGGAGCACAATTGCAGATTTTCTGTTTTCTGGCTCTGAATTTGTGGCTTATAGTCCAGTTGATTTTCAATAAAATTGAATTTTTCAAGAAATGTTTAGAAATATTCGAGCGATCCAAATACCCGTTGGCATGTCAATTACAGGTCTCAACGCCTATTGATAGAGGTATCAATCAGCGAAATCGGAGCACAATTGCAGATTTTCTGTTTTCTGGCTCTGAATTTGTGGCCTATAGTCCAGTTGATTTTCAATAAAATTGAATTTTTCACGAAATGTTTAGAAATATTCGAGCGATCCAAATACCCGTTGGCATGTCAATTACAGGTTTCAACGCCTATTGATAGAGGTATCAATCAGCGAAATCGGAGCACAATTGCAGATTTTCTGTTTTCTGGCTCTGAATTTGTGGCCTATAGTTCAGTTGATTTTCAATAAAATTGAATTTTTCACGAAATGTTTAGAAATATTCGAGCGATCCAAATACCCGTTGGCATGTCAATTACAGGTTTCAACGCCTATTGATAGAGGTATCAATCAGCGAAATCGGAGCACAATTGCAGATTTTCTGTTTTCTGGCTCTGAATTTGTGGCCTATAGTCCAGTTGATTTTCAATAAAATTGAATTTTTCACGAAATGTTTAGAAATATTCGATGGATCCAAATACCCGTTGGCATGTCAATTACAGGTCTCAACGCCTATTGATAGAGGTATCAATCAGCGAAATCGGAGCACAATTGCAGATTTTCTGTTTTCTGGCTCTGAATTTGTGGCCTATAGTTCAGTTGATTTTCAATAAAATTGAATTTTTCAAGAAATGTTTAGAAATATTCGAGCGATCCAAACACCCGTTGGCATGTCAATTACAGATCTCAACGCCTATTTATAGAGGTATCAATCAGCGAAGTCGGAGCACAATTGCAGATTTTCTGTTTTCTGGCTCTGAATTTGTGGCTATAGTCCAGTTGATTTTCAATAAAATTGAATTTTTCAAGAAATGTTTAGAAATATTCGAGGGATCCAAATACCCGTTGGCATGTCAATTACAGGTCTCAACGCCTATTGATAGAGGTATCAATCAGCGAAATCGGAGCACAATTGCAGATTTTCTTTTTTCTGGCTCTGAATTTGTGGCCTATAGTTCAGTTGATTTTCAATAAAATTGAATTTTTCAAGAAATATTTAGAAATATTCTAGCGATCCAAATACCCGTTGGCATGTCAATTACAGGTCTCAACGCCTATTGATAGAGGTATCAATCAGCGAAATCGGAGCACAATTGCAGATTTTCTGTTTTCTGGCTCTGAATTTGTGGCCTATAGTTCAGTTGATTTTCAATAAAATTGAATTTTTCAAGAAATATTTGGAAATATTCTAGCGATCCAAATACCCGTTGGCATGTCAATTACAGGTCTCAACGCCTATTGATAGAGGTATCAATCAGCGAAATCGGAGCACAATTGCAGATTTTCTTTTTTCTGGCTCTGAATTTGTGGCCTATAGTTCAGTTGATTTTCAATAAAATTGAATTTTTCAAGAAATATTTAGAAATATTCTAGCGATCTAAATACCCGTTGGCATGTCAATTACAGGTCTCAACGCCTATTGATAGAGGTATCAATCAGCGAAATCGGAGCACAATTGCAGATTTTCTGTTTTCTGGCTCTGAATTTGTGGCCTATAGTCCAGTTGATTTTCAATAAAATTGAATTTTTCAAGAAATGTTTAGAAATATTCGAGCGATCCAAATACCCGTTGGCATGTCAATTACAGGTCTCAACGCATATTGATAGAGGTATCAATCAGCGAATTCAGAGTACAATTGCAGATTTTCTGTTTTCTGGCTCTGAATTTGTGGCCTATAGTCCAGTTGATTTTCAATAAAATTGAATTTTTCAAGAAATGTTTAGAAATATTCGAGGGATCCAAACACCCGTTGGCATATCAATTACAGGTCTCAACGCCTATTTATAGAGGTATCAATCAGCGAAATCGGAGCACAATTGCAGATTTTCTGTTTTCTGGCTCTGAATTTGTGGCCTATAGTCCAGTCGATTTTCAATAAAATTGTATTTTTCAAGAAATGTTTAGAAATATTCGAGGGATCCAAATACCCGTTGGCATGTCAATTACAGGTCTCAACGCCTATTGATAGAGGTATCAATCAGCGAAGTCGGAGCACAATTGCAGATTTTCTGTTTTCTGGCTCTGAATTTGTGGCCTATAGTTCAGTTGATTTTCAATAAAATTGAATTTTCCAAGAAATGTTTAGAAATATTCGAGCGATCCAAATACCCGTTGGCATGTCAATTACAGGTCTCAACGCCTATTGATAGAGGTATCAATCAGCGAAATCGGAGCACAATTGCAGATTTTCTGTTTTCTGGCTCTGAATTTGTGGCCTATAGTCCAGTTGATTTTCAATAAAATTGAATTTTTCAAGAAATGTTTAGAAGTATTCGAGCGATCCAAATACCCGTTGGCATGTCAATTACAGGTCTCAACGCCTATTGATAGAGGTATCAATCAGCGAATTCGGAGCACAATTGCAGATTTTCTGTTTTCTGGCTCTGAATTTGTGGCCTATAGTTCAGTTGATTTTCAATAAAATTGAATTTTTCAAGAAATATTTAGAAATATTCTAGCGATCCAAATACCCGTTGGCATGTCAATTACAGGTCTCAACGCCTATTGATAGAGGTATCAATCAGCGAATTCGGAGCACAATTGCAGATTTTCTGTTTTCTGGCTCTGAATTTGTGGCTATAGTCCAGTTGATTTTCAATAAAATTGAATTTTTCACGAAATGTTTAGAAATATTCGAGGGATCCAAACACCCGTTGGCATGTCAATTACAGGTTTCAACGCCTATTGATAGAGGTATCAATCAGCCAAATCGGAGCACAATTGCAGATTTTCTGTTTTCTGGCTCTGCATTTGTGGCCTATAGTTAAGTTGATTTTCAATAAAATTGAATTTTTCAAGAAATGTTTAGAAATATTCGAGCGATCCAAACACCCGTTGGCATGTCAATTACAGATCTCAACGCCTATTTATAGAGGTATCAATCAGCGAAGTCGGAGCACAATTGCAGATTTTCTGTTTTCTGGCTCTGAATTTGTGGCTATAGTCCAGTTGATTTTCAATAAAATTGAATTTTTCAAGAAATGTTTAGAAATATTCGAGGGATCCAAATACCCGTTGGCATGTCAATTACAGGTCTCAACGCCTATTGATAGAGGTATCAATCAGCGAAATCGGAGCACAATTGCAGATTTTCTTTTTTCTGGCTCTGAATTTGTGGCCTATAGTTCAGTTGATTTTCAATAAAATTGAATTTTTCAAGAAATATTTGGAAATATTCTAGCGATCCAAATACCCGTTGGCATGTCAATTACAGGCTTCAACGCCTATTGATAGAGGTATCAATCAGAGAAATCGGAGCACAATTGCAGATTTTCTGTTTTCTGGCTCTGAATTTGTGGCCTATAGTCCAGTCGATTTTCAATAAAATTGAATTTTTCACGAAATGTTTAGAAATATTCTAGCGATCCAAATACCCGTTGGCATGTCAATTACAGGTCTCAACGCCTATTGATAGAGGTATCAATCAGCGAAATCGGAGCACAATTGCAGATTTTCTGTTTTCTGGCTCTGAATTTGTGGCCTATAGTCCAGTTGATTTTCAATAAAATTGAATTTTTCAAGAAATGTTTAGAAATATTTGAGCGATCCAAATACCCGTTGGCATGTCAATTACAGGCTTCAACCCCTATTGATAGAGGTATCAATCAGAGAAATCGGAGCACAATTGCAGATTTTCTGTTTTCTGGCTCTGAATTTGTGGCCTATAGTCCAGTCGATTTTCAATAAAATTGAATTTTTCACGAAATGTTTAGAAATATTCTAGCGATCCAAATACCCGTTGGCATGTCAATTACAGGTCTCAACGCCTATTGATAGAGGTATCAATCAGCGAAATCGGAGCACAATTGCAGATTTTCTGTTTTCTGGCTCTGAATTTGTGGCCTATAGTTCAGTTGATTTTCAATAAAATTGAATTTTTCAAGAAATGTTTAGAAATATTCGAGCGATCCAAATACCCGTTGGCATGTCAATTACAGGTCTCAACGCCTATTGATAGAGGTATCAATCAGCGAAATCGGAGCACAATTGCAAATTTTCTGTTTTCTGGCTCTGAATTTGTGGCCTATAGTCCAGTTGATTTTCAATAAAATTGAATTTTTCACGAAATGTTTAGAAATATTCGAGGGATCCAAACACCCGTTGGCATGTCAATTACAGGTCTCAACGCCTATTTATAGAGGTATCAATCCGCGAAGTCGGAGCACAATTGCAGATTTTCTGTTTTCTGGCTCTGAATTTGTGGCCTATAGTCCAGTTGATTTTCAATAAAATTGAATTTTTCAAGAAATATTTAGAAATATTCGAGCGATCCAAATACCCGTTGGCATGTCAATTACAGGTCTCAACTCCTATTTATAGAGGTATCAATCAGCGAAGTCGGAGCACAATTGCAGATTTTCTGTTTTCTGGCTCTGAATTTGTGGCTATAGTCCAGTTGATTTTCAATAAAATTGAATTTTTCAAGAAATGTTTAGAAATATTCGAGCGATCCAAATACCCGTTGGCATGTCACTTACAGGCTTCAACGCCTATTGATAGAGGTATCAATCAGCGAAATCGGAGCACAATTGCAGATTTTCTGTTTTCTGGCTCTGAATTTGTGGCCTATAGTCCAGTTGATTTTCAATAAAATTGAATTTTTCACGAAATGTTTAGAAATATTCGAGGGATCCAAATACCCGTTGGTATGTCAATTACAGGTCTCAACGTCTATTGATAGAGGTATCAATCAGCGAAATCGTAGCACAATTGCAGATTTTCTGTTTTCTGGCTCTGAATTTGTGGCCTATAGTCCAGTTGATTTTCAATAAAATTGAATTTTTCAAGAAATGTTTAGAAATATTCTAGCGATCCAAATACCCGTTGGCATGTCAATTACAGGCGTCAACGCCTATTGATAGAGGTATCAATCAGCGAAATCGGAGCACAATTGCAGATTTTCTGTTTTCTGGCTCTGAATTTGTGACCTATGGTCCAGTTGATTTTCAATAAAATTGAATTATTCACGAAATGTTTAGAAATATTCGAGGGATCCAAATACCCGTTGGCATGTCAATTACAGGTCTCAACTCCTATTTATAGAGGTATCAATCAGCGAAGTCGGAGCACAATTGCAGATTTTCTGTTTTCTGGCTCTGAATTTGTGGCTATAGTCCAGTTGATTTTCAATAAAATTGAATTTTTCAAGAAATGTTTAGAAATATTCGAGGGATCCAAATACCCGTTGGCATGTCAATTACAGGTCTCAACTCCTATTTATAGAGGTATCAATCAGCGAAGTCGTAGCACAATTGCAGATTTTCTGTTTTCTGGCTCTGAATTTGTGGCTATAGTCCAGTTGATTTTCAAGAAATGTTTAGAAATATTCGAGCGATCCAAATACCCGTTGGCATGTCAATTACAGGCTTCAACGCCTATTGATAGAGGTATCAATCAGCGAAATCGGAGCACAATTGCAGATTTTCTGTTTTCTGGCTCTGAATTTGTGGCCTATAGTCCAGTTGATTTTCAATAAAATTGAATTTTTCAAGAAATGTTTAGAAATATTCGAGGGATCCAAATACCCGTTGGCATGTCAATTACAGGTCTCAACTCCTATTTATAGAGGTATCAATCAGCGAAGTCGTAGCATAATTGCAGATTTTCTGTTTTCTGGCTCTGAATTTGTGGCTATAGTCCAGTTGATTTTCAATAAAATTGAATTTTTCAAGAAATGTTTAGAAATATTCGAGCGATCCAAATACCCGTTGGCATGTCAATTACAGGCTTCAACGCCTATTGATAGAGGTATCAATCAGCGAAATCGGAGCACAATTGCAGATTTTCTGTTTTCTGGCTCTGAATTTGTGGCCTATAGTTCAGTTGATTTTCAATAAAATTGAATTTTTCAAGAAATGTTTAGAAATATTCGAGGGATCCAAATACCCGTTGGCATTTCAATTACAGGTTTCAACGCCTATTGATAGAGGTATCAATCAGCGAAATCGGAGCACAATTGCAGATTTTCTGTTTTCTGGCTCTGAATTTGTGGCCTATAGTCCAGTTGATTTTCAATAAAATTGAATTTTTCAAGAAATATTTAGAAATATTCGAGCGATCCAAATACCCGTTGGTATGTCAATTACAGGTCTCAAAGCCTATTGATAGAGGTATCAATCAGCGAAATCGTAGCACAATTGCAGATTTTCTGTTTTCTGGCTCTGAATTTGTGGCTAAAGTCCAGTTGATTTTCAATAAAATTGAATTTTTCAAGAAATGTTTAGAAATATTCGAGGGATCCAAATACCCGTTGGCATGTCAATTACAGGTCTCAACTCCTATTTATAGAGGTATCAATCAGCGAAGTCGTAGCATAATTGCAGATTTTCTGTTTTCTGGCTCTGAATTTGTGGCTATAGTCCAGTTGATTTTCAATAAAATTGAATTTTTCAAGAAATGTTTAGAAATATTCGAGCGATCCAAATACCCGTTGGCATGTCAATTACAGGCTTCAACGCCTATTGATAGAGGTATCAATCAGCGAAATCGGAGCACAATTGCAGATTTTCTGTTTTCTGGCTCTGAATTTGTGGCCTATAGTTCAGTTGATTTTCAATAAAATTGAATTTTTCAAGAAATGTTTAGAAATATTCGAGGGATCCAAATACCCGTTGGCATTTCAATTACAGGTTTCAACGCCTATTGATAGAGGTATCAATCAGCGAAATCGGAGCACAATTGCAGATTTTCTGTTTTCTGGCTCTGAATTTGTGGCCTATAGTCCAGTTGATTTTCAATAAAATTGAATTTTTCAAGAAATATTTAGAAATATTCGAGCGATCCAAATACCCGTTGGTATGTCAATTACAGGTCTCAAAGCCTATTGATAGAGGTATCAATCAGCGAAATCGTAGCACAATTGCAGATTTTCTGTTTTCTGGCTCTGAATTTGTGGCCTATAGTCCAGTTGATTTTCAATAAAATTGAATTTTTCAAGAAATGTTTAGAAATATTCGAGGGATCCAAATACCCGTTGGCATGTCAATTACAGGTCTCAACTCCTATTTATAGAGGTATCAATCAGCGAAGTCGTAGCACAATTGCAGATTTGCTGTTTTCTGGCTCTGAATTTGTGGCTATAGTCCAGTTGATTTTCAATAAAATTGAATTTTTCAAGAAATGTTTAGAAATATTCGAGCGATCCAAATACCCGTTGGCATGTCAATTACAGGTCTCAACGCCTATTGATAGAGGTATCAATCAGAGAAATCGGAGCACAATTGCAGATTTTCTGTTTTCTGGCTCTGAATTTGTGGCCTATAGTTCAGTTGATTTTCAATAAAATTGAATTTTTCACGAAATGTTTAGAAATATTCGAGGGATCCAAATACCCGTTGGCATTTCAATTACAGGTTTCAACGCCTATTGATAGAGGTATCAATCAGCGAAATCGGAGCACAATTGCAGATTTTCTGTTTTCTGGCTCTGAATTTGTGGCCTATAGTCCAGTTGATTTTCAATAAAATTGAATTTTTCAAGAAATATTTAGAAATATTCGAGCGATCCAAATACCCGTTGGTATGTCAATTACAGGTCTCAAAGCCTATTGATAGAGGTATCAATCAGCGAAATCGTAGCACAATTGCAGATTTTCTGTTTTCTGGCTCTGAATTTGTGGCCTATAGTCCAGTTGATTTTCAATAAAATTGAATTTTTCAAGAAATGTTTAGAAATATTCGAGGGATCCAAATACCCGTTGGCATGTCAATTACAGGTCTCAACTCCTATTTATAGAGGTATCAATCAGCGAAGTCGTAGCACAATTGCAGATTTGCTGTTTTCTGGCTCTGAATTTGTGGCTATAGTCCAGTTGATTTTCAATAAAATTGAATTTTTCAAGAAATGTTTAGAAATATTCGAGCGATCCAAATACCCGTTGGCATGTCAATTACAGGCTTCAACGCCTATTGATAGAGGTATCAATCAGCGAAATCGGAGCACAATTGCAGATTTTCTGTTTTCTGGCTCTGAATTTGTGGCCTATAGTCCAGTTGATTTTCAATAAAATTGAATTTTTCAAGAAATGTTTAGAAATATTCGAGGGATCCAAATACCCGTTGGCATGTCAATTACAGGTCTCAACGCCTATTGATAGAGGTATCAATCAGAGAAATCGGAGCACAATTGCAGATTTTCTGTTTTCTGGCTCTGAATTTGTGGCCTATAGTCCAGTTGATTTTCAATAAAATTGAATTTTTCACGAAATGTTTAGAAATATTCGAGGGATCCAAATACCCGTTGGCATTTCAATTACAGGTTTCAACGCCTATTGATAGAGGTATCAATCAGCGAAATCGGAGCACAATTGCAGATTTTCTGTTTTCTGGCTCTGAATTTGTGGCCTATAGTCCAGTTGATTTTCAATAAAATTGAATTTTTCAAGAAATGTTTAGAAATATTCGAGCGATCCAAATACCCGTTGGCATGTCAATTACAGGCTTCAACGCCTATTGATAGAGGTATCAATCAGCGAAATCGGAGCACAATTGCAGATTTTCTGTTTTCTGGCTCTGAATTTGTGGCCTATAGTCCAGTTGATTTTCAATAAAATTGAATTTTTTATGAAATGTTTAGAAATATTCGAGGGATCCAAATACCCGTTGGCATGTCAATTACAGGTCTCAACGCCTATTGATAGAGGTATCAATCAGAGAAATCGGAGCACAATTGCAGATTTTCTGTTTTCTGGCTCTGAATTTGTGGCTATAGTCCAGTTGATTTTCAATAAAACTGAATTTTTCAAGAAATGTTTAGAAATATTCGAGCGATCCAAATACCCGTTGGCATGTCAATTACAGGCTTCAACGCCTATTGATAGAGGTATCAATCAGCGAAATCGGAGCACAATTGCAGATTTTCTGTTTTCTGGCTCTGAATTTGTGGCCTATAGTCCAGTTGATTTTCAATAAAATTGAATTTTTCACGAAATGATTAGAAATATTCGAGGGATCCAAATACCCGTTGGCATGTCAATTACAGGTCTCAAAGCCTATTGATAGAGGTATCAATCAGCGAAATCGGAGCACAATTGCAGATTTTCTGTTTTCTGGCTCTGAATTTGTGGCCTATAGTCCAGTTGATTTTCAATAAAATTGAATTTTTCACGAAATGTTTAGAAATATTCGAGGGATCCAAATACCCGTTGGCATTTCAATTACAGGTTTCAACGCCTATTGATAGAGGTATCAATCAGCGAAATCGGAGCACAATTGCAGATTTTCTGTTTTCTGGCTCTGAATTTGTGGCCTATAGTCCAGTTGATTTTCAATAAAATTGAATTTTTCACAAAATGTTTAGAAATATTCGAGCGATCCAAATACCCGTTGGCATGTCAATTACAGGCTTCAACGCCTATTGATAGAGGTATCAATCAGCGAAATCGGAGCACAATTGCAGATTTTCTGTTTTCTGGCTCTGAATTTGTGGCCTATAGTCCAGTTGATTTTCAATAAAATTGAATTTTTCACGAAATGTTTAGAAATATTCGAGCGATCCAAATACCCGTTGGCATGTCAATTACAGGTCTCAACGCCTATTGATAGAGGTATCAATCAGCGAAATCGGAGCACAATTGCAGATTTTCTGTTTTCTGGCTCTGAATTTGTGGCCTATAGTCCAGTTGATTTTCAATAAAATTGAATTTTTTACGAAATGTTTAGAAATATTCGAGGGATCCAAACACCCGTTGGCATGTCAATTACAGGTCTCAACGCCTATTTATAGAGGTATCAATCCGCGAAGTCAGAGCACAATTGCAGATTTTCTGTTTTCTGGCTCTGAATTTGTGGCCTATAGTCCAGTTGATTTTCAATAAAATTGAATTTTTCACGAAATGTTTAGAAATATTCGAGGGATCCAAATACCCGTTGGCATGTCAATTACAGGTCTCAACGCCTATTGATAGAGGTATCAATCAGCGAAATCGTAGCACAATTGCAGATTTTCTGTTTTCTGGCTCTGAATTTGTGGCTATAGTCCAGTTGATTTTCAATAAAATTGAATTTTTCAAGAAATGTTTAGAAATATTCGAGCGATCCAAATACCCGTTGGCATGTCAATTACAGGCTTCAACGCCTATTGATAGAGGTATCAATCAGCGAAATCGGAGCACAATTGCAGATTTTCTGTTTTCTGGCTCTGAATTTGTGGCCTATAGTCCAGTTGATTTTCAATAAAATTGAATTTTTCAAGAAATGTTTAGAAATATTCGAGCGATCCAAATACCCGTTGGCATGTCAATTACAGGCTTCAACGCCTATTGATAGAGGTATCAATCAGCGAAATCGGAGCACAATTGCAGATTTTCTGTTTTCTGGCTCTGAATTTGTGGCCTATAGTCCAGTTGATTTTCAATAAAATTGAATTTTTCATGAAATGTTTAGAAATATTCGAGGGATCCAAATACCCGTTGGCATGTCAATTACAGGCTTCAACGCCTATTGATAGAGGTATCAATCAGCGAAATCGTAGCACAATTGCAGATTTTCTGTTTTCTGGCTCTGAATTTGTGGCCTATAGTCCAGTTGATTTTCAATAAAATTGAATTTTTTACGAAATGTTTAGAAATATTCGAGGGATCCAAACACCCGTTGGCATGTCAATTACAGGCTTCAACGCCTATTGATAGAGGTATCAATCAGCGAAATCGGAGCACAATTGCAGATTTTCTGTTTTCTGGCTCTGAATTTGTGGCCTATAGTCCAGTTGATTTTCAATAAAATTGAATTTTTCAAGAAATGTTTAGAAATATTCGAGCGATCCAAATACCCGTTGGCATGTCAATTACAGGCTTCAACGCCTATTGATAGAGGTATCAATCAGCGAAATCGGAGCACAATTGCAGATTTTCTGTTTTCTGGCTCTGAATTTGTGGCCTATAGTCCAGTTGATTTTCAATAAAATTGAATTTTTTATGAAATGTTTAGAAATATTCGAGGGATCCAAATACCCGTTGGCATGTCAATTACAGGTCTCAACGCCTATTGATAGAGGTATCAATCAGAGAAATCGGAGCACAATTGCAGATTTTCTGTTTTCTGGCTCTGAATTTGTGGCTATAGTCCAGTTGATTTTCAATAAAACTGAATTTTTCAAGAAATGTTTAGAAATATTCGAGCGATCCAAATACCCGTTGGCATGTCAATTACAGGCTTCAACGCCTATTGATAGAGGTATCAATCAGCGAAATCGGAGCACAATTGCAGATTTTCTGTTTTCTGGCTCTGAATTTGTGGCCTATAGTCCAGTTGATTTTCAATAAAATTGAATTTTTCACGAAATGATTAGAAATATTCGAGGGATCCAAATACCCGTTGGCATGTCAATTACAGGTCTCAAAGCCTATTGATAGAGGTATCAATCAGCGAAATCGGAGCACAATTGCAGATTTTCTGTTTTCTGGCTCTGAATTTGTGGCCTATAGTCCAGTTGATTTTCAATAAAATTGAATTTTTCAAGAAATGTTTAGAAATATTCGAGGGATCCAAATACCCGTTGGCATGTCAATTACAGGTCTCAACGCCTATTGATAGAGGTATCAATCAGAGAAATCGGAGCACAATTGCAGGTTTTCTGTTTTCTGGCTCTCCAGTTGATTTTCAATAAAATTGAATTATTCACGAAATGTTTAGAAATATTCGAGGGATCCAAATACCCGTTGGCATTTCAATTACAGGTTTCAACGCCTATTGATAGAGGTATCAATCAGCGAAATCGGAGCACAATTGCAGATTTTCTGTTTTCTGGCTCTGAATTTGTGGCCTATAGTCCAGTTGATTTTCAATAAAATTGAATTTTTCACGAAATGTTTAGAAATATTCGAGGGATCCAAATACCCGTTGGCATGTCAATTACAGGTCTCAACGCCTATTGATAGAGGTATCAATCAGCGAAATCGTAGCACAATTGCAGATTTTCTGTTTTCTGGCTCTGAATTTGTGGCTATAGTCCAGTTGATTTTCAATAAAATTGAATTTTTCAAGAAATGTTTAGAAATATTCGAGCGATCCAAATACCCGTTGGCATGTCAATTACAGGCTTCAACGCCTATTGATAGAGGTATCAATCAGCGAAATCGGAGCACAATTGCAGATTTTCTGTTTTCTGGCTCTGAATTTGTGGCCTATAGTCCAGTTGATTTTCAATAAAATTGAATTTTTCACGAAATGTTTAGAAATATTCGAGGGATCCAAATACCCGTTGGCATTTCAATTACAGGTTTCAACGCCTATTGATAGAGGTATCAATCAGCGAAATCGGAGCACAATTGCAGATTTTCTGTTTTCTGGCTCTGAATTTGTGACCTATGGTCCAGTTGATTTTCAATAAAATTGAATTATTCACGAAATGTTTAGAAATATTCGAGGGATCCAAATACCCGTTGGCATGTCAATTACAGGTCTCAACGCCTATTGATAGAGGTATCAATCAGCGAAATCGTAGCACAATTGCAGATTTTCTGTTTTCTGGCTCTGAATTTGTGGCTATAGTCCAGTTGATTTTCAATAAAATTGAATTTTTCAAGAAATGTTTAGAAATATTCGAGCGATCCAAATACCCGTTGGCATGTCAATTACAGGCTTCAACGCCTATTGATAGAGGTATCAATCAGCGAAATCGGAGCACAATTGCAGATTTTCTGTTTTCTGGCTCTGAATTTGTGGCCTATAGTCCAGTTGATTTTCAATAAAATTGAATTTTTCACGAAATGTTAAGAAATATTCGAGGGATCCAAATACCCGTTGGCATGTCAATTACAGGTCTCAACGCCTATTGATAGAGGTATCAATCAGAGAAATCGGAGCACAATTGCAGATTTTCTGTTTTCTGGCTCTGAATTTGTGGCCTATAGTCCAGTTGATTTTCAATAAAATTGAATTTTTCACGAAATGTTTAAAAATATTCGAGGGATCCAAATACCCGTTGGCATTTCAATTACAGGTTTCAACGCCTATTGATAGAGGTATCAATCAGCGAAATCGGAGCACAATTGCAGATTTTCTGTTTTCTGGCTCTGAATTTGTGACCTATGGTCCAGTTGATTTTCAATAAAATTGAATTATTCACGAAATGTTTAGAAATATTCGAGGGATCCAAATACCCGTTGGCATGTCAATTACAGGTCTCAACTCCTATTTATAGAGGTATCAATCAGCGAAGTCGGAGCACAATTGCAGATTTTCTGTTTTCTGGCTCTGAATTTGTGGCTATAGTCCAGTTGATTTTCAATAAAATTGAATTTTTCAAGAAATGTTTAGAAATATTCGAGGGATCCAAATACCCGTTGGCATGTCAATTACAGGTCTCAACTCCTATTTATAGAGGTATCAATCAGCGAAGTCGTAGCACAATTGCAGATTTTCTGTTTTCTGGCTCTGAATTTGTGGCTATAGTCCAGTTGATTTTCAAGAAATGTTTAGAAATATTCGAGCGATCCAAATACCCGTTGGCATGTCAATTACAGGCTTCAACGCCTATTGATAGAGGTATCAATCAGCGAAATCGGAGCACAATTGCAGATTTTCTGTTTTCTGGCTCTGAATTTGTGGCCTATAGTTCAGTTGATTTTCAATAAAATTGAATTTTTCAAGAAATGTTTAGAAATATTCGAGGGATCCAAATACCCGTTGGCATGTCAATTACAGTTTTCAACGCCTATTGATAGAGGTATCAATTAGCGAAATCGGAGCACAATTGCAGATTTTCTGTTTTCTGGCTCTGAATTTGTGGCCTATAGTTCAGTTGATTTTCAATAAAATTGAATTTTTCAAGAAATGTTTAGAAATATTCTAGCGATCCAAATACCCGTTGGCATGTCAATTACAGGCTTCAACGCCTATTGATAGAGGTATCAATCAGCGAAATCGGAGCACAATTGCAGATTTTCTGTTTTCTGGCTCTGAATTTGTGGCCTATAGTCCAGTTGATTTTCAATAAAATTGAATTTTTCAAGAAATGTTAAGAAATATTCGGGGGATCCAAATACCCGTTGGCATGTCAATTACAGGCTTCAACGCCTATTGATAGAGGTATCAATCAGCGAAATCGGAGCACAATTGCAGATTTTCTGTTTTCTGGCTCTGAATTTGTGGCCTATAGTCCAGTTGATTTTCAATAAAATTGAATTTTTCAAGAAATGTTTAGAAATATTCTAGCGATCCAAATACCCGTTGGCATGTCAATTACAGGCTTCAACGCCTATTGATAGAGGTATCAATCAGCGAAATCGGAGCACAATTGCAGATTTTCTGTTTTCTGGCTCTGAATTTGTGGCCTATAGTCCAGTTGATTTTCAATAAAATTGAATTTTTCACGAAATGTTTAGAAATATTCGAGGGATCCAAATACCCGTTGGCATGTCAATTACAGGTCTCAACGCCTATTGATAGAGGTATCAATCAGCGAAATCGGAGCACAATTGCAGATTTTCTGTTTTCTGGCTCTGAATTTGTGGCTATAGTCCAGTTGATTTTCAATAAAATTGAATTTTTCAAGAAATGTTTAGAAATATTCGAGCGATCCAAATACCCGTTGGCATGTCAATTACAGGCTTCAACGCCTATTGATAGAGGTATCAATCAGCGAAATCGGAGCACAATTGCAGATTTTCTGTTTTCTGGCTCTGAATTTGTGGCCTATAGTCCAGTTGATTTTCAATAAAATTGAATTTTTCACGAAATGTTTAGAAATATTCGAGGGATCCAAATACCCGTTGGCATGTCAATTACAGGTCTCAACGCCTATTGATAGAGGTATCAATCAGAGAAATCGGAGCACAATTGCAGATTTTCTGTTTTCTGGCTCTGAATTTGTGGCCTATAGTCCAGTTGATTTTCAATAAAATTGAATTTTTCACGAAATGTTTAGAAATATTCGAGGGATCCAAATACCCGTTGGCATTTCAATTACAGGTTTCAACGCCTATTGATAGAGGTATCAATCAGCGAAATCGGAGCACAATTGCAGATTTTCTGTTTTCTGGCTCTGAATTTGTGACCTATGGTCCAGTTGATTTTCAATAAAATTGAATTATTCACGAAATGTTTAGAAATATTCGAGGGATCCAAATACCCGTTGGCATGTCAATTACAGGTCTCAACTCCTATTTATAGAGGTATCAATCAGCGAAGTCGGAGCACAATTGCAGATTTTCTGTTTTCTGGCTCTGAATTTGTGGCTATAGTCCAGTTGATTTTCAATAAAATTGAATTTTTCAAGAAATGTTTAGAAATATTCGAGGGATCCAAATACCCGTTGGCATGTCAATTACAGGTCTCAACTCCTATTTATAGAGGTATCAATCAGCGAAGTCGTAGCACAATTGCAGATTTTCTGTTTTCTGGCTCTGAATTTGTGGCTATAGTCCAGTTGATTTTCAAGAAATGTTTAGAAATATTCGAGCGATCCAAATACCCGTTGGCATGTCAATTACAGGCTTCAACGCCTATTGATAGAGGTATCAATCAGCGAAATCGGAGCACAATTGCAGATTTTCTGTTTTCTGGCTCTGAATTTGTGGCCTATAGTTCAGTTGATTTTCAATAAAATTGAATTTTTCAAGAAATGTTTAGAAATATTCGAGGGATCCAAATACCCGTTGGCATGTCAATTACAGTTTTCAACGCCTATTGATAGAGGTATCAATCAGAGAAATCGGAGCACAATTGCAGATTTTCTGTTTTCTGGCTCTGAATTTGTGGCCTATAGTTCAGTTGATTTTCAATAAAATTGAATTTTTCAAGAAATGTTTAGAAATATTCTAGCGATCCAAATACCCGTTGGCATGTCAATTACAGGCTTCAACGCCTATTGATAGAGGTATCAATCAGCGAAATCGGAGCACAATTGCAGATTTTCTGTTTTCTGGCTCTGAATTTGTGGCCTATAGTCCAGTTGATTTTCAATAAAATTGAATTTTTCAAGAAATGTTTAGAAATATTCGGGGGATCCAAATACCCGTTGGCATGTCAATTACAGGCTTCAACGCCTATTGATAGAGGTATCAATCAGCGAAATCGGAGCACAATTGCAGATTTTCTGTTTTCTGGCTCTGAATTTGTGGCCTATAGTCCAGTTGATTTTCAATAAAATTGAATTTTTCACGAAATGTTTAGAAATATTCTAGCGATCCAAATACCCGTTGGCATTTCAATTACAGGTTTCAACGCCTATTGATAGAGGTATCAATCAGCGAAATCGGAGCACAATTGCAGATTTTCTGTTTTCTGGCTCTGAATTTGTGGCCTATAGTCCAGTTGATTTTCAATAAAATTGAATTTTTCAAGAAATGTTTAGAAATATTCTAGCGATCCAAATACCCGTTGGCATGTCAATTACAGGCTTCAACGCCTATTGATAGAGGTATCAATCAGCGAAATCGGAGCACAATTGCAGATTTTCTGTTTTCTGGCTCTGAATTTGTGGCCTATAGTCCAGTTGATTTTCAATAAAATTGAATTTTTCAAGAAATATTTAGAAATATTCGAGCGATCCAAATACTCGTTGGTATGTCAATTACAGGTCTCAAAGCCTATTGATAGAGGTATCAATCAGCGAAATCGGAGCACAATTGCAGATTTTCTGTTTTCTGGCTCTGAATTTGTGGCTATAGTCCAGTTGATTTTCAATAAAATTGAATTTTTCAAGAAATGTTTAGAAATATTCGAGGGATCCAAATACCCGTTGGCATGTCAATTACAGGTCTCAACTCCTATTTATAGAGGTATCAATCAGCGAAGTCGTAGCATAATTGCAGATTTTCTGTTTTCTGGCTCTGAATTTGTGGCTATAGTCCAGTTGATTTTCAATAAAATTGAATTTTTCAAGAAATGTTTAGAAATATTCGAGCGATCCAAATACCCGTTGGCATGTCAATTACAGGCTTCAACGCCTATTGATAGAGGTATCAATCAGCGAAATCGGAGCACAATTGCAGATTTTCTGTTTTCTGGCTCTGAATTTGTGGCCTATAGTTCAGTTGATTTTCAATAAAATTGAATTTTTCAAGAAATGTTTAGAAATATTCTAGCGATCCAAATACCCGTTGGCATGTCAATTACAGGTCTCAACGCCTATTGATAGAGGTATCAATCAGCGAAATCGGAGCACAATTGCAGATTTTCTGTTTTCTGGCTCTGAATTTGTGGCCTATAGTTCAGTTGATTTTCAATAAAATTGAATTTTTCAAGAAATGTTTAGAAATATTCGAGCGATCCAAATACCCGTTGGCATGTCAATTACAGGCTTCAACGCCTATTGATAGAGGTATCAATCAGCGAAATCGGAGCACAATTGCAGATTTTCTGTTTTCTGGCTCTGAATTTGTGGCCTATAGTCCAGTTGATTTTCAATAAAATTGAATTTTTCACGAAATGTTTAGAAATATTCGAGCGATCCAAATACCCGTTGGCATGTCAATTACAGGTCTCAACGCCTATTGATAGAGGTATCAATCAGCGAAATCGGAGCACAATTGCAGATTTTCTGTTTTCTGGCTCTGAATTTGTGGCCTATAGTCCAGTTGATTTTCAATAAAATTGAATTTTTTATGAAATGTTTAGAAATATTCGAGGGATCCAAACACCCGTTGGCATGTCAATTACAGGTCTCAACGCCTATTTAAAGAGGTATCAATCCGCGAAGTCGGAGCACAATTGCAGATTTTCTGTTTTCTGGCTCTGAATTTGTGGCTATAGTCCAGTTGATTTTCAATAAAATTGAATTTTTCAAGAAATGTTTAGAAATATTCGAGGGATCCAAATACCCGTTGGCATGTCAATTACAGGTCTCAACTCCTATTTATAGAGGTATCAATCAGCGAAGTCGTAGCATAATTGCAGATTTTCTGTTTTCTGGCTCTGAATTTGTGGCTATAGTCCAGTTGATTTTCAATAAAATTGAATTTTTCAAGAAATGTTTAGAAATATTCGAGCGATCCAAATACCCGTTGGCATGTCAATTACAGGCTTCAACGCCTATTGATAGAGGTATCAATCAGCGAAATCGGAGCACAATTGCAGATTTTCTGTTTTCTGGCTCTGAATTTGTGGCCTATAGTTCAGTTGATTTTCAATAAAATTGAATTTTTCAAGAAATGTTTAGAAATATTCTAGCGATCCAAATACCCGTTGGCATGTCAATTACAGGTCTCAACGCCTATTGATAGAGGTATCAATCAGCGAAATCGGAGCACAATTGCAGATTTTCTGTTTTCTGGCTCTGAATTTGTGGCCTATAGTTCAGTTGATTTTCAATAAAATTGAATTTTTCAAGAAATGTTTAGAAATATTCGAGCGATCCAAATACCCGTTGGCATGTCAATTACAGGCTTCAACGCCTATTGATAGAGGTATCAATCAGCGAAATCGGAGCACAATTGCAGATTTTCTGTTTTCTGGCTCTGAATTTGTGGCCTATAGTCCAGTTGATTTTCAATAAAATTGAATTTTTCACGAAATGTTTAGAAATATTCGAGCGATCCAAATACCCGTTGGCATGTCAATTACAGGTCTCAACGCCTATTGATAGAGGTATCAATCAGCGAAATCGGAGCACAATTGCAGATTTTCTGTTTTCTGGCTCTGAATTTGTGGCCTATAGTCCAGTTGATTTTCAATAAAATTGAATTTTTTATGAAATGTTTAGAAATATTCGAGGGATCCAAACACCCGTTGGCATGTCAATTACAGGTCTCAACGCCTATTTATAGAGGTATCAATCCGCGAAGTCGGAGCACAATTGCAGATTTTCTGTTTTCTGGCTCTGAATTTGTGGCCTATAGTTCAGTTGATTTTCAATAAAATTGAATTTTTCAAGAAATGTTTAGAAATATTCTAGCGATCCAAATACCCGTTGGCATGTCAATTACAGGTCTCAACGCCTATTGATAGAGGTATCAATCAGCGAAATCGGAGCACAATTGCAGATTTTCTGTTTTCTGGCTCTGAATTTGTGGCCTATAGTTCAGTTGATTTTCAATAAAATTGAATTTTTCAAGAAATGTTTAGAAATATTCGAGCGATCCAAATACCCGTTGGCATGTCAATTACAGGCTTCAACGCCTATTGATAGAGGTATCAATCAGCGAAATCGGAGCACAATTGCAGATTTTCTGTTTTCTGGCTCTGAATTTGTGGCCTATAGTCCAGTTGATTTTCAATAAAATTGAATTTTTCACGAAATGTTTAGAAATATTCGAGCGATCCAAATACCCGTTGGCATGTCAATTACAGGTCTCAACGCCTATTGATAGAGGTATCAATCAGCGAAATCGGAGCACAATTGCAGATTTTCTGTTTTCTGGCTCTGAATTTGTGGCCTATAGTCCAGTTGATTTTCAATAAAATTGAATTTTTTATGAAATGTTTAGAAATATTCGAGGGATCCAAACACCCGTTGGCATGTCAATTACAGGTCTCAACGCCTATTTATAGAGGTATCAATCCGCGAAGTCGGAGCACAATTGCAGATTTTCTGTTTTCTGGCTCTGAATTTGTGGCCTATAGTCCAGTTGATTTTCAATAAAATTGAATTTTTCACGAAATGTTTAGAAATATTCGAGCGATCCAAATACCCGTTGGCATGTCAATTACAGGTCTCAACGCCTATTGATAGAGGTATCAATCAGCGAAATCGGAGCACAATTGCAGATTTTCTGTTTTCTGGCTCTGAATTTGTGGCTATAGTCCAGTTGATTTTCAATAAAATTGAATTTTTCAAGAAATGTTTAGAAATATTCGAGGGATCCAAATACCCGTTGGCATGTCAATTACAGGTCTCAACGCCTATTGATAGAGGTATCAATCAGCGAAATCGTAGCACAATTGCAGATTTTCTGTTTTCTGGCTCTGAATTTGTGGCCTATACTCCAGTTGATTTTCAATAAAATTGAATTTTTCATGAAATGTTTAGAAATATTCGAGGGATCCAAATACCCGTTGGCATGTCAATTACAGGCTTCAACGCCTATTGATAGAGGTATCAATCAGCGAAATCGTAGCACAATTGCAGATTTTCTGTTTTCTGGCTCTGAATTTGTGGCCTATAGTCCAGTTGATTTTCAATAAAATTGAATTTTTTACGAAATGTTTAGAAATATTCGAGGGATCCAAACACCCGTTGGCATGTCAATTACAGGCTTCAACGCCTATTGATAGAGGTATCAATCAGCGAAATCGGAGCACAATTGCAGATTTTCTGTTTTCTGGCTCTGAATTTGTGGCCTATAGTCCAGTTGATTTTCAATAAAATTGAATTTTTCACGAAATGTTTAGAAATATTCGAGGGATCCAAATACCCGTTGGCATGTCAATTACAGGTCTCAACGCCTATTGATAGAGGTATCAATCAGCGAAATCGTAGCACAATTGCAGATTTTCTGTTTTCTGGCTCTGAATTTGTGGCTATAGTCCAGTTGATTTTCAATAAAATTGAATTTTTCAAGAAATGTTTAGAAATATTCGAGCGATCCAAATACCCGTTGGCATGTCAATTACAGGCTTCAACGCCTATTGATAGAGGTATCAATCAGCGAAATCGGAGCACAATTGCAGATTTTCTGTTTTCTGGCTCTGAATTTGTGGCCTATAGTCCAGTTGATTTTCAATAAAATTGAATTTTTCATGAAATGTTTAGAAATATTCGAGGGATCCAAATACCCGTTGGCATGTCAATTACAGGTCTCAACGCCTATTGATAGAGGTATCAATCAGAGAAATCGGAGCACAATTGCAGATTTTCTGTTTTCTGGCTCTGAATTTGTGGCTATAGTCCAGTTGATTTTCAATAAAACTGAATTTTTCAAGAAATGTTTAGAAATATTCGAGCGATCCAAATACCCGTTGGCATGTCAATTACAGGCTTCAACGCCTATTGATAGAGGTATCAATCAGCGAAATCGGAGCACAATTGCAGATTTTCTGTTTTCTGGCTCTGAATTTGTGGCCTATAGTCCAGTTGATTTTCAATAAAATTGAATTTTTCACGAAATGATTAGAAATATTCGAGGGATCCAAATACCCGTTGGCATGTCAATTACAGGTCTCAAAGCCTATTGATAGAGGTATCAATCAGCGAAATCGGAGCACAATTGCAGATTTTCTGTTTTCTGGCTCTGAATTTGTGGCCTATAGTCCAGTTGATTTTCAATAAAATTGAATTTTTCACGAAATGTTTAGAAATATTCGAGGGATCCAAATACCCGTTGGCATTTCAATTACAGGTTTCAACGCCTATTGATAGAGGTATCAATCAGCGAAATCGGAGCACAATTGCAGATTTTCTGTTTTCTGGCTCTGAATTTGTCTCCTATAGTCCAGTTGATTTTCAATAAAATTGAATTTTTCAAGAAATGTTTAGAAATATTCGAGGGATCCAAATACCCGTTGGCATGTCAATTACAGGTCTCAACGCCTATTGATAGAGGTATCAATCAGAGAAATCGGAGCACAATTGCAGATTTTCTGTTTTCTGGCTCTGAATTTGTGGCCTATAGTTCAGTTGATTTTCAATAAAATTGAATTTTTCACGAAATGTTTAGAAATATTCGAGGGATCCAAATACCCGTTGGCATTTTAATTACAGGTTTCAACGCCTATTGATAGAGGTATCAATCAGCGAAATCGGAGCACAATTGCAGATTTTCTGTTTTCTGGCTCTGAATTTGTGGCCTATAGTCCAGTTGATTTTCAATAAAATTGAATTTTTCACGAAATGTTTAGAAATATTCGAGGGATCCAAATACCCGTTGGCATGTCAATTACAGGCTTCAACGCCTATTGATAGAGGTATCAATCAGCGAAATCGGAGCACAATTGCAGATTTTCTGTTTTCTGGCTCTGAATTTGTGGCCTATAGTCCAGTTGATTTTCAATAAAATTGAATTTTTCATGAAATGTTTAGAAATATTCGAGGGATCCAAATACCCGTTGGCATGTCAATTACAGGTCTCAACGCCTATTGATAGAGGTATCAATCAGAGAAATCGGAGCACAATTGCAGATTTTCTGTTTTCTGGCTCTGAATTTGTGGCTATAGTCCAGTTGATTTTCAATAAAACTGAATTTTTCAAGAAATGTTTAGAAATATTCGAGCGATCCAAATACCCGTTGGCATGTCAATTACAGGTCTCAACGCCTATTGATAGAGGTATCAATCAGAGAAATCGGAGCACAATTGCAGATTTTCTGTTTTCTGGCTCTGAATTTGTGGCTATAGTCCAGTTGATTTTCAATAAAACTGAATTTTTCAAGAAATGTTTAGAAATATTCGAGCGATCCAAATACCCGTTGGCATGTCAATTACAGGTTTCAACGCCTATTGATAGAGGTATCAATCAGCGAAATCGGAGCACAATTGCAGATTTTCTGTTTTCTGGCTCTGAATTTGTGGCCTATAGTCCAGTTGATTTTCAATAAAATTGAATTTTTCACGAAATGATTAGAAATATTCGAGGGATCCAAATACCCGTTGGCATGTCAATTACAGGTCTCAAAGCCTATTGATAGAGGTATCAATCAGCGAAATCGGAGCACAATTGCAGATTTTCTGTTTTCTGGCTCTGAATTTGTGGCCTATAGTTCAGTTGATTTTCAATAAAATTGAATTTTTCAAGAAATGTTTAGAAATATTCTAGCGATCCAAATACCCGTTGGCATGTCAATTACAGGCTTCAACGCCTATTGATAGAGGTATCAATCAGCGAAATCGGAGCACAATTGCAGATTTTCTGTTTTCTGGCTCTGAATTTGTGGCCTATAGTCCAGTTGATTTTCAATAAAATTGAATTTTTCATGAAATGTTTAGAAATATTCGAGGGATCCAAATACCCGTTGGCATGTCAATTACAGGTCTCAACGCCTATTGATAGAGGTATCAATCAGAGAAATCGGAGCACAATTGCAGATTTTCTGTTTTCTGGCTCTGAATTTGTGGCTATAGTCCAGTTGATTTTCAATAAAACTGAATTTTTCAAGAAATGTTTAGAAATATTCGAGCGATCCAAATACCCGTTGGCATGTCAATTACAGGCTTCAACGCCTATTGATAGAGGTATCAATCAGCGAAATCGGAGCACAATTGCAGATTTTCTGTTTTCTGGCTCTGAATTTGTGGCCTGTCCAGTTGATTTTCAATAAAATTGAATTTTTCACGAAATGATTAGAAATATTCGAGGGATCCAAATACCCGTTGGCATGTCAATTACAGGTCTCAAAGCCTATTGATAGAGGTATCAATCAGCGAAATCGGAGCACAATTGCAGATTTTCTGTTTTCTGGCTCTGAATTTGTGGCCTATAGTCCAGTTGATTTTCAATAAAATTGAATTATTCACGAAATGTTTAGAAATATTCGAGGGATCCAAATACCCGTTGGTATGTCAATTACAGGTCTCAACGCCTATTGATAGAGGTATCAATCAGCGAAATCGGAGCACAATTGCAGATTTTCTGTTTTCTGGCTCTGAATTTGTGGCCTATAGTCCAGTTGATTTTCAATAAAATTGAATTTTTTAAGAAATGTTTAGAAATATTCGAGGGATCCAAATACCCGTTGGCATGTCAATTACAGGTCTCAACGCCTATTGATAGAGGTATCAATCAGAGAAATCGGAGCACAATTGCAGATTTTCTGTTTTCTGGCTCTGAATTTGTGGCCTATAGTTCAGTTGATTTTCAATAAAATTGAATTTTTCAAGAAATGTTTAGAAATATTCGAGGGATCCAAATACCCGTTGGCATGTCAATTACAGTTTTCAACGCCTATTGATAGAGGTATCAATTAGCGAAATCGCAGCACAATTGCAGATTTTCTGTTTTCTGGCTCTGAATTTGTGGCCTATAGTTCAGTTGATTTTCAATAAAATTGAATTTTTCAAGAAATGTTTAGAAATATTCTAGCGATCCAAATACCCGTTGGCATGTCAATTACAGGCTTCAACGCCTATTGATAGAGGTATCAATCAGCGAAATCGGAGCACAATTGCAGATTTTCTGTTTTCTGGCTCTGAATTTGTGGCCTATAGTCCAGTTGATTTTCAATAAAATTGAATTTTTCAAGAAATGTTTAGAAATATTCGAGGGATCCAAATACCCGTTGGCATGTCAATTACAGGCTTCAACGCCTATTGATAGAGGTATCAATCAGCGAAATCGGAGCACAATTGCAGATTTTCTGTTTTCTGGCTCTGAATTTGTGGCCTATAGTCCAGTTGATTTTCAATAAAATTGAATTTTTCACGAAATGTTTAGAAATATTCGAGGGATCCAAATACCCGTTGGCATTTCAATTACAGGTTTCAACGCCTATTGATAGAGGTATCAATCAGCGAAATCGGAGCACAATTGCAGATTTTCTGTTTTCTGGCTCTGAATTTGTGGCCTATAGTCCAGTTGATTTTCAATAAAATTGAATTTTTCAAGAAATGTTTAGAAATATTCTAGCGATCCAAATACCCGTTGGCATGTCAATTACAGGTCTCAACGCCTATTGATAGAGGTATCAATCAGCGAAATCGGAGCACAATTGCAGATTTTCTGTTTTCTGGCTCTGAATTTGTGGCCTATAGTTCAGTTGATTTTCAATAAAATTGAATTTTTCAAGAAATGTTTAGAAATATTCGAGCGATCCAAATACCCGTTGGCATGTCAATTACAGGCTTCAACGCCTATTGATAGAGGTATCAATCAGCGAAATCGGAGCACAATTGCAGATTTTCTGTTTTCTGGCTCTGAATTTGTGGCCTATAGTCCAGTTGATTTTCAATAAAATTGAATTTTTCACGAAATGTTTAGAAATATTCGAGCGATCCAAATACCCGTTGGCATGTCAATTACAGGTCTCAACGCCTATTTATAGAGGTATCAATCCGCGAAGTCGGAGCACAATTGCAGATTTTCTGTTTTCTGGCTCTGAATTTGTGGCCTATAGTCCAGTTGATTTTCAATAAAATTGAATTTTTCACGAAATGTTTAGAAATATTCGAGGGATCCAAATACCCGTTGGCATGTCAATTACAGGTCTCAACGCCTATTGATAGAGGTATCAATCAGCGAAATCGTAGCACAATTGCAGATTTTCTGTTTTCTGGCTCTGAATTTGTGGCTATAGTCCAGTTGATTTTCAATAAAATTGAATTTTTCAAGAAATGTTTAGAAATATTCGAGCGATCCAAATACCCGTTGGCATGTCAATTACAGGCTTCAACGCCTATTGATAGAGGTATCAATCAGCGAAATCGGAGCACAATTGCAGATTTTCTGTTTTCTGGCTCTGAATTTGTGGCCTATAGTCCAGTTGATTTTCAATAAAATTGAATTTTTCATGAAATGTTTAGAAATATTCGAGGGATCCAAATACCCGTTGGCATGTCAATTACAGGTCTCAACGCCTATTGATAGAGGTATCAATCAGAGAAATCGGAGCACAATTGCAGATTTTCTGTTTTCTGGCTCTGAATTTGTGGCTATAGTCCAGTTGATTTTCAATAAAACTGAATTTTTCAAGAAATGTTTAGAAATATTCGAGGGATCCAAACACCCGTTGGCATGTCAATTACAGGCTTCAACGCCTATTGATAGAGGTATCAATCAGCGAAATCGGAGCACAATTGCAGATTTTCTCTTTTCTGGCTCTGAATTTGTGGCCTATAGTCCAGTTGATTTTCAATAAAATTGAATTTTTCACGAAATGTTTAGAAATATTCGAGGGATCCAAATACCCGTTGGCATGTCAATTACAGGTCTCAACGCCTATTGATAGAGGTATCAATCAGCGAAATCGTAGCACAATTGCAGATTTTCTGTTTTCTGGCTCTGAATTTGTGGCTATAGTCCAGTTGATTTTCAATAAAATTGAATTTTTCAAGAAATGTTTAGAAATATTCGAGCGATCCAAATACCCGTTGGCATGTCAATTACAGGCTTCAACGCCTATTGATAGAGGTATCAATCAGCGAAATCGGAGCACAATTGCAGATTTTCTGTTTTCTGGCTCTGAATTTGTGGCCTATAGTCCAGTTGATTTTCAATAAAATTGAATTTTTCACGAAATGATTAGAAATATTCGAGGGATCCAAATACCCGTTGGCATGTCAATTACAGGTCTCAAAGCCTATTGATAGAGGTATCAATCAGCGAAATCGGAGCACAATTGCAGATTTTCTGTTTTCTGGCTCTGAATTTGTGGCCTATAGTCCAGTTGATTTTCAATAAAATTGAATTTTTCACGAAATGTTTAGAAATATTCGAGGGATCCAAATACCCGTTGGCATTTCAATTACAGGTTTCAACGCCTATTGATAGAGGTATCAATCAGCGAAATCGGAGCACAATTGCAGATTTTCTGTTTTCTGGCTCTGAATTTGTGGCCTATAGTCCAGTTGATTTTCAATAAAATTGAATTTTTCAAGAAATGTTTAGAAATATTCGAGGGATCCAAATACCCGTTGGCATGTCAATTACAGGTCTCAACGCCTATTGATAGAGGTATCAATCAGAGAAATCGGACCACAATTGCAGATTTTCTGTTTTCTGGCTCTGAATTTGTGGCCTATAGTTCAGTTGATTTTCAATAAAATTGAATTTTTCACGAAATGTTTAGAAATATTCGAGGGATCCAAATACCCGTTGGCATTTCAATTACAGGTTTCAACGCCTATTGATAGAGGTATCAATCAGCGAAATCGGAGCACAATTGCAGATTTTCTGTTTTCTGGCTCTGAATTTGTGGCCTATAGTCCAGTTGATTTTCAATAAAATTGAATTTTTCAAGAAATATTTAGAAATATTCGAGCGATCCAAATACCCGTTGGTATGTCAATTACAGGTCTCAAAGCCTATTGATAGAGGTATCAATCAGCGAAATCGTAGCACAATTGCAGATTTTCTGTTTTCTGGCTCTGAATTTGTGGCCTATAGTCCAGTTGATTTTCAATAAAATTGAATTTTTCAAGAAATGTTTAGAAATATTCGAGGGATCCAAATACCCGTTGGCATGTCAATTACAGGTCTCAACTCCTATTTATAGAGGTATCAATCAGCGAAGTCGTAGCACAATTGCAGATTTTCTGTTTTCTGGCTCTGAATTTGTGGCTATAGTTCAGTTGATTTTCAATAAAATTGAATTTTTCAAGAAATGTTTAGAAATATTCGAGCGATCCAAATACCCGTTGGCATGTCAATTACAGGCTTCAACGCCTATTGATAGAGGTATCAATCAGCGAAATCGGAGCACAATTGCAGATTTTCTGTTTTCTGGCTCTGAATTTGTGGCCTATAGTCCAGTTGATTTTCAATAAAATTGAATTTTTCAAGAAATGTTTAGAAATATTCGAGGGATCCAAATACCCGTTGGCATGTCAATTACAGGTCTCAACGCCTATTGATAGAGGTATCAATCAGAGAAATCGGAGCACAATTGCAGATTTTCTGTTTTCTGGCTCTGAATTTGTGGCCTATAGTCCAGTTGATTTTCAATAAAATTGAATTTTTCACGAAATGTTTAGAAATATTCGAGGGATCCAAATACCCGTTGGCATTTCAATTACAGGTTTCAACGCCTATTGATAGAGGTATCAATCAGCGAAATCGGAGCACAATTGCAGATTTTCTGTTTTCTGGCTCTGAATTTGTGGCCTATAGTCCAGTTGATTTTCAATAAAATTGAATTTTTCAAGAAATGTTTAGAAATATTCTAGCGATCCAAATACCCGTTGGCATGTCAATTACAGGCTTCAACGCCTATTGATAGAGGTAACAATCAGCGAAATCGGAGCACAATTGCAGATTTTCTGTTTTCTGGCTCTGAATTTGTGGCCTATAGTCCAGTTGATTTTCAATAAAATTGAATTTTTCAAGAAATATTTAGAAATATTCGAGCGATCCAAATACTCGTTGGTATGTCAATTACAGGTCTCAAAGCCTATTGATAGAGGTATCAATCAGCGAAATCGTAGCACAATTGCAGATTTTCTGTTTTCTGGCTCTGAATTTGTGGCTATAGTCCAGTTGATTTTCAATAAAATTGAATTTTTCAAGAAATGTTTAGAAATATTCGAGCGATCCAAATACCCGTTGGCATGTCAATTACAGGCTTCAACGCCTATTGATAGAGGTATCAATCAGCGAAATCGGAGCACAATTGCAGATTTTCTGTTTTCTGGCTCTGAATTTGTGGCCTATAGTTCAGTTGATTTTCAATAAAATTGAATTTTTCAAGAAATGTTTAGAAATATTCGAGCGATCCAAATACCCGTTGGCATGTCAATTACAGGCTTCAACGCCTATTGATAGAGGTATCAATCAGCGAAATCGGAGCACAATTGCAGATTTTCTGTTTTCTGGCTCTGAATTTGTGGCCTATAGTTCAGTTGATTTTCAATAAAATTGAATTTTTCAAGAAATGTTTAGAAATATTCGAGCGATCCAAATACCCGTTGGCATGTCAATTACAGGTCTCAACGCCTATTGATAGAGGTATCAATCAGCGAAATCGGAGCACAATTGCAGATTTTCTGTTTTCTGGCTCTGAATTTGTGGCCTATAGTCCAGTTGATTTTCAATAAAATTGAATTTTTCACGAAATGTTTAGAAATATTCGAGGGATCCAAACACCCGTTGGCATGTCAATTACAGGTCTCAACGCCTATTTATAGAGGTATCAATCCGCGAAGTCGGAGCACAATTGCAGATTTTCTGTTTTCTGGCTCTGAATTTGTGGCCTATAGTCCAGTTGATTTTCAATAAAATTGAATTTTTCAAGAAATATTTAGAAATATTCGAGCGATCCAAATACCCGTTGGTATGTCAATTACAGGTCTGAAAGCCTATTGATAGAGGGATCAATCAGCGAAATCGTAGCACAATTGCAGATTTTCTGTTTTCTGGCTCTGAATTTGTGGCTATAGTCCAGTTGATTTTCAATAAAATTGAATTTTTCAAGAAATGTTTAGAAATATTCGAGGGATCCAAATACCCGTTGGCATGTCAATTACAGGTCTCAACTCCTATTTATAGAGGTATCAATCAGCGAATTCGTAGCACAATTGCAGATTTTCTGTTTTCTGGCTCTGAATTTGTGGCTATAGTCCAGTTGATTTTCAATAAAATTGAATTTTTCAAGAAATGTTTAGAAATATTCGAGGGATCCAAATACCCGTTGGCATGTCAATTACAGGTCTCAACTCCTATTTATAGAGGTATCAATCAGCGAAGTCGTAGCACAATTGCAGATTTTCTGTTTTCTGGCTCTGAATTTGTGGCTATAGTCCAGTTGATTTTCAATAAAATTGAATTTTTCAAGAAATGTTTAGAAATATTCGAGCGATCCAAATACCCGTTGGCATGTCAATTACAGGCTTCAACGCCTATTGATAGAGGTATCAATCAGCGAAATCGGAGCACAATTGCAGATTTTCTGTTTTCTGGCTCTGAATTTGTGGCCTATAGTCCAGTTGATTTTCAATAAAATTGAATTTTTCAAGAAATGTTTAGAAATATTCGAGCGATCCAAATACCCGTTGGCATGTCAATTACAGGTCTCAACGCCTATTGATAGAGGTATCAATCAGCGAAATCCGAGCACAATTGCAGATTTTCTGTTTTCTGGCTCTGAATTTGTGGCCTATAGTTCAGTTGATTTTCAATAAAATTGAATTTTTCAAGAAATGTTTAGAAATATTCGAGCGATCCAAATACCCGTTGGCATGTCAATTACAGGTCTCAACGCCTATTGATAGAGGTATCAATCAGCGAAATCGGAGCACAATTGCAGATTTTCTGTTTTCTGGCTCTGAATTTGTGGCCTATAGTCCAGTTGATTTTCAATACAATTGAATTTTTCACGAAATGTTTAGAAATATTCGAGGGATCCAAACACCCGTTGGCATGTCAATTACAGGTCTCAACGCCTATTTATAGAGGTATCAATCCGCGAAGTCGGAGCACAATTGCAGATTTTCTGTTTTCTGGCTCTGAATTTGTGGCCTATAGTCCAGTTGATTTTCAATAAAATTGAATTTTTCAAGAAATATTTAGAAATATTCGAGCGATCCAAATACCCGTTGGCATGTCAATTACAGGTCTCAACTCCTATTTATAGAGGTATCAATCAGCGAAGTCGTAGCACAATTGCAGATTTTCTGTTTTCTGGCTCTGAATTTGTGGCCTATAGTCCAGTTGATTTTCAATAAAATTGAATTTTTCAAGAAATGTTTAGAAATATTCGAGCGATCCAAATACCCGTTGGCATGTCAATTACAGGTCTCAACTCCTATTGATAGAGGTATCAATCAGCGAAGTCGTAGCACAATTGCAGATTTTCTGTTTTCTGGCTCTGAATTTGTGGCTATAGTCCAGTTGATTTTCAATAAAATTGAATTTTTCAAGAAATGTTTAGAAATATTCGAGCGATCCAAATACCCGTTGGCATGTCAATTACAGGCTTCAACGCCTATTGATAGAGGTATCAATCAGCGAAATCGGAGCACAATTGCAGATTTTCTGTTTTCTGGCTCTGAATTTGTGGCCTATAGTCCAGTTGATTTTCAATAAAATTGAATTTTTCACGAAATGTTTAGAAATATTCGAGGGATCCAAATACCCGTTGGCATGTCAATTACAGGTCTCAACGCCTATTGATAGAGGTATCAATCAGAGAAATCGGAGCACAATTGCAGATTTTCTGTTTTCTGGCTCTGAATTTGTGGCCTATAGTCCAGTTGATTTTCAGTAAAATTGAATTTTTCACGAAATGTTTAGAAATATTCGAGGGATCCAAATACCCGTTGGCATTTCAATTACAGGTTTCAACGCCTATTGATAGAGGTATCAATCAGCGAAATCGGAGCACAATTGCAGATTTTCTGTTTTCTGGCTCTGAATTTGTGGCCTATAGTCCAGTTGATTTTCAATAAAATTGAATTTTTCAAGAAATGTTTAGAAATATTCGAGCGATCCAAATACCCGTTGGCATGTCAATTACAGGCGTCAACGCCTATTGATAGAGGTATCAATCAGCGAAATCGGAGCACAATTGCAGATTTTCTGTTTTCTGGCTCTGAATTTGTGACCTATGGTCCAGTTGATTTTCAATAAAATTGAATTATTCACGAAATGTTTAGAAATATTCGAGCGATCCAAATACCCGTTGGTATGTCAATTACAGGTCTCAAAGCCTATTGATAGAGGTATCAATCAGCGAAATCGGAGCACAATTGCAGATTTTCTGTTTTCTGGCTCTGAATTTGTGGCTATAGTCCAGTTGATTTTCAATAAAATTGAATTTTTCAAGAAATGTTTAGAAATATTCGAGGGATCCAAATACCCGTTGGCATGTCAATTACAGGTCTCAACTCCTATTTATAGAGGTATCAATCAGCGAAGTCGTAGCACAATTGCAGATTTTCTGTTTTCTGGCTCTGAATTTGTGGCTATAGTCCAGTTGATTTTCAATAAAACAAAATTTTTCAAGAAATGTTTAGAAATATTCGAGCGATCCAAATACCCGTTGGCATGTCAATTACAGGCTTCAACGCCTATTGATAGAGGTATCAATCAGCGAAATCGGAGCACAATTGCAGATTTTCTGTTTTCTGGCTCTGAATTTGTGGCCTATAGTCCAGTTGATTTTCAATAAAATTGAATTTTTCAAGAAATGTTTAGAAATATTCGAGGGATCCAAATACCCGTTGGCATGTCAATTACAGGTCTCAACTCCTATTTATAGAGGTATCAATCAGCGAAGTCGTAGCACAATTGCAGATTTTCTGTTTTCTGGCTCTGAATTTGTGGCTATAGTCCAGTTGATTTTCAATAAAACAAAATTTTTCAAGAAATGTTTAGAAATATTCGAGGGATCCAAATACCCGTTGGCATGTCAATTACAGGTCTCAACGCCTATTGATAGAGGTATCAATCAGCGAAATCGTAGCACAATTGCAGATTTTCTGTTTTCTGGCTCTGAATTTGTGGCTATAGTCCAGTTGATTTTCAATAAAATTGAATTTTTCAAGAAATGTTTAGAAATATTCGAGCGATCCAAATACCCGTTGGCATGTCAATTACAGGCTTCAACGCCTATTGGTAGAGGTATCAATCAGCGAAATCGGAGCACAATTGCAGATTTTCTGTTTTCTGGCTCTGAATTTATGGCTATAGTCCAGTTGATTTTCAATAAAATTGAATTTTTCAAGAAATGTTTAGAAATATTCGAGCGATCCAAATACCCGTTGGCATGTCAATTACAGGCTTCAACGCCTATTGATAGAGGTATCAATCAGCGAAATCGGAGCACAATTGCAGATTTTCTGTTTTCTGGCTCTGAATTTGTGGCCTATAGTCCAGTTGATTTTCAATAAAATTGAATTTTTCATGAAATGTTTAGAAATATTCGAGGGATCCAAATACCCGTTGGCATGTCAATTACAGGTCTCAACGCCTATTGATAGAGGTATCAATCAGAGAAATCGGAGCACAATTGCAGATTTTCTGTTTTCTGGCTCTGAATTTGTGGCTATAGTCCAGTTGATTTTCAATAAAACTGAATTTTTCAAGAAATGTTTAGAAATATTCGAGCGATCCAAATACCCGTTGGCATGTCAATTACAGGCTTCAACGCCTATTGATAGAGGTATCAATCAGCGAAATCGGAGCACAATTGCAGATTTTCTGTTTTCTGGCTCTGAATTTGTGGCCTATAGTCCAGTTGATTTTCAATAAAATTGAATTTTTCACGAAATGATTAGAAATATTCGAGGGATCCAAATACCCGTTGGCATGTCAATTACAGGTCTCAAAGCCTATTGATAGAGGTATCAATCAGCGAAATCGGAGCACAATTGCAGATTTTCTGTTTTCTGGCTCTGAATTTGTGGCCTATAGTCCAGTTGATTTTCAATAAAATTGAATTTTTCAAGAAATGTTTAGAAATATTCGAGGGATCCAAATACCCGTTGGCATGTCAATTACAGGTCTCAACGCCTATTGATAGAGGTATCAATCAGCGAAATCGGAGCACAATTGCAGATTTTCTGTTTTCTGGCTCTGAATTTGTGGCCTATAGTCCAGTTGATTTTCAATAAAATTGAATTTTTCACGAAATGATTAGAAATATTCGAGGGATCCAAATACCCGTTAGCATGTCAATTACAGGTCTCAAAGCCTATTGATAGAGGTATCAATCAGCGAAATCGGAGCACAATTGCAGATTTTCTGTTTTCTGGCTCTGAATTTGTGGCCTATAGTCCAGTTGATTTTCAATAAAATTGAATTATTCACGAAATGTTTAGAAATATTCGAGGGATCCAAATACCCGTTGGCATGTCAATTACAGGTCTCAACGCCTATTGATAGAGGTATCAATCAGCGAAATCGGAGCACAATTGCAGATTTTCTGTTTTCTGGCTCTGAATTTGTGGCCTATACTGCCGTGCTTAGCCAAAAAGCGGTATCTCAAAAAAATCGATTTTTGGTTTTTTATGGCTATGGATAGGTCCAAACAAAAGGAATCGTTTGAACTTAACTAAAAAGCGGTATCTCCATTAGAACATGACTAAAAAGCACTAACAAAAAAACTTATATCTCAAATTTGGGACATAAACCTTAAAAAATACGGAGTAACTAGAATCCAGTAAGCTTGCTAGCCGCATATCAATAACCTTTTAATTCCCTTATGGCATCTATTAAAAATATTAAAGCGCATTATAAGCGTTTATATCATAAAATAAAAATACCTAACAATAAAACGGCAACTAGTTCTAAAATATAAGATACGTTTTTTATGCTCGGTAAAACATAGATACGCTTCGAGTCGGTTGATTTCAAAATTAACATAAATACTAGGCAATCCAGGTATTATCTTTATTTTAATACTAGGAGATGCGTCAGTTTCGCTAAGTAAATTATCGATACTCTCAATTTGGTATTAATAAAGTGTAGTTTTGTTTATTTAGACATTTTGTTATTCTCTTTTCTCTAACTGCATAATTATTTCAATCATGTCATTCAGTCTCGTGTTTGATTTTGTCCAGTGAAGGAAGTGTACGTTTTTTATACGAAATAGGTAATTTACTTACTGTAAAGGTACTACAGCAATTAATTACCTAAATTGTTTTATAAGTTAACACAAGTGTTATTAAACAATATTAAATTTGTAGTGCATATTTAATGAACGGTAAGTTATTAAATTGAATACAATTAATAGTGATAGACTCTTTCATCTTAATTTATGGATAGGAACCTCTTATCTTGTACATATGTATCGTATCTAAGCCTTTCTTTAAAACCTAATTTTTCGCCCGCAGATAACATGTCACATAGAAGTACACACATGCTCATGATATTGGCAAAAAAAAATAAATTACTTCGAGAAAAATTTCGAAATCAAAAGAAAATGAAAAGCAAATTTGAAGCCATAGATCCTACATTTCTCCCAGGGGAAGATGAATCAGATGACGAAAATCTAGAAGAGCCAATGATAAAATCATCGAATATTTCCGAGAATGATCCTGAGGGCAGTCGGTCGTCCTATACTTCAACAGATTTTACTGAAAAGTATTATAAGATTAGTTCGACAGCAAATGGTAATGAATCAGTAGGATTACTAAAAAAACAACTGGTTACAGAAACCCCACCAACATTCATTGAACTGAATTCGGTACCAATAGAAACTGTGAATGAAACATCGACAGCAAAAGTTTATAATTCAAAATCGCAGCCTGCTGATGCAATCCTTGATATGCGACAAAATGATATTTATCTGCCAACACTCATTGCATTGAGATCGGAACCAATTGAAACTCAAGCATTAAATGTACCAAACTTGCGGCCTGTTGATGTTATACTTAATATGCCAAAAACTAATTATTCAGCGCCCACGTTCATAGAATTAATATCGATAGCAACGGAAACTGTGAATGAAGCATCGACCGCTGATGCTAATCACTCAAAATTGCAGCCTGTAGAGGATATCCTTGATATGCGACAAAATGATATATTGTCGCCAACGTACTTTGAATTGAGATCGGTACCAATTGATACACAATCATTAGATGTACCAAACGTGCAGCCTGTTGGTGTTATAATACTTGATATGAAAAAAAATGATTATTCATCTCCATCGTTCATAGAATTGAGATCGGTACCAACGGAAACAGTGAATGAAACTGATAGTGATATTTCTGATATACGACATAAGATGGAGACGGAATATTTAAGCGAATTGAGAACCGAGCGGGCAATGTTGGAGCAAAATAATATTGATACGAATAATATAGAATCAATTGATACTGATGCATGTACATCTGAAAATCTTAAGGTCATTTCCCAATCGAGTAAGGAACTAAGTTATACAAAGAAAGGAACTATCAGAAAAAGAAAGCGATATGACACAACACTAGAGCAAAGGATTGGAGAAAAAAAATAAAACAAAAAGTAGAACATTCCGTTCAACCACCGTGTGCATATACTTGCAAAAAAAAATGTTTGCAAAATATATCTGAAGACAGGCGTAAGAATCTGAATGAGTTATTCTGGGATTTAAAGAGCTCGGATAGAAAAACCTACATGTTGCATCACACATCTTGCCAACCAGTGAAGCAAAGAACGGTTAGGGAAGTATCAGAAACCGATTATCGCCGCCAAAAATCAATAGTTTACAATTTAAAAGATGGAAATGGTACTACCCACACAGTTTGCAAACGATTCTTTTTAAGTACCTTAGGTTTTCACCAATCGAACGATAAGCCTTTGCAAACTGCTCTAAAAAATTTCTCCAATTCGGTTGTAGCACCAAAAGACAATAGGTGTACAAAACCACCCCACAATAAAATTGATGATACACCAATCAGAGAACATATATTTGGATTTAATCCCAATATTTCACATTACAGACGTGAACATGCGCCGAATCGTCTATATTTACCCAGCGATTTATCAGTCAAAACATTACATGGCGATTTTATAAAGAAAAATCCAAGTATAACATGTTCGTATGAGAAGTATCGAAATGTCGTTCGAGCCCTAAATATATCGTTTGTTAATCTGGGACACGAGGAATGCGAAAAGTGTGAGGAATTCAAATTGCACGATGACAGCCACAATGAACAAAATTTGAAGGATGATTGTGAGCATTGTGGTAGTTGGGTAAAACATATTAGAAAAGCCAAAGATTCCAGAGAAAATTATCAAAAAGATGCTGATTTAATTGTAGATGATACCATAATTTATTCGGCAGATTTGCAGAAAGTCATCATGTTGCCACGGATGGACATGTTTAAAACTGCCATCTTTATAAACAGGCTTGTGCTTTATAATGAAAGTTTTGTTCCTGTTGGAAAAAAACAAAATAATTTAGAGACAATTCCAGTATTGTGGCACGAGGCGGTATCTGGACGCTCGAAGGATGAACTTATAAGTTCCTACTACAAGTTTTTCAATCATCACAGAGATGTCAAAAAAATAATATTGTGGGGGGATAATTGTTCAGCACAAAATAAAAACTGGGCATTTTTTTCATTTTTAATTTATATAGTAAATTCTGGCGAAATATCTGCTGAGACGATTACGGTCAAATATTTTGAGACAGGACATACCTTTATGTTGGCTGACTCTTTTCATCATAGAGTTGAGTTATCCATGAAAAAGATGAAAAACAAACTCTATGATTTTGAAGATTTCTGTCAAGCAGTTGGAAGTTCTGCAAAACATGTTAATGTGAAGAAAATGGCACTAGATGATTTTTATAATTGGCCTGACTATGCCTCACAATATAAATTAGCAAGAATTACACCTCGTCCATATATAAACGATATGGTGCAAGTGACGGTGCAAAGAGGTAGTCATGATTTTTTTTATAAGACTGACCACAATAAAGACGCAATAGCAATCAACTTTATAAGTCAAAAGATTTTAAAAAAGAACATTTTACCACCACCACAAAGGAAAACTAAACCGGTTGGCATAAAACAGGAAAAAAAACTCAATTTAATTAAACAGTTAGGCAATTTAATGCCTAATCGCCAACTGTTTTGGTTAAATCTTCCAGAATCGGAGTAACAAATTATAAAATTTTGCTTTGATTAAATCCAAAGAAACTTTCGTTAACGTTTAAGTTTCAAAAATATGATTGAAATAATTTTTTGGTTTTGTACGTCGAGTAATTTAAATTATGTTTTTGTTGATCAAAACTAAAGGAAGTTTAGTTTAGTTAGAATTAAAAATTGTTGAATTTTATTTTATGTAATTATAATTTAATATAATAAAAGTATATTATTTTAAAAAAATGGTTTTTTATTGAGCTTTGTATTGATTTTTGAATAATCAAGAGTCATTATTCTTGCTATGAACGTTACTGTAATGAACAAAAAGGCGGTATCTCAGTAATAAGGCAGCGAAACGCTAAGCGGAAAGGCGGCATCTCACATATCTCTTAAATTACCTTAAATTTTTTCTTTTTTTTTTTTAGATAAATAAGTCAATATTAAATCTCAAATAATTTTTAGTTAATTGGTTTATAAAGTAACTTTATAGTGACGCGAATTTAATTTTTACAAAATCGTTATTTTCTCAAAACTACAAAAACTGAGATACCGCTTTTTGATTAAGCGCGGCAGTATAGTCCAGTTGATTTTCAATAAAATTGATTTTTTCAAGAAATGTTTAGAAATATTCGAGCGATCCAAATACCCGTTGGCATGTCAATTACAGGCTTCAACGCCTATTGATAGAGGTATCAATCAGAGAAATCGGAGCACAATTGCAGATTTTCTGTTTTCTGGCTCTGAATTTGTGGCCTATAGTCCAGTCGATTTTCAATAAAATTGAATTTTTCAAGAAATGTTTAGAAATATTCGAGCGATCCAAATACCCGTTGGCATGTCAATTACAGGCTTCAACGCCTATTGATAGAGGTATCAATCAGCGAAATCGGAGCACAATTGCAGATTTTCTGTTTTCTGGCTCTGAATTTGTGGCCTATAGTCCAGTTGATTTTCAATAAAATTGAATTTTTCAAGAAATGTTTAGAAATATTCGAGCGATCCAAATACCCGTTGGCATGTCAATTACAGGCTTCAACGCCTATTGATAGAGGTATCAATCAGCGAAATCGGAGCACAATTGCAGATTTTCTGTTTTCTGGCTCTGAATTTGTGGCCTATAGTCCAGTTGATTTTCAATAAAATTGAATTTTTCAAGAAATGTTTAGAAATATTCGAGCGATCCAAATACCCGTTGGCATGTCAATTACAGGTCTCAACGCCTATTGATAGAGGTATCAATCAGCGAAATCGGAGCACAATTGCAGATTTTCTGTTTTCTGGCTCTGAATTTGTGGCCTATAGTCCAGTTGATTTTCAATAAAATTGAATTTTTCAAGAAATGTTTAGAAATATTCGAGCGATCCAAATACCCGTTGGCATGTCAATTACAGGTCTCAACGCCTATTGATAGAGGTATCAATCAGCGAAATCGGAGCACAATTGCAGATTTTCTGTTTTCTGGCTCTGAATTTGTGGCCTATAGTCCAGTTGATTTTCAATAAAATTGAATTTTTCAAGAAATATTAAGAAATATTCGAGCGATCCAAATACCCGTTGGTATGTCAATTACAGGTCTCAAAGCCTATTGATAGAGGTATCAATCAGCGAAATCGGAGCACAATTGCAGATTTTCTGTTTTCTGGCTCTGAATTTGTGGCTATAGTCCAGTTGATTTTCAATAAAATTGAATTTTTCAAGAAATGTTTAGAAATATTCGAGTGATCCAAATACCCGTTGGCATGTCAATTACAGGTCTCAACTCCTATTTATAGAGGTATCAATCAGCGAAGTCGTAGCACAATTGCAGATTTTCTGTTTTCTGGCTCTGAATTTGTGGCCTATAGTCCAGTTGATTTTCAATAAAATTGAATTTTTCAAGAAATATTTAGAAATATTCGAGCGATCCAAATACCCGTTGGCATGTCAATTACAGGTCTCAACGCCTATTGATAGAGGTATCAATCAGCGAAGTCGTAGCACAATTGCAGATTTTCTGTTTTCTGGCTCTGAATTTGTGGCTATAGTCCAGTTGATTTTCAATAAAATTGAATTTTTCACGAAATGTTTAGAAATATTCGAGGGATCCAAATACCCGTTGGCATGTCAATTACAGGTCTCAACTCCTATTTATAGAGGTATCAATCAGCGAAGTCGTAGCACAATTGCAGATTTTCTGTTTTCTGGCTCTGAATTTGTGGCCTATAGTCCAGTTGATTTTCAATAAAATTGAATTTTTCACGAAATGTTTAGAAATATTCGAGGGATCCAAACACCCGTTGGCATGTCAATTACAGGTCTCAACGCCTATTTATAGAGGTATCAATCAGCGAAGTCGGAGCACAATTGCAGATTTTCTGTTTTCTGGCTCTGAATTTGTGGCCTATATTCCAGTTGATTTTCAATAATATTGAATTTTTCAAGAAATGTTTAGAAATATTCGATGGATCCAAATACCCGTTGGCATGTCAATTACAGGTTTCAACGCCTATTGATAGAGGTATCAATCAGCGAAATCGGAGCACAATTGCAGATTTTCTGTTTTCTGGCTCTGAATTTGTGGCCTATAGTCCAGTTGATTTTCAATAAAATTGAATTTTTCACGAAATGTTTAGAAATATTCGAGGGATCCAAATACCCGTTGGCATGTCAATTACAGGTCTCAACGCCTATTGATAGAGGTATCAATCAGCGAAATCGGAGCACAATTGCAGATTTTCTGTTTTCTGGCTCTGAATTTGTGGCCTATAGTCCAGTTGATTTTCAATAAAATTGAATTTTTCAAGAAATGTTTAGAAATATTCTAGCGATCCAAATACCCGTTGGTATGTAAATTACAGGCTTCAACGTCTATTGATAGAGGTATCAATCAGCGAAATCGGAGCACAATTGCAGATTTTCTGTTTTCTGGCTCTGAATTTGTGGCCTATAGCCCAGTTGATTTTCAATAAAATTGAATTTTTCAAGAAATGTTTAGAAATATTCGAGCGATCCAAATACCCGTTGGCATGTCAATTACAGGTTTCAACGCCTATTGATAGAGGTATCAATCAGCGAAATCGGAGCACAATTGCAGATTTTCTGTTTTCTGGCTCTGAATTTGTGGCCTATAGTCCAGTTGATTTTCAATAAAATTGAATTTTTCACGAAATGTTTAGAAATATTCGAGGGATCCAAATACCCGTTGGCATTTCAATTACAGGTTTCAACGCCTATTGATAGAGGTATCAATCAGCGAAATCGGAGCACAATTGCAGATTTTCTGTTTTCTGGCTCTGAATTTGTGGCCTATAGTTCAGTTGATTTTCAATAAAATTGAATTTTTCCGAAAAAGAAATCGAGGTAAAATTGAATCCGAAAATTTCAAAACCTGAGATTTCGAGAATCTCAGCTCACTGAATTTTATTGTTTACTCAAATAATATCAAAAATCTCAATAATTTTGTGTACTGACGTATGCGGATATAAATCGGGACAAAACGGCAACACTAATCAAAAACCGACCAAGCGAGAAAAAACCCAATTAAAATTTGGTTTCATTTGTTAATATAATAATCTCACAATGTCACTAATGGTGAATTCAGTGAGGAACATTTGCTAGCTCGTGATCACGAATTATTGAAATTTCGTCAACTTTTTTACCCCCTCCAATTTTTGTTGTCTTTTGTTATGGTTGTAAAAAAGTTGACGAAATTTCAATTATTCGTGATCACAAGCTAGTAAATCTTCCTCGCTGAATTCACCATTAACGAATAATATAGCGGTAACCAGCGAATCAGTAAGAACCTTACAGAATATTTTAAATATCTGCCACCGAATATAGTATTAAAATTATAATGTGAACTGCAAAATTTATTATTTTTAAGAAAAGTGGGATGTGAAAATTTTTGGTGTATGCTGACACATATCCTTCAGTTTTCGCGTTAATTTTTGCTCTGTTAAGTGATAGTTGAACTGAACGAAAAGTTCTTAAAGATTCGCTGGTCAGTAGCATGCACTATCTGTATATCGCGTTAACTTAAAGTTGTTACTGACTCGCTGGTTCCCTATTACGTACCCACTACTACGATCATCCTTCTACGGAAACTACGGAGAATGTTAAATTTATTTCCAAAATTTCCAAAAAAAAAAAAGTTATGCAGTTTACTTTTGTTATGTGACTGACCGTTTATTCCTGAGAAGTGGGAGTGCAACTTTCATTAACTTAAACTTAACTTCATTAATTCTTCAACTAATTCCATGAGTCCATATAAATTTTCCTGATATACCTTCAATCCAATCATCCTTGTTTCACATTCACTATTATTCCCCATTATGATTGTGGCCAACAAAACTGTTAGATTTATTCAGGTATTTTATGACATGTGGCCTATATTGTACCACATTATGAGGCTAAAACAGACGCAGTGAATTTAATCAGTACCTCGTTCTCTGTAGCAAAACCGTGTCCGACCAATTTATAATTAATCATGATAGAGCTACTAATAATGCTTTCGATCTAATTAAATTTTTAATGCCCAAGGCAAAATGTTATGTATGTATGTATACCCACCTAAAATTATGTTTATGCATAATTAGGTAAAATAAATAGTATCATTACGAACACATCGCATGGGCGACATAAATAATTATCCGCTCGTTCGTTTCTTTAAACCAATCGAAATATTCCTGCTACTATTCGGCTTTTCATACAATACGGATTATTCTCGAGCCATGCTAATTTATAGTAAATCGATTCAACCTTTTTTTGTAGCCTTTTGTGTATACATCTATGCGGCACAATTTCCAATATTTCGAGCGCACAGCTACAATAACCTATTACTGGCAGCGCAAAGTATCCAGCAATTTGTTCAATTTACGTCAATCATCATAATTTGTATTAATAATCAATTCTATGGCAAACATATTGTGCGGTTATTTCGAAAATTGAATCGCGTCGATGAAAAATTACAACAGTTGAGAATTCGCTTGGATTACAGTCGCAATGCGATAAATTTATGCTTAGTGATTGTAACACTGTTAATCGCTAGTGTCCTATTAGTGATACTGACGAATTTGACATTTTTCTTCGCAATAGCGTTCACTTGGCAATCGTCTGAACTTTTCCTAAGCTTCTTTATTGCACCGTTTTTAGTCAATGCGCTGCTAATTTTGTACACGAATTTGTGTTGGCAAATTAAGTTGCGATTCGATCGAATTAATACACATCTAAAGTATGAATTTAGAATGTGCCCGTCGCGCGAAGTTCAACACAAATTCAGTGAAATATTTGTTATTTCGAAATTGAACGAGAAATTAAATCAAAGTATTTTATTGTTAAATGACGCATGGAGTTTTTCATCGCTTGCAATTTCAGCCATCACCTTTATTGGTGTCTCTTCACAATTATTTAATTTATTTTACTTAATGTATCATACACCATCCAATCAAAATATCTGGTTATTACTAACAGTATATGTTCTGTTCGGTTGGATCATTCTTACAGTGGCTCCAATTATCATATTATCGGTTGCTTGTACTGCAACTACAGACGCATCCAATAAAACGTTGCATTTGTTTCAGCAGTATCTTACAAACTATATAAAATTAGGGCGTTACGATGAGGTAAATTTTATATGAGTCACCACTGTTAAATGCCAATCTATACCTATTATACTATTTCGATGTATTTGCAGATTGATTTAGCGGCTTTACAGTTTCGGCACCAGAGAACATATTTTAGTGCTTTTGGATTTTTCCACATCGATTGCCGTTTAATATTCTCAGTTGATTTTTTTTCTTGCAGCGGTAGGCTCTATTTAAAGTATTTCAAAAATGTTTTCTTTCTTACAGATGGCCACCGCCATAACAACTTATTTTTTGATATTATTGCAATTTGATGTTGGGACCAATATTGGGGAAAACTTTCAAATGGATGATTTTAATAGCAAAATCACAACAGCCGAATGATGTAACCGCGTATTATGAATAAATAATTATTTAAAAAGTAATTGTTGATTTTAGTGATAATCAAACATCAATCATCGTGGTTCGCATCAGGTTCCATGTTGGTACTAAACGAAAAATCGCGGAACTATTGCAAACGAGTCCACACATCCATTTATTCTAAATCAGAAACGAGCCAGAAAAATTTCTTTGCGGAAATGGGTCGTCTCCCCATCCCGATAAAAGGTTTCAGATGGTATCGATCCATTTCCGTTTCTTGAAAAATGTACATTTATAATTAAGTTTCACTTCTGTCGCGCGTAGACCTATTGTATCCGAGAGGACTTGCAGTCGCTGAAATTTCAACATAATCACTGTCCTAATTGAAGGCACTGAAATCTTAGCTGAAGTGAAAATCAACCAGTAATCAACATTCCTTACGAGGTCAATCAATTTAATTAATTGTATTTGTGTAACCATCCTGAAACAATGCACCCATTCTACTTTAATTAAACTAATGAAAATTGCATCGGATGACATTGCATATATGTAGACGACAATATTTAGTATTAGTCGTAAAGTAATTTTACAAACCATGAGTAACATAAATAAATATCCGCTGGTCAAATCATTCAAACCAATCGAAATATTTTTGCTAATTTTTGGATATTCCTACAACATAGACCACAACAAATTTCTGCTAATTACGAATTATACGATACAAATTATTTACCTGGCCATATCATTGTATCTGTACATAGATTCACAGACGACGGCATCATATCAAATTTTCAACACTAATATACTGCTTTACATCACCAATCGTGTACAACTTTTTGTCAAAATTTTAACGTTCATCGTATTGTTCATAAATAATTTTTCGTACAAAAAATACGTACAAATATTATTTCATCGACTGTATTCGATCGATGCGATTTTTGGAAAATTTAAAATCATTTTTAATTATTTGACCAACGTACGAAAATTACTAATATTGATTTTTATACTATCAATAATAAGCCTGTCACTTTTGGGCTTTACAAATATCGCATTTGCGCAAACAGCCGAATTCAATTGGGTGTCGTTCGGTATTTTTATTACACCCCTAATAACCCCATTTATGATTAATGTACAATTAATATTTTATACAAATATATGTTGGGAAATTAAAGTACGGTTCGATCGATTGAACGGATTACTACTAAGGGATGATGCCCATCTGTTACAATTAAGCGAAATTTGTATTATTTCAAATTTGTACATGGAATTAAATGATTGCATTCGGCTAATAAATCATGGATGGACTTATGCATCACTTGGTATTTTTGGTGTACCATTTACTTCAATCACATCAAATTTATTTGTGTTAATTTATTTTGTGGTTTATTCACCCGATCGTGAACACATTTGGCAACGGGCTCAACTTTATTGTATTGTTTTCTGGTTGGTATACCATGCGATACAAATTTTTATTACCATAATCGTATGCAATGAAACAATATTGGCATCGCAAAAGACTCGGATATTATTTACGCGGTTTTATACTGGACATGTTGAATTTGGGCAGAGAAATGATGTAAGTTGTAAAAAAAATTTGACTATCAAGTTTTCAGTAATTATTAAAGATGACAATTTTATGTAGATGGACTTAATTGTACTTCAATTTCAACATCAAACGGCTCATTTTAGTGCGTATGGATTTTTTGATATCGATGATCGGTTAATATTCTCGATGGTGTCGGCTGTAACCACGTATATTGTGATTTTGTTGCAGTTTGACGCTGGAAGTGATTTGGGTAACAGTTTCACATTAGACGCTTATAAATCATAGATCTTAGGTGTAATTTGTAACTTTTAATAAATATTTGCTTTCTTGATTAAAGGTTTTTCTGGCTCTTTTAATCTGGCTAAATGAAGCAAGATTTCACGAATTCACAATATTTGCATGAAGCCTGCAATAAAATCATTTGTCGGCTGAACATCTACAACGTTTGCACGGTAAGTAATTAGCACGGTTCGAAATATCTCTTATATTATAAGACATAAGATAGCACGATCATAATTTGTTAGTTTTAGCGTTAATACATTTACCTTTCGCATAATTCATTTCAAAACCTCACAAATGTTTCAAAAATTCCACCACTAAATGCGTCTTAGATTGTGTTGAGTAAATTTGTACTAAAAAAGGGGAAATATGACGAAGCTTTACAAATGTTGAAATTGCCATTTCCATTGGAAATTCTTGTATTTTGACCAATTAAAGTTTTTGTTTGAATAAGATTTGGTAAATGTTGGCTGCCAATTCTCGGGTTAATCATTTACTACGATAAAATGAGATTTTTAGTTTTCGTTTTCTGCTTACTTTCAATAAATGGAATGTAACCGAAATAACTCATCTTAGACACGATGAACTCATAAATTTTTACGTAGAAGCAAATAAAGTTCACAAAACTGCTATATTGATTGGCGGACATTTCACGTAAAAGTAAAGCATGTTTAAAATGTGTCAAATTTACCCCATTTGGCCATTTGGTCGACCGCCTGGTAATAGCTGATTTACATTCAACGACATTCGACGTCCGCAAAACAATTGAAACACAACATAGGAAAAAGTACAAAGACAAAAAGAGAAAAAATAATCATCTGCTTAAAAAAGCCAATTGAAACTCTAGAAACAAACCCAAAAAACCTCGTTTACTTTTTTTGCAGATGTCGAGTTTCTCCTTTTTTCTGTAAAATCGTCGATGCGCGAAAATATAACTATGGTAAGGTTACATAAACAAGAAAACCAATTATTTGTGTTGGTTTATGACATTTTTTGTTCAAATTTATTTTTTATGTGTAAAGAAAACGAATTTTTTATATGACTTCTACGTCTGCGAAAATTCGAAAAACATCTTGGAACCTCATAAATGTTTCAACTATTTCACCACAAATGTGTCTTGGATTTGTTGGCTGTGTTCCATTTGACGTGGCAAAGTACAAATAAGTACTTGGGAGTAGATGGTAAATGGAACGCAGGAAATTAGTTGCGAAAATAAAATTTAATTTAAAAAAATGTACGTGCAACATGGAAACATGGAAAATTAATTATTAATTTGAAAACTGATCAGCCATTTCTTACCGATTATTTGTACTAAATATTCTGGTAACGAAGTCGCCATAAATTCATAAAGCAAACAGCACAGCAGAAACACTGTGAAGTAAATGTAGTACATATGCACTAACAGAGATGTCACCATAACGACATATTATAGACACATTTGTTTTGATTGCATAAAACAAACAAATGAATATTAACTTGTATATGATGAGATAGACTAGGTAGGTAAGGTGATGGAGTGGAGTGAAGAGGGTCTGGAGTTCGAATCTAAGCAAAGCCAACGAAAAAATTTGTTTTTAGATGAAAAATTTTGAATTAGGGATAATCCGAGAAGATGATTAATCTATCTATCGGGTTCGAGATCGCTTCAAAAAAAAAATTTGGTAAAATTCGTGGAAATAAAAAAAAATCAAATTTTTGCTTAAAAAAAAAAAAATAAAGTCGGAAGTTTGAAGAATAGAACTCCAAACCTTTCTTTCGTACACCACTCCTTCATCTTACCACCCAACCACTCATCTCTATATAAATTCTACTCAGTTTTCGTTTAAATACTGATAAATTCGGACTTGGCGAAAAATCACATACAAATTTTTGTTATTTTACCAGGCGAACAGAATTTAAAAAACAACATAATTGTCAGCCACGTGACATTATTTGGTATCAAAGCGTGCCACTGCAAGTTATGTGACACTTGAACATACAAAATAAAGTCATATTGCTGATAATTCTACCTTCTTGTAATTTCTGTTCGCCTGTTTAAATGACAAAATTTTTTTGCGATTTTTGATGAAAAAAAAAAAATTTGTTTTTTAATTTCCTGCTCACCTGGTAAATAAAAATTACCTTTTTTGAATTAAAAAGGCAATCATAACTCTAGGTAGTAGCAACCACCCAAATAGAAAATTTGGAGCTTTTTATTACATAAAAGAAATCCTTCAGCCGCGAGGATCGAACTCTTACCATAAGAGAGCAGATTAAAACCATAGAGGTCTCGAGTTCGATCCCCGCACCTGAAGGAATTTTTTTTTTGTAATAAAAATCTCCAAATTTTCTAATTGGGTGGTTGCTAGAGTTATGATTGCCTTATTAATTAAAAAAAGATTATTTTTATTTACCAAGTGAGCAGAATTGATGCAGAAATTTCAGATTTCGAAATATTTAACGCAAATTGGTACAGAAATTATGGATTCCGAAATTTTTAATTTTATGTTAAATATTTCTGTGGGCTATAGCCCAGTTGATTTTGAGCGAAATTTAATTTTCTCTAGAATGTGTAGAAATAATTGGATTATACAAATGCAAGTTGATACAGAAATTTCAGATTCCGAAATTTCTAAATTTTGGTCTAAAATTCTGCGGGCTATAGCCCAGTTGATTTTAAGCGAAATTAAATTTTCTCCAGAATGTGAAAAATAATTGGACGACCCAAATGCAAGTTGGTACAGAAATTTCAGATTCCGAAATTTTTAATTTTATGTTAAATATTTCTGTGGGCTATATATAGCCCAGTTGATTTTGAGCGAAATTTAATTTTCTCCAGAATGTGTAGAAATAATTGGATTATACAAATGCAAATTGATACAGAAATTTCAGATTCCGAAATTTCTAATTTTTGGTCTAAAATTCTGCGGGCTATAGCCCAGTTGATTTTGAGCGAAATTTAATTTTCTCCAGAATGTGTAGAAATAATTGGACGACCCAAATGCAAGTTGGTACAGAAATTTCAGATTCCGAAATTTTTAATTTTATGTTAAATATTTCTGTGGGCTATAGCCCAGTTGATTTTGAGCGAAATTTAATTTTCTCCAGAATGTGTAGAAATAATTGGATTATACAAATGCAAGTTGATACAGAAATTTCAGATTCCGAAATTTCTAATTTTTGGTCTAAAATTCTGCGGGCTATAGCCCAGTTGATTTTAAGCGAAATTAAATTTTCTCCAGAATGTGTAGAAATAATTGGACGACCCAAATGCAAGTTGGTACAGAAATTTCAGATTCCGAAATTTTTAATTTTATGTTAAATATTTCTGTGGGCTATAGCCCAGTTGATTTTGAGCGAAATTTAATTTTCTCCAGAATGTGTAGAAATAATTGGATTATACAAATGCAAGTTGATACAGAAATTTCAGATTCCGAAATTTCTAATTTTTGGTCTAAAATTCTGCGGGCTATAGCCTAGTTGATTTTAAGCGAAATTTAATTTTCTCCAGAATGTGTAGAAATAATTGGACGACCCAAATGCAAGTTGTTACAGAAATTTCAGATTCCGAAATTTTTAATTTTATGTTAAATATTTCTGTGGGCTATATATAGCCCAGTTGATTTTGAGCGAAATTTAATTTTCTCCAGAATGTGTAGAAATAATTGGACGACCCAAATGCAAGTTGGTACAGAAATTTCAGATTCCGAAATTTTTAATTTTATGTTAAATATTTCTGTGGGCTATAGCCCAGTTGATTTTGAGCGAAATTTAATTTTCTCCAGAATGTGTAGAAATAATTGGATTATACAAATGCAAGTTGATACAGAAATTTCAGATTCCGAAATTTCTAATTTTTGGTCTAAAATTCTGCGGGCTATAGCCCAGTTGATTTTGAGCGAAATTTAATTTTCTCCAGAATGTGTAGAAATAATTGGACGACCCAAATGCAAGTTGGTACAGAAATGTCAGATTCCGAAATTTTTAATTTAATGTTAAATATTTCTGTGGGCTATAGCCCAGTTGATTTTGAGCGAAATTTAATTTTCTCCAGAATGTGTAGAAATAATTGGATTATACAAATGCAAGTTGATACAGAAATTTCAGATTCCGAAATTTTTAATTTTATGTTAAATATTTCTGTGGGCTATAGCCTAGTTGATTTTGAGCGAAATTAAATTTTGTCCAGAATGTGTAGAAATAATTGGACGACCCAAATGCAAGTTGGAACAGAAATTTCAGATTTCAAAATTTTTAATTTTATGTTAAATATTTCTGTGGGCTATAGCCCAGTTGATTTTGAGGGAAATTTAATTTTCTCCAGAATGTGTAGAAATAATTGGATTATACAAATGCAAGTTGATACAGAAATTTCAGATTCCGAAATTTCTAATTTTTGGTCTAAAATTCTGCGGGCTATAGCCCAGTTGATTTTGAGCGAAATTTAATTTTCTCCAGAATGTGTAGAAATAATTGGACGACCCAAATGCAAGTTGGTACAGAAATTTCAGATTCCGAAAGTTTTAATTTAATGTTAAATATTTCTGTGGGCTATAGCCCAGTTGATTTTGAGCGAAATTTAATTTTCTCCAGAATGTGTAGAAATAATTGGATTATACAAATGCAAGTTGATACAGAAATTTCAGATTCCGAAATTTCTAATTGTTGGTCTAAAATTCTGCGGGCTATAGCCCAGTTGATTTTGAGCGAAATTTAATTTTCTCCAGAATGTGTAGAAATAATTGAACGACCCAAATGCAAGTTGGTACAGAAATTTCAGATTCCGAAATTTTTAATTTTATGTTAAATATTTCTGTGGGCTATAGCCCAGTTGATTTTGAGGGAAATTTAATTTTCTCCAGAATGTGTAGAAATAATTGGATTATACAAATGCAAGTTGATACAGAAATTTCAGATTCCGAAATTTCTAAATTTTGGTCTAAAATTCTGCGGGCTATAGTCCAGTTGATGCGAAATTAAATTTTCTCCAGATTGTGGAGAAATAATTGGACGACCCAAATGCAAGTTGCTACATAAATTTCTGATTCCGAAATTTTTAATTTTATGTTAAATATTTCTGTGGGCTATAGCCCAGTTGATTTTGAGCGAAATTTAATTTTCTCCAGAATGTGTAGAAATAATTGGATTATACAAATGCAAGTTGATACAGAAATTTCAGATTCCGAAATTTCTAATTTTTGGTCTAAAATTCTGCGGGCTATAACCCAGTTGATTTTGAGCGAAATTAAATTTTGTCCAGAATGTGTAGAAATAATTGGACGACCCAAATGCAAGTTGGTACAGAAATTTCAGATTCCGAAATTTTTAATTTTATGTTAAATATTTCTGTGGGCTATAGCCCAGTTCATTTTGAGGGAAATTTAATTTTCTCCAGAATGTGTAGAAATAATTGGATTATACAAATGCAAGTTGATACAGAAATTTCAGATTCCGAAATTTCTAATTTTTGGTCTAAAATTATGCGGGCTATAGCCCAGTTGATTTTGAGCGAAATTTAATTTTCTCCAGAATGTGTAGAAATAATTGGATGACCCAAATGCAAGTTGGTACAGAAATTTCAGATTCCGAAATTTTTAATTTAATGTTAAATATTTCTGTGGGCTATAGCCCAGTTGATTTTGAGCGAAATTTAATTTTCTCCAGAATGTGTAGAAATAATTGGATTATACAAATGCAAGTTGATACAGAAATTTCAGATTCCGAAATTTCTAATTTTTGGTCTAAAATTCGGCGGGCTATAGCCCAGTTGATTTTGAGCGAAATTAAATTTTGTCCAGAATGTGTAGAAATAATTGGACTACCCAAATGCAAGCTGGTACAGAAATTTCAGATTCCGAAATTTTTAATTTTATCTTAAATATTTCTGTGGGCTATAGCCCAGTTGATTTTGAGCGAAATTTAATTTTCTCCAGAATGTGTAGAAATAATTGGATTATAAAAATGCAAGTTGATACAGAAATTTCAGATTCCGAAATTTCTAATTTTTGGTCTAAAATTCTGCGGGCTATAGCCCAGTTGATTTTAAGCGAAATTAAATTTTCTCAAGAATGTGTAGAAATAATTGGACGACCCAAATGCAAGTTGGTACAGAAATTTCAGATTCCGAAATTTTTAATTTTATGTTAAATATTTCTGTGGGCTATAGCCCAGTTGATTTTGAGCGAAATTTAATTTTCTCCAGAATGTGTAGAAATAATTGGATTATACAAATGCAAGTTGATACAGAAATTTCAGATTCCGAAATTTTTAATTTTATGTTAAATATTTCTGTAGGCTATAGCTTAGTTGATTTTGAGCAAAATTTAATTTTCTCCAGAATGTGTAGAAATAATTGGACGACCCAAATGCAAGTTGGTACAGAAATTTCAGATTCCGAAATTTTTAATTTTATGTTAAATATTTCTGTGGGCTATAGCCCAGTTGATTTTGAGCGAAATTTAATTTTCTCCAGAATGTGTAGAAATAATTGGATTATACAAATGCAAGTTGATACAGAAATTTCAGATTCCGAAATTTCTAAATTTTGGTCTAAAATTCTGCGGGCTATAGCCCAGTTGATTTTAAGCGAAATTAAATTTTCTCCTGAATGTGAAAAATAATTAGACGACGCAAATGCAAGTTGGTACAGAAATTTCAGATTCCGAAATTTTTAATTTTATGTTAAATATTTCTGTGGGCTATAGCCCAGTTGATTTTGAGCGAAATTTAATTTTCTCCAGAATGTGTAGAAATAATTGGATTATACAAATGCAAGTTGATACAGAAATTTCAGATTCCAAAATTTCTAATTTTTGGTCTAAAATTCTGCGGGCTATAGCCCAGTTGATTTTGAGCGAAATTTAATTTTCTCCAGAATGTGTGGAAATAATTGGACGACCCAAATGCAAGTTGGTACAGAAATTTCAGATTCCAAAATTTTTAATTTTATGTTAAATATTTCTGTGGGCTATAGCCCAGTTGATTTTGAGCGAAATTTAATTTTCTCCAGAATGTGTAGAAATAATTGGATTATACAAATGCAAGTTGATACAGAAATTTCAGATTCCAAAATTTCTAATTTTTGGTCTAAAATTCTGCGGGCTATAGCCCAGTTGATTTTAAGCGAAATTAAATTTTCTCAAGAATGTGTAGAAATAATTGGACGACCCAAATGCAAGTTGGTACAGAAATTTCAGATTCCGAAATTTTTAATTTTATGTTAAATATTTCTGTGGGCTATAGCCCAGTTGATTTTGAGCGAAATTTAATTTTCTCCAGAATGTGTAGAAAAAATTGGATTATACAAATGCAAGTTGATACAGAAATTTAAGATTCCGAAATTTCTAAATTTTGGTCTAAAATTCTGCGGGCTCAGTTGATTTTAAGCAGCGAAATTAAATTTTCTCCAGAATGTGAAAAATAATTGGACGACCCAAATGCAAGTTGGTACAGAAATTTCAGATTCCGAAATTTCTAATTTTTGGTCTAAAATTCTGCGGGCTATAGCTCAGTTGATTTTGAGCGATATTTAATTTTCTCCAGAATGTGTAGAAATAATTGGACGATACAAATGGAAGTTGGTACAGAAATTTCAGATTCCGAAATTTTTAATTTTTGGTCCCAGTTGATTTTGAGCGAAATTTAATTTTCTTCAGAATGTGTAGAAATAATTGGACGACCCAAATGCAAGTTGGTACAGAAATTATGGATTCCGAAATTTATAATTATTGGTCTAAAATTCTGTGGGTTATAGCCCAGTTGATTTTGAGCGAAATTTAATTTCCTCCAGAATGTGTGGAAATAATTGGACGACCCAAATGCAAGTTGGTACAGAAATTTCAGATTCCGACATTTTTAATTTTATGTTAAATATTTCTGTGGGCTATAGCCCAGTTGATTTTGAGCGAAATTTAATTTTCTCCAGAATGTGTAGAAATAATTGCATTATACAAATGCAAATTGATACAGAAATTTCAGATTCCGAAATATCTAAATTTTGGTCTAAAATTCTGCGGTCTATAGCTCAGTTGATTTTGAGCGAAATTTAATTTTCTCCAGAATGTGTAGAAATAATTGGACGATACAAATGCAAGTTGGTACAGAAATTTAAGATTCCGAAATTTTTAATTTTTGGTCCCAGTTGATTTTGAGCGAAATTTAATTTTCTCCAGAATGTGTAGAAATAATTGGATTATACAAATGCAAGTTGATACAGAAATTTCAGATTCCGAAATTTCTAATTTTTGGTCTAAAATTCTGCGGGCTATATCCCAGTTGATTTTAAGCGAAATTAAATTTTCTCCAGAATGTGTAGAAATAATTGGACGACCCAAATGCAATTTGGTATAGAAATTATGGATTCCGAAATTTCTAATTATTGGTCTAAAATTCTGCGGGCTATATCCCAGTTATTGTTTTATGCTTGATTTGTCTTCAAACAATTTCTTAAAATACTTTGCTTTGCTAAAGGAAACCAGGGGGTTTAGACTTTACGATGCTCTAGCCGAGGATGACTATGATTTTGTTTACTTCACTGAACAGAGCCCTGTTCGGTCAATAGAAAAGTACCAATAATGATATACACCAAAAATGCTTTCAATTTAATTAGATTTTTAATATGCCCGCACATCACTTACGTATTCACACATAAATTTATGATGAGTAGAGACGTAAATATAATTATGTAATGCATTTACAATCAGTATCATTTCGAACGCATCACATGGACAACATAAATAATTATCCGCTTGTTCGCTCATTCAAACCAATCGAACTCCTTCTACTACTATTTGGCTATTCGTACAATACGCAAAACAATCGAGCCATCCTAATTTACAACAAATCGATTCAAATATTTTACTTAGCAATTAGTGTTTACATTTTTGCAGAGCAATCACCAACATTTCAAACATACAACAATAACGACTTACTACAGGCGGCGCTAATTATACAAGCATTGATCCAATTCGTGTCAATCATAATAATTTTTATAAATAATCAATTGTCCAGCAAGTACATTGTGCAGTTATTTCGGGAGTTGAATGGCATCGATGAAAAATTGCGAGTGATGGATATTTGTGTGGATTACAGTCGCAACGCGATTAAATTATGTTTAATAATTGCAACATTTTTAATCGCCAGTATCCTATTGTTGGTGTCTACAAATTTGGCATTTTTCTCAACAATCGCTTTCACTCGGCGATCATACGAGCTTTTCCTAAACTTCTTTATGCTACCCTTTTTGATTAATGTGCTGCTAATTTTGTATACAAATTTGTGTTGGCAGATTAAAATACGATTTGATCTAATTAATGGGTTTTTAAAGAGGAAATTAAGAAAATGTCCGTCACGTGATAAGGTGGTGCATGAATTTGGTGAAATTTTATTTATTTTGAAATTGTACGATATATTGACTCAATGCAGCGTATTGTTAAATAATGCTTGGAGTTTTTCGTTGCTGGCAATTAGCGGTAGAGTATATCCAGCTTTCGTGTTTTATCTCTGTTATGCTAATCAAGTATTTCGCTTATATTTCAGCCGCCACTTTTATTGGGGTCTCTTCAGAGTTATTTACGATGTTCTATTTTTTCTGTTATATGCCAGATGATGAAAAAGTCTGGTTTAATGTATCAGTGTATGTTCTATTTGGTTGGGCAATAATTACAGTGATACCAATTATCGTGCTATCAATCACTTGTACTTCAACTATAGATGCATCGATTGAAACCCTGGTTCTGTTTCAGAAGTATTCTACAATGTACGAATATAAAATGCTTTACGATGACGTAAGAAGCTACATTAAGTGGAATGGTTTTTATTAGTCGAAATTTCAGTATGATTTTGATTTAATTGCAGATTGATTTAGCGGCACTACAATTTTGGCATCAGAAGAGCTGCTTTAGTGCTTACGGATTTTTTCCTGTCAATTTACGTTTAATATTCTCGGTGGGATTTTAACATAAGTTTATCCATAATTTTACGAAAATGCCAAATATGTTTACCTTTACAGATGGCCTCCGCCATAACGACTTATCTTTTGATATTATTGCAATTTGATGTTGGAACTGATGATGGCAAAGACTTTTATAAGGATCAATTAATTCTAAATGTTTGAATCTAAATTCTTTACACAACCAATGAATGGTATAATAAAGATCAAGCATCTAATAAATAATAGTTGAGTCAATTAAAAATCAATTTGTAGTTTCAATGCAGGCTGGACAGACATAGAGAATACCTCATCAATAATGTTGCCTGCATCCAGCCAAACAGCACAGTATTTCTTTCTATGGTGGTTGGATCTGATGGTACCGGATGTGATAGGTACATTTTAATCGATGAGGTCGAAAGGTAGCTGAATAACTAATGATACATTAGTATCAATAACTACCTCTTCTAATTTAAGAGAAAGCCCTAGCATATTCTGATTGTTTAGAATAATAGGAAAAGCTGGTTCATCATCGAAATCGATGGTGCCATATTGTTGATAATATGTGCCATTAATGGCTTGCGAAACCTGCACCCACTTAGTAAAAGTAAAAGAATTTACTTAGTAAAAAAATTTTATTTTGAAAAAACTTAAGTAAAAGCATTTCCTTTTCGTTATTGACCTCACCCAATCCATATACACAAATAAGTTTCTATTGCGTTTTGCGGTAGGAACATCCTCCGGAAATTTATCCGGATCGGATGTTAAAAATTCATTCAAATAAATTTGATCCTGATTGTGGTATCAAGGATTATTATTCACAAGCTGGCATAAACCACAATGGAATTCGAAGCCCTCGTTAATTAAACAAGCAAACAAAAACTAGTTCAGCAAGATTAGATGAAGCATATTTTAAACCACAGTCTTACAGCCATTTTTCATCGTGCACCGCTCGAATCAATGCAGCGATGTTGAAGAATTATTTAATTAAAATTTGTAGCTACATGGAATCATTTGTGTAAAAAATAAGCACGCGTTGAAAGAATTATAAGCCCAACGTATCGAACACAGCCAGAAGGGGGTTCTTTAAACTCTTCGAGTTCGCCACTTTGTCGTTCGGCCCACTATAGGTAACGCTTCACAGATATTGCAACCACTATTACGATTAGCGGATTTCATTTTCCCTTACCTTGATAATTTACTCGTCGCAAAAAGTAACAAAACCAAACATTTGAACGACATATAAAAGTGGCCGTAAATCAATGGCAACTCCAGGCAATAATCAACGAAAAAAAAATTGAAGGGAGAACCGATATCCCATTCGAAAGTTGCTGCGCTTCTAACATTTCCAGGTAATCATGCACGCCTCACACTTCGCATTGACAAATGCCATTTTTTCACCAGCGGCCGATCTCAATCAAGAAGTAAACGTAGTTTCTCAGTTATTGGGATTCTTTTCCAGAAAAAAAATTTCAAAGGCGAGGAGCAACTACAACAAAGACCAAGTCAGTGAAATTAGGTCAAACGACATAATCAGACACCAGTGGAAAGTATCAGAAGATCAGATAACCGCCTTGCTGAAATCATTCCGATTCCCGACTTGGCTGCGAAATCAGTCTCCAAAGCGGTATTATTGTCCTGGATATCACCATATGGAGCGCCTAGTATTACAACAACTGACCAGGCCGTCAAAGAAGACATCAAAGAATCACCGTATAATAAAAGCTTCGTTGAAACTTCGTCGAATTTTGAAAACTGCGGTTGAAACCAAACGCAATGTCAAATCATTCCTAGCATAGTACCATAAATTTGTTCACGGTATATCTAATCCTGAGCCAGCTCTTCTTATTATTGAGTTCCTTCATCTGAATAAACACCGAATAAACTGTGGTCCCAATAAAGATGGTTCGGCGTCTACTGGAGTGGGCCAAAGTTGAGTGGAGTAATCTAGCAGTTCCTTAACCTTTCAGGTTCATCAGGTTCACCTTTCAGGCGATTAGGTGAGCTGCTATGGTCTTGTTTTAGGCAGCCACGTGATGGGTACAATTTTATAAGCGGTAACCTGCTCACAATTCGCAAGTGTACGTGCTGCCTCCTCGTAGCTACCACTGGTAATTGAAATCATTCGGTCCAGGCTAAAATATGGGAGAACATACGCTGATGGATGAATGGCTGACAGGTTAATAAGTCCTAAGTAAGCGGACTCTGGATACAAGCCGCGCTCCAGGTTTATTTAGCTCTCCTGTAGTAAAGGAGGATACCCCACAGACTACCCCAGTAACTCGTGGGAATAAAGTATGTCCTTTGTTAATGAAAATAGGAATGGTGACGCTCCTGTAGTATCATACATCAGCGGAAGTACCGTGGTAGATTCTAAGCTTCGTAAGGTTTTCGCGGACTTAGTTCTTCATTCAGATACGAACACCTGAGCCGGGTGGAATATTTACATCGGTGAGGATCGGAAGGGGATGCCAATGTTATTGGCAAACCTGTTGCAGCTCCTCGCACGAATATGTGTGGAGTCGCGAAGAAGGGAGGTTAAAAGCGGCTTCTTGCTCGGGGCGAAACGCTCGGTAGTGAGACAAAACTTCATTCGATGTCGCCGCAGAAGGAGACTGGAACTCCACCGGCATATTAAAAGCGTAGAGGAGGGGAATTTTTCCTGGTGACAAACTCGGGTTCTGTAGTCCGGTCTGGAATTACTTTCAGGCAGGCTGCAGGCTTAAGACTTTCCAGGAGAGCATCCTAGAAAAGGTGTTGGAGAAGGGGGCCATCGAGCTAAAACCAAAGTTCTTTGGTAGCAAGCTTGTACAGTGTCTAAGGTTGGCCATATTAACCGTAAAGATATGGAAAAGTGTACAGCTTCCAGTTTTGGATTGTCCAGTGATACCCCAAGGGCAGCCAAGGTGGTACCGGGTTCTTTGGCCGCACCAAAATGGTTAAGCTAATCTAGGCCTTCTCGAGTAGGTCCCAAACAAAAATGAGGACACACATCGGCTGCCTCCCGGGAAACCTCCATCACTGGTTGGGCGTTTTCGGACTCGTTTGCCGCTGGTTTATTTGCCAACATATCGGCATGACCCTAATTCAGGAATCATGGTCGATAGGTAACCAAATTAAAGGTATACCAAATCAAGTGGGTAAGTTAATTTATAATAATACAACTGAGAGTCCAAGAGCGGTCATTATAGCAAGCACGCAAATTAGTTTTATTCCCAGTCCAGAGTCATCTCCAGGGACTTGGTGGCAGTAATGGTGGAGGTTCTGCGGGAAAGAGGTAAAAAGAAGATGAATGACGGAAACAAGGCGAATGAGATGGAATTAGATAATTCGTATTTGGAACGTGAGAGTGTAAAGATTAAACCAAGTGCAACCTAGCGCTATTTCGACGATCCAAATGCAACATGGCAAAGCAAAAACGGATTCCGAAAAGTTTAATTTCTGGTCTAACATTCTGCGGGATAGAGCAAAGTTGATTTTAAGCGAAATTTAATTTTCTCCAGAATGTGTAGAAATAATTTACGATCCAAATGCAAGTTGGTACAGAAATGATGGATTCCGAAATTTCTAATTTTTGGTCTAAAATGTTGCGGGCTATAGCCCAGTTGATTTTAAGCGAAATATAATATTCTCCAGAATGTGTAAAAATAATTTGACGACCCAAATGCAAGTTGGTACAGAAATTATGGATTCCGAAATTTTGATTTTTGGTCTAAAATTCTGTGGGCTATAGCCCAGTTGATTTTAAGCGAAATATAATTTTCTTCAGCATGTGTAGAAATAATTGGACGACCCAAATTCAATTTGGTACAGAAATTATGAATTCCGAAATTTCTAATTTTTGGTCTAAAATTCTGCGGGCTATAGCCCAGTTGATTTTAAGCGAAATATAATTTTCTCCAGCATGTGTAGAAATAATTGGACGACCCAAATGCAATTTGGTACAGAAATTATGAATTCCGAAATTTCTAATTTTTGGTCTAAAATTCTGCGGCCTAGTTGATTTTAAGCGAAATTTAATTTTCTTCAGAATGTGTAGAAATAATTGTACGATCCAAATGCAATTTGGTACAGAAATTACGAATTCCGAAATTTCTAATTTTTGGTCCAAAATTCTGCGGGCTATAGCCCAGTTGATTTTAAACGAATTTAAATTTTCTACAGAATGTGTAAAAATAATTGAACGACCCAAATGCAAGTTGGTACAGAAATTATGAATTCCGAAATTTCTAATTTTTGATCTAAAATTCTGCGAGCTATACCCGAGTTGATTTTAAGCGAAATTAAATTTTCTCCAGCATGTGTAGAAATAATTGGATGACCCAAATGCAAGTTTGTACAGAAATTTCAGATCCCGAAATTTTGATTTTTGGTCTAAAATTCTGTGGGCTATAGCCCAGTTGATTTTAAACGAATTTAAATTTTCTACAGAATGTGTAGAAATAATTGAACGACCCAAATGCAAGTTGGTACAGAAATTATGAATTCCGAAATTTCTAATTTTTGGTCTAAAATTCTGCGGGCTATAGCCCAGTTGATTTTAAGCGAAATATAATATTCTCCAGAATGTTTAAAAATAATTTGACGACCCAAATCCAAGTTGGTACAGAAATTATGGATTCCGAAATTTCTAATTTTTGGTCTAAAATTCTGCGGGCTATAGCCCAGTTGATTTTAAGCGAAATATAATTTTCTCCAGCATGTGTCGAAATAATTGGAAGACCCAAATTCAATTTGGTACGGAAGTTATGAATTCCGAAATTTCTAATTTTTGGGTTTAAATTCTGCGGGCTATAGCCCAGTTGATTTTAAGCGAAATTTAATTTTCTTGAGAATGTGTAGAAATAATTGGACGATCCAAATGCAAGTTACTAATAAAATTTCAGATTCCGAAATTTTTAATTTTTGGTCTAAAATTCTGCGGGCTATAGCCCAGTTGATTTTAAACGAAATTAAATTTTCTACAGATTGTGTAGAAATAATTGAACGACCCAAATGCAAGTTGGTACAGAAATTATGAATTCCGAAATTTCTAATTTTTGATCTAAAATTCTGCGAGCTATACCCGAGTTGATTTTAAGCGAAATTAAATTTTATACAGAATAGGTAGAAATAATCGTACGACCCAAATGCAAGTTGGTACAGAAATTTCAGATTCCGAAATTTTTAATTTTATGTTAAAAATTTCTGTGGGCTATAGCCCAGTTGATTTTAAGTGAAATATAATTTTCTCCAGCATGTGTAGAAATAATTGGACGATCCAAATGCAAGTTGGTACAGAAATTATGGATTCCGAAATTTCTAATTTTTGGTCTAAAATTCTGTGAGCTATAGTCCAGTCGATTTTAAGCGAAATATAATTTTCTCCAGAATGTGTAGAAATAATTGGACGATCCTTATGCAAGTTGGTATAGAAATTATGAATTCCGAAATTTTTAATTTTTGTCCAAAATTCTGTGGGCTACTCGTATAGCCCAGTTGATTTTAAGCGAAATATAATTTTCTCCAGCATGTGTAGAAATAATTGGACGACCCAAATGCAAGTTGGTACAGAAATTATGGATTCCGAAATTTCTAATTTTTGGTCTAAAATTCTGCGGGCTATAGGCTAGTTGATTTTAAGCGAAATTTAATTTTCTCCAGCATGTGTAGAAATAATTGGATGACCCAAATGCAAGTTGGTACTGCAATTTCAGATTCCGAAATTTTTAATTTTATGTTAAAAATTTCTGCGCGCTATAGCCCAGTTGATTTTAAGCCAAATTTAATTTTCTCCAGCATGTGTAGAAATAATTGGACGACCCAAATGCAAGTTGGTACAGAAATTATGGATTCCGAAATTTCTAATTTTTGGTCTAACATTCCGCGGGCTATAGCCCAGTTGATTTGAAGCGAAATTTAATTTTCTCCAGAATGTGTAGAAATAATTGGACGATCCAAATGCAAGTTGGTACAGAAATTATGGATTCCGAAATTTTTAATTTTATGTTAAAAATTTCTGTGGGATGTAGCCCAGTTGATTTTAAGCGAAATTTAATATTCTCCAGAATGTGTAGAAGTAATTGGATGACCCAAATGCAAGTTGGTACAGAAATTTCAGATTCCGAAATTTTTAATTTTATGTTAAAAATTTCTGCGGGCTATAGCCCAGTTGATTTTAAGCGAAATTTAATTTTCTCCAGCATGTGTAGAAATAATTGGACGACCCAAATGCAAGTTGGTACAGAAATTATGGATTCCGAAATTTCTAATTTTTGGTCTAAAATTCTGCGGGCTATAGCCCAGTTGATTTTAAGCGAAATTTAATTTTCTCCAGCATGTGTAGAAATAATTGGATGACCCAAATGCAAGTTGGTACTGAAATTTCAGATTCCGAAATTTTTAATTTTATGTTAAAAATTTCTGCGCGCTATAGCCCAGTTGATTTGAAGCGAAATTTAATTTTCTCTAGAATGTGTAGAAATAATTGGACGATCCAAATGCAAGTTGGTACAGAAATTATGGATTCCGAAATTTTTAATTGTATGTTAAAAATTTCTGTGGGATGTAGCCCAGTAGATTTTAAGCCAAATTTAATTTTCTCCAGAATGTGTAGAAATAATTGGACGACCCAAATGCAAGTTGGTATAGAAATTATGCATTTTGCAGTTGCTTTTAAGCCAAATTGAATTTTCCCCAGAATGCGTAATAATAACTCAAACTCAAGTAGACATAGCTATTACGGATTCCTTAATTTTTTAATCATTGGCTTAAAATTCTGTGAGCTGCAGCTTTACTTTTAACAAAATTTAATTTACTCTGGAATTTGTGGAAATTATCGGACGATCCAAATGGAAATAGACATTGCAACTACGAGCTCGGAACATTTTGAACCAAATTTAATTTTATCTAGAACGTGTAGAAATAGTTGAACGATCTAAATGCAAATGGGCACAGCAATTACAGACTTCAACCATAATAATTTTTGCTAAAAATTCTATGGGCTAGAGCCCAGTCTGAACAGAGCCCTGCCCGGTCAATAGAAAAGTAACAATAATGATATATGTACATCAAAAATGCTTTCAATTTAATTACATTTTTAATATACCCGCACGTCACTTATGTATTCACATATAAATTTATGATGAGTAGAGGAGACGTAAATATAATTATGTAATACGTTTACAATTAGTATCATTTCGAACACATCACATGGACAACATAAATAATTATCCGCTCGTTCGCTCATTCAAACCAATCGAACTCCTCCTGCTACTATTTGGCTATTCGTACAATACGCAAAACAATCGAGCCATCCTAATTTACAACAAATCGATTCAAATATTTTTCTTAGCAATTAGTGTTTACATTTTTGCAGAGCAATCACCAACATTTCAAGCATATAACAATAACCACTTACTACAGGCGGCACAAATTATCCAATCGTTTGTCCAATTTGTGTCAATCATAATAATTTTTATAAACAATCAATTGTCCAGCAAGTACATTGTGCAGTTATTTCGAGAGTTGAATGGCATCGATGAAAAATTGCGAGTGGTAGGAATTTGCGTGGATTACAGTCATAACGCGATTAAATTATGTTTAACAATTGGAACATTTTTAATCGCAAGTATCCTATTGTTGGTGTCTACAAATTTAACATTTTACTCGAAAATCGCTTTCACTGGGCGATCATACGAGCTTTTTCTAAGCTTTTTTATTGCGCCGTTTTTGATTAATGTGCTGCTAATTTTATATACAAATTTGTGTTGGCAGATTAAAATACGATTTGATCTAATTAATGGGTTTTTAATGAGTAAATTTAGGAAATGTTCGTCACGTGATAAGGTGGTGCACGAATTGAGTGAAATTTTATTTATTTTGAAATTGTACGATATATTGACTCAATGTAGTGGATTGTTAAATAATGCTTGGAGTTTTTCGTTCCTAGCAATTAGCGGTAGAGAATATCCAGCTTCCGTGTCCCTATTAAGCTATACTCAAGCCTTTTGCTTATATTTCAGCCGCCACTTTTATTGGGGTCTCTTCAGAGTTATTTACTTTGTTCAATTTCTTATTTCATACGCCAGATGATGAAAATATCTGGTTAAATGTATCAGTATATGTTCTGTTTGGTTGGGCAATATTTACAGTGACAACACTTATCGTGTTATCAATCACTTGTACTTCAACTATAGACGCATCAATTGAAACCCTGGGTCTGTTTCAGAAGTATTCTACAATGTACGAGTATAAAATGTTTTACGATGAGGTAAACTACATTAAGTGGAATTGTTTTTAACTAACCAAATTTCAGTATGATTTTTATTTAATTGCAGATTGATTTAGCAGCACTACAATTTTCGCATCAGAAGAACTATTTTAGTGCTTACGGATTTTTTCCTGTCAATTTACGTTTAATCTTCTCGGTGGGATTTTAACATAAGTTTATCCATAATTTTACAAAAATGCCAAATATGTTTACCTTTACAGATGGCCACCGCCATAACGACTTATCTTTTGATATTATTGCAATTTGATGTTGGAACTAATGATGCCAAAGACTTTCATAAGGATGATTTTATAATCTAAGTCATAGGATCTAAATTATACACACAACGAACGACTGGTGTAATGAAGAGCAAGTCTCTAATAAATTATATTTGAGTCAACTAAAAATCAATTTGTAGTTTTAACGATCAACTATAAAGGGCTGAAACCTCATGAGGTGATCAGAACTTCGGTAAATTCAACTACCAAATCAATCCCTGGTCTTAAGTCAAACTTTAGCCCAACCCTCAGTCACCAAATTACACGCCATTCCAACCGTCAAGTCAATCGCACGTCTAACCGTCTCCAATCAACCCTTAAATAATTCCTCAACCGAGCAAGTCACTCAACTCCAATGCAAGCAAACTAAACCCTAGCTCAACTTTAGCTTAATTTATCTCGAACCAAATCTCAACCGTTTGCTCAACTCGACACTTAATGAATGGTCAACCCAATCCCAAAATCAACTTGATTTACAAGCTGCATGCGTGTAAGAACTCAACTCAATCTAACTTACCACTAAACCGTAAACTCGACCCCAAATTATTCCCTAAACGAACTTCTCCATCAAATCCAACTTAAATTTGTTTCAAACCCTAGTCACCACCATACCATAATAGCAACGTACAATCATAACTTTAAACAATCATTCCATCATACCACTATTCTGTTATACCATCATACCATCATACATACAATCATAATAATGTACCATAGCAACGTCGAACCATCAAACCACTAGACCATCATACCATGGTTAGATAGTATATCTCCATACCATCGTAACATCGTACCATCGTATTATCATACCACCGTTTAATCATACCATCATACTGTCAGGCCTTGATATCATCATACCATTCAACCGTCATACCATCGTACTACCACACCATCATTCGAGAGAAAATATCGTCATACCATCAAACGTACTATCATATATACAATCATACCATCACAACTACATACAATAATACCAAACCATTATTCCATTATATAATCATAATATCACACAATCGTACCATCATTTGCACCATCTTACTAAAATAACTGAACCTTTTGCATTTTAAATTGAGCCTTTCGCAAATTATATGAATCACCAACTAGGACGGAACTTGGCTATTTCTTAACGGATTTTAGTGAAATTTGACACCCGCGATGGAAATGGGATTTTAAAATTATTTCTAGATGAAGTTCTGGAAAATAGCCAAGGATGATGAAAGATGGAACCGATTACGATGCAATTTGAGATGTGCGTTGGAAATAGGATTCTAAAATGATTTTTAGATAAAGTTTTGGAATATGGTCTGTAAGAATATAACTTAATTATTTTTAACCGATTATGATGAATTTTGATGTTTCCAACGAAACGAACGAAATGTGATCCAACAGTTATTTTTAGACGAGGTTGTGAGAAATATGTCAATATGGCTGCTTTATAGTTTTCTGTTTAGATTTCTATGAATCTTCCAGCTGTTAAGGTTCCTTTGATACATCGTAAACGTATTACTTCAATTGCTAAACACTCAATATTATCTCTGTAATAAAGTTTCGATTAGACATTTTTCTGGCCAATCCTTTGGTGCTAATTACAATCAGCATCGGCCAATGCAATTACCTACATATACAACCCAAGTTATTTCTAATTATCGAATCACTGCAACTAGGGTTAGTAACCAGGCGATGCCACCAGTAAATCAATTTTCAAATAACATAGTTCCGTATTTTGTGCAGCAAATCAATCGGTACAATCCAAAGTGGAATATTTCAATTCCATTTTCGGGATCACCCCAAGATATGGATGTAACTGATTTTATTTTTCGGTCAGAATCTCACGCATGAATAGTTAGAGTTTCTCATACTGACCTAGAAGCATTTTTACCACGATTCCTGCATGGAACAGCCGAGAAATGGTACTGGTCATTTTCGAAGAAAACCCCAAATGCTACTTATAATGTTTTTCGTGAAGCCATATTAAGTCGATTTCGTAGTCATGTTTCGGAACGCGAAATGCGTCGAATAATCGAAACTCGCAAACAAAAGCCTCGCGAATCATTCCATGATATTCTATTGGAATGGAATGTTTAAACAGCCGATTACAATGTAGTTTCCAAGACAGTGAATTTCTTGAAATTACAGAGTGCTACTTTGTCCTCGGTCAACTATGGCTAAATTCTGGGCATGATCCTCGCCAATTAACGGAACCTAAATTTCGAAGAACTTCTAATGTAAACGCTATTTACCAAAATCCTAATAATTCAGTCAAGCTAACTGAATACGTCGAAGAACTTCCAATTTCAATGCCGGAGTTGCCTGAACCGACACACCAATATTTGGAAGCATTTAGTACCAATCCAAACGTAAATAAATTTTCATTTCGAGATAAACCAAATAATAAATCAAGCAAATTTCTAATTTGTTGGAACTGTCAAGACTTAGCTCATCGATACCAAGATTGCCCAATTCCCATGCAGAGAATTTTTTGCTTTGGCTGTGGAAAACCTGGTGTGATTAAACTACAGTGCACTTATTGTCATTCAAAACTTTTGGGAAACGTCCGTCCGGTCGCGAACAAATCGGGTCCCTTGCATCCGGGGAATGCAGTCCTAAACCCGAATATATCAAGTACGACTTTGGAAATCCAAATGGATCCGAAATAATAATTAAACGAGCCCAGTCAATAAATAATAAGTTTAACCAAGTCCACTAACTCGGAAAATACCAACTACATAAATAATTACACTCAAACGGATGTTATAGAATCAGCTCCCACTTCATAAGGAAAATAGTTCTACAAATTTTTCTAGCTAATCCAAACGGTTCAGTCGAATACTACAATATTGGCAAAACCGCAAAATCTGTATTTGGTGAAACTCTGTTGGGTTTGTTAGATAGAGGGGCGTTCATTAATGTCTTAAATAGTTAGAGGAGCTGAGGTACTCTTATCTAGAGCTGGCATTAAAATGCATAAAATGACCTCATGCGATAAAACTGACGGAACGAAGAATACAATTTTGGGCTTTATTAACCAACCAATCACTTATGACGGGAACACTACAATTATAAAACTTTATATTGCTCCAAGCTTAGAGGGACAGCTCTATTTAGGAATAAATTTTTGGCAAAGTTTTTCCATTGCACCACTAATTATCAGTGAACTGGCGGATAGTGAACATAAGGAACACGTACTGACAGAAGAACAAAAACAAGAGTTAGAGTCTATTAAAAATTCTTACCCATCTTACAATAAGCACGGACTAGGTAAAACCCATGTGTTGGAACACAAAATCAATGTAGGCGATAGTAGGCCGGTAAAACAACGGCATTATCCGGTGTCACCAGCCGTGCAGAAATTAATTTATGGTGAGCTAGACCGAATGCTGAGCATGGCAGTTATAGAGGAAAGCGAAAGCGCTTGGTCCCCCCCTGTCGTCCTTGTACGAAAGCAGAACGGAAAAGTGAGGCTTTGCCTTGACTCTCGTAAAGTAAATTCTTTAACAAAGAAAGGCGCGTTTCCTATCCCTAATATTGATGGTTTGCTGGGTAGGTTATCAGAGACGAGGTTCATCACGGGAATTGATCTAAAGGATGCCTTTTGGCAGATACCACTTGAGATTATTTCTCGCGATAAAACAGTTTTCTCAGTGCCAAGCAGACCCTTGCATCAATTTCGCGTGATGCCCTTCGGTCTCTGTATTTCTTCACAAACAATGTCAAGACTAATGAGTAGAGTAATTCCGCATGATTACCACGACCAAATCTTCGTCTACTTAGATGATTTATTGATAATATCGGCCACTATTGATAAACACTTCAAACTTTTAAGATTGGTATCGACTTGGGTGACCAAAGCTGGTTTGACTGCTGGTAGGATACGTAATTGGAGAAGATGGACTAAAAACCGACCCGGGCAAAATTGACGCTATATTTGATTTTCCACCACCAGTTTCCGTCAAACAAACGCGCCGCCTGTTGGGTATGGCAGGTTGATACCAACGATTTATTCTCAATTACGCTACTGTTACCACACCAATAACCGACCTGTTAAAAAAGGGTAACAAATTCAAATGGACTTCTGAAGCTCAGAGCGCACTAGATCGTTTAAAATTATTATTAACAACAGCACCAGTGCTGTCCAACCCAGACTACACAAAGCCTTTAGCTATTCGTTGTGATACCAGTACATCAGGAGTTGGTGGGGTTTTATTTCAATACACCGATGATAATCAAGAACGGCCCATTGCATTTGTTTCAAAGAAATTAAATCCAGCACAAAAAAAACTACTCCATTTCTGAACTGGAATGTCTGGCTGCAATAGTTAGCATAAAAAAAATTCAGACCATTTATTGAGGGATTCCCTTTCAAAGTCATCACGGATCATTCGAGCGTAAAATGGCTCATGTCTCAGAAGGACCTAAGTGGTCGGTTGGGAAGGTGGAGCCTCAAGCTTCAAGCGTACGACTTCACTATCGAACATGAAAAAGGAACAAGAAATGTGGTACCAGATGCTGTCTCTCGAGCATATTGTGACTATGGAAGAAGTAGAGTGTGATTGGCCTTTGTTGGTAGATTCAATGGATCTGGATTAAGATGAATTTTATAACTCGAAATATTCAAAATTTCGGGATCAAATTATCTCAAATCATGAGAATTATCCAAATTTTGCAATTAATAATAATCGGATACTCATTAGGATTGAGCCTAGATTGGACCAATCGTTGACCGAATTACCAGTACGGAAAGTCTGGGTTCCAGAAACACTGACGCAACAACTTATCTATGAAGAACACGAAATTGCAACAGGAGCACATGGAGGGATGAAGAATCGTAATCGGACCATTTTAGATTTTTGCCGCCCAAAAACTTGTGGGCTATAGCACAGTTAATTTTCAATAAAATTGAATTTTCTAAGAAATGTTTAGAAATAATCGAGCAAACAAAATGAAAATTATCACAGCAATTACAGGTCCCGAAACCTATTGATAGAGGTATCAACCATCGTAATCGGACCATTTTATATTTTTGCCGCCCAAAACCTCGTGGGCTATAGCACAGTTAATTTTCAATAAAATTGAATTTTCTAAGAAATGTTTAGAAATAATCGAGCAATCAAAATAAAAATTGTCATAGCAATTACAGGTCCCGAAACCTATTGATAGAGGTATCAACCATTGTAATCGGACCATTTTAGATTTTTGCCGCCCAAAAACTTGTGGGCTATAGCACAGTTAATTTTCAATAAAATTGAATTTTATAAGAAATGTTTAGAAATAATCGAGCAATCAAAATGAAAATTGTCACAGCAAATACAGGTCCCGAAACCTATTGATAGAGGTATCAACCATTGTAATCGGACCATAAACCCTTGACAGACTAAGGCGTTACTATTTCTGGCCACGAACGCGAACTCAAGTTCATGAGTATATTGACAAGTGCACAATGTACAAAATTATTAAAAGTAGCAATGTCATATCTAGACCGCCGATGGGAAATTTTCACCCAGCAGATCGCCCATGGTAACGCATTTTTGTAATTTTATGGGACCGTATCCCATAAAAATCCCCGTAGTCGATCATTTCTCAAAATTTGTTCTTTTAAAACCATTACCGTCTGCAACATCACCTAAAATTGTATATCATTTTTGAAGAATGACGTATTTTTAACTTTTGGAAACCCTGAAATTCTGGCTAGTGACAACGGGACTCAATTTAAAAGCAAAATATTTCAAAAACTTTTAAACGATTTCGAAGTTTCCCTCCCATTCTTTTACTCCATTGTATTCTCCACAGGCCAATGCCTCTGAGAGAGTGAACCGCTCAATTTTATCGGCGATCCGAGCTTATTTAAAAGAGGAATATCGTAATTGGGATGAACACATTGGAGAAATTGCTTCAGCATTACGTAACGCAATTCATCAGTCTACCAAATATTCATCATATTTTGCATTATTTGATTAACACATGGTTACTAGTGGTAAATCATATAAAATTATGAGAAATGTTGGCTGCATTAATGAAAACGAAGTCTCGAACAGTTACAAATGAGCGATAGATTAAATATTATTCATTCCAAAGTCAAAACCAATCTCAAATTGGCTTACGACAGCTATGTTATTTTATATGAGGTTGGGATTTAATAAAATGCAAATTTTACTTATTAAATGTTTTATTTCATATACATTTGCAAATTCCCACAATTAGAATTTTCCTTTATCAATATTATTTAGTTAGTTTAGTTAAAACCACCATGACACCTTTTTCCTTCTTCTTCTATCTTTTTCCTCTATCTTTCTACTTGTTCTTGTGCCGAAATATCATCCTTATATGTGTGTGTATGTGATGCGGTAAATGTGAGCACGACTGACACGACTCATGTTTACCATTCGGTTGTTATGTTCACTTGTTGATATATAATTCTTACAAGCTATACCAAACGATATAATTTACGAACCAGACCTGTTACTTATTTACCGGGGCAAACAATCTATTTACGTCAACACCATTTGAGTGACACCAGTAAGCGATTTTCAGCCAAATTAGGTCAGAAATTTTTAGCAGCCCGTGTTATTACCAAAATCGGCAACGTTATATACGAATGTGAATATTTAGATGGGAAACCACTTGGCAACTATCATGCAAAAGATATTAAAACCTGACATTCTTTATCGCTAAGCAAATCAAGTCCGCGGTAAAAGCAACTCAGTTTCGATTCAACTTACGGATTAAATCGAAACTGCCCTGTAATGGTCGATAATTAAATCAGATCAATTGAGCCAGCCTAAGAAATTGTTTTGGGACTTGCCCTCATCTCAATTGGTGACAATTGGTTTTTTTGGTCGGAAAAAATAAGTTAGTTGAGATAAATCAATCGAAGATTACTGATGTGGAAGTAATGGAGATGTTGGCAATTTCGTTTTTTTATTTTTTCAACCCAGAACTACATTTGTGAGATGATCAAATTTATAATGTGCTGCAAATTAAACTTGCCCAAGACACATTGGGGTCATCATTACACCTTCGCTCTAAACATAGGGTTATGTTTTCTGAGTATTTGCTGTTAGAGCAAAAAGTTTAGAAAAATACAGTGCGTGGTGGACACGCGCCACAGTATTGAAAATATTAACGGTATTGTAGAGTATTGTAGATTTATTTCCAACGCACATGCCGAATTCCATCATAATCGGTTGAGAATTAGACAAGTTCCATTCTAATTGGCCTTATTCCAAAATTTGCAACTCAACTCAACCCCAAACTCAATACCCAATTCAATATTCGAATCAGCATATACTTAGTATACAAAAAAAATTGGTTAATATTTCTATAACCAAAAGCTTGTTCCAAAAGCTTTTCAAATCTCGGCCTTGACCATAGAAACAGATTGGCAAAAAAAAATTCTAAATCGAACAAGCCAACCAAGCTTTTTTAGACTATGGGACTTTCAAAACGTCGAGAAAAGTGGTTGTGGGCCAACCAAATTTTTGATCATTTTTGACAGGATTTCAATACTTATAAGACGCAAGACTGAACCAACTGTTATTATAACCCATTGGGTTCTTGAAATCCAATAGTCGGTTATCCAGAAGAACCAATTGGAATCGGTGGACCAATTTACTACTTAAGTGTCTATGGAGTTTGGATCTGAAAGTACCGGCTTTGAACATCGATAGCGATAAATTCTAGCAGTAGTAAATATACGAGGGAGTTGTGCCAGATTGTTGTTAATTTGGGCTACCATTGGCTGGGGAAAATCGTATTGTAATTACCGTATAGAAACTACTCGTCTCAATGCGCGTTTACGCACTGTGAGATAGATGATTAATTGGCAGCTCCACCACATTGGCCCATATTTTGTTTAATTTGTTTTAATTTTGTAAATTTGTAAATGGCTATTGCAATAATCACCTACCTTGTAATTTTATTCCAATTTGATGAAATGGGAGATAATTTTCAAATTGCTTATTTCAAAACATAAATTTACGAAAAATTCGTAATAAGCCATATAATTTCCATATCGCAATAAAACTCGCTCATAATTAAATTTATTGGTTCACGGTTAATTTAATTAGTCATATAAAATGTGCGTGCATTTCAGCTCTTGCATGAATGAATAATGGATAATCTTAACATAAATATAAAACATTTTATTTATAAAAGACGATTAAACGTTTTTTTTTTTTATGTTTTGATTTGATTTGATTTGTTTAATGTGGAAAAATATATTTTAGATTTATGTAAATCGATTACAAAATTTGTGTAAATAATATGCTTGTTTGTATGTATGTATGTATGTACGGTAGTTGGGCAAAAAAATTACAAAGTTTGTGAAAAATTGACATATTATCTATTTCCCCCGGTTAATTAACGGCCCAATTAAATCCATTGGTAATGGGAACACAATTGTTGAATTCTTTTCAGTCGCAATACTACTTAGCGTCTGTAGATAACGTAATTGTAGGGCAGATGGACTTTCAGACATAATATCGGATGCTTCCTTCAATGCTCGTGATGCCTTCATTTCACCTTCGGCTGCGATTACTTTGGCCCGAGCGTCACGTGCTGCTTCGGCTTCAGCCGCCATCGCTCGTTGTAATTGTTGTGGAAGTGATACATCTTTACTGTATATTACATATGTATATAAAATCAAAGTAAATTATTTAATCAACAAAATATATCGTAAATATACATACATTTCAACACGCTCAACTTTAACGCCCCATGGATCCGTTGCCTCATCCAATGATGCTTGCATTGTGTGCGAAATAGCTTCACGCTCTGTCAATAATTCAGATAAATTTCTTGTTCCTAAAACATTACGTAATGTAGTCGCAGCCAATAAACGTGTCGAATGGCTATAATTCTCTACTTGGATGACAGCATTCAATGGATCACTAATTCTATAATAAACTACAGCATCGACAGATACTGTAACGGAATCTTTGGTCAAAACCTCTTGCGGTGGCACATCAAATGATACAGTACGCAAATCAACTTTACAATAATCATCTATGCATGGTATGACAAAAAATATACCGGGACCACGTGCCCCGCCCGAACGTAAACGACCCAAACGGAATATAACCGCTCGTTCATATTCGGTTACAACTTTAAATGAAAATAATACCGAGATTGGGAATGTAAGGACCAAAAATATAACGGCTAATACGGTTGCTATTGTTTCGATACATCCGGCGCCATCTGATTCGGCTGAAAATAGACAGAAAAAAAAAATGAAAATTAAATTTGTTGGTTTCTTTTTTTTTTTGTAATGTCAGAACTGTGTTAGAATCAGAGTAATGTGGTAATGTGGAAAAGGAGCAAAAGAGGTCTTTCGAAGCAGAAAAAGTCGCTTTGGAAATCGAGTTTTTGTGTCTGGCAGTCTGTGTCTATTCGGTTGGTCTTTGTAGTGTTTTTTATTATACATTCGATTTGAGCAGACCGAAACTAACTTTGATTTGACCTTCAAAATGACCGGCTATGGCACTTAATATTTTTGCAGGCCAACCAGATTTTGGTCATCAATTGACACTACTTGGCGTATTTACTGTGGACAATTAACACAGCATTTTCCAACGGATTACATCTCGGATGATTTAACGTATTTTGTTGTAACAAACAAAGAAAAGATTGGGACCCAAACCTATATATGAAATGCTGAATAAACTAAGTGATAATTTTAAATCGGGAATCCATGTATTGAACATTAGGCATGACAGCGTCCAATGTCGTGACATAAACGATCAAAGGCAAGACGAGCCACATGATTTTTTACGAGGTTCGAACAAAACTTAATGTGCTCTTTACCTGCTTTGGTTCCAGAATTAACTTACTGGGCTTCTGATTGTTCGGGGTTTCAACTTCGGGGCCAAACGTGCGTGTATTAAAAGAATCGTATGCTATTCGAATTACAAACCCAGTCTGAAGTAGCAGGTGAATAGTGAACCGAAATTTTGCAAAGGGACCATTCTCTCAAATGGGTGCTGTGAAGGAATAGGTAGGCCGAATGAAGTATGACGCAAAATGTGGGGGAACGTTTTCATTGCCCAACGTTATCCACTACTTTCAATTTTGCCTGAACGACCAACTTAAACATGTTATCGTTGTTAACATTTCAGTTATAATGTTTCTTAACCAAACACTATACCATTGGGGGTTTCCAGTTCAGTGTCGAAAATCTAAAAGTTTCTGGACCTTGTGTGTTGGTTGGTTTAACAGGGTGTGCTAAATACCTGGACGGTATCGTCGTTACCTTGGTTAGTGTTTCAGCGACTTCAAAAACACTAACTGTCAAAAAACTACAATTATTACACTACAGTCCTGTGAAAAAGAAAGCATTTCGCATCAAATATCCTAATTTTAAGAAAGACCTCCGTAAAGCGACAGAAAAATCAATCATCAGAGTTTTAAAAAGGTTTTACAGAAGAAGCAAAAAGCACACGATGCTTACTTTCAAAAATAAAAATTCCTAAAACTCGATTTTAGGCAAGCATATCAATATGGAGAAGTCAGAGTAATTGTCAGTTTTGCTGGTATATTTACATATAGTACGCGAGCGAAAAACTGTCTTGCATATCTATCTCCATGGCCGGACCCGATTTATTTACGAAAAATTTCCATTAAGAATCAGGGCTTTTCAAATACTAATCGGTATCAATTAACGAAAAAAGAAACGAAGTTATTTCGTTTCCAATTTCGTTTACTCGAAATCAATTCGAGTACTACAGGCTTTATTGGTAAAAACCTGTTTTACGGCTCAATAAGAAATGCTGAAACCTCTATTTTACTTATACTTCTGCAGGGCCTGGAAAACTTAGAATGCAGATGCTTTATTGCCGTAATTGGCAAAAATATCCGTATCGTTTCCATAATTCGTGAAAATTCTGTGACAGAGGAATCTATTCAGTGGGCTCAAATACAAAATAAAAAAATGTACGAATTTATTGGAATATTGTGACAGCTACAAGACTAGTGTCAATGGAAAGAAAACCTTTTTGATAATAAAAATGTTAAAAGAATTCCATCAAGCATTGTGAAAAGAAGACTTATAGGAAATAGTAGAGAACTTAGTAGAAAAAGAATATCAAGGGAAGCTTAGCCAAAAATTTCTTCGAAAACATCTGCCAAAACATGAAGCAGTTATGGTCGGGAAACGTTTCTGGAATTAAAAGTCAATATATGTACACATGTTTCATAATCTGCAAGCCCTTCAAACTGAATTGGAGCTTTTTTATGCTGGAATTTTTCGTTGCGATCAACAGATTAGTAGTAATAGCAACAGTAATATTTGGACTAAGATAACAGTTAAGGTATCGAAAAGAACGAAAAGCACCTAACTTAAGTTCTAAAAAATTTGTTGACGAGATATTGATCTTAAAAGGGGATGTTTCAAAAAGCATTAAAAAAAGTGTCTAGGCAAAATAGGCAGAATCAAATAGGCAGAACCTATTCGATAACTATCATTCACCCTTATTTCGATTGTCGCGTCGAATTCGATGAACATTTGACGATTATGCTAAAATGTCATTCACAATACACATTTTGTGCTACTTCGATTTATCGACGTCGACGCAACAATCGCAATAAGGGTGATTATCATGCAAACACATTCGAATACCTTTCGGCTTTCAGAATTCAGCAACTAAACAATTCAGTACCAAAAATCTTGTGTCGATATTCTTGTGACAAACTAAACTAAGGAGGAACTTCTCATTCACTTACAACAATTTTTTCATTGATTGTTTGAGTTTGACGCTAAACGTAAAACTTCAAAGGAAATTTCAGGGTTCCACAAAAGATTGTCATATAAAATGGACAGGAGCCCTAAATATTTGATTGAACTGATATAAGAGATTGCCTTGATGTCTTATGAAAAATGTATGATCAGAGGCGACTTGTCCATGAAAGCAATGAATGCGTTGCATGCATACAGAAATTCTAAAGGTAAATTAACACACAAAGCACAGTTGTTTTTTTAGTAGTTTTTCTCAATTAACCCTTTGGCAAACTATAGTTAATCGGTAATTAGCCTGATCAGAGAATAATGCTAGTTGTTTCTGTACACCGTAATCGATTTTTAATTACGAGTATAATCATCCCCAACTTTAAGTCAAGACAAATTTTTCGTAAGTATTTTCGTAAGTTACGACACACGTAAGTGTGTCGTCACACTAACATATGCGAAAACGCGTATTCATTAGAAAATTATGTTATTTGCACAATATCTCTATATTTAGAGTGCAGCAAAAGCTTTTATTAGAGTGCAAAAGGTTTTATTCAAGATTTTTTAAAATTTGTTTTAAACTTTTGTTCCAATAGTAACTTTACTTTTTTGGCTTATTTTGTGTTTTGAGAAATCTGGGATCAGTTATGATTAGGTTCCAGGCATAAAAATGACTTTCCACATAAAAAAATGCTTTTTCTAAAAGGGGCTGAACAAATTATCAAATAGCCTTACCAAATGTTTTTTACATACTACCGATGTATGTGACATAACGAAACTGAAACCCTTGCAAATTTCCCAAAAAATTTCGAATAACCTTAGAATTCTAATCTAGAGGAATCCGGAAATCCAGGTTATTCCAAAATTTTTAAAATGTCGTATTTTGAAAATCTCTACTATGTAGCACCGCATGTTTAAAACGAATTATACCAGAGTTTAAATATTTCGCTCTTTTACAGCTCTTTATAAAAATGTTCGCTCTTGCTCCCAATAAAATTATTTTTCCAATTCTCCCAATAAAATTATCCTCTAATGATAAACACAACAAACAAATTATTTCGCTCTTTCAAAGTGATTTAAATTTTTATTTTTAATTTTGCTCTTAAAACAGGGAGCGTAAAAACTAAAAATTAAAAATATCGCTCCGAACCCATTCTACAGAGCGATTAAAGAAAATACATTAGGGAGCGATATTTTTTGTAACACACGAATTGCTCTTTGAACATCATTAAATAAAGAAAGTTCGATAAACGACATTTAGATAAATTTCTGGAATATGGCTAGATAGAAACTAGAAATGGGATTCTAAAATGATTTTTAGATGAAGTTCTCCAATATGGCCAATTAGGATGGAACGGCTATTCCTTAACCGATTTTAGTGAAATTTGACAAGTGCGTTGCAAATGGGATTTTAAAATGATTTTTAGATCAAGTTCTGAAATATGGCCAATTGTGAAGGAACTTGGCTATTCCTTAATCGAATTTAGTGAAATATGACATGTTTTGAAAATGGGATTCTAAAATGATTTTAGGATCAAGTTCTGGAATATGGCCAATTGTGATGGAACTTGGCTATTCCTTAACCGATTTTAGAGAAATTTGACTTGTGCGTTGGAAATGAGATTCTAAAATGATTTTTGGATAAAGTTCTGAAATATGGCCAACTAGGACGGAAGTTGGCTATTCCTCAACCGATTTTAGTGAAATTTAACATGTGCATTTGAAATTGGATTTTACAGTTTTTATTAGTTGCTGTTCTGGAATATGGGCCAATTGTGATGGAACTTGGCTAGTCCTTAACAGATATAAGTGAAATTTGACATTGCGTGATGAAACGTGATTCTACAAGATTTCTAGATGAAGTTCTGGAATATGGCTAATTAGGGTGGAGCTTGACTATTTCTTAACCGATTGTGATGTAATTTAACATGTTTGTTGGAAATGAGATTCTAAAATGATTTTCGTGCTGTCACCCATTTTTTCTTATTTTCCTTTATTTTGTGATTAAATTTCCCGGCAGATATATAGTATAAGAAATATATCAATATGAATAACGTCAACAGCCTATTGTCATGGCAATTTTCGTAATCCATGAAGCTGTCAAATTTTATCTGCTGTGAGGCAGATCGAAAATCGGTAGAGAAATAATCTAAAATTTCCATCCTGTTTGGCCATATTCCAGAACTTTATCTAAAAACTATTTTAAAATCTCACTTCCAACGCATATATTGAATTGCATCACAATAACCGATTCAATAGCCAAGTTCCATATACATTTTTCATATTTCAGAAACTCATCTAAAAACCATTTTAGAAAACCATTTCCAACGACCGTGCATCTGTTTTTAACAAAGCAAACAGGCTTTCTAAAGAATGAATTTTAGAAGGTTTTGAATGTAACCGTTTGCCATAATAACAAGAGCAAGAACAATATAATAATGACGCTTTTATTCATCAGAGCAGAGCGTATTTATTTTCTCAATATAGCTCAGTAACAAAGAGCGAAAATATAATAACACAAACGCAATAGTGGAAGAGCAAGAGCCTTATAATAAACATAATGCTCCTGTTCTTCAGAGCGATATTTTTTTTTTACAATATCACTCTTTATAAAGAGCTTTTTAATGGTTTTTATTATAGCTCTTGAAAAAAAATGAAGAGCGAAGAGCGAAATGAAACCCATTTTAAACTCTGAATTGTACTACTTTGAGAGGTCGCCATTTTGGTTATATTACTTTTTGTCAGTTCATATTTGGCAAGCTTACATCTACGACGCAGCAACTTTTTAGTTATTTTAAAAATAGTTTACGAAAATCAGTCTCAAGTGGAATAGCACCTCTATGGAGTTTCCGAGGATGTAGTTCATGATCTGATTATGTTGTTTATTAAAAACCACTTAAGTCGAAATACTTCAATAAAAGTCAGTTATACTAATCTTTATTTAGATAAACTCAAAATAACATCCTGTCAAAGTAGTAAAAATCGCTTCTACCCAAATCAACTACGAACCGGTAATATATGAATGGCGTAACTGTAAATTCAAGAAAGTCGAATAATCGCAAATAATCTCTATTAAGACAATTCCAAAATACATAATTAAATTTTATTTAATGAAAAAAAATAAAACCACCCAATTCGAAAACTGGTGTGTCTGGTGGTCGATTGTGTTAACTGTGTCGACATTTTTTTAATAATCGAGTTTATTTAAGTCTTAAATCAAAATAAGACTTTGAGTTCTCTTATAGCTCACAGAAAGATGTTTTTTTGGTATTTGCGACTTCTTGATAATCGAGAGATACGCAGAAGTAAACAACGGCAAGTAGCTAGCTAAATTGAAGTGTACATGAGAATTAGTTTATTCCCAAATATTTCGTAAATTTTCTACTTGGATTGATTAACCGAAGCATTTAGGATTAATCGGTAAACCTTTACCGGTTTTGATTCCTCTATCACTTAGACCGGACGTAGACGCATCGTTTAACTGCGCAAACACAACTGTGCAAGACAAAACGTTTTGACTTTTATACTTTCGATTGTCTATCAATGCATCGCTGTGGTTTTGTTTCAAATTTTAATTCAGTTTTTATTTCGTGCTGTTAGTGACGAAAGTGGAAGATGAATTCGAATACGAAAAATTATGAAGGTCCTCATCTTCAGAAGATGAGATTCAAATCTCACCAATAATATATTCACAAAATTGAGCTAAAATTGCAACATGATATACTGGTTAAAGAGTTTGTGAATTCGGATATTTACCGCCAATTTTTTCAACGGAGCCACAGTCTCCAGTTTAGTAAATTACGAAAAAAGTATTAATAGTAATAATAATAATAACGATAATACGAGTATTTATAATGTTGATGGTAATAATGGTGACGAAGAAGTGGATAATTATACGACTAAAGACAAATATTGGTTTAATATACATATATTACCATAAATTTTGTACATCGGTTATGGAAGAAAAAACACCATATCAAAAAATGCCTTCCTTATTTTTGCGGATCATCAGGGGCTTACAACTTCTTTTGGTACCATATAGTTCCAAACAACAATAAAGGTTAATTAAAAAATTCTATGGATGAATTCTGATCCTAGAGATTTTCCCAATTGGTAGCCTACAATGGTAACATACACAAAATTTTATATTTAACCTAATTTCGGTGTGAACGATATGACATCGACCGAGATTGCAAGCTCCTGGTGATCGACAAAAATAAGGGAGATGTTTTTCAATGCTGGGATGACTTCTAGTTAATCCTTTATACCATATGTACGAGTATTTGGCCTATTGGCGAAATCTCTAATATTAAATCCACAGAATTTTATATTTAACCTATTTTCAGTGGGAACCATAAGTAATCAAATAAAGTTGTAAACTCCTGACGATCCGCAGAAATAAAGGAAGAGTTTTTTGATGCTGGGATAACTTCTTGTTACTTTATTATGTACTCAACAAAATCTCTAGAGACAAAACCGCAGAATTTTTTATTAATCGAAATTTGGTTGGGAACGATATGACATCAAAGGAATTTATAAGCCCCTGACGATCCGCAAAAAATAAGGGAAGTACTTTTTGATGATGGAATAACTTCTAGATACTTCTATATGTATGTGGACAATTGGCAAAATCTCTACAACAACAACAATATGAACAATATGAAGTTAAAAGGCAAAATTTTAATCAATTAAAATTTAAATTGGCAAAATTTCTAGGGTCAGTTCCACAGAATTTTTGATTTTCATAGTAAACTATTGCTATAAAAATTTAAAAAAATAAAAAAAACACAAAATTTAAACAAATTTTTGTTAGGCATGATTTGCTGTCAAACAAAGTTGTAAGCTCCTGACGATCCGCAGAAATAAGGGACGTATTTTTTAATACTGGAAGATCTTCTAGTTACTTCATCATGTATGTAGCCAATTGGTGATTTGGCGTCTACTGGAGGGGGGATCAAAGTTGAGTAGAGTAATCTACCAGCTGTTCTGCTCATGTTTTAGGCAGCTGGCGTGATGGGTACAATTGTGGAAGGGGTAACCTGGTCACAAGTCGCAAGTGCACGTACTGCCTCCTCGCGGCAATCACCGGTAACTGAGGCCGTTTGGTACATTTGACCATTTGGCACAGGCTAAAGTACGGCGCTAAAGGAGAAATCCTTGATAAAAAACCCTAATCTAAGGTGGAACAGCATAATGCCGATGTATGAATGGCTGATAGGTTAATCAGTCCTAAGTATACGGACTCTGGATACCAGGCGCCCTCCAGTTTTATTTAGCCTTACTCTGGTAAAGCTGGATGTCCCACAGGTGAGTTTCATTTCCTAGCAACTCGTGGGAATAAAATGTTTAACAATAGTAATAAAAATAAGGATAGTAACACTCCTAAAGCGTCACGTACCAGCGATAGTTTTGCAGTGGCTTTCGAGGACCTCGGCGCTCTTTCCGGTGTCGGGCTCTAGAAGAGTGGTCCATCGGACGGGGAGCTCCGTTCGGGACTGAGAAATTAGTTTTCAACTCCGACATGGACACCCCAGGAGATGAGGGCTTAGCCCCCGTAAATGGGGGTATCTCGAAAGGTAAGGTCAACACCATTGACAAACCTGTCGCGGCTCCTCGCGTGAAAATGTGTGGAGCCCGAAAAAGCGGTATAAGAGGCTTCTTGCTTATGGCAAAACGCCTGGAAGCGAGACAAGGGTTCTGGCGATGCGGCCACAAAGAGAGACTTGTGCTCCCACTGAGGCCCTACCGTCGAAGAGAATCCGCTTGGATGAGGGTACTCCACCGGCACAAAAAAAGGCCAGGGGAAACCATCTGTCCCGGCTATATCTCTGTCCGGCTATATCGGGTTCTGCGGTCCGGTCTGGAGTTACCTTCAGGCAGGCCGCGGAGTCGAAGATCGTTGGGATCTTGGCCTCTGGTTTTCCTGAGGTTGTCCTCACTGAAGAGCAGCTTAATGCAGTCCAAGAGGGCATCCTAGATAAGGTGCTAGAGCAAGAGGTCAAGGAGCTTAAACCTAAGTTCCTTGGCAGTCAGGTTCAGAGAGTCAGGTCAGAGAGGCGAAAGGCTCTTCAGCCTTTTCCACCTTCTCTATGGACCACTCTTCAGTTGAGAAGCTCAATTGGGTTGGCTTTTAAGTCAACTATAAGTTTGGGACTGTCCAACTACATCCCAAGGGTAGTCAGGGTGGCGCCAAACCGGTTTCTGTGGGTGGGACCCATGTCGTCAAGCCTGTGGAGGCTACGGTGGCGGCAGCAGTAGCCAAGACCACTGGGGTGGCGGCCCTCTCCAGGGTACAGGTGAGGAGAAGGCGTGAAAGAGAGAAGAAGGCGTCAAGGGTTACACGGGGGAAGGCCCCGCAAGGCCCCGCGAGGCTCTCAGGCAGCGGGGGCCAGCAGAACGGAGATGGAGGACATTGGTCAGCCATCGGCCGGACAAAGAAAGCATGAGGGTGGTGGCGGTGCAGGAAAGGAGGCTGAACAGGTTCTTCTGAAGAGGCCTTCCGAAAAATGAAGACACATATCACCTGCCTGCAGATAAACCTACATCATGCAAAGGTGTCTTCGGACGTCCTTTGTCGTAGGTTTATCTGCCATAACATTGGCATGTCTCTAATCGAGGAGCCATGGGTGACAGGTAACCAAATTAGAGGTATACCGAATCAAGTGGGTAAGTTAATTTATCATACCGGAACTGAGAGTCCAAGAGCGGCTATTTTGGCCAGTTCGCAAATTAATTTTATTCCCATTTCAGAGTTCAACTCCAGGGGCTTGGTTGCAGTAATGGTGGAGGTTCTGGGTGAAAGAGGCAAACAGGAGGCTATAATGTCCTCCGCCTACTTCCTGGAGACTCAGAGTGCATAGCTCATTGCAAACGCAATGGGCTGGCCTACCTTATAGGATGCAATGCAAACGAACACCACACGATGTGGGGTAGCACGGACATGAATAACAGGGGGTGAGTACCTTTTTGAATTTCTGATCTCAAATAATGTAGGCATTGTCAATAGGGGAAGGAAACCTACTTTTATAAAGGCGATTAGGCAAAAGGTCCTAGATTTGACACTTGCTAGTCCGGATTTCAGCGACTTGGTCAAAAACTGGCATGTGTCTGAAGAGGCCTCATTATCGGATCACTTGCACATCAGATTCGATTTGGCGGCCGAGACTATGCAGCGGCAGGAAATTAGAATTCCAAAACTGACCGACTGGGACTCTTATAGAGTCTCACTCGAATCAGAAATGCCCTCGGTTGTGGAGAACATAGAGTCTTCAGAGGGTTTGGAGATCTGTTCAAACCAGCTGCATAATTCTATACACTTGGCTAGTATAAGATGGCCTGGACGGGATATAATCTCGAATTAAGAAGATCCAAATGCGCTACCAGGAGGAATTTCTGTGAGGGAATCAATGAATTGCCATCTGCAGCTCGTCTCCAGAAAGTCCTTTCCAGGGATCATTCAAATGGTTTAGGACTTCTCCAGAAACAAGATGGGAGGTTCACCGGAAACCGGAAGGAAACCTTAGAGGTACTGTTAGAGACCCACTTTCCGAATTGAGTAGTGGTAGGAGCCCAAGAGGACTCGCATGATCCCTCAAATGAGGTGGCCTATGCGCCTCACATTAGCATCTAGAGTCTCTCTGGAAAATTTTCTAACATAGCAAGGTGCGATGGGCTATTGGGTCTTTCAAACCTTTGAAATCCGCTGGAGGGGATAGTATCTTTCCAGCTTTACTTCAAAAAGGTATTGAGGAAATACTCCCCAGCTTGATCCAGATGTTTCAGGCAAATTATGTTTTTAACTATACTCCGAAACTGTGGGGGTCTTTATACCAAAGGGGAGGGTTGGGGCGTCCAGACAGCCAGGCCAAGGCATTTCGGCCAATTAGCCTCATATCGTTTATATTGAAGACGATGGAAAAAATCCTGGACTATCAAATAAGAAGCGAGGTCCTTGGAAAAAATTTGCTGCACCGGGACCAGTTTGCCTATCAATCTGGTAAATCAACTGTGATGGCCCATAGCGGTCTAGTCACGAGGATTGAAAATGCGGTGACATATAAAGAAATTGCCCTTTATACCTTTGTCGATATTGAGGGGGCGTTTGATAATACCTCCTATGGATCGATAGAGAGGGCAGCAATGGAAAATAGGGTTCCGCTTTCTACAATTAGGTGGATCCGTTCCATGCTGGAACATCGTGAGACTGCCAGATTAGGTGGCGAGTCAGTAACCATCAGGGCTGTAAAGGGTTGTCCCAAGGAGGCGTACTATCTCCTCAGACAGACTACTGGTCCTTCTGAATAGCCATGGGTTTGATGTCCAGGGCTATGCGGATGATGTGGCTATCATAATCAAAGGCAAATTTGATGAGGTCATGTCTGATCGCATGCAAAATGCACTCAATATAATATGGCAGTGGTGTTACCAGGAAGGACTCAGTGTCAATCCAAACAAAACTGTCATTGTTCATTTTACTCGGAGGAAAAAGCTTGCACTTACAGCTCCCTCAGTTCAGGTGGACCATCCTTTGAGCGAGGGTCCATGGTATGGTTTACAGATAGATCAAAAACGGAAGATGGGGCGGGGATAGGAATACACAGGAGTGGCACTGCCCTCTCGAAGTCCTTGGGTACCAATGCTACCGTTTTCCAAGCAGAAATACATGCTATAGAACTTTGCGCTAGGATAGGCATAGCAAAAGGCCTAAACGATGCAAAGATTTATATTGTATCAGACAGCCAATCGGCCTTAAAGGCTCTTAGGTCTTGTACCGTTGAGTCAAGGCTGGTATGAGATTGTCTGAAGGTTATTAAACATCTGGCAGGCTCAAATAAGGTAATACTTATGTGGGTGTCAGGTCATACTGGAATCGAAGGAAACGAAGCAGCTGATGGCCTCGCCCGTGAGGGTTCTGCTTCTCCATTTATTGAACCAGAACCCTTCTGCGGCATCACTAAGGGATACCTTAGAGCAGCGGTAAAACGCTGGGAGGATGTTGAAAAGTCCTCCTACTGGCGCAGAATTCAAGGTTTGCGTTAGGCGAAGAATTTATATGACCTTCATCTGTCAGGGTTAGAGGGTGTCTTGAACTTAGGAAACCTGAGTTGAGGCTACTTACTGGCTTCCTCACAGATCATGTGCCCTTAAGGTATCACCTTAAGAAGATGGGTCTAAGTACGACAGATGGGTGCCGCTTCTGCGATCTGGAAGCGGAATCAGCGGAACATGTTCTGTGCCAATACCCAGCCATTTTCCAGCAAAGACTGCAACATCTAGGAGGGGAACAATGAGCCCAGATAGTATGTACCTTGTACCGGCCGGTACTATTATCAGATTCATTAAGAGCCTGAATATTGACTGGATCGATAATTAAGTAGGGTCCAGCATATTAGATCTTTTAGGTCGCAGTGCGAGGTGGTTTATCGCCCACATGGCCCTTCAATCAATAACAATAATAATAATACAGAAATCATCTTAGTTGCGACAACTTTTAATAGTTCGTTGTTAGGCACCTTATTACTTGCAACTTAATTGTAGATTCTTTCTCTGCCTTAAGAATTTTAGTTGGATAATAAAGAGTATAGATCGGAGCCATAGAGTAAGTAAATCAAAAAGGCCAACCTTATCTTGAATCCTTTAAGATTCGACTAGAATTTCTTTTAAAGAAATTGAAGAAGTATTCAAGAAGTAAACAAGCATGTTAGAAAATACTTCCGTGGATTATTTGGTCGACTACCTCGTGAAAAGTGCCCTTATTTGTACATTAAACCCAGATCAAGAGCGATTTGGTTATCGCTACAAACTGACGCACTACAACTGACGACTCAAATTACCTGCCGACGACGACATGCGATAGCACCTGTCTAATTAAAATATAAGTTTAGCATCCGATGTTAAACAGAACTAAGTTATGGGCCACACATTTTCCTTATCTTACCGAATTTGGTTCACAATCGCTTACACCATGTGAACAGTTTAAGTCGATGGTATTTTATAATCTATCGCTAAATATCGTGGTATATATTAAAGGAGTAACCAGTGGATCAGTTAGAACTGACAAATACAGAAATAAAATTATAATGTGAATAGCAGGTGTGAGTGACGAGGTACTCGGGCACCATCCATGAGAACTCCTAAATCAATGAATACTGTAATTTATCACTATTTTGGGCTATATTTACCGAAGGGGTGAAACTGGGGAGCCAAAAAGAGTTGCTTAAACACCTTATTTAGAGTGAAGAAGATACCCGCCTACCTTCATATATTTTGTATGTAACTTTATGGAAATAAAATAAAATAAAACAATTTGAAAGAAACTTATTGAAGGCGCTTGTTAACATCAGTGGAAAGAAGTGATCGACGTCGTACAGGTGACGAAATCTGCTTTTCCCATAAGGAGATAAACCAACGAAAAAAAAATGTTTTCGCCCTTCGGATGTTTAGCTTAGTCTTTCATTATTCTAGTGGACGATAACCCAACCGTATTACAGTGTCGGCAAGGTACCTTCTCACTTTCGTCCTTAATTCATTTCGTAAAGAATCTTGTTTTTTTTTGGCGACAGGCAAAATATGTGCCAAAATAAGTACAAGTAGCACTTCTCTAGTCTCCCGTGCAAATATTTTAAGCCACGCCACTGAATTTCAGCATAGTGACTAATCTTAAATACTTATTAAATTGTTTATAAAACTATAAGTATGTACAAACTCATTTCGAGTCACACTCTAAACAAAAATATTTTTTAAGATTAATGTTTCGTTCTGTCAAATTAAACTAAACAACAATTTTTAACATAAGCATAAATGAAAAATATTCTACAAAGTGATCAGAAGTTGTGTTATAATAGTTGAGCATTCAACACACAAACAAATCAAACAGTTAACCGATGTTTCCTTGGCATGTTTATTGAATACGGTAAATAAATTGTATGGTAAACACTTTGATTAGTTCACGAAACCGCACACTAAAAACATTAATCCCGCATTATATTTATAGAAACCCATAAAAATTTTGTAGAACCAAATGTTGGTAGGCAAAAAATAAAAAATTGGAAACACACTGAGTCACGCTTGCTACTCTCGCAGCACTATAATTTATCGTCTAAAAAAAAAAAAAAAATCAGCAAGTTTTCAACAATTTAATAACACTCTTCACGAATTGTATTGTACAGTAAATACAAATAGGCCGAACATACATATTTTATGAACATAAAAATATTACAAAAATGTCAATTTTTGGGGCGACAACCGCACAGCAGCTGCGCCACAACCCACAACACACACACAATGTAAATTACCAATTCGTTTTAACATTATCATATCACAACGGAATTTCCCACGCATCAAAATTATATTATTTGAGCACACAAAAATATTGTACGACACACACTATAATTCATTACAATCGCTCATTAAACACTAATCGATACCCCCCCGATCACCGATCAATTAACTTACGAAATTCCATATAACATTCACATCCTCCCGAATCACTTTTAATACAATTCACTTCCATTTTGAATTTTAATTTTTTTTTTATTTTTCCAAAAATATTTTCCAATTTTTCTTTATGCCGACATAATTGATCGTGCGGTATTTTTTTTAATAAGTATATCGAAATTTTGTTTTGCCAATTTCACAACACGCCGCAAAATGTACACAAACCAACACACACACACACAAACAAACATGCACTAATTAAGATTAAACAAATTTTGGTTCTTTTTTTCACGAATTAAATATTTTAAATTAAAAATTTATTGCAAACCGCGAGTACACTGAATGAAGAAAATTGGAAAACAAACATTTTTTGGTTTGGTTCAAAATAATTTTATCATTTAAAATTAAAAACAACAACAACACTCAAATTGTTCTCATCTCTTGTGATCTTGCCAGTTTTTAATTAAATATGATATATATAATTAAAAATAAATAAATCTGAAAACTATGTATATTCTGAAGTAACGGGAAATGAACGAATAGCATAAAAATTAAGAAACTTGGTGAAGATGTTTCGATACTGTACATACAACAACAACAACACAAAAAACTACAAAAATACTTAAAAATCCAGAGCACAGAAGGTGATTATTGTTTAGATTAAAAATTTTTAATTAACTTAAATATTTATTAAAGGCGCCTGTATTAACAAAAATCGAGAGGAAACGGTACTTACATACATAACAAAAAATATACCAAAACATGAACGGAGAAATGTCCATGTAAATAAAGGGTATAAGATTGGCCAAACCACTAATTTTTATTACAGTAATATACAAAATTTGATTTGTTAAAATCTCGGCAGATTTTTCTATTCGAATTAGGTTTGTGGGTATCGCTACCCTATTATTCGGTGTGCGCGCACCTGAAAGGACGAAAAGTGGTTGTTTTCCGCACGAGATTGAAAACAAAGTAGGGAAATATTTACAAATTTGCAACTATGGAATTTTTCTTGTTAGAACTAAAAAAGTATTTTAATGACATGTGCGAAAAACATTTTTAATAAAATTGCAACAGCATTGAGTGTGAAATAAAAAATAACAAAAAATTACACTGTTAAATTAGCAATTTTTCCAATTGGAATTTAAATTATATGAAAATTTAAATTTTTTTGTAATTTTGGATTTTTCGTACCACCAAACAGGTTCTTTTGGTGGTTCAACGAAAAGCATCCAATTGTGCTGAACATTGCTATGTTTCCGATAATTTAAAAGTTGACTGATTTTGATGGTTTAAATAATTATTTAGCGCCGATCCTGGAAATGTCCCGAAGGTCCGCACATTTCTTAGAATAGCTAAGCCATATAGCGATCAATGTCATCAAGCCGATCGAATTATGATGAACTATACTAAATTTTACAGAATTTAGTACTTTAGGTAAAATGATATAAAATCGGTCACATGGTGCATTGCATTGCAATTAACTCCTATGTTCGACAAGGAGAAGATCTATCGCTGATACTCCTTAGTCTCACGGTGTCTGCTATAGCAACGAAGTGTGAAGCATTTTAAAGTTTTTGACGTATGCACGTATTTTAATTTTTGATTTAATTTCTTTGGTGGGTTAAAAATTGTGTTGCGGAACACAATGTAGCTTAGCGGTGGGGGGTCACAAGGTTCAGATTCTTGGAACCTCTTTTACTTAATGATATTATTGTAGTGGAGGATATAGTTTTTAGATAAAGTTCTAGAATATGGCCAATTAAGATGGGAATTACCGATTATTGCTTTACCGAGTTTCGATCTGCCTCATAGCAGATAAAGCTCGACAGCTGCATGGTTTATGGAAACTGCAACAGACAATAGGTTTTATGATATTGCCTGTTGATATTTTTGAGAATATGGCAGCTGTTGACGTTTCTCATATTGATGTATTTTTTATTTTATTTATTTATTCGATATCTACAGTGACTACAATCGGTACAAACCATTACGGCTAACTTCAATTGTTAAAAAACTTAAATAAAACATTCTTGAACAAATCTCTCGACAAGTGAAAATCGAAAACTTGAGAAACTGAATTAATTGAACACCCTTGATATTCTCAGGATTGGTTCCGAAAGACCATAGTTTGTTGGCACCAGGTCAAAAAATAAAAGCCCATCACTTTGACGTATTCGGCGTTCGGGAGCATAGATTTTTAGACGTGCGAGTAACTCGGTACAATCGATACGGGAATTAATGATATCGTGCGGCCACGTTCCGGCCATAGTCTAGACGTTGCAGTTTCAAAAGATTACATCGATCTTGATAAGGTGGGAGGACATATTCTACAGCACGCGTGGACGGCAAACATCGGAGTGCGAACATAACAAATTGCTTCTGAACACACTCAATCCTCCAGGAATGACAGTGGTAGGATGGCGCCCAAACTGGAGATGCATACTCCAAAATAGACCGAACAAACGAGACATATAGTGATGTCAACGTTACCGGGTCCCTAAAATCCCTACAGTTTCATTTAATAAAGCCCAACATAATATACGACTTTGAAATAATGGTGTTAACATGTCTGGTACATGTAGCGTCAGCTGCAAAATCACACCAAGATCGGAAATGAACTCGACTCGGTCAACGTCTTCATTGTACAGCTGATATTGGTGAAGAATGGGTGAGCGGATACGATTAAAAGAAAGCGTCTTACATTTGCTCACGTTCAGAGCCAGTCTATTATTAATTGACCAACTAGAAAATCTGTTTAAGTCCTCCTGCAACTTTACACAATCAGACAAACTAGAAACCCGAGCGAAAATTTTCATGTTATCTGCGAAGAGGAGGCAGTTAGTAAACTCAAAGCATTGCACCACATCATTGATAAACAATGAAAACAACAATGGTCCAATGTGACTACCTTGAGGCACACCAGATGGCACATGAAATAATTGAGAGTGAGAACCCAAGATCCTAACGGAATGCCAACGATCAGTGAGGTAGGAACGCAACCATTTAATAGGAATAAACTGACAATTTAGACTCTCTAACTTACTAAGAAGAATAGAGTGGCCAATCATATCAAAAGCCTTGGCAAAGTCTGTATATATCAAAAAAGTCGCCACGCAACGAAATCAAGTTAGTTACTGTAGACCTACCGGGATAAAAACCATGTTGTACAGGAGAAATGAAGTTTTTAGTATGGAAGAACAAGATTCTATGAACCATAGACTCAAACAACTTGGGTAAGACAGAAAGAATGGCGATCCCACGATAATTACTCACATCACTTCTTCTACCCACCTTGAAGATTGGATGAATACAAGAAATTTTCCAAGGATCGGGGAAAAAACCGCGACGAAGGCTTTCATTAAATATGAAGGTAATAGGAAGGGTCAAACTCTCAGCACAACACCTAAACAGAATCGGCGGGAAGCCATCATAATTCTCTCCCTTTTCAACCTCGAGCTGGAGCAAGCAATCCCGTACTTCTTCCTCGGTGATCGAAGGTGAGCAAAGCTGGAGATACGATAGCATATACGACAAAACAGGTTTATAAACCGACGCAAAAAATTTGGCAAACAGATTACAGATATTCAAGGGCTGACTATAGCGACGGAGCCTGGTACGACATAGAAGACGGAAAGCCAGCCACTTTTTTATTGCTGTTAATGAAATTCCAGAACTCCTTAGGACTAGATGTTAACTCTTCCTCAATTCACACTACATAGTTGTTGTAAAGGAACCAGTTTAGGCACTTAAATTCCTTGCGGGCTCTATCAAAATCTGGATATTATTTAACACCATGCAATCTATACAATGAATGAAGCTTATTACGTCGTTTCTCGAGCGACACCAACTCATTGTTATAACATGGCTCCCGACGGCCGATTTTATTTATTTTAACCCGCGGAACGTGCTTTTTGATACCACACCTGAGAAGATGTCAAATGACAGAAAATATGTAGATGAAGCCTTTTTTTCAGCGACTTGGCGATCGCTGTAGTGGTTTTCATTGCACCTATAACTATTTCATTTAATGGATCTCGGGTCGAACCATTCTTCCATATGTGATGAGTGTACGGCCCTCAGCATATTGTTTACTCTCACATCGTAGTCTGATTTGTCCACTATAACTACCCTGTTACCTTTATCCGCTTTTATATACACCAACTTTGTCTTCTTTAATATTTTTATTAATCATTGCGTCTTCTTGGTACCATTATTTTGATTAACTCCTTCCCCTCCAATCCAGAATATTAAAATTTTTAGTTGTAAATAGTAGGTATTCAAATCACACACCGCTAATTCGCTGTATTTCGCCTTCAATTCACTTTTTAGCCACATTTAATTTCCTGTGCTAACAGCTTTCTTTGCTGATGCACTTTTATTGTTTGATTTTAAATTTGCAAAGTTAAGAATTATTTGGGCCATATACGTGGATGATGTTTTGGCTACTATAATAAAATTGGATGAGATTGACAACTATATGAGAATACCCTCTAAACAAGTTGAACCGTTTACGAATCATAAACGTAGAAAGCGATTCATGTAATCGTTCGTAAACGAATAATTTTTGCGGCTCAAAAATGAACCATTTATGGTTTTCCTATAACACGATAATTAGACTTTTTAGCGAAGTATTGTTAATGTATTGGTGGTTCGCAAACAGTTCACTTTTAGTGATACGTTAAAGAATCGTTTTGGTGAAGCGTTTATGTATCGTATTAAGTGATACTTTAAAGTAACACTTTTTCAACCCATTAATGGCCCGTTTTTCAAAGTTTACTCAAAATTTAATAGACGAACAAATCAAGATTGTAAATAAAAACACAAAATTAAATTTTTACATGTTTTTAGATATTTAAAAATGATAAAAAATTGAGTTCCTAAGTCACAAATTTATTAAGCAATAATAAAATAAATTATGTATATTTAAATTAATGAAAAATAATTTATAGTAGACATAATTAAAGAACTTTTCTACTCAATAATTCTTTATAAAAAAATTGTATACACAATAATTTATTAGAAAATGTTAACTACCTATTTACAATAGCGTTCATCCCGAATAACTCACTAAAAAGATTTTTTACTGTATTTGTAGTAGTGCAGGAGAAAAAAAAACGTTTCGTTTATAGCGGGTATTTTGATTCGTAATTTCTTATGTATTAAGTTAGGTTCCACCAAATAAGTAAATCATTGGAAAAGGGCCTTAGGCTGTTTTCGAAACCGATACTTAATTCATACTTGTTTACTTATTCGACGCCATCTTAAATAAGTAAGTAAAATCATTCGAATTAATTTCACTTGCTTATTTTGACAGCAACAACAAAAATTTATTTGTTGTTCATTTTTTGAGTTAAGGTCACTACTATTCGCAACATAATATGCTTGTAGCACTAACGCTTAATAAAACAATGAGGGTATTAAATTTTGAAGACCTGTAATTAATTAATTATCTGAAATATTTCATTTATTACTTCAGTGTTCGTCAAAAGCAAATTTTAAATTTTTCGGTATCACGCTACCTTAGAAAAATATTCATAGGCAAAATGACAAGCAATTTAGATTTTTTTTGTGAGAAAGTGATAGAAAATAAGTCACCTCGATAGGATACTTATTTGTATAAGTTAGGTTCCACAAATAATTCACTAATTAGAAAAAGGCCTAAGGCTGTTTTCGAAACGAATACTTATTTGTGGAACCTAACTTATTCAAATAAATATCCTATCGAGGTGACTTATTTTCTATCCGTTTCTTACAAAAAAATCTAAATTGCTTGTAATTTTGCCTATGAATATTTTTCTAAGGTAGCGTATATACCGAAAAATTTAAAATTTGCTTTTGACGAACACTGAAGTAAAAAATGAGTTATTTCAGATAATTAATTATTTAGAGGTCATCAAAATTCAATACTCTGATTGTTTTATAAAGCGTTAGTGTTAAAAGCATATTATAGTTGTATTGCTTTCACCAAACAAAAAAAAAATTACAACAACAATCGTACTAGATAGACCAAAAAATAGTTTAGCTAACCAAAAAAATATTCGTGGTTAAACAAATTTTAACCATATATGTATTTACTTTTAATACCTGCCACAAGGGCCGAAGTGACAAGAAAATATAAGAAAAAAAATTTGACCAAAATTTGGTTAATTTTTGCTGTTGCTTTGACCAGCGTTAACCAAAAGAAATACCTAACTAATTTTGGTTGAAAGCAATACACTTTATGTTGCGAATAGCAGTGTCCTAAACTCTAAAAAATAGATAACAACTGAATTTTTGTTGTTGCTGTCAAAATAATAAGTGAAATCAATTCGAATGATTTTACTTACTTATTTAAGATGGCGTCGAATAAGTTAATAAGTATGAAATAAGTATCGGTTTCGAAAACAGTCAAATACCACGTTTACATTATACTTACCTAATAAGTATGTACTTTTTTGCTATTTAATGTTTTTTCAGCTGCGGTTCACACTAGCTTTACAATTTGTAGTGTGAACGCATACTATAAAAGTTTGCTGTTTTGACAGATAGATTTCTGTATTCAATTCAGTTTAATTTTTATGATATTTAAATTTTTAAGCGAATTTTTAAAATTAATCTTTGATTTTCTTTTTAGATTATTTGATTAACACCCGAAATTGTAGTTCAACGTAATAAATTTTTGTTTTGACAACAAATATACGAATGACTTTAACATGTAGTTATTATACAGGGTTCACATTACAACGTACTATACTAATACTTTTCTGATCAATACTTTATCGAAATATCAAAAAAGTATGTGATCAAATATTTATATATTTAAATTTGAGTTCACATGACGATAATTTTTTGCTACATACTTTTATTCTAAACCATGCCAAATACATTTTGGTTACTTGTTTTGGCAGCTACATTATTTTTAAATTGCTTATATTTATTGTTTGAATTTGTTTGAACAATTTTAGAACATGAACATTATTAAGAGAATTGGAAAAAAATTAATTTCAGATAATGTATTTGATTTTTTCAACGGCATACGGCAACGGTATTTCGTCTATTATACAAATTATGACTAAGGCTCTTTTCCAATTACTTACTTATTTCAAATTTATTTATGAATCCTAACTTATTACATAAGAAATTACATTAAATAAGTTAGGTTCCAAAAATATGTTAGTACATAATTGGGAAAGGGCCTTATACTATTGACAGACACAAAGATTATCGTGATAATCTCAGATCGCGATTTCAATTTCATTTAGAAATGAGATCACAACAAAATAATTCTATCTCACTTACACTTTCTGTCTCTTTTTTGTATTTCACGTTTATCGAGTTTGTACAACTAGATTACGATAACCCAACCGAGCATATTGTCGGCAAAATTGTTTGTTTGATACTGAAATATATTATTTTGTATAACCTTAATAATTTAACCACATATTATATTTGCTGCTTATTTCTAATTTTTGATGCTACTCTTTGTCGCTAAACTATTTTTTTTGACGCTGAAAACTATTTGTTTGTATTTTCATTGTTTTGTTCCAAAATATTATATTTGTTGCCAATTTATTCATTTTAATGCCAATATCTTTTGACACAGTATTTAATTATGTCCTTCAAAAATATTTGTTTGTTTTCTCATATTTTGTTCCAAAATATTATTTGTGATGCCAATTTATTATTTTTGATGCTAATATTTGTCGCCAAAAATTATTTTCTTGTATGCCCGTTTAAATTGTCCCTAATAATTTCAGCAATATATAGAAAACGAGAAGTTTGGTAATTTTCAACTGTTTGACATACTGTCTAATGACATGAAACGATGGACCAACGAGAATTGCACGTTTGTTAAAAGCAGCAGCGCTAATGAAAAATAAATTAATTGGAAAATTAGTAGTAAACTTATATAAGAAGGAATCATTTATAAATCCGAATTGAGAATTTTTATATTTCGGTATATACTCGTACCTTCGGTAATTCGATATTGTGTATCCCTTCATATCACAATCATTATTTATTCAAAAAACGATTAAATTTATATTACTTTTCAAGGAACGAGAAGCTCTCAGCCCCACAATGAGTAAGAATTATATAATTTTGTTTTGGGCAAATTATTTAAAATTTTAAAACTTAAATAATCCATTTAGAAGTTCAACATTCAAATTTAAAAAATTTGATTAAACAATAATTTAGAATTTAGCTTAGAATTTTAAAGAAACGCTAGATATTTTAAAAACTTTGCATACAATATAAAAACATTGATGGTAGGCTACAATATTAAATTTATTGCCGATATTTTAATCTCGTAGGATTTACCCAAATAAGGCCTTTTTTGTTTTTTGGACGGTAGAGAAAACTTTCATTGGGTCTATCCGCAATATTTGATATAAAAATATTGATGTTTGAATGTATTGAGTTGAATTTTAATGAATGAAAATTCTCTTGTTTAAATTAAATTTTTCGATAAATTGCATTTTTAGTGTGGTTTAAAAATCGTGGAATGAAATATCTTTACATTTGAATGTAGCATGAAAAAGAAAATCATACAATAAGTGTCCAACAGAGGTCCGAATAAACTCCGCGGCATTTAATTCCGCCGAAAATCTTTCTAAGGCGAGATTAATTAAATTTTCAAAATTTATTAAATGATTAATGAAATTAAAATGATTTCGCAAGGATTTAATTCAGATTCCAAATGAATTTAACTTCGCCGATAAATATGAATTTATTCCGCGATGAAAAAATACTATATACTTTATACAGATTACAAGATCTTAAAAGAAAATTGAAATGTTGCATATACTTTACACCTTCATGAAAAACTACTCAAAAACACTTATTGGATTATCAAAAATTAATATGAATTTAACGTCTAACAGCTATGAAAATAAAATATTCTTTGTTTAATTTATTTGTTGGTACTAGTTTGACAATAATAAGTTAAATTCATTTCAATCCAATTTTTCAGAACAATTTTCTTAGTACTTTTCATGAAGGTGTAAAATATGTGTACTATTTCAATTTCATTTCAAGACCTTAAATTCATTTCACGTTACACTTACTTTACACCTTAGATTGAAATTAATTTAACTTATTACTGTAAAACTACTACAAATAAATTAAATAAACAAAATAAATTAATTTCACGGCGGATTTATTTCATATTTAAAAATGAATTAGTTTTGCGGCGAAAATATGGCCAAATTATTATTTTTTTTTTGGCGGAATTAATTCTCGCGGACTTAATTCACGAAGCAGAATTCAATACAAAACTACAAGTTCGTTCTTTAAACAGTCGAATCAATGCCTGTTCCTCAGTTTTGTGCGTCTACGCCTATTTTGAGATTGTCTACACGGAAATGTCGACAATAGTTTTCGACGTAGGCAATATAGATAATACGTAGACAATGTAGAAAATTTATTGGAGAATATTTTAATATTTAAATGATTATTGAGCCACAATTTTATATAATTAAAATCTTTTTTAATGGTTTTGGGCTCTATACTGTTTTTATATTTTAAATTAATATGAGATTTCGGGCTCACTTCGAGTCCATTTTCAAAAGCGTTTTAAATTTTTTCAATACAATTTTTCTTTCTACAATCAAATCAAAACCAAAACCAAAAAAAAAATTGAAATTTTTTTCGTAGAAACCAAAATTTCTGTGTCTAGACAATTGTATTTACAGGCCGTGACAAAAAAACGTATGGTCTACGTTACGTTACATTCACATTGATCTGATAGACAACATTTAATTTTTTGTTTAGAGGAACTGAATCATTAAGTTTAGAAAGCAAAGTTGTATTCAAATTCGATGCTGGTCTTCCCACAATTTTGAAATTATAATTTTTAATTAAGTATGGATTTAACGCTGGATTTTTTCCTTCCATTGAAGATGTTGTAAAGGGATTCCGTTGAATACCATCGTCGAATAAAGATGATGTAGAAGCCAAATCGATATAATAACTGCAGCGAATTGATAACAAAAGTTTTTTCTGTATTTTAATTTCTTGAACCTTAATATGTTTTTGAAGAAATGCAAAAAATTTGTTTTTGTCCAGGTTATTTCTTACTTTACTGCTGTACTGAAGCTCAAGAGGTTAGTGGATGATTGCCCAGTAAAACTCTCCTTAGTGAGATCACAGGGATTTTTCTTTATCGGCCATATAAGTGACTCTATGCACTTGTTCATCCAAACATTGATCTTTTTCATCGTTGAGTTTTATTGGTAAGTCCATCAGTTCCTGCAGATGTTAATGGGCAAATATTAATTTTAATTTAAAATTATCCACGCTCTAAATCAGCTACAATTCTAGGAACGCATATAAAATCATTCTTAAAATGAAAACAACATTTATTACCTAGATTTTGGATTTTTAAAACGTAGTGAGGAATTTCCAAACTTCCTAAATATACAATCCATTTCCGTTCATAAATATTTTCGTATCCCATAGCACAACAGTTTAACATTTTGTTAACAGCGTCAGTAACGTTGTTCCCGAGACACTATTATTGATTACAAATTGTTTGTCGGATGAAGAGTTTAAATATCTTTTACAGAACGAATATAAAACATTAAAATTCTTTAAAGCATATCGTCACCTTAGTATTATCGTATCGTATAAATCCAAAAATATTATTTTAACGAAATTAAAAAGTTTGAAAGCTGATTTAGATTATTTATAACTACAAAATGTCTAGTTAAGGAATGTGTGATCCAGTGAAACATTTTTCAATTTTGTCGTATAATTTTCAAAGTTGCAATTTGGCTTGGACCAATACGGCCAGTGGCCTCGCATACGAGAAAATATTTATCAAATCTTAAGAAAGTTGTTCAAGAGTCATTCTCTTTAGTGTAAGAGGCTTCGGTGATTTATCCTTTGATTTGTTCGTGCTATGATTCGTTGACTAAACTTTGCTAATTTAAAATGTTACATAATAGTATACCTTTGAAACCCTGATTAACGTCGTAATCATCAGAAACAGTAACTTAACCCTTATCGGTTACACCTCAGCCAGGCCACACAGCGGCCACATGGGGTAACTCATTACCCCACACTGAAAAACCTAGTTGTACAAAACATATGGGTGTTTTAAGACTTCTAACCGATTGTTTCTTGTTTGTTGAAGAGTTCTTTAACATTTCTAATGATTTTTATCCGTCAATTTATAGATGGTGTTCTAAAAACTGGTCATATATGTGAAAATTCAGCAAAAATGGATTTTTTCAGAAAAAAAATTCATTACTCCGCCATTTTTCAATATTAAGGGCTAAAATTTTAGGATTGTACGCACAACATACCGAATACCACTACCATAAAAAAATACCAATGGTGGCGTCTTTTCCCAGGTACGGGATGGCGTGAATCAGGTAGACGGTCGAAGCGTCGTTGACGGTTAACAGGTTTAGTCCGTACTGAACAGCTTTAGTCCGTACTGGCCCCTGAATCCAAGCAGCTGTTCGTCGACCGTACATTTATTACTTGAATTATAATACTTGGTGCAGTTGTTGATGAAAATGGACCAAATTTTTTTTATGGGCGAAAATCTGTCATCTGGATCTCTATTCTCTCTTGCATCGAAACGCAAAAAAGACTGAAGAAACTCAAACTTCATTCGAGGAAAGACACCCCTGTAGAAGTTGATTCCGTTTCTTTTGTCTCAGAGTTCGTTGTTATCCACCTTGGAAGACTTCCATAAGCCAGCGTAGTATAAAATACTGATGTAAGCTCTAATTTCAAGCGGGTCAGTGTAATGGTGGTAGGTCTGGGCTCTATCTTCAACAACCAGGCTAGCAGACATCTCCTCGATTATCTCATTCATGCTGTCGACGATTGCTTCGATGATCTCTTGATTAAACAAAAGATCCCAAAGGTTCTCTAGCGTATCCAGATTTATAGCATAATCTGCCAAGCTTGCTTCATACGGAACTTCACCTCTGCTTACACGATCTGATCTTCGTTCAGCCGATTGCGTTTCCCAGGCAAAATTGTTTTTACCGTATAATTTGGTCGATGTAGTTAAAAACGAAACGAAAAGTAAGGATTTCCAAATTTTCAATGCGGGATTTTCCAAAAAATTAAAGTCAGTATTCTATTATTAATTACTCTTGGTAAAATCAAAGGAAGAAAAAAATCTTTGCTGGATATGCTAATGAAACAAAAAAACGGTCCCTTTACGTTTAAACAATGATCAGCATTTAAAAACTATCAATTTGGATTCTTAAACAATCTTGGTTGATTCACGAGGTCGGTTTTTACCTTAGGTCTGCATTCAAAGTTGAGTCAAGACAACTAATATAAATTTAGAGTAGCAAGCCTCATTTTCCTTCCACGCTATAAAAAAAAACCAGCGTACCTAGGACTGTGTAAATCAGCCACTCTATTAAGGTGTTACTTAATGAAACAGGTACACAATCAACCAGTGTCTATTCACTAAATGAATAAATAGAGACGAATAGAGGCGTTCTATAGTCATCCTAGCGACCAACAAAATTTGAGCAAAGTGTTTTTGGGAAGAGTAGATAGAAAGATAGTAAGCGATAGATTGGACCCCTAACAAAAAAGACAAAAGTAAAGCAAAGATTTTGTTTACCGAGCCAGAAGCGTTATGAATCCACAAATAGGTAAAAATTGTGTAATTTGAATAAACGAATATAAACTTCAGAAGACATCTTATTTCATCGGTCTAATCTGAGGGATAATTAAACATGCAATTTGTGTAATTAAGTTTATAATATTACTATTTACAAAATACTATAAAGGCATAAGACAAATATTTTTAAAACTAAAAATATAACTAAAACTACATAATGAATTAAAAATATTTATTAACAAATATTAAATTGCATTTTATTGAGCCGAATATTGCTATATGGTTGTAAACCATTCAGGTTTAACATAATTTTGAAAATAATTGCAAAGCATTATTCTATATAAAGTAAATAAAATGGCAAAAACTATTTTAAACAAAAAATATTGATTAGTTAAAGTGCGGGCAACAAATCGTTGCTTAGCCTTTTCAATGCCTTTAAATGTTTGCTTGTGATGGCTTGGCACTTCAGATGTAGGTACTGCAAAAAATATATAGATATAAGTATACGAATATTTAAAATTTGGTCCGGCAATTTTATTCTGTATTTTTACGGGACCGTTCCACCTATGTATATAACAAAAAGCTTAACCTTCTTTATAACGAAAGCTGGATTAAATAAAACTAAAATAAAAATACTTAAAAGATATAATTTATAGGCACACCTGTAAAAAACCAATTCACCACAGACAGACAGACAGAAAGGTTAAACCACAAACTACACATTTAATTTGTATACAACATTGAAAACAAAACATTATAGATTTGCTTACATTACAGCGATTTATGTGTATATAAATAAATTGCAGACGATCTGCTCTCCATTATAAGATTTTGACCAACATATGGGTTGCTTTTTACCGAAACAAAAACAAAAAATCAAAATAATTTATTGTTCAATTATAGCACACACAATAATAAAATTAAAAAAAAAAAAATTATAATTCTTAAAATCAAATTGTTTACAACACTAAAAAGCATTTGACCTGTGTGATACGTTGCGAATTGATCGCTGCGCATCAAGAGAGATCAAGAGATGGAAAATTCGCATAAAAAATATTTTAAATTGAATGATTAATTACTTTTGAGATTATTTGTGGGTATGTCGGATTTTTTTTTGATTTCTAATTTTTTTTTCCTAATAATTTAAAAATTTTTTGAGATAAACAAAAGAAAATTATTTCTAATGAAAAACTATTTGGAACGGAAATATGTAAATAAATTTTCAACAAAAAAAAAAAAAAATGGAAAGCATTCTATAAAATAGAAAAATCGATTAAATGTTTCACAAGACAAAAAATGTTTTTAATTTTTTCTTACAACAAAATAAATATTTATATTTTTAGGAAATAGGAAAATTTAAATTAGAACAGGAAATTATCTCTTTTATTGTTAACAATAGATGAATAAATGTTTTCCAATCCTTCAATAATATAAATTTCCCACGCACATTTTTTTTTGGCTCGGCACATCTGTCTAAATATAATAAAATCAATGACAATGGTTTTGAAATTCTTGACAATAGAAAAAAATTAGAAAGGAAGTTCATTTGCATCTGGACACTTTTTATGGAAAGTCTGTAATTTGTAAAATTTTTAAAACGAAAAATAAACAAAGCCAATTTGTCTATATCAAAAGAGTCGAAAAGAGTGTAGAATCTAAAAATCATTTCAAAAATCAATTTCGGTTAACCGTACTAGGTTCAGAAATGGCCAAGTTCTATTCCAGTTGAACATATGTAGTCTAGGTCAGTTGGATTCTCTATCAATTGGCTATATTCTAGAAATGAATCAAAGAATTCGACTTTCATCATAATCGGGTAAAAAATGGAGGTGTGGCCAACACATGACTTTCTTTTACAAACAGAGAATTTTGAGAATTTTTTTTTTTTTTTTTTTTTAATTTTTGGAAACATTTTGTATTACGAGTAAGTACAATAGTTTTTTGTAAACCTTATACTTTTTAAGATATTTGCAAATTAAATTTTCTGGGCCAAGGGAGTGGCCACTTCCGATTGACCGATTTGGAGTAAAATCCACTGGGACCTCCCAATTTATCAAAAAAGCTTAAATCTGAAGTTTCAGTTCGATTGGTTAAACCATCTGGGCTGACAGACTGACAGACTGACAGACTGACAGACTGACAGACTGGCAGACTGACAGACTGACAGACTGACAGACTGACAGACTGACAGACTGACAGACTGACAGACTGACAGACTGACAGACTGACAGACTGACAGACTGACAGACTGACAGACTGACAGACTGACAGACTGACAGACTGACAGACTGACAGACTGACAGACAGATGCCATTTCGAAATCCACTTTTTCGGACTCAGGGGACCTCAAAACAGATAAATCTCTAAAAGTTTCAAGTTCCAAAATTTTCATGATTACTATACTTAATTTTACTAGAGCAAAAGAAAGTAAAATGAATAAGTTCCAATCCACTTGGCCAAATTCTAGAATAAATCCTATGGTGTCAGCATAGTTGGTCATAATCCAGAACTTTACCAAAGAATAATTTTAGAATTACATTCCCGTCGTTCATGTCGAATTTCCTACCAATCAGTTAAGAAATAGCCAAGTTCCATACCAAAATGCCATATTCTAAGAAATAACCTGATTCTATTCCAGTGAGCTAACCTCCACAACTTTATCAAAGGATAATTTTAGAATACCATTTCCATCCTACTTATCCAAATTCACAATAATCGGTGAGAAAAAAGATAAGTTCCGTTCTAAGTGGCCATGTTCTAAGAACTAGACCAATCCCATTCCAATCAGTTTAGAATCCAAATTCATACATACAATGGAAGTCGCTACAATGGAAAGATATACAATAGAGTTTGAACCATTTGAGAGCTACCCAGCAAATTTTAGCTGATGTTTCAATTTAAACCCCCTCGCAGAATCGAGTTTGACAAAACATGTCCTAAACCAGTACTAAACTGTGGTTAAATTGTGTCATTAAATCTTATTTAAGTCATTATAAAAAAAAACGTCTGAATCATTTGAAAGACCGATCAATAACTAATTTCACTCAATGTTTCACTTAGACCCATCAGTAAAACAGGCTTGCATTATAGAATTACATTAACCATATCGTCAAGAGTAGAATCTGTTCTAAAGCAATGTTAAATTCAAGCCCGATAGGTTTTGGTCTTTCACCAATCGGTCTGAATTCTTAGCCGATGAGTCACAACCGATGAGTCGCACAATCACAAGTAAATACTAAAATCAGGCTTAATTTTCAGTCAATAAAACCAAATATTTTAAACGAGCCCGAAGCAAAAATGTTGATGAAACTTTTTGTATTATCTTCTGATTGGTGCCTATAGATCAAAGTCGCCATTTTTCGACTCGGGAAACTGAAAAACGTTTTTCATGTAAATGGCACGAAGGGTGTCCCAAAATTAACGCAAGATTTGAATGTGTCGCCATTTGTGCAGTCAATTGTTGGTAATAAAATGAAGCGTTACACGATACAACAACGTGTTTTCGTTATTGAACAATATCTCAAAAATAATGAAAGTATGGCGGCCACTGTTCGAAGCGATGAAGCACATTTTCACCTTGATGGCTTTGTTAATCGCCAAAATTGCCATGTTTGGGGTTCGGAGAACCAATGGCCACATGTGATTATCGAAAAACAAATGCATCCACAACGTGTCACTGTTTGGTGCGGACTTTGGGCTGGAGGCATCATTGGACCATACTTTTGAAAATGAGACTAGTCAAGCAGTGGCTGTTACTGGTGCTCGATATTACCGACTCGATAACACAGTTCTTTCTGCCGAAATTCTCACCAATATGTGGTCGTGTACTCTCTCGTTACGGTGATCAGAATTGGCCCCCTATATCGTGTGATTTAACACCATTAGATTTTTTTGTACGGGGTTATTTGAAGTCAAAGGTCTATATCAACAAGCCCACAACCACCCGAGTATTACAAGAGGAAATTAAACGCTGCATCAACTAAATTCAGCCAAATTTATGCAGAATGGTCATGGAAAATTTCGACAAAAGAGTGCGTATGTGAAGCCGTGGATGTCATTTGCCCGATGTGTTATTTATTCCATAAATAACCCTATCCTATGTACTTTATGATTCAATAAAAATATAATAATATAAAGACGAAAATCTTGCGTTAATTTTGGGACACCCTTTATAAGCCAATTTTTAAAATTTTTAAATTTCCTTAATTTGGGCTTTCAGGGTCGCTGATTACGATTTTGAGGTCAAACAAATTTAAAAACAAAATGGCGGCCGCAAACTATTGACTCAGGATTATCAGTATGATGAGCTTTTTAACTCACTTTTAAAGTTTTACACGTGCCAATAAAATGTAACATTTTGTAAATTTTCCAAGCTTAAAAATATTGATAAAAGCAAACGTTATATGAAGCTTTCATAGATTTTGACTTAGACATTTTTGATTTAGATTTTGATTTAGGCTTTAAAACGTTTATTGAACATTTTAAAAACGATTTTTAAACTGGCGGAACGGATGACAGTAGCGGATTTAACAGCGGCTGCACCGGGCGCGCGTCCTGGACCAAGACTTCTGGAGAGCTCCCAAAATCCAAACTTTACATTTTTTTAAATGGCACCCAATTTGGCTGCGTAGACACCGCGCAAACAATAGAATCTTATTTGCTACTTTGTACGTGGAACGCTAAAAAATCTGACTTTTCGACAATTTTGACAAAAGTGCCAAAAACAGTCGAAAAGTGTTAAAAGCTGTGCGAATTATATTGGGGAAAAGAGTAAGCAAAATATTTTTATTGTTTCGTGAACAAGTTCTTGAAATATACCAGTAAATTTTGAAGATGTTCAAACTGATGAAACAGTCGGTTGAACTGCAAAAGTTAAAATTATTTGAATTCCAACTACTTTACTGAAATAGTTTGTGCTATGGAGGTAAAGCTTGAGCGTTTTAGCTTAGTTACTTTAATTTAATCATTTTTCTACGCTATTAGATTTTTTTTAACTCACAATCGAATACTTTTTTGTAAAAGCTTTCTAAGTTGGTGAGCTTTTTGTACAGATCTAGCTATCCTCTGTGAGGTTTCCTCATCTAAAATCGGTTGTAAGCTTTTATTGCTTGTGATTTAGATTCTTTGAGCTTTATCTTGGTGTTAACCGACCGTTAGACATTTTTTTGTAGAAGAGTGCCAGCTTAATTCATTCAATTTCTGCGAAAAGTAAACTTTTAGAAATTAATTTTTTTAAATTAGCAGTATTCTATAATATCTACGAGCTTTTCTGTTTGTTGGTTTTAATGAATGAGGTCTCTACGAAAGCTTTATGAACTTTTTAAATGTACACATCGATTATGCTTTTTTTTAATTATTCTTGAAGTTCTTTGAGCTTTGTTTACTGATCTAACGGTTTGTATTAAAACTGGTTGATTTAGTTATTAGAAATTTAGAATTTGTACAAACAAGAGTTAACGGAAATGGATTTAATTACGAAACATTCAATACCACAATGCTAACTTGATATTTTTGATTTTTTGAAGGTTCCTTATGCTTACCAAACGCGTAAAAAAATCACCAACTTAATTACTTAACAGTTTAAGTAAGTTGGAGATTTTCTTTCTTAAAATTTTTTATGATTTGATCATTTTACCAGATTCTAGTAAAATGTTATCTTATTTAGTCATACTCTGTTAGTTTTTCGCGGCTATTAACTATTTTAAACTTCTCGAGAAACAAATGAGTTAAATAATTAATATTATTTTGTACAATCACAAAACACCAACAGTTTTCACTACTTAAAAATAAAAATTTTTGAATTTATTTACTTTTATTTATTTAAAATTACAACTAAGATCATCTACAGGTAATTTTTTGCAATTAAAAAGAATTGCAAAAAATTACCTGTAGATGATCTTTGCAAGATCGAAACTAGTTGTAATTGTAAATAAATAAAAGTAAATAAATTCAAAAATTTTTATTTTTAAGTAGTGAAAACTGTTGGTGTTTTGTGATTGTGCAAAATAATATTAATTATAAAAGGATCAGTTACGTCACTCCGCTTCATAAAATTTTTTTTTGTTTAAAAAATGTTTAATAAACAAATGAGTTAAGTTGATCTTATTTGAAACTAGCTTAGATTGTTAAGTTTTATTCTTTCAAATTTACTCGTTTATGAGCTTTTTTGTCAAAGGTTTTTAAATATTTCAAGTTAGAATTGAAGTGTTGAAAACAAAATTGGAAGTAGCTATAAACTAGGGATTGCAATACCGGAAAACCGGTTTACCGGTAAATCAACTCAAATTGCATAATTTTATTACCGGTAATTATTTTGATAATTACCGGTAAATTCGGTAAACAATTATTATAAAAACCCAAGAAACTATCGTCATCTATTCTCATCCATCCATTTATCACTACACTTATCCATTCAATACGAGACTACACCCATACATCCATTAACTAAATAGAAGGGAGCACCCCGAAATCTTGCATTACAAAATCTTGCAAGTACAAAATCTTGCATTTTTTAAAAATCATGCAAATCAAAATCTTGCCAAACCAAAATCTTGCAGTTATAAAATCTTGCAAGTACAAAATCTTGCTAGTACAAAATCTTGCATTTCAAAATTTTGCAGTTTTAGTATCTGTACCTGTCTTAAGTATCTAACATAATATTGCGTATTCATAAAAGTCAATTGAAAATCGAAATAAGTCAGTTTTGAATTTATATTAAATTATAGCAATTTTATTCACAAAAAAAACAGAAGAAAAGTTATAATTGTATAATATAATTAAAAATAAATTAAAAAAAATAAATTGTAAAGCAATTAAAAAAGGATAATGCCCGATTCTTTTTAAAAAATCAGTTTTACTGAGTCTTTCCCTTTTTTTAATGATACGTTTTATTTTTCTATTTTTGATTATTGCCTTTTTTTTCTTTGAAAGGCGTTCTCTGGATTTCACCTTATCAATTTGAACTTTTGCCACAATTAGTTCCTCTGATAAATTTTCAATGATTCGGTATACTCCAGCATGCCGTTATCCAACCACAACTTTAAGGCGTCGGTGCCAAGCTTCGACACTGTTTTCGGTCCGTGGGAAGTTTTCTGATCTTATATCTGCATCGGCAATAGACCAGAATTGTAGCATATATCTTGGTGTATGATTGAGGCCCCCAATACAATTTTTGTGGAACCACCGTCCAATTAATTTCGCTCCACTGTTCTCATCAAATTGTTCATATAAATGTTGATAATATCCAGGTATTTCGTTTGGTGGAACGAAAGCCAAACTTTTCAGCATCCGAATTTGGATTGAAAAATCCTCAGAACTGGCGTATCTAGCCACAAACCGTTTCTTTTGTATCCTTCGCCAAATTATTTGCCCGAAGTGGAAAAGGCAACCTTTAATCGTTACTTCAGGGAAAAATGTTGAAGCTGATGACACAATTGGCTTTTCGAAATCTGTTATGACTCTCCTTGGATTTCAATTAATACCCAGTTCCAAGCTGACTTTCTTTAAGTTAAAAAAAAATCTGTCTTAAACCTTCAGAAATTTTTTGCTCATTAAGCAAAATATTAAAGGTACAATTTGCCCCTAAACACACCCGTGAATTGAAAAGAGTTGCCGCATGATGGATGGAACTACGTCGATAATTCCATCCATGATCCAGCAACTCGATTCCGCTAGTAACGCTAACGATGATTGCAATAAAAAAAGGCAACTTTAATTTCATTTTATTATTGTTACTATGTGATTGCAATTATAATTATACAGTAGAATCTTGTCAATGCGATTTGTTATCTTGCATAACAATTTCCCGTACATTTATAGAATCGCGCGAAGTTTTCTGATCCTACATCTGCATCGGCAATAGACCAGAATTGTGGCATATATATTGGTGTATGATTGAGGCCCCCAATATAATTTTTGTGGAACCACCGTCCAATTTTTCAGCAATTTGTTATCTTGCATAACAATTTCCCGTACATTTATAGAATCGCGCGCGCGATTCTATAAATGTACGGGAAATTGTTATGCAAGATTTTGTAATGCAAGATTTTGTAATGCAAGATTTTGTAATGCAAGATTTTGTAATGCAAGATTTTGTAATGCAAGATTTTGTAATGCAAGATTTTGTAATGCAAGATTTTGAAATGCAAGATTTTGAAATGCAAGATTTTGTGATGCAAGATTAAGGGGCTAACCCAAATAGAAAAATAGAAAAATGTTTTGTCCACTTTTTTTTTTTTTACTTAAACAGTTATTTTTCTCTGTTATTATTGTGTCTGTTGTATTTCGGATTTGATTTAGTTTCATTGCTGACTTGCTGCTAAATTGTTCTGTAGTAAAGATCAAACCTTGATATTTTTTTTATGTGCAAATCATTTTTTTTTTAAATAGATCATTTCATAAACAAGCTTCTCAAAATAAGTCGAAGAGGTAATAAAATAATTAAAATTTTTCGTATTTCATAGAAAAATTAAACAAAAAAATGTTCAGCCATGGATAAAAATTCTCCATGGAATCATTTTATACGAGTACAAAATGGAAGTGCAGGTCAATGCAAGAAGTGTTCAAAAACAATTAAAACTTCGGGGTACGAGTGGTATGCATGCACACCTTCGAACCCAGCACAAAATTAACCTTTTAAAAAGAGATGAAGCATACGAACCAAATAAAATTACAACTACAACATTGAACATAAACACATCTTCAAATTTGAATAATTCATCGACAATTTCAAAATACTTCAAAAAATCCGTAGATGATTCGTTTGGTGCAGTTGTTGCACGATTAACAGCCAAAGATGGTTTTCCATTTGCTAAGTATTGTACATCTTTTGATTTAAGAATACTGTTAAGTGCTAAGGGTTACACTAATATTCCAAAGTCTCCCAATACGATTCGAAAAATTGTGAATGAATATGCAGAGAAAATACGCCAAAAAATCATAATCGAACTAAAAATTCGAACTAATCAAGATGAAGGATTTAGCATCACATTAGATGAGTGAACGTCTGTAAAAAATCGTAGTTATACGAATGTAAATGTACATGCATTTGACAAATTTTGGAATCTCGGTCTTGCTAGAGTTCACGGATCAATGCCAGCTGATAAATGTATTACCCTTTTAGAGGAAAAATTAAAACATTCGGCCTTTCGTTGAACAATGTCGTTTCAATTACGACAGATGGAGCATCGGTAATGATGAAAGTGGGAACGTTAATCAGTGCAAATCACCAATTGTGTTTAGTGCACGGCATTCAATTGGCAATTATCAAGGTTCTTTATGATAAAGATTATTATTATTCATCAGAAAACGCCAGTGAACAGGAAAAATCAACTAGTCCAGAACCAGAATATTTTTCAAACGATGAGGAAGATGATGATGTTGGTGTTTTAGAGTTATTATCTGAAACAAACATTGATCCGCCGGTTATTAGACATGCAACTACAGGTCCGCTGATAGAAAAGATTCGAAAAATCATTAAAATTTTTCGCCTATCACCGACGAAAAATGATAAAATACTCCAGAAAAATATACAAGGAGAATTATGTAAGGAGTTTTCATTAATTATAGACACTCGAACCCGTTGCAGTAGCCTACTAGCAATGTTGGAACGTTTTTATGAAGTTAGAAATGCTATGCGAAAAAGTCTAATAGATATAGAGTCTAATATCATATTCAACGAAAACGATATTGGCATGTTATCAAAAGTAATATCAGCCTTGCAGCCTTTAAAAGTTGCTGTAGAAGCATTGTGTCGCGAAGACGTGAATCTTTATACAGCTGATATAACATTAGAATTTATGTTAAATAAACTAACAGAGCCAAACACCTTATTAAGTAACGAACTTAAGGACGAATTAATATTACGAATAAAGGAAAGGCGAAATATTATGTCGAATGTCCTACACTTTCTTCATGACCCACCCGAACAACTTGAATAGTAATAACAGTAAAGTTTATGATTATGGAATATTTAATAAATCCAGTAAAACTGCCATAACTAAAACAATTATTTAGTTAATTGAACGTCTTTCTAACAACCAAAATGAAAACATTGTCAGCGATAATGATGATCATGCGAACGCTGTAGGTGTAGAAGAAGTTTTAGAAGTCGATGTACCTTCAGCTTCATCACCACTTCCAACATTAAATGCTGGGTTCAATATATCTTTGAAAGAAAAACTTCAATTAAAAATTTAAAAAAAAAAACTCGTATTCTAGAAAATAATAATAAGAAGAAAAACAGAAAAGATATTGGAATCATTATAAAGAAAGAAATAGCTTAGCCTAGCAGGACCATTAGGTAGTTTTACGTTTTATACACCGATATCTAGCTTTCTTTTTTAATTTTGTGCTTTAATAAGCTTAAAGTTTTAATCCGTATGTATGATTTTCGAACAAGGTTTTAGTTATTTAGGTAGATATTTAGATCTTTTAGAAATCGAATGTTTGAATCTAAATTGAATTTAATTATAAAACTTTTATTATCATAAAGCTAACTTTATACACTTGAAGTTATTAAGGTTGCTTACCAAAAACGTATGTTATTTAACTAAGCTGGTGATTTGTTTCCCTTCAAAAATTTTTACCATTTCATAATTCCTGTTTGGTGTAATTTACGAGCTTTCCATCTACCTATGACTTAGGTTTTTGTATCTCACATATGGTTCATTTTTAGGTTTTGGTAACCTACATTTGTCCAGGAGAGTTCTGTACAAAAATAGGGATTTATTAAACAGAGATTAATACTAAGCAAACTAAATATGGTGGATTTTACTAAAATGTCACATAATTTAGCCACACTCTGTTCTCTTTTCGCGCCTATTAACTTCTCGAGAAACAATTGAGTTAAGTTGATTTTACTTGAAACTGTCTTACATTGTTAAGTTTTATTCATTAAAACTATAGGCTTTTAAGATTCACAAATTAAATTTTCCCGTTTATGACCTTTTTGTCACGGTTTTTAAATAATTGAAGTTAGTTACAATTAAAATGTTGCGGAAAAGAAATTGAAAGTAACTAACTAAAGCTAAGCCAGCTAAGCCGAGTTTCATTATAATCGGTTAAGAAATAGCCAAGTTCTAATTCACATTCTACAATATACTCCAGTTTAAATCCAGTTGCTGTACCATATATTCCAGTGTTTATCTAAAAATGTATCTTGAATTCCGTTCCCATCGCACATTTCGAATTTCATCCACAACTGGTTAAAAAAATATCTTTATTCAATTCTAATTGGCCATATTCTAAGAAATTTTAACTTCCATTCCAGTTCATCTTTCATAAGCCTATTTTGGTTAACACAGATTTATGCTGAAGATTGTGTTTATACCGACAGAATCACCTTCAAATTTACTCCGTGAAGAGTCGTTATTATTTTCGTGCAGTAGCATTTGTCATCGAGCCTGAAAAATTCATGTTTGATGGTATGGTTGAGGGTCCCGGATCTTCGAATATAGCTACGCCTTTAGGTCTAATATCTTCTCGCTATTAGAGTTTCGCACCAAAGTGTAGTTGAAGTTGGTAACTTCTACGATGCTAAATGTTGAATTAGAAGTTAAACAGACTTTTATATTCACGTAGCACATAACTTAGGTAATCGTTTTATTAAAGAACAAACAGCAGTTCAACAACTTTATAAACTTTATTATAATTATTATAGAACAATAAGTGGTTTGTATAAATGTCGTACACGTTCAACTTGAAGAGAGCATATAAACGAATGACATCGCTTTTATATAACTTGATGTAAATGTGTATGTGTATGCAGAATGAGTCCGTTGATAATGGTGATGATCATTGAAATGATAAATTATTAGGACATTTTCCGTTTACAAATATAACATTCCTTCCATCTTATTTCTGTACAGGCCCACTGCCAAATCTCACAACGGGCTTTGACACGCGTTCGGATCGCATGGAAGTTCCCCGGACCAACTAGGAGACAGCCCCTCTTTTGCAGTGACTTCCATTGGATGATCACCTGATTTGGATGCGCCATTTATAGGTGTTTTCAAAATACTGGAACGACAAACATTATTAAAATTTTGATCATTCATACTTGCCTGAGTAGGGGATGACAACGCTTCAGCTTGTTGATATGGACATAGTAAACTCCTAGCTCTCATTTGATTCCGATGTCGTCTAAAGTTGCCACCAGTTGTCCTCACCAAGTACATCATCTTTCCTAAGGTTTTCAATATTTCACCCTCCAACCATTTGTCCCCTCGGGATTAGTTTCGAATATATACGGCATCCCCTTCCGAAAATTGGTGTTTGCCTTCTTCGACTAGATGTGTTCCATTAGCTGGTCTTGGAAACATCAAAGATAAAATTATTTTTGGCTGACGACCATGTAACAGCTCAGCGGGCGATTTTCCAGCAATACCAGGAGAAAATCGATAAGAACTTAAATATTTTAACAGAGCATGATCCGTTGAATCTCCATCCAGCTTTAGCTTCTTTAAAGATGTTTTGAACGTCCGAACACATCTTTCAACTTCCCCATTAGAAGCTGGATGAAACGGTGCAATAGTGAGATGTTGAATCCCATTTTCTCTGCAGAATATTTGGAACTCACTCGAGGTGAAACTAGTACCATTGTCACTCACGATGGTATCAGGCAGACCCTCAATAGTAAATATAGCTTGCAATGACCGAATAGTAGATGCAGCAGTAATATCACTCATTTTCATAACATAGGGATATTTAGAATAGGCATCGGTGCATAAAAACCACATTGAATTCATAAACGGCCCAGCAAAATCTACAAGAATTCTTTGCCACGGTCCAGAAGCATTTGGCCAGCTACTGAATTCCTTTCTTACTTCAGGTGATATCTCCTGACAGGGCTGGGTGCCCCTCATGCAGTTTTTTTAGAACACGGGATTGAAGTTGCATTGGGATAATAACTCTAACTGAATCAGTCTGTAATAATAAAACTCCATTAAAAACAGAAATTGTATTTTTTCTTACTTCAAATGGTTTAATCTCAGAAGTGTGATGTATATTTGGCCATCCATCAGTAACATATTGTAAAACTTTACTGAGAACTGGATCAGACAATGTGTAATCTGCAATTAGACTGCTATCCACGGGAAAATTATTCAACTCTTCTTGAAATATTGTATGAGACTACATACAAGTTTCCTCTTGTTCATCAAATTTCAAATCTGGACCAGATGGCAACCGTGAAAGAGCATCTGCATTCTGATGTTTATCTGTCGGCTTGTACTTAATTTCATAATTGTATGCCATTAATTTAATTGCCCATCGTTGAAGTCGATGCGCTGTTATCGTTGGCAATTGTTTGTTTGGATGAAAAAGTGCAACTAGCGGCTTGTGATCGGTCCACAGTAAAAACTTTCTGCTATATAAATACTGGTTAAACTTGGTACATCCAAAAATAATTGATAAAGCTTCTTTTTCTATTTGACTATATTTCTTCTGATGAATGTCCAATGTTTTTGAGGCGAATGCTATGGGTTTCTCTTGGCCATCGGGATAAATATGAGAAATTACTACTCCAATTCCGTGACTTGAAGCATCGGTGGCTAAAACAATTGGATAGTCTTCTCTAAAATGAACTAGTCTTGTAGCTTCAATTATGTTTTGTTTTATTAGCTGAAAAGCGCGTTCTTGTTCCGCCTTCCACTTAGGTTAGGTTAGGTTAGGTTGGAGTGGCTGCTTACGCACACTTAGACCGCCTTCCACTTAAAACTGACATCTTTTTTCCTAAGTTCGTTTAATGGAGCTGCTATCTGTGAAAGATTTGGAATAAATCTGTTGTAATAATTGCATTTACCTATGAAAGCTTGAACTTCTTTCAAATTGACCGGACGAGGTAAATTGTGTATTGCTTCAACGCTTGATTCCGATGGTGTAATTCCTTCAGCATTAATAATATGGCCTAAATATTCCACTTGTTTATCCAAAAATTTACATTTATATGATTTGCAATGAAGGCCATTCTCCTTCAGTCGGCCAAAAAGTTGCTCCAAGACCATTAGATGTTCTTCCATTGATTGACCCATTTTAACAATATCATCCAAATAATTGATACAATTTGGTATACCCGAAATTACTTGTTCGACCAGTCGTTGAAATATAGCAGGAGCACTGGCCACACCATAAGGTAATCTTTGAAATTCGTAAAGCCCGAATGGTGTGTTAATCACCATAAATGTCTTAGAAGATTCATCCAGCTCAATTTGCAAGTAAGCTTCAAATAAATCCAATTTAGAATAAAATTTACCCCTTTGCAGCCGTTGGAACAAATCTTCGATCCTGGGAATCGGGTATTGTTCAATTTCTAGTTGAGAATTGACGCTCACTTTAAAATCTCCGCACAGTCTCACTGATTTATCCGGCTTTTCCACTACAACAATTGGTGTTGCCCATTCACTATATTGAATTGCTTTCAAAACATCATTCTTCACTAGTCTGTCGATCTCTTTCCTTACCGGATCCTTTTGTGATATTGACAATGGCCTAGCTTTGAAAAACTTCGGAACAAAATTTTCTTTTAACACCAAGTTGGCCTTAAAATTAGTACAGTGACCCAGGTCTGAATCAAACACTTGTTTATATTTATCACATAAAGTCTTAACTTTATTCATTGGTACATCATAATTTTCAATTTGTCGATCAATTTGATTGCATTCTTGCAAAATATATTTATCGAATTGCTTAATTAGAAATTGGAATTGATCAAACCAATTCATTCCAAAAATATTAGCTCCCTCAGGACAATTTGTAACCAGTAATATCATATATTTTTTTACATCTCCAAGTTTGACAGAAACATTTAAAATACCTTTTAAAGGAACTTTCAAATTTCCGTACCCATTCAAACATAATTTTGTTTTGTTACAGAGTGGTTCTAATAACTGCTTATAACCTTGAAGACCAATCATGGAAAGTGAAGCTCCTGTATCCACCAAAAATTCAATTGATTTACCATTAATTTCAATTGATATATATATTTTCTTTCCTCTACGTTGAAGAGCATCATTAATTTGTAAGACCGATTCAAATTCGTCTATGATTTCATCAAAATTTTCACTTTGCGAGTTGTGATAAACATCTAGAGTTTGAATATTTTCTCTTGACGGACTTGGACTACGACGATAAAATTTATTTGACCTTCCTCTACGGTTTGCACAAACGGGAGAAATACGACCAACGCCATTACAAATGTGACAAACGGCACTTACAAATTTACAGAATTTTTTCTCATGTAACGAAAAACAACCCGGGCAACATTTATTTCTATTGCTATCACGATCACCTGACTCGTTATACCTATTTCGACTATTATTATTGACTGAACGGTTTCTTCCTCTTTGATTATAATGACTTTTCATTTCATTAACATTAACAGTATTCGAATTATTATCATTTTTAATAATTTGAATCGTATTTTGTGTCGATTCAAAAGCTTGAGCAATTTTAATTACATCATCCAGACTAGGGTTTGTCTCTTTTAAAGATGCAATTCGAACTGCATCATGTGGTGTATATAGTACTAACATATCTCTAATCATTGAATCTGAAAATGATTGTTTACACTCATCTTTTTTACATGCAAACTCACAATTTCGCGCTGCTAATCTTAAATTAGCAACCCACTCGACGTATGTTTCACCCGGTTTCATTTTCGTCTGTAAAAACGAACAACGTTCTGCTAAAATATGAATATTAGCTTTAAAACAATTTTTTAAGTTACTAAAAATTTCGGTGAATTTTTCTTGTTTAAAGCTCGTTTCACAATAAATTTTAGACAATTCATGGAAAGTACCGACCCACGAAATAAAATATGATCGTTTTTTATCATCAGACAGTACTTCATTTGCAATAAAATGTTCTTCTAACTGATTTATATAGTCTTCAAAAGGCTCTTTTGATTTATCGAACGATCGAAATGACGGTACAGACACACTCACCGGTTTTTTATTATTACCGTTATCACGAATTTCACTAAAAAAATCTTCTTGATTTTTCATCATATTGCTCATCCATTTATTTTGTCCTTCTAATAGATTTTTTAGAAACGAAGATAATTCTTCACTAGCCATTTTGAATTTACTAATAATTTCACTGTCCAAAGAATAGCACAATCACCAAATATATTATATTTATTTTTATTTTTTTTTTTTTTTTTTTTTTTCTCGTCGCCACTTTTATATTCACGTAGCACATAACTTAGGTAATAGTTTTATTAAAGAACAAACAGCAGTTCAACAACTTTATAAACTTTATTATAATTATTATAGAACAATAAGTGGTTTGTATAAATGTCGTACACGTTCAACTTGAAGAGAGCATATAAACGAATGACATCGCTTTTATATAACTTGATGTAAATGTGTATGTGTATGCAGAATGAGTCCGTTGATAATGGTGATGATCATTGAGATGATAAATTATTAGGACATTTTCCGTTTACAAATATAACACAGATGAAGTAAGATGACTGAAGTGCGATCGAAATAATTTATAGTTCGTACCGACTAAAGCAATTTATTGAGAAGTTCACGTAATTTTGGCGTCCGACAGAAGAAGCTGAAAATATTCTTGATGTTTGTCCAATGCAACCTTCCATAAGATTATGTCGCCACAAAGGTGGTTCGAACAGCAATACTCTGCTAGCTTACAACATATATTGAAGGAGTACAACCATAATTTTGGGGTTCTGAGGAATGTTCCCGCTCAGCCCTTCTCGGGGCTTATCCTCTAGCCAAGAAGCTAGAATTGTAAAAGTGGGCGAATTTTCAGTGGCATAGACGAATTCGTTAAGAACTTCTTGAGAGACAAGTTTCTCCCTACTGATTCATTGATTTCTGTTTTCTATCCAAGGACTCGTTTTCTTTAGATCAGATATTAGGTTAATCGATAGATCTGACAGTTTACGTCAAAAATTAGATGTAATTGGTTGCATATAAAAAAAACGCAATCGCAGTTAAACCAAGCAGTTACCCCCGCAATAAAACAGAAAAACTATAAAACTTTATGCATATAGAGTAGAGGTGATAAAAACTGCTTTTGAAAAATCATCTCTCAACTTTAACTTCATTCATCACACACATATTAATGTGGTTTCTGGTTTTCCATCCAACTATCCAAATCAAAGGAATCGTAATAATAAAACATCAAAAAATTCGCACATTAAAACCCAAAAATAATTAATATTCGATAGAATTTATCTAAAATAAAACAACAAAAAAAAACAAACACATGGAAATCTCTAATCGTTTGTAACGCCGCCACGCAGTAACGTGCAATTAGAAACAACTTGAAACCATTTTCCAGATGTAAATCTACACCAAATAAAATACCAGCTTGTTAACATATTTAATGTACTAAACATGTAATTTTACAAATTACGTACTATAACGTCGGAAAATCTATCGACCGCACGAATGTAAACAATTAAAAAAAATTCTAATTCATATTTAAGATTTTGAATTAGTTTTCTTTATCAATATCAATACATAAAACACCCACACATTTTCATTTTGTTTATTTTTTTTTTAATTGATGATTATGATGAACTCTACGTTGGTGTTTATAATTTTTATTTTTTTTTTTTATTTTTATGTTTTCTTTTTGGTTAGAAATATTTTCTTGCTCATTATTTCGATTTTCCTTTATCTTTTTATGTGTGGATTTTAATACGATTTAATTACTTGACCTAATCTAAATATTTTTTCTTGGTATATGTTAAATGCGTCAGGTATATTAATGAGGGGGATTAATATTTTTTAGGATGCAATTGATAGTCCTCAATGAATTTTCAAAAACTTGAACCTAATTCTGAAAATTTTTGAGAAAATTCGAAAAAACTCGAAAACCACAAATTTTGAAAAATGAGGAAAATCATCGTGAACGCTATACATGTAAACGTCATACAAGTTCATTTGTTAATTCCTGAAAAAAGTCGAAAAATGTGAAATAATCGGATAATCTGTATAAGAATTCAAGTCAATATCGAGCAACACAACGCTAAATAAATGTTATGCAATTCCCTTTATTATGTGATTGGAATAATCTAGAAAATGTCGAGTAAATTTTGAAAATTCTAGCAATATTTCCAAAAATCACAAATATCGAAAAATCTGAAATAATCTGTAATATCTAATATCATGCAACTCAACGCTAAGCACCAAACTGCCATGCAAGTTAATTTGTTGCATGATTTGTATAATCTAGAAAATGTCGGGAAAATTTTGAAGATTGAAAATTTCGATAAATCTCGAAAATCACAAATTTCGAAAATTAATGAAATCAACGTCAAACAACTCAACGCTAAAAGGACCTTAACGACATACCAAATTCAGTTCTTGCGTGAAACTAGAAAAGGTCGAAAAAATTTTGAAAACTCCTGAAACATTTTAAAGTAAAAATCAAGCCATTTAACTCTAAGCATCAAACGAGAAATTTCGGAAAAGTCTCGAAAATTACAAATTTCAAGAAATGCGAAATAATCAGATAATCTGTATCATAGTGTCAGATGATCAATATCAAGCAACATAACATTAAACACCTAAACGAGATGCAAGTTCCTTTAATGAATGATTGGAATAACATAGAAAATGTCGAGCAAATTTTAAAAATTTTGAAGAATCGGAAAAATCACAAATATCAAAAAAAAAATGGTGGAATAATCTATGTCATGCATGACAACAATGCATGATTTAAATAATCTAGAAAACGTAAAAAAAAAAATTTGATATTCAAAACTTCCAAAAATCTCGTCTTGAATTTCGAAAATTGTGGAATAAATTTTATCATCAATTCGTGATTCGAATCATCTATAAAACGGCCAGAATGTTTTGAAAATTGGTGAAAATGAGTAATTTTGTAAAATATGGAATTATCTGTATCACTGTATGGAAGTTTCTTTGTTGCATGGTTACAATAATCTAGAAAATGTTGACAAAATTTTGAAAGTTTCTGAAATATTTCAATGCAAGTTCTCGAAAATCACAAATTTCGAAAATTCTGGAATAATCCGTATCATCAAGCAAATGCCTAACGAGAAAAAACGTATTTTCAAAATTGCTGAGAAGTTTCTAAAAATCTCGAAAATCACAAACTTCGAAAAAAGTGGAATAATCTATTTCAAGAAACCCAACGCTAAACTCCTAATGTCATACAAGTTCATTCGTTGCGTGGTTTGAATAATTTAGTTAAAATATATCGATAAAATTTTTTAAATTCTTGAGAAATTTCGATAAATCGCAAAAATCACAAAAATTTCGAAAAATGTGGAATAATCTCTATCATCTCTAAACTCTTAAGCGCCATGCAACTTCATTTGTTGCATGATTTCTCTAGAGAACGCCGAAAAAATTTTGAAGATTTCGAAAAATCTCGTCTTGAATTTTTTAAATTGAGGAATAATCTGTATCATCAAGCAAGTCAACGTCAAGCAACTCAACTCTAAGCATCTTAACGCCGTGCAAATTCAACCGTCGCGTGATTACAAGCGAGAAAGTTTTGAAAATTCCTGAAACATTTTCAAAATCACCAATTTTGAAAAATATGGAATTATCTGCATCACTGAATGCAAGTAAGCTTGTTTGTTGCATTGTTCGAATAATCTAGAAAATGTTGACAAAATTTTGAAAATTTCTGAAATATTTCAATGCAAGTTCTCGAAAATCACAAATTTCGAATATATCGACAAAAATTGGAAAATTCCTGAGAAATTTCGAAAAATCTCGAAAATCACAAAATTTGTAAGAGATCAGAGATTCAGATCAAAACAACCTCAAAAGCAAAATCTCAAATATACCTACTCGAAATTTTAGACTCTCAAATAATATCGATAATAACGAATAATCTAAACAGATTTGGAAACTCTTGAATCATATCATTAGGCAAGCAACTCGAACTAATCTCAACTCAAAGAGCTCAAAATGATATCTGAATTTCGACAATCTTAACATTAATTCTGATAATTTACAAAATTTATTAAAAAATTTCCAAATCTCAGAATATCGAATAATTTCAGAAATTATCTCGCAGAAACTCGAATACTCCATGAAAATATGTATATAAACAAATACTCAAATAATTCTAAGTAAGATCAGGTCAAAGCGCAGGAAAACTAGTTAGGGACATCTCATCTGAATTTTAGGATAAGTAAAAAAAAAAATCACCTAGAAAACCCAGTTTTGTTGACTCCAGCCACAGACAAGCTTACAATATTACTCTTACATATGATCCAAGCTTTTAGGTACCAACCTTTGTAAATCATACGGAATCTATCGCACACGCTTATTTCCGCATTTGATATTCCAAATTTGTATCATATTTCATTATTAAATTACATTTAATGAAACCCCGACCAATAATACGAAATTTTATATTTCCATAAACAACCTCTCTTCAATCTATACACATACTTTATTAATGTTTGTATGTACAATATATTCACCCGGAATTTTACACCAATTTCATTGATTTTCCATGATTTTATATTTTTATTTATTTTCGTGTTATTTTAAATTTATTTCACCAATAAATTAATTTTTTTTTTTTTTTTTTCAAATAATATTATTTTCAAATTTATTAAAAATTTGTACGCACATTAGTACTCATTTCATTTTCTATATGGAAATTAATTTTTTGTTTAGAGTAATTTTATACAGTAATCCCACTAAATACGTGATTGATGAAATTTGCTCCCCTTAATCGAAACGACTCGAGATTGAATGGGTGTCGAAAAGTTTAATTGTTGAACTTCTTTTGAATTTTATCTATAAGGAATCTGAGAGAATTCAAATTACTCAGGTTTCAAAGTATTCGAACGCGGTTAATCGAGTAATTTTTTATAATTACCGGGAAAGCAAGCAAAACGAAAATCCTAAAATCAAAAGTAAGTAATGAAGTGAGCCTTGAATGAGAATAATCATGATCGTGTTTGGAGCGATTTTCCGATCAATGTTGAATGATCGAATTTATTCATCCACAATCGATCGTATTGCGTATCAGAGAGCTAACAGATAATCTGAATTATTTAGTAAAGTATGAGTATATTTTTTGGCCCCCAGAAATCCAAGTTTCCTTCTTTACAAATACTATATCAAAATGGGCTCAATTTAAGGTACGAGATTTCGGAAGGCCGGTCTAAAAGTAATTTTTTGTCGGCGGTTACACTTGGACAAGGTAGACTGATATTTTAATCCGCGTCCGTACTACTCAAACCAAACCAGTTTCCACATCAGTGATTTATACAATGAAATGTCCCTGATATGTCAAATTTATTTTCAAGATGGAATACTTTTAATTTCTCTCCATCTAATAAAAGCAGTCCATTATCTCACCAGTTGATAAAGCGCACAAGAAAAAACGCACAAGTAAAAAACGTTCAAGTAAAAACGCACGAGAAAAACCGCACACGAAAAAACGCACAAGAAAATAACGTAAATTCAAAAATATTTGAATTTGTGTTTAAATTTTTTTTGTGCAAACTTTTTCGGGAGTGGGTACGAAGGGCCGAATTTCAAAAGGCCGAATTTCAAAGGACCAAATGTCGAAGGGCCGAATGTCGAAGGGCCGAATGTCGAAGGGCCGAATGTCGAAGGGCCGAATGTCGAAGGGCCGAATGGGTCGAAGGGCCGAATGTCAAAGAGCCGGAAGGCGAAGGGCCGAATGTGTCAAAGGGCCGAATGTCGAAGGGCCAAATGGGTCGAAGGGCCGAATGGGTCGAAGGGCCGAATTTTTTTTTTTTTGTTTTTAGAAATATAATTTTTTAAATTTGTTGTTTTAAAGAATATTTTGTAAATTTTTTCATCAAATATAAATTAATTTCTTATGAATTTTTATAAATCAATTAAATTTAGTTTAATTAATATTATATTTTTAAAACATATCTCAAGAATAGAAACTAACTTTTGAAATTATAAGTTTAAATAAAATTTGTGTCTAAACTAAGTATTAAAATTTGTTTTTTATTAATTGAATCTGAACCATCTTGATGTACATAAATGCCGCCTGCTCATGTGAAAAATCAACTTAAAATAAGGGACATAGGAAAATTGGGTTGGGTATGTAATTTTGCATTACAAAATATTGCATTCCAAAATTTCGCATACAAAATTTTGCATTACAAAATATTGCAATTACAAAATCTTGCATAACAATTTCCCGTACAAATTTTTCTCTGTTCTGAGGAAAATAAATTGAAGAAAAATGAAAAAATGACATCGACTAGTTTAACTTAGAATTGTAGAGGCTAACGGCATCGGTAACTCTCACGGGCTCGCGGGGGGTCGCTGCGCTCTCCCCCGCTTAGCCCTTCGAGGGGCTTTAGATTTGAACTTCGGGGGACGTAGGAGCCGGGATCAACAAACATGTCGCACTGCGTGCCGCACGTAGGAACGGATTATATAGAATCTATTAATGACACGTATTAGTGATACGTGGCCAACCCATAATTTAACTTAGAATAGTAGAGGCTAACGACTTCGGTAACTCTAACGGACACACGGGAAGTCGCTGCGCTCCTTCCCCCCACCTCCCGCTTAGCCCTCCGAGGGGTTGTTGATTTGAACTTCGGGGGACGTCGGAGCCAGATGCGTACCGCACGTAGGAGAGAATTATATAGAATATATTATTGACACCTAGTAAAAAGAAAAATAATTGCACTATTTTGTTATGCAAGATTTTGAAATTGCAAGATTTTGTAGTTACAAGATTAATAAAAAAAGCAATATTATGTTAATGCAATATTTTGAAATACACTATTTTAAATCGATCCCAGAAAAACTATTTCACTAAATATTCATTATTTCACTATAAAATTATAAAAATAATTATGACGGAAAACAAAATTTTCGTAAACTATAATTTATACGGTAAGAATTCAAAAAATAAGATTGAACGGTAAAACAAGATTTTGTCTTGCAGGCAAATACCCCGATCCCTTAATAATGTTTTATTTCCTTTTTACTTTTGTGTCTCTGCTATTTGTTTTCAAATTTTATTGATTAATAGGGTGGAAGATGAATGTCGAAACTCCACATATCCAGTCAGTGATAATTTTCGATAGAATATCCAAAGATTAAACATAATAAAACACATAAATTCATTAGAATATTCCTTAAAATAGCAAATTTAAAAAATTATATTTCTAAAAACAAAACAAAATAAAAATAAAAATTCGGCCCTTCGACATTTCGACCCATTCGGCCATTCGACATTCGGCCCTTCGACATTCGGCCCTTCGACCCATGCGGCCCTTCGACATTCGGCCCTTCGACATTCGGCCCTCTAATATCATTCCAATTTTTTAAATATTTGTCGTGGAATTATCAGAAGAAGCGATAAGTAAGATTAAATTTCTTTCGGTATTTGCAGTAAGGTTGCAGAAATCTTTAAAATTTTACGAAAATATGAAGAATTTTTAGATTCATTTTAGATTTGTTGCAACATTTGCAGATGAAATGGCAGTACTCTAATCACAAGAAGACCCCGACAAACAAGTATTGCAAGAGAATTTTAACAGTATTCAAGTATGGATGAAAAAATGGCGAGTTAAAGTTAATGACGCTAAATCTAATCATGTAACCTTTACAATACGAAGAGGTAATGTCCGCCATATAGCTCAAACTGATAAAGTAAAATATTTAGATATTCACCTCGACAAACGTCTAACTAGGTACCCGCAGCACCCGCAGCTGCGGGGGGCCCCAAGGCCATTGGGGCCCACGTGATTTATCGAGCGTTTGAATATTAGTTCAAAGTCAAACGGGAGAATTCTAGGAAATTTTTAAGATTAAGTGGTCGTCTAACTTTTAGAGAAAGAAGAAATGATTCCTGTTGCTATTAAATATTTTCTTAAGACAAGCCCAACAATTTCTTCTCGGTTGCTGGAGGTGAAAAAGTTCCAACTATTTGCTCGTAATCTGACTCCATAGAAATAAAAATGCCTTTAGATTCTGACAGATATGTAGATTTAGAAGAAAATTTACTAAACTCGTTTGAAATCAAAGCTTTCGCCATCAGAGGATAACAATTTTAGTGTTTGGGTAATTTAGTTGTAATATACGTTTTGTACTCGAAGTTTACCCCTTTTGCATTTCAAATTTAACCCTTTACAAATCAAATTAAGCATTTAGTAAAACAAAATGAAACTTTTACAAATTAAGTTTTGATTAGAAAAGGTTTAATTTGATTTGTAAAAGAGAGAGATTGATGTTTATAAGAATCAAGAAGAAATTGTTGAAACTTTCTCTTAGAAAAATATCTAACTGCGACTGAAAACAATTTCATGTTTCCTTCATTAGGAGTACCTTCTTTGTCTTTAGAAAGGAAATTAACAGATACTTGAACCAAACCAGTCAGTCTCTACAGTCATTTAGCGTTGCAATTTTGCAATTAGTGACGGTGTTTTTTTTCGGTTGTTTTTGGCGTGGTTCTCCCGATTTTGTACCCACTGTCTCGGATTTCATCTTTTGATCCTTTTTAAAATATCTCGAGATTATTGGAGTTTAACATGGAAATGTGATTTTGATGTTCGGGCCTTAGTTGGTGATTCTTTGTTTCGAAACTGTCAGGTTATTCGAGATGTTTCGAGATTATTCGAGTGTAGTTCGACGTTACTCATGAATCTTAGAGTCTATTCTAAAAATATATTTGTTCGATATTTAACAAATTACCCGATACTATTTGAGGGTTCCATTCTTATTGCATATCGTTTTGTCGAGCTTAGCCTTAACATGCTTAGAAGCACTTTGCTTAGTAGTATTAGTAACATTAAGTTATATTTACACTAATTTTTGTAATATTTCGAAATTTTCGGGGATTTTATAAATTTTGACAAGCTTTCCGAAATTATTCATTAATACCCAGATTTTTCGGTATTCGAGATAAATCGAGATTCACATAATAAAGAGATTATATGACTTTTTCTGTGATTGTTTCGCGTAAATATTCTAGATTTCTTAAGTTTTCCGATATTTCTAGGATTAATCAAGATTGTTAAAGATTTTCAAATTTATTCGAATTTTTTATGACAATGTTCTGCGATTAGTTTTGAGTTTGAGGACTTGCAGAGTTACACATACAAAGCTGAATCGCAATGTTTAGTAGATTTTTCGAGATTATGCCAAAATTTCCATATTTCTTCCTTTAGGCTATTCGAGATTATTCTAGAATGTACAGGTGTTTTACGTTTTACATGGCGAGGATTTTCTTTCGTTACATACTTACGGGTAATTCGATATTTGAGAACTTTCAAGAATATTCAAGATATGTATATATACTTTGAAAATTCGACATTTTTGATATTATTTCGATATTCATGATATTTTGCAATTACATATATTCGAAATTTGTGATGCTCATCGAGATATTTAGAAAACGTTATAGCACTGAGTTGCTAGATGTTTCATTTTATTTGAAGGCCTTGAAATGAATCACGTTTTCTTTCGTCTAGTCACGAAATCAGATACTTTTAAATAATGCGAGGCTCGACAGTAGGAAGAAATAAGCTTTTATCTAAAAGCGTTACTTGATCATAAACACAAGAATTATTTTTAGGTCCCAAGAAATATTTTGCGGCGAGGCCCAGGATTTGTAGTTACGCCACTTGTCGATTAAAAATAAACTACAGCTCTATAAGTACGGTATACTCCCATGGGGAATGGCCGGCAACTCGAACTTGGATTATTCAGCGGTTCCAGCCTAAGCTTATAAGAGTCATAGTAGATGCAAGATGCAAAAGACAAAACATTTACTGAATGTAGCGTATTAAGATAGATTGTAAAATAAAGGAAAACAAAAAAAAGGAATTTTGAAACAGTTAGAAGATATTAAATTCCTGGTTTGGGAGATAATTTACAACCTTATTCTCTTAGTCGCATCGATTGTCGCACCAAGTAACAGCCAACCTTTATTATTCCTTCTATAAAACCTAAATGGCTATGAAGAACATCGCATTGCACTGCTTTTGATGGCAATAGTCATTTCAATTTACTTTTCTTGTCATGACATATTTTCAACTAAGGAGCAACTCTGTGCTAATTGTCACTTGAAATAGTAATAATAGTAATAGTAATATTTTATTAAAATGTTAAATAAGCCGAAGCTTTTGAATAACAATCATATTTACAAATATTATCGATGTTCAGTTATCAATTTAAACAGACCCTTTTTAAATAAGCCTAGAGAGCTGATGAATTTTAGCTCCAAAGGCAAGCTGTTCCAGGTGATAATTGCATTTATCAATGCTGAATTATTCCTAACATTAGTTCTGTTAACAGGCAAGTTAACATTCTTTGTGCGCAGTGACTGGGAAAAATTTAATTTTTCATGCAAATACAATGGCATGCCCGAATTAACTATACGAAACATAAAAACGGCAGTCCTATAGCAGTAAAATTGAAACAAGTCGCATCCAAGAATTATATCTTTATACTCAGAGATATGATCAAACTTTCTAAGATCATAAATATATCGAGTACAATTATTAAATGTAACCTCAAGTATACGTCTTGAGGAACTATCACATTTGTTATAAATTACATCACAATAGCTGAAAATGGGTACAACCAAGCTTTTAATTAAATAAATTCTTAAGTTAACAGGGCAAAACTTTTTTATCAACCTAAGCGTGTACAAGCTATAATTAATACGCTGGCACAAGGAGCGCACATGGTCGTTCCAAGTAAGATTTGAGTTCAGTATAAGCCCTAAATTGTTTAATGTTGGAACAAATGAGATGATATCACTGTCCAAATAAAGCACAGGTCTAATATTAAGAGAAGTATTTCTAGAAAGAAACAATGCTTTACTTTTACCTGGATTAATTGAAAGTGAATTATTCTTGGCCCATAAAGAAATATTTCTAAGGTCAGAATTAAGTCGCAAAACAATTTCATTCAATTCTGATAAGTTACCACCAATATACAGTTGCAAATCGTCGGCATACAGATGAAACCGACAATTTAGGATTCGCCATGATAGATCATTTATATAAATAGAAAATAACAAAGGACCCAATATGGATCCCTGAGGCACTCCAGCAAGTATCCCCGCAATACAAGAATGATCATCACCACACCTCACAAACTGCTTACGATTACATAAATACGAATGCATCAACATAATAGCAGAATTGGAAAACTTATAATACAAATATAGCTTCTGTAACAACTGGATATGATTAACACAATCAAATGCCTTAGAAAAATCAAAGAGCACCAAAATAGCCATCGAATTTCTACTGTCTAAGGTAGACGACAGATCATCAACAATATGTACAAGGGCTGTAGTAGTGCTACAGCCGGATTTGTACCCGGATTGATATTTACAAAGAAAATCAAATTTCTTAAGGTGCTCCTGGATCTGCAATTGCATAACTTTTTCCAAGACCTTAGATAGAGCAGACAAAATACTAATTGGACGTATATCACCAATACCAGAAATAACATCCTTTTTAGGTAGTGGTGTGATAGAAGCTATCTTCCATAAATCAGGAAACACAGACTTTGTCAAACATTGATTTATAATGAATGTTATAAGAGGCAAGAACAGATCAATAAATAATTTTAGTACCTTGAAGTCTACCATATCATAAGCTTTCGAATCAGATTTAATTGCACGAATCGCATTCAACACTATACATAAGTTCATCAACGCAATCAAATACAAAGGCATCATTTTCAGAACTACAGAAATCAATATCAGGTAAAGGCAAAACCCCAGTATAGAATCACAAATATTACAAATCCCAGACAAGATTTGTTCCGCAGAAAATTCAATGGCTGCATCACCTGTAGAGCTTGAAACACCTAGTTTTTTTAAATTATTCCACGTTGTCTTAGAGTTATGAGCATTCTCAAAATAAAATTTTTGTTTATCTTGATTGATGCCTTTAACAGTTTTATTCCTAAAAAATTTAAAAGCTGTCAAATCAGCAGCCAACCTACACAATTTATATTTTTTATGAGCCAAATCCCTACATTTCATTAAATTTAATATATATGAATTTAACCACGGTGCAGTAGGGCATTTATTAATGATACTTTTCCGGGGTACACAAGCTAAATCTAAATTTAAGAAATTTGAATTAAATATATCAAGGATGTCATTCACATCGGAATAGTTGTACATATTAAACCAATCTAACGAAAAGAAATTATTTACAAAATGCTCGTGATTGATAGCTTTATAATCAGGAACAACAGTATAAGAAATTTGATCCCTAGTACGAGAAAACTTATAAGATGCAAAAATCAAATCATGATCAGAAATAGCAGGAACAGCAGCCTGGCCAAATGAAATAATATTATGTCTATCAGGTACGCACAAAATTATCAGATCCAAAAGACTGTTGATCCTAGTGGGTCTATAAGGTAAATAACATAAATTATGCAAATTCAAACAAGCTTCTAGTTGATTATTAACCATCATATTGAAGTTAAAATCACCACAGCAGAAAATCTTTTCATAGCTTATTAGGTATTCAGCAAAAATTGTTTGTAAACTGTTAATATCATTACTACAAGCAGGAGGTGGGTTGTAAATAACTAAAATTAAAATTTTACCAAAACTCCCAGTAAGTTCAGATGCTAGATATTCTACTTTACCCAAAGAACCAGAGAATATTTTTTTAACCTTAAAAGTGGCCCAAAAATAAAGACCAACTCCACCCCAATTATTATTTATTCGATCAGATCGTAGCAGTTTATAATTATTAATTTGAAGCGACTTGTTAGAAATCTTACTACTAAGCAAAGTCTCAGTCAAGGCAAGAATATCAAATTGATATGTTTGTAAAATAATAGTTATGTCATCAAAATGTTTTACCAAGCTGCGCACATTCAAATGACCAAACTTTAAACAAGAATTGTACCTGCAAATTATCACCTGGAACAGCTTGATTAGCTTCATCGATTGAGCCTGTTTAGATATTATAATTATGTAAAAAAATGTTGTCATCTAAACAAGTGGTGTGTCGATTACAGCTGGTATCCGAAATTTCACACGTGGAGTTAGAGATGCCCGAAAAAATTTTTGTCAAATTTTCTAACCAAAATACCAATTGGCCAAGTAGCAGGATCCAGAGCCTTACCACGCAATTCTTCCTTAAACCCCAATTTGAAGCACACATATTCCAAATCATTCAGATTGTGATTCTTTGGGACTAATTTAGAAATTTTACAGTTATCTGTATCTAAACAAGTTTTTGCCATAGCCAGGATGTCGTCCTCAGGAGTATTAAAAGCAAATCTTGAAATATGTATCCAAAACATTGGAGTAACCGTTTGTATACCAAAATTATTCGGAACATTTTTAGTACCACAAATAGATTTAGTGACTACGCGCTGTGGAGTTTTAACTCCAACTTCACTAGCATTCATACATTTGCTTGGTTGATCCGGAGCACCACTGTGAGAAGCAAGTGCATTCGATGCTGCAACAGGCACAACTACAGGATTTTTTACCACTTCAGCAAATGTCGTACAAGAAGCACCGAAATTATTAGGACTGGAAATTACTGGATTTTGATCGTCGTCATTAGTTAAAGGCGATGTAACCACAGCTAAATCTTCATTCACACCTACAGAGGAATTTAAAGGCATAGATGTAATAACATTAGTTGATCTCAACTGAGGTAAACAATCCAAAATCATGCCGATCTTTTGTTTAAGCGAGGAAACTTCATCAAGCAACTTTTCAATGAAGGAATGCTGAGCATTATCATCACTCAAATTATGTTTAATTAATTTAAGAAATGCTTTATTTCTTAAAAGGTCACGGAAATCGCAGCAGAACCACATGATATTTGGGCATTTCAAAGTTAGATTATAAGCAACACGATCAACCTCAGCGCATCCATAGTGGAAAGTGTTACTACAAAATCCAGAGCAGCTAATCATTTGATTATTAGTAAACGCCAAGCTGCATTTACCGCATTCCATATTATGATATTAACACAATAACAGAACAAGAGAAAGAAATAGAAATGGCAATGTCAAATTAATATTTACACTATTGTCAAATTAATATTTACACTGTTTAAAAACTTATTCACCAAACACTAATATTTACACAACACATAGTACATAGTTAATAATATTAAATATTAAATTATAATATTTATTTCACAAAATCGAATTCAAATTATTTTTTAAAATTTTAAAATCAGAGAAAAATAAACAAACGTCTGATCACTTGGAAAACTCGATCCAACATTGAAATGACTATTGTCGTCAAAAATCAGAGCAATGCGTTGTGTTGTGGGCATGTTTCTGTGTGAGCAATTTTTAATGTACCATATACGCGTTTTTCTTGTGCGTATTTACGTCGATGAGATTTTTTCTGTGTGCTGTTTTCTTATACGCTTTTATCATAAAATCTCCAGAAACCAGTTACTTCCTACTCCTGTAACTCACCCAGCTTACATGAAAACAAAACATATTCAAAACTCACTTCCTACCAATGAAGTAGTCCAACTCGTTATCCATACACATAATGTTTAACTTGTTTAGTCTTATCTTACGGCCTTAATTTGGTCAAATTAGAAAATTAACAAAAAAAAGGAGGTGGAGGTATTCTTTTTTTTTTTGTGGAGGCATTTTGAAGTTAAGGGAGTGGCCACTTCCAGTTGGTTGATTTTCACTAAAACTCACTGGGACTCCGCAATCTATGCAAAAAGCTTAAATATTAAGCTTCAGTTCGATTGGTTAAATCATTTGGGCTGTAGAGGGGACACAGACAGACAGGCCGACACACACCACTTCGAAACCCTATTATTTGGACTCAGGGAACCTCAAAACAGATAATTCATGATTACTACTATACTTTATTTTACTAACGCAAAAAAATCGGGATTGAATACGCCATCCAATAAATTAAACTTGATTGCGTAAACAATTTAACAGTCGGCAAGACGTATCTAAAGGACCTACACGAACGCGTTACTCGCGTCTGCACTACCCAAACTTTTGATTAGTTTTCTCTTCAGTCTTTCCATAAACCCTACGAAATAAGTACTTTCGTCATGAATCATTTCATTGCGTGCGTTTGAGACTAAGGAGAAAAAATAAATTGGTGCACGCGCTTACGATGGTCTAATAGAGTGTGGTTACTTAAGAGGGATAATTCTCCTAAAAGATTGATCTAATTAGAAATTAAACCAAATGATTGCAGCCCCTAAGAGAATCATAAATTCATAAATTCCAGACGAACTTTAAGCAGCAAAATTCCAATATTAGACATTTCGCAGGTTTATTTTCTCTATTGAGTAGTTCGATCAAGCAAAACTGATGACAAAACATCACGCGTAGGCCGGAATTAAGCGATTTTAATTTTTAAGGGGTAAACAACTTTATTCCGACTGACAGAAAAATTAATCTAGATGTTCATGGTTGACAGAAACTTCGAGATTTCTTGAGATTTTCTTATTTTGAGAATCTGCGATTTTCCAGCTAGATTACTAGAATTACTGTTCCAATGAAATATTAAAGCTGGAAATGGTTTTTCATTAAAATTCGTCTTCATTATGGCCAAAGCTAAGTATCGTATTTTTTCTTATATCAAACATAGAACACTTTAAAAAAAATAAAGAAATGTTAAATAGAAAAAGTACTTTGTACGTCATCATTGGTGTGCGGCGTAAACTTTATGTATTTCTCTATTCAATAACGAATTAAGGAAACATTTTGAATAAATTAAACGCTAAGTTATAAATATAAAGGGCTAAAACCTCATGAGGTGATCAGAACTTCGTTCTTAATTAATCCAACTCCCAAATTAATGCCGAAATGAACCTCTTAAGTCAATCTTCAGCTTAACATTCAACTCAATTTACAACTCAATCTCTCCCTCAATCGCAATACAATCCTAAGCGCAATCACCAAATTAACGGCCAACATTTGTGAGCCAAAAACTATATTTAGACGAGGTTGGGAGAAATATGTCAATTTGGCTTCTCTAATTTTGTCTAATTAGGTTTCTGTGAATCATGCAACTGTTGAGGTATCTTTAAGACAGCGTCAAAATACCCAATTGCTAAACGATCAAGACTATTTCCGTAATAATATTCAAGTTCTATTAGAAACTTTTCTTGCCAATCCATGTTGTAAGTTTGGCCATGTTTAGAAAAATATAGTGTCTAGCGGACACGAGCCGCAGTATTGAAACTACTAACGGTAGTGTAGGTTGTTAGTATTAGAAATATTATTTTAAATCCTCATTCCCAATCTCAAATTTCATTATACATAATCGGTTAAGGAATATCAAAGTTCTATCCTATTTGGCTATAATACAGAACTTTATCTAAAAATCATTTTAAAACCCATTTTCCATCTTACCTGTAAAATTCCATTAAAATCCATTAAAAAATGGACAAGTTCTATCCTTTCTGCCCATACTCCAGAATTTCATCTAAAAATAATTTTAGAATCCCAATACTAGAGAAATAGGCAAGTTGTATCATATTTGGCCATATTCCAGAACTTCATTTATAAATCATTTTAGAATCCCGGTTGAGAATTAGGCAAGTTTCGTCCTAATTGACCACATTCAATAACTTCACCCAAAAGTCATTTTAGAATCCCATTTCCAAAACATATGTGAAATTTCATCATAATCGGTTGAGTAATAGACAAGTTCCCTCATATTTGGTCATATTCCAAAACTTCATCCAAAAATCATTTTAGAATTCCATTTCCAACGCACAAGCCGAATTTCAACATAATTGTTTGAGAAATAGACAAGTTCCCTAATACTTTTCCATATTCGATAACTTCATCCAAAAATCATTTTAGAACCCCATTTCCAATGTGCAAGCTGAATATGATCATAATCGGTTGATAAATACGCAAATTCCATCATACTTGGCCATATTCCATTATTTTATCGAAAACTCATTTTAGAATTCCATTTCCATCGCGGAAGTCAAATTTCATTCAAATCAGTTAAGAAATAGATAAGTTTCATCCTAATTGGCCATTCATGCAAAAGGTTCAATTTGAGGTTTGAGATATTAACAGTGAACATTCTTGTCTTAAATAATATTTGTGTAAGGTTTGGTTCAAATCGGTAAAGTCGTATGGATTGGTTTAAATATCGTACACATATGCTGATCATACATACAAACACTCACTTTATTTTATAGATTGCTCAACTGCTCACTAAACACTGGTTTAACACCATATCAACCCCAATTCAACCCGCAAACGGTCCCAACTCAACATTCAACCAAACCCCAAACTCTCTGTCAAACTCAATCCTCAAACCAGAATTTATACAAAATTGGTCAACTGCTCACTATATCTTAACCCAATCCCAATTCAACTCCAACTCAACTTGAACTCAACCCGCAAATCAACCCCTAACTCAATACCCAACTGAATATTCAAACCAGCATATATAAAAAATTGGTTAATATTTCTATATCCAGGTATTTTGGGTCAATTCGTATGGCAGGTACCCGACCCTCTTGACGCACAGGTTCCAAAAGCTTTTCAAATTTCGGCCTTGACCATAGAAACAGATTGGCAAAAAGAAATCTAAATCGAACAAGCCGTTCTCGATATACCATGGGTACAGACCAATAGACATCCAGTCAGACGGACGGACATTTTTTTTTAACTTTTTTAGATTCAGGGACTTTCAAAACATCGAGAAAAGTGGTTTTGGACCAACCAAATTTTTGATCAATTTTGACAGGATTTCAATACTTTGGTCTTTTTAGACCGAAGTAAATTGTATAATATAGCGGTAAACGTGAAATGTTTTCAAGTGTGGAGATCCTACACTCTTAAAAAAATCCACATCAATCTAACTCCATCACCAAGAGTTTTGAAAATTTAAACTCTTTTGGCGAAAGATTTGATAACATTTAGGTGGAGTTTGAACTTTTAAACTCCTCTGGAAAGTTAATTGTAATTTTTTGAGACCGAAAAATATTTATAAATTTAATGAACTACAAGTAGATATTGATTTTTAACTCCCTTTAAAATCATGCGTGACAACTCCAAATTTTGAGTTCTTTCGTCGTTATAAACTCCGATAGAAGTTTTTTTAAACATTTTACTCCATTTAACACCTGAATGAGTTGATAAAATTACAGTTATTTGACATGTAACTCCGAGCGGAGTTTTTGTAATTTTCCTTTGGATGTAGATTCTGTCAATTTATTTAGCAAAATCAAAATACATTAGATCGAAAGTTAAAACGTTCAGAAAAACAATAAAACGAAGTTGACGCGTTTTGTATTTACTACTCTCATTATGAACAAAAAAGTATTCCGTGTTAGTTTTCAGGATTGCATAAAATACATTTTTGTCTTTCCTCAAGAAGGTAGTGATATTATTTGCTCATTAGACATCATTTTATCAGGTGAGTGAGCTATACAAAAATTCAGTGAATTTAATAAGTGCGTGAACACAAAAATTTGGTTATGGGTGTTTCTTGTAAAAAAAAAATATTATAGTGTAATTTTGTTTGCCAAATAACTTATAATTAATAAATATGTGTAAATAAACTTTGGAAGAATTTGGAATAAAATTCTAATTAATACAAATCAATGTATATAAAAAATAAATATGAATATGTGTATACGCAGTTTATCTAACCTAAATTATCCTTACAAAAACGTGTTTTCGATTTTTTTTTTTTTAGTGACGTGATTTTTACCGTTAAATTGAAATCCCGTATTAAATTAATTTCAGTGTAATTTGAATTCATTATTCTTAATTAAATTTATTTTACGAATATTATTTTTTCATATATTTTTATAATCAATATTTCGAGTACAAATTTGCATAACCTCAACCTAACCAATATTTTTGAAGTGACGTTTTTTTGTTAGTAGTTTTATGTTCTAGGCTGTAATAATCACTGATTAATTTAAAAATGTATACAAATCTTAATCTGTTTTAGCTTTTAGCGCATTTTCGATTAAAGGAGAAGTACTGGAATCTCACAATTATTCATTGCAAGACAAAGAAGGTGCAGTAATTACCGATGAACTTTTACAATTCGAGTTAGAAAACAGTATTTCAACCGATACAAAAATTTTGTATTTACTACAAACCCAAAACAAAGGTATTTTTATATGGATTTTAAAATTTTTTCTGTATTGGTAATTTCATATAAAAATTGTTTTCAATTTCAGATTTTTTCAATGACCAAGGAACTCAGACGGATAGCCCAGAAGATGAACTAGAAATTGATGAAATTAATTCTGATGATACGGTGCCAGGCGCATTGAGAAGACAAAACTGCTTTGTTGGGAATTTCCCCAAAAAAATCAAGTTGGACAGAGAATTCTTAAAAAAGGAACTGGAAAATCATATCTGTTCAAGTCGAGTAGGAAGCGAAATTCTCCTAGAATATACAGAGACAGGATCTTTGACCGATATCAGTCGAAAACGTCTTATAAATATTACGGCCCAACATCTCACCGAAATAAACGGCCCACATCCTACACGATTCGAAAAAATTAGTTGGGCCAAAGCTCTGGCCAATATATTTCCAAATCTATGTGGTGGTGACTGTACAAAATTTGTATGCTAATAGATTTAGAACTAAATATAAGACAATATAATTTCAAATTTTAATTTAATTACAGGAAATATTTTATGAACCATCTACGAGAGGGGGATATATTGGGAATCGACTTAAAACTATCAACCGAAGCAGTTCAGGGGTTAATAATAGTAATGCCTCGATTTCCACAGCTCCACAGATACCACAATATGTCGACGATTATTCCGAAGATATCCGATTTTTAAAAAGCGCTTGCCCTACTACTCAACGTGAACAGATTTTTGATCGAATGCAGAAAACCATTTCCTTGAGATTCACTGGGAATATACATATCTTAAATAATTTTCCTCGCTTCTTAGATACTCCAGGATTGGTAAAAATTTATTATTTTAACTTGAAAACTTATTACTTTTAACATTTTAATTATTTTTATTGTACTTGTAGATTTATCAAGATTTTAGATTACGATACCCCGAAAAACACCAGAATCTTCAAAATAAATGGACAGATCTAAATCCCAAAATTTTAAAACTTGGGGAACAATTTAAAATCATTTTGTATGATGATGATACGAATGAAGAAGATAGTAAGATCTTAGATAATATTATATACATATTTTTACTATTTTCAACAATTATATTTTTATATATTTTAGAATGGGATGACACGATCACAGCATTTTTAATTTTGGACAAGTTGCTTCCAGCTCGCGGAAAAAAACATAAAACGGAATCGAAATCATCAATTATTAAATTTCATAAGGTTTGTTCTAGAATTTATCGGACATTAACAATTATAATTATTTAACATTTCCCTTTAAACATTTTAGATTGGAAAACTAACTCCAAAAACTGCAGGGCAACCAATCATCATTGCATATGGGGCTAATAAAGCTGCCATCTCTACTTATACAATCGCATTAGATGGTACAGAAATTCCAATTGAGGGTTATTCATCTTAAACTGCATTTGATAATTTGTTTAAATCGTTTTTTGTTTTCGGAGTAGAGTATCCTGATGGACACGACATATTTTTTAACTTCCTGGCTGAAATTGTATTCAAACTAAACTTGAAAAAACCAACAGCACGTATGCTCGACATTAAAAATCGCTTACATTTATTACATTGATAACTTGGTAACTATATTAATTAATATTATTTCTTAAATTGAATTCTAAATATTATTTTTAAAATTAAGTTGTGATAAAAACAAATATGATAGACAAAATGAATTTACAATGCTTTATATGTAAGAAATCGTTATCCGGCGTAAAAAATTATATTAAACACTTAATATTAATTCATGTACTTCGCGAAGAAAATAAAAATGAACTTGTCTGTGGATTTGTTAAATGTAAATTCATTTTCAAAACTTTTAGTGGACTTAGGAAACATTTAAAATATCATGAAAAACACGAAATTATCAGTACAAATATATCTGTTCAAGAATCGGTATCTAATTCAATTTTGCCTGAATAAACACTGTTGAGGTGGAACCCCTCGGTAGTAAACAAACACAAGATATAGGTATTACAAAATATCAGTATTACGGTTTCTTCTTGCTTTAAGGAAAAATCAATAGATGAAACTGTTCATATTTTTTTAACGGACATTAATAAACTAAATATTCCAGACAGCAAGATTAATCTTATACTTGAATCAACTACGAAATTAACAAGTCAGATTTCGAACATTTTAAAAGTAGGAGAAATAGATGAAGATACCTTTTTGTTAAAACACTTTTTAGAAAACCCTTTTAAAAATATAAAAACGAGTTACAGAAGAAGAAAAAAAACATTTCAAACAGGTATTCCAGAACCACAAGAAATTTCGGTTTCAATCCGACGTGATCGTTTTTTCTGCTCAAAAAATAATACTTATGTGTTTCGACCAAAGACTAACACGTTTTCTTTTATATCAATTTTAGAAACCCTTAAATATCTGTGTTCTTCAGAACAATTTCTTTTTCATATATTTAATATTAATACTTCAGACAGTACTCTTTTGTCGCATCCTCGGGATGGATTTTATTTTAAAAACAACGAACTTTTCTCTAAAGAAAATTTCACATTTCAACTACAACTATTTAGTGATGATTTTGAAACGGTCAATCCTTTGGGATCTAAAACAAAAATTCATAAAATTTGTGGACTCTATTTTACTATATTAAATTTGCCTTTAGAGTTAAACTCGGCGCTTGAAAATATATTTTTAGTTGCTTTAATTCATACCGAAGATATTAAAACTAATGGTTTTAATTTAATATTACATTCAATTGTAGATGAATTAAAAATTTTAGAATTAAATGGAATTGATGTGATATATCAAAATAAAAATTTTAACATAAAAGGCTCTATTTCTTCGTTATCGCATGATAATTTAGGAGCGAATACATTATATGGCCTTCATGAGTCATTTAATTTATTTATACTTAAAATATTTTAATTGTTTCACAGCACTAAGTGTAGATATAATCAGAGCCTACTCTATAAATAAGAGCCTCCACATTGACTGAATTTTTTACTAAGCTTAAAATAAAGTACATGAAATTTTTTCTTTACTATGAAACTATATGGGAAAACGATTGTTTTCATTTACATTTTTAGTCTATAAGAATTATGAGCTTTTACATTATTTTTATACGAAAATTTTCATAAAACATGTAATTTTATTTGATTGAAAAATCGAATCATGAAAATGTTTATTTCTTAGTGAAAATCCTCTTGGAATATAAACTATTGCTAAACTTTTATGGAATGTTGTTGTTGTAAAATACGTCATAACATAAAATTTATAAACAAATATAACCATCTCTTTTTAGTCTCCTTCTAAAAGCATCGCCACATGACAAAAATCTGCCCGAATACAGATTCATATCATGTGGCAATGCTTTATTAACGACTTTTGTTTAAACCATAGATGTCGCCTACAATTAAAACCATATAAAAAAAATCAAATAGGTGATCGAACCGGTCGGATTCAAAAATCGGTCTGATTTTTGATTCGGTTAAACATATTTTTGGTGGCTTCACTCTATAGTAATAACTAAATTGTAATAATAATTAATTTAATACAATTTTTTTTATAAATTTATTAAAATTAAACCATTGCTATGAAAGAAATTATGTTAATTTTACGAAAAAACTTTTCTTTCAAATCGTTTACTCAGCCCGAATCCCTGTTGTTTTTATTTGTGTGTTAAGTGACATCTAGGAATGGGAATAATAAGTAAGAGCTATTTTATTTTATACACCGCTCTCAAATGTTATGACTTATGACAATTCAAATATTCTAAACAAAAACTTATTTTGGATGTGTCAATAATTTTTGGGAATAAAAATCGATGCCAAATATTAATCATGTTGTATTTATTTTCAGCTGTGACTTAATTTAAATAATATTTCTAATACTTGAGAAATAAATAAGGCATTTATGTTACAGTTAATGTTTGTTGGTTATTTCGTTTATTTGTGATGCATAACAATCTGGGTTGATTTGATTTTTTTGATTTCTTCGCGCTCAATGCATATTATTATAATTTTTTCTCTTTGACTCTCTTTGATTTATTTTAATTTTGGCTGTTCAACGTATTGTCTTTTTTTTACCATTGATTTTAGTTGTGAATAAGTGATGACGTCATTAAATAGAATATTCTCTTTTTAATACATATTGTTGTTGTTGTAGAACGTTTTTTAATTTAATTCCTTTATTTTCTTTTGATTATATCTGGAAAATGGTGAAGCTTGAGAATCTGTGCTTTAAATGAGTTAGTCATTGAGTTGTTTATTAGCGATTTCAGAAAAAATTATTTATCTAAGTTTAATTTTTAATTCATATTTTTTCGTCAATCGAAATCGCGTTTTTTCATACAAACTCTATGAAAATAAATTATTTTTTAGTGTTTTTATGTCCTTTATTTTAAGTTCATTTTTTACATGCCGGCTCTATTCATATCAAGATGGTTCTGATATAATGCATGATATTTTGGAAGGGATAGGACCTTACGAGTTAAAATTATTTTTAATATATATAGTAAAAACAAAAAAACTCATAACAGAAACTGAATTAAATGAGCGAATAAGTTGTTTCAACTATGGCCTACTTGATAATACAAATCGACCAAGCTTTGTTAATCTTGATAAACCAGGTAACTTACTGGGACAAAAAGCATCACAATTCTGGTGTCTCTTAAGATATTTCCCAATTATCTTTAGTGATATTATAAAAAATAATAATACAATTTTAGAATCAAAATTTAATATCATTACTTCTCTTTTAGAAATAATGCAAATAGTGTTTTCTCCTAAAATTCCTTGTGTTCTGTTAAAGCGTTTAACTTATTAAATAGAAAACCATTTACAAAATTTTAAAATAGAATACCCGGCAAAAAGATTGATTCCCAAACAACATATTCTTTCTCATTATCCCAGAGTAATCCAAGAAATGGGACCATTAATTTATTTGTGGACAATGAGGTTTGAAAGTAAACATAGTACTTTAAAGCATATGGCCGCAAATTGTGACAATTATATAAATATATGCAAAACCTTAGCTATGAAACATCAATCACTTTATGCTGACGTTTATTATAAAAATAATTATAAACTTAATGCTAAGTTTGATAAAGATGAACTAATCCAATTAAACGAAATATTTCCAATTACTATAAGAGAAATTTTATCTAATAGTTTATTCTTGGATTCGACGGAACAGGTCATGGTAATAAAAAAACTTGTATTAGGATTTGAATATAGAAGTGGATTCTTTGTATGTATTTTCTCGAACTATGTTGATCTACCTTGTTTTGGAAAAATATGAACTATTATAGAAAATAATAATAAATTTTAGTTCAATAAAAAATCCTTACGAATTTCATAGTACAATTAATAATAACAAAATGTATATTATACCAAAATTTATCTTATGAATTTTAGTTTAAGAATTTAGTTTTTAAGCGAATATGGAATGAATTTAAATTTTTGTTTTATATATTTACACTTTAGTGTAAGCAAATTATGTAACATAAGGAAATATAATAAAAAAATAAAAGTTGAATTGAGTATAATTATTTAAATTATTTGTTTATTTTTTACATAGAATTTAAAAGGAATACCCTGTAATTACAACTTCCAAAATTGTTTAATATATTTACCTAAAAGGAAAAATAAAATTAACTCCTAATAAAGAATAAATATTTTTAAAGTTAAAAATTAATAATCAAAAAACGTTTAAATAATTGTTTCAATGAGTGTTAACGCTCAACTTTTAAATGCAGTTGCCTTTCGTACACTGACAAAGTTTAAATTGTTCTGTGGTAAAATATTAAAATGAACTGTTAAAGTAAATGTTTTACAACTCCTAAGGAAAAATGATTTCCGCACTAAAACGGTGTTGAATTTTCATAGGTAAAAAAAAAACATTTATCATAGGAATAAACAAAACTCCAATAGTTGTTGGACTCCATTAAACGCCGATTCGGAGCTCAGCTAACTCCGTTTTTTTAAGAGTGTAGTAAAGGTGGTTTTACGAGAATCAATCGAACCAACCGAATATTACAGGAGAGCTATCATCTGACATTTGCCAAAAATTCTTAAATTTAGAATCGTCAAAATAAAATATGTATTTTCAAAATTACGAGATTTTCAATTTTTGTATAAAAACGGGTTAATTTGCAATTTATAGTCTCACACTGTCCAGTTAAAAAAAGATTTTAAAATTTGATAACAACCACATCATTTCTGGGGCTTTATTATGATCAAGTGACAAATGAAATTTTTATCGACTATCACTAAAAATCAGAATCTACATATCCCAGGATTTTCAAAATTTTCAAATTTTAGTCAAAAAATTTTGTTTAAATTTCAAAAATGCTTTTAAATTCAAATTCATTATCTAAAAGAGTACGCTCTCAAAAATTTCTTGCCTCCTTTAACAACGGTCGTTTTTCAGAATTTCAAAAAATTTCGATTTTTGATCACCAATAAAAAGTTTTATAAATTTTAAATAAACAATCTCTCGCGTATTTCGATTAATCACTGTGCGATTATTTACAAATATATTAATTTATAAATACAAATTTGTGACGTCAAATTAAATATTTATGGCGAAAATAATTTTTTCCGTTTATCTTTTTCCCAATGTAATTTAATGATTCAATCAATCATTAATAAAAAAAAATACAAAAAAAATAATATTTAAATATTTTACTTGAATTCGTGCAAGAATTATTTTCGCGTGGTTTGATTTATTTAGTAATTTAGCTTAAAAACAATAAAACAAATTTGAACGAATTAACATTTTCTCTAGATACAAACACACGCACAAGTATAGTTTGAACAATATGAAATATGAGATGTTAAGTGAAAAGCTATGTACTCCCCACATTTTTGATACTCCATTCCATTTTTTGAATTTAATATTAATTCAATGATTGATGTGCTTTTGATGAACAATTTTTTGATTTAAAATTTATTAGATTTTTAAGTATAATACGAGGGGGTGGGTAGACGGATTATTTTTGTATAACAAAATCAAATACGTTATAGTCATAATATCGATTTTCGTTTGACACAAACATGCTCGTTCTATATATAAAAATATAATAAATCATCGTGTGTGTGTGTAATGGCTTGGTGAGCAACAGGTGATAAATATAGTTTAGTGTTAATGTATAGTAATTTAGTTTTCTTGAAAATGAATAATTTTCTGGTCTATTGAAAATCTAATTAAAGCGGTTGAATACTTTATTTATAAATAATATTCAAAGAACTCAGTATATATTTGTCACAATGACAAAGCCTATCATCGTGTAACGTCTATTTTCCTTTGTTGAGTTTAACGAGTGCTTAGTTTTAATTAATAACGATATTATGTGTTGGGTGGTACAATTATTATAATTTTAGATATTATTTAGAATTTTTTTTTTTTTTTTGGTATAAATAACGTTTATAAATTATGGGACATTACAATTTTCTAGGGCAATTTAAATTAATTATAGTTTAATTAGTTTAATTGGAAAACCCAACAAACCCCAATATTGCGTGCCGTACGTCAAATGATAGACCAATTAAAATTAACCTTGATGCTGAAAATATAACAATAGGGGGCTTGATTGTCCGAAGTAAATTTCAACAATTGTTTCAAAACATCAGATGTATGATTAGGTTGGTATTCAATAGAAATTCGTGTTTAAAAAAAAATTTTGTTCAAATTAATTTCATTTTCAATATAATTTGATAAAATCTTTCTTATTTGGTTCCAATTTTTAATTTTTTTGTAAATTGTAAAAGGTAGAAGGTAAGGTTCTAGAAAACTCATGACTTTTCCAGCTAGAATAGCCTAGAAACATTACGTAACAATTTTATCATGGAAAATTCCATTTTAGTACAGTTAAACATTGAGCTATTCATTTAACTTCTTCTATTAAACACTAGGTGTCACTGTCACAATATATTATGACTAGTGTGCAATAGAATAAGTTAAATGAATAGCTGGATGTTTTACTGTCCTAAACGGAATTTTTCATGATAAAACATTTCTAAATGGTTCTACACTATTCTAACTGGAAAAGTCATGAACTTTCGAGAAGAGTGGTTTGTGTATATAAAAAATGGAGGTGTGGCCAACACACGACTTTCTTTTACGAACAGAGAATTTTGAGAAATTTAATTTTTTTTTTTAATTTTTAATTTTTTATTTTTATTTGTTTTCAATTTTTGGAAACAATTTGTATTAAGTAGTTTTTTGTAAACCTTATACTTTTTAAGATATTTGCAAAACAAATTTTCTGGACCAAGGGAGTGGCCACTTCCGGTTAGCCGATTTGGAGTAAAATTCACTGGGATCTTCCAATTTATCAAAAAAGCTTAAATCTGAAGTTTTAGTTCGATTGATTAAATCGTATGGGCAGTATAGAGGACACAGACAGACTGACAGACTGACAGACTGACAGACTGACAGACTGACAGACTGACAGACTGACAGACTGACAGACTGACAGACTGACAGACTGACAGACTGACAGACTGACAGACTGACAGACTGACAGACTGACAGACTGACATACTGACAGACTGACAGACTGACAGACTGACAGACTGACAGACTGACAGACTGACAGACTGACAGACTGACAGACTGACAGACTGATAGACTGACAGACTGACAGACTGACAGACAGACAGACAGATACCATTTCGAAACCCACTTTTTCAGACTCAGGGGACCTCAAAACAATTAAATCTCTAAAAATCTCAAGGTCCAAAATTTTCATGATTACTATACTTTATTTTACTAGAGTAAAAGAAAGTAAAAGGAGAACGAAGTCGAATTGGATTAGTAATATTTGGTAAGGGATAGAGTAAAGATTAAAAAGGAATTAAAAAATGAATTAAAAAGTGTTTTTGTGGAAATAAAAATTATAAGTGAACAGTAAAATTTAAGAATAATTTTGTATAAAGTGATTTTGTGAATTTTTATTGATAAACTGTGTTGTAATAAATTTTGTGAAATACATAAATTCGTTGGAGATAAATTAAATTGATTTTGTATTATTCACAATCCAGTGATACGAACCTTATTTGACAAGGCAAAAACGTAACAATTGGTGAAAGCGGTGGGATTGTGAATAAAAAGATAAAGAAAATGATTCTCAACGAATAAAAAGTTCCAGAATTAAAGAGGGAACTTGAGAAACAGCGTTTGGCTACTGATGGTAGCAAAGGAGCTTTACAAGCGCGACTACGTGACGCCATGGAGAAAGAAGGGTTAAACGCAGATCAACATGATTTTGGAGAGAAAGTAACGGATGCGGCAACCGTAGAGCAGAAAGAAGGAGATAACCAACCATCAGCCGAAACAACACAAACACCATCTGGAAGTTTCGATTTGTCACATTTAATGGTTGCTATGAAGCAGATGATGGTGCAATAAGCAATGCAGTCAAACCAAAAAATTAAAAATGAAATGAAACAACAAATGGAGAAAATTGAGCAGTCAAACCTAAAAATGGAACAACAAAATGTGCGACAGTTGGAGACTATAAACCAGTCAAACGAAGAACTTAAACACAGGATGGAGAAACAAGGAGAAGAAATTAAAGACCAAATTACAGATGGTCATAAGAGAATCGACGATAAACTTCTCGAATTATCAACTAACATACACGGTGAAGTAGAGAAGCTCCAAATAGAGATTCAACAGGTTGACCAAAACTTAAAAACGGAAGTCCAACTTGTCAAAGCGGAGGTTCAACGTCTCGAGAAAGATCTAACTGATGTCAAGGCAAGTGGAACAACGGCGCAAGTGGTTCAGACCGTTCAATCAGTTAAGTTAAAAGCACCAAACTTCGACGGTACAACTACTTTCGGCATTTTCAAATTTCAATTTGAAACGGCAGCCAATCAAAACCGTTGGAATGATGAACATCTTGTCGCAGCGTTAATAGTGGCCCTTAAAGGTGAAGCTGCGGAGGCCTTACAAACAATTCCGGAAAAAGATCGTAACAGTTATCTCGAAATTATGAAGGCGCTGGATCGGAAGTACGGCAGTGACCACAAGCAGGAAATCTGTCGTATGGAATTGAAAAGCCGCTATCAAAAGGGAGGAGAATCGCTACAGGGATTTTCATCGGCAATCGAGCGGTCAGTACATCTAGCGCATACCAGTACATCGGCCGATTATATGGAAAGGCTAAAAATTGACGCATTCATTGACGGCATTCGAGATCTAGAGAGACGCAGGGTGGTTATGTTGTCACCTAAAGCAACCATCGCGGAAACCATCGCTTGTGCGTTAACAAATGAAACTGCACAAGCCATCAGCAAACCGTCAATGAAAATACGCCGAGTGGAAATCAACACCAGCATAAACACAGAACGGTCAACACCAAGATACCGAGACGGAAGCGGCAAAATCAAATGTTGGGCATGTGATAAAATCGGTCACATCTCACGGGACTGCTGGGAATTAAGAATAAAAAGGAGAAGATCACCATCTCCTATGCAGCGACGACCAAGCGGGGAGCAGGCAGTGGCCAGGCAAGAAGGCCAAATGACGACAGAGTCGTTAAACTTGAACGAGTCAGCTTAAAGAGGCAGAAGCTGACTCCCACAACCGATTGCCCCATGACCTCCATCCGCGTTTCGAAAGTAGCAAGAGGCGGTGACAGCTTAACAATCAAAGGCGACATTGATGGCACGGACTGCATCATCACCCTGGATACGGGAGCAAATCGCACGATTGTCCGTAAAGATCCGATCGACGGAGGTATACAACCAGCTAATGGATTAAAGTTACAAACAGCAACTGAAGATAGTTCAATAATAAAAGGCAAAAAGATCGGAAGAACTCTTTTCTAACACGAAGTGCTGATTGCAGATATTGTGGATGAAGTCATTATGGGTATGGACTTCATGAGGACAAATGGCTTCGTGGTGGATGTTGGACGAGGAATTTTAATTTACGATAACATCGAGTTGCCACTTAAATCTAGCAGTGCCGGAACAACTACCAGGCGAATTATTATTGATCACCGGGAGAAGCTGCCACCAAACTCGGAGACGATCGTATGGGGAAGATTAAAGGGAGGTTTTGGGTCACCCAGGTTGTGGGTTGTTGAAGCTAAGGAAGAGGAGAACGGAGCCAAGGAAATTATAATCGGAAAAGCCCTAGTTAAACCAGATAACGACCATAGAGTACCAATTAGGACTCTAAATCTCTCGGATAAGACGAAAACCATCAAGAAAGGGACAGTCATCGGCAAATGTAACGAGGTTTCAACTATAGTAAAGTGTGAACAGAAAAGTCCGATTGAAAAAGCCGACATGCAAGGGCAGAAAGAAATGGTAGAACAACTTATGCAGAAATGGACCGAAGATCTTACCGAGGCACAAAAAAATTCTGCACATCAACTACTCAAACAGTACACGTCCATATTCTGCAGTACATCGGATAATAACGAAAGGACTTCAATGGTAAAGCATCGAATTGATACGGGAACGAAGATGCCGATTCGTCAACCACCCAGGAGGCTACCTTTGGCAAAACAACAAGAAGTCAACCGGACGGTAACAGAAATGCAGACCACCGGTAGTATTGGTCGAGAAGAAGGATAGTACCATGAGATTCTGCGTTGATTACCGAAAACTCAATGCTGTGACGAAAAAAGATAGCTACCCACTGCCAAGGATCGATGACACGTTAGACACATTATCGGGTGCTCAAATATTTTCGACATTAGATCTACAAAGCGGCTATTGGCAGGTGGAAGTCCATGAGGAAGATCGCGAGAAAACAGCGTTCAGTGTGGGTAACGGACTTTGGCAATTTAATGTTATGCCGTTCGGATTATGTAATGCCCCTGCGACTTTTGAACGATTAATGGAGCGCGTGTTAAAGGGATTACATTGGAAGACTTGCCTAATATATCTGGACGACATCATCGTTATGGGGAAGGATTTTGACGAGCATCTAAAGAACTTGGCGGAAGTTTTGGATCGGATACAGGCTGCCGGATTGAAGTTAAGTCCAAAGAAGTGTAAGCTGTTCAGAACTGAAGTCAAATATTTGGGTCATCTCGTAACGATTAATGGAATTCACACCGACGAAGAAAAGATCGCAGCGGTTAAGAACTGGCCAAGACCTAAAAATTTACACGAATTACGAAGCTTTCTCGGATTGTGCACCTATTATAGACGCTTCGTGCCAGGATTCGCCAACATCGCCAAGAGTTTACACGAGTTGACCAGGAAGAACAAGGCATTCGAATGGAAGAATGACCAGGAAGAAGCATTCGTGGAACTAAGGAGACGGTTGTGTGCCGCGCCAATCCTCGCGTACCCTATACCCAACGTGAAATTTATTTTGGACACCGATGCAAGTAATGACGGTATAGGAGGTGTGTTATCACAGAAAATTAATGGTCAAGAAAGAGTTATTGCGTACTTCTCCAAAACATTATCAAAACCGGAGCGTAATTACTGCGTGACACGGAAAGAATTGTTGGCTATAGTGGAGTGTGTCAAGCATTTCCATAAGTATCTTTATGGCCAAAAATTCCATTTACGGACAGATCACGGCGCTTTACGGTGGCTGTTACAATTTAAGAATCCAGAGGGACAAGTAGCACGCTGGATCGAACGTCTTCAAAGCTACGATTTCCAAATTGAACATCGGAAGGGAAGTGCACACAGAAATGCCGACGCATTATCAAGACGGCCGTGTCCAGTAGAATGTAAACATTGTGGCCATGTTGAAGCAAAGGAAGGCATCATCGACGTTAGGCTTACGCAAGTGCTGCCTGATGAGGAGTGGACCGACGAAATGATCAGGAAAGAGCAATTGGATGATACGGATTTATCAGTTATAATGGATTGGAAGGAAAAGGAACACCGGCCAACTTGGAGCGAGATCGCGGACAAAACTCCCATTGTCAAGGCTTATTGGGCTCAATGGGATAGCCTCCGTCTTGAGAATGGCTGTTTAAAACGATTGTGGGAAAGCACGGATGGCAAAGTGAAGCAATTGTTGCTGGTGATACCAAAGTGCCGGATTGTAGAAATTCTGAATGAGTATCATGGAGGAGCAAGTGGGGGCCACCTTGGAATTAATAAAACTCTAGCAAAGATACGTCAACGATTCTACTGGGCAGGATGTAGGCAGGCAGTGATAGAGTGGTGCCAAAAATGTGACCAATGTGCGGCGGTGAAGGGACCCGCACGCAAAAGTCGTGGAATCATGAAACAATATAACGTCGGAGCATCATTCGAAAGAATTGCAATGGATTATTTCAGCAAATGGCCGGAGGTGTACCCCATTCCCAATCAGGAGACGACAACAATAGCTGATGCCATAGTAAACAACTGGATTAGCAGATTTGGAGTGCCGATGGAGATTCATACCGATCAAGGACGGAATTTTGAATCGGTGGTGTTTCAAGAAATATGCCAAATGCTCGGTATAAATAAAACGAGAACAACGCTTTTGCATCCACAGTCTGATGGTATGGTGTACATTGGAGGAATATCTAGCAAAGGTCGTTGAGAAAAACCAACACAACTGGGATCGGCATATACCGATGTTTCTGATGGCCTATCGATCAGCAATGCATGACACAACCGGAATGACACCAGCCAAAACGTTATTTGGAGATGATAATCTACGGTTACCTGGAGATCTAAAGTTTGGGGCTGTACCATCATCGGCTTTATGTGGACAGGATTATGTAGACCGAATGAAAGAGGAACTTAATGAGATTCATCAATTTGTACGGGAGAAAATACGGATGTCAAGTGACCGGATGAAGGCTCGATATGACATACGAGCAAATAATCAGGGCTTTCAGGAAGGGCAATTAATATGGCTTCACAACCCGCAACGGAAAAAGGGATTGTCACCGAAGCTGCAACCAGCATAGGAAGGACCTTATACTGTTATACTGTCATCACAAGGATGAACGACGTAGTTTATCGGATACGGAAGGGACATCGAGGTAAACCAAAGGTGGTGCATTTGGAGAGGCTGGCCCTATACAGAGGAGGAGATTTGGGTCCTGTCCGGGACGAACAGGCTTAGGTGGGGGGTACACACTACCCCCCTTTTTAATTCCTTTTTAATCTTTACTCTATCGCTTTCCAAATATTACTAATCCAATTCGACCTCGTTCGCCTTTTTATATACACAAACCAAACTTCTCGAAAGTTCATGACTTTTCCAGTTAGAATAGTGTAGAAACATTTAGAAATGTTTTATCATGGAAAATTCCATTTAGGACAGTAAAACATCCAGCTATTCATTTAACTTATTCTATTACACACTAGGTGTCACCGTCACAATATATTGTGACCGTGACACCTAGTGTGTAATAGAAGAAGTTAAATGAATAGCTCAATGTTTAAGTGTACTAAAATGGAATTTTCCATGATAAAATTGTTACGTAATGTTTCTACGCTATTCTAACTGGAAACGTCATGAGCTTTCTAGAAGTTTGGTTTGTGTATATAAAAAGGAGAACGAAGTCAAATTGGAACAGTAATATTTAGTAAGCGACAGTGTGAAGATTAAAAAGTAATTAAAAAGTGATTTAAAAAGTGTTGTAGTGCGAAATAAAAATTATAAGTGAACAGTAAAATATGAGAATAATTTATATAAAGTAATTTTGTGAATTTGTATTGATAAACTGTATTGTAATAAATTTTGTGAAATAAATAAAATCGTTGGAGATAAATTAAATTGATTTTGTATTATTCACAATCCAGTGATACGAACCTTGAGTGACAAGGCAAAAACGTGACAATATTGTTACGTTTTTGCCTTGTCAAATAAGGTGCGTATCACTGGATTGTGAATAATACTGTTATTTTTTTGCCTTGTCACTCAAGGTTCGTATCACTGGATTGTGAATAATACAAAATCAATTTAATTTATCTCCAACGAATTTATTTATTTCACAAAATTTATTACAACACAGTTTATCAATAAAAATTCACAAAATCACTTTATATAAATTATTCTCAAATTTTACTGATCACTTTTACTTTTTATTTCGCACAAAACACACTTTTTAAATCACTTTTTAATTCCTTTTTGATCTTCACACTGTCGCTTTCCAAATACTACTAATAATCTTACAAGTTTACTCTATCGCGTTCCAAATTCTAATAATCCAATTCGATCTTGTTCGCCTTTTTATATACACAAACCAAACTTCTAGAAAGCTCATGCTTTTTCTAGTTAGAATAGCGTAGAAACATTACGTAACAA